>JASDDO010000218.1:0-608646 GCA_030015575.1 Agapanthus africanus | reverse complement strand
GCTAACTAGAGAAGGGGTAGAGAGATATACCGAGCGATCCGTATCCTTCAGTCTTCTCGTCGTCGTCCCGATCTCCACGCGGAATCTTCGGTCTTCACCTCCTCGCCGGAAGGGCACTAGGTCACCGGGTTCTTTTACGGGCTCCCACCTCTGGACCGAGGCAACTCGGGCACGAAGTTGGCGAGCCGATGTGCCCAAGGTTGCTGTAGGTTGACTGTAGAACTCATGTCTCATTGGGGTTACTAGAAGTTGCCTTTTGGTGGAGGAATGATATGAGCTTATGGAGATGGAACTTGTGGGATTTTACAAAGCCAGAGAGATCAAAAAATCCCCACAAACAATTTTGGACATCCCCCCCCTTTTTTACTTGGCCGGCCATTGATCAAGGAGTAAAAATCAGAGGAGAGTGAGTGGCCAAATGAAAATGGGTGGTCTCAATAATCAAGAGAGAGAAAGGGTTATCATTATTAAAAGAAATGATCACAAACAAATCCAACACTCCATCAACCATCATCACTCCCAAAGTCAAACAATCATGAAGTGAAGAAGTCAAATGATGGTGCAACCATCATGAAGCATCAATATGCAAAGACAACCCTCCAAAATGCTTATTTGCATATTTGCAAATAAGCCATCCTCCACCATTTTTCAGCCAAGGAAAGATACAAAGGAAAATGGCCGAAACCGGAAAGCAAACTGGCAACTTCAGAAAACTGATCCCGTAATAAATTACAGGAAAACCCCACTACTGTATATACATACCCGCATTTGTATTCCGACCGAATACAAATGCAATAAGACAAAATCTACACTGTACAATACTAGGATCCGGCTTAAACCAAAGCCCGCTAGTATTTTCCGTCCGATCATGATCCGTGCAATACCGCACGTATATGATCGAACCCTGCCATATCTCCATACGGCCTCTACAGCGTTTCGCCCGAAACTTGAGTAACTGTCTGTGGGGGACTCTAAAGACTCGTCAATACTATGGCTGTGGATTTAACCACTAGCACGTCAGAGGTATTAGCCATACGTGACGGGCTACCAGCTATTGACCAAAAGGGACGTCGATGAGCGAACTCATCCTGACACCCTACTGAGCCTGTCAGTGACAACATCCGTACAGTCCGGTCCGTTCGTCTATGAGCATCGCATGGCGGGCCTAGAGGGTTGGTAAAAGTCAGACCCCCAAAAGCGGTACAAGTCGTGTCGGAGTGTAGCCCAGAACACCCTGAGATACTACTGGAATACCTACCTGTAAATCTCATGCCTTGGCCAAGGACTTCGTGTAAGGGCTCTCCTAGACACAGCGCGACCTCACCCCCAATACCGGGAGAGACGAACCCCTGCAGATCCGCTCACTGCCTCCATGTGGCTCGGGACTGTACCCAACTAAAACCTGTTTGCACGTCTCCTTTGAGCGTGGTAGGGTAGTAATCAAAGTACAGTGGGAACTCACACGAGATAAATGACGACCTCAGGTCGATGAACTAACCTGTACACATGTCACCAGGGAACTGCTATCTGACGTCAGGTATAAGACCAACTAGCATGTTCCCGGCGAGTCCTGTCCGGTGTACTAATAACCCAATGAGCACCTGTTTACATCTTAGGTGAACCAACTGACACCAGTGGCTTGTGAGACCGGCCACCGCCCCTCGTCGGGGTTTCGACTGTATATACTAGTCTACTCTGGAGTATCAATGCCCTGTCTCGAAACTCCCTCGACTAGGGACCTTTTAAGGATGTGCTTATAGACCCCAGCTCCCACGTATATGATCGCCCTCATACTGTCGGCAGTCAAGCAAGAATCCTAGGGGCTCTATCAACGTGCAATAGCGACCTGTAAGATCACCAAAAGCAGTACACGATGATAAAGATAAACCAGATAGCATACTATCATCTTGAGTAAGACTGTCCTACCGGTATAGGTCCTCCCTCAATCATTGCAATCACGTGCCTGTGATCCAATAATTGACTCTGAGGGCACTATCTCCAACAATCTCCCACTTGCACTCAAGGCTAATTATTGCGATGTCGCATACTCACAGCCCGTGTGATACCGAACACCCAACTCCTCTTCTAGTCAGTCTCACAAAACCCGTTTGCGAAACTATTGCATTCGAGGAATAGCCTCAGTGAGTGGATCCGCTTTGATGTTTCTTTCTATGTCTCTCTAAATCTTATATTCGCGGAGAAACCCATCTCCTGAAATAAGCAATACCTGTCTTAGAATGTGTCTGGATGTCTGATGGGACCTAGCTCATAAATGAACTCCAAATCCAAACTTCTTAGACTGTATCGTCAACTGAACTTAATCAGTATCCTGCACCATGCCTCCCTCAATATCTGCTTGGATCACCTGTCCAAAATACTGCCCCTCGTCAGAGGGAAAACTATAACTCTAACAGTCGCTCTGTCATCCAGGTCACCTTGAAAGTCTGGAATGATAACCGTCTCCTAAAGGAGGCTGCCGTTATCAAATCCCTAGAGCATCCACTTATGTTCTAAAACTGCTTCCGATTGTTTCTCCAGGATTGGATTAATATCAACTTATTGCATCTCCTGCAAAAACAACATCTGGTGTGGTACTTGACATCTCATGATTGACTCAATTGCCTAAGCAAGTGATCTGCCAATCATGCACATCCCTTTCTACTTTAGTCTGTAAGACACCTTTAGAGAGGGTGACTCCATCACCTGCAGGTATACTACCGTGCCAGGAGTCGTCCATTCTAAATACTCATAGAATACTGTCTAAGTACCCAGATTGGGAAACTACCTAAATCTAGATCTAAAACCATAGATCTAGTAACCAGAATGTCTGATATAATATCCAAGTCCTATGTGGAGAAACCACCGTGTGACAACCAAAGAATAACCGATCGTAGTATAGGAATATCACTTCCTACTCTGTGTATGTCATCCATAATACCAGGACATCACACCCTACCACCTTCTTAACAGATCCATTCCCTATTCTGATGAAGTCAAACCTATGACTGTCACATCAGAAACAGATGATCTATCTCCGCTATATCTGCTTTAGTCTATAAATAGACACAAGCTACCTGTCCACTATTGCTTCCGCTGCTCCCACTGACTACGACAACTCTCTAGCAGAATAATATATACGTACGCTTCTAAATCCAGTTTAGAACGACGCTATACATATTCTTCTGCCGGGTCTCACAGTCTGGAACAACAGCAATGGCAAGTCTGGGTAAACAAGAACCTTCCTGTCACCGTCCTTGAGGCTACCGAAGTATCTCTCGAGTGCCTGAGGTTACCCACCATATCTGCGGAGTGGCCAATGGAATGTCAAACCAAATTGAATCTATAGGTTCTTATCAAATCTTCCGTAATCGTTTGCGGTTCTGGAATCACTTCCAGTTCTACCATACTCCCACTACTGTTTTCTGAAAAAAAAATCCATTTTTATTAAAACTGTGGCGAGTTTAGAACAATATCACTATTGATCTCCCAGATGGTAGAAAGTCAACCCTCGTCATAGCCTGAGTCAACCCACAAACAGCCACTACAGAAACGTGCCTTGAATCATCCAGAGTCTGGTTTTAAGCATAAGCTGGAAAACTCCCCGTATCTTAACAATGTCAAGATATGAACTGTTCTATATCCAATACAGAAACAGAGGCACTGATTTAATTGAACCAGATTCAAATCATGCAGCTGTCTCCAGTGCATGTCAAGTAAATGGAGAGAGGCCGATTAGCATTACTCAACTTAGGAGTACTTCCAATTATGAGTAACCTGAAAGAGAAGCAAGTTCTCTTAATCATTACTATCAACTGAATACCATACACAAGTATCTACATCTTCGATTACCTTGAAGAATCCCGATACTTGCAACTCCTAGTTCTCTACTCTATTCTTATACCTATAACTTCTCAAAACTTAGACCTTGTGTTTCTACGAAACACTTGTCTAAGAACTAGAGAAGTCATAAGTAAACAGAATATAGTACGAGGACCAATCCCTCTGTCCTTATGGACACTGGACAATATACAATACTCTGTATTAGTCCCCTGAGTCTAATAACTCATTTCCTGTGCGTCGTAGATTGAAAACTGTACTTATGGTTAAGAAGAATTACACCGCTGTTTAATGCTCCTTACCTAACCATCAACTGATATAGGTGAATGTTATCGACATAATTTCAAAAATTTATATCTCACTCTATAGAAATAGACGTACAGATATATCAATTTGAAATTGGTGCATAACAACGGATATTCAAAACCAAACGTTTGCCGTCCGGCAAACAACCCAGGTGACTTCCTCAAATATTACCAATTACAACGAATTCCGATATAATGAGGATAATCACCTAATTCCCAATAACTTGCTCCCACTCATCATCTGTAAAACCATACAGATGTGAGAATTATACCTGGTAAATACATACCCTGGAGCAAGGGCTAATTGGGAAATCAGTTTTCTTTTAACAGTACACAGTGAGACTGAAACATTGAAATGTTTCGTAGGGGTATCCGGGTATTCCTAGTAATACCTCTTCCATTATCCAGATTCACAACTGTAACCGTATATTTCTTTGCCACCTCTCCAAATCCCTTTATATGTCTTTAGTCATTACCTTCTGTACACCCTCTTAGGCTAAATGGGTTTCTTCCTTCCTTACCGTTCGGCACCAGCCTATGGTTTGGAAGAAGACTGTCCAATAAGCATAATGGGTGTACTGTCCTAATACTAGGAGCAATCGCAATGCGAGAGAAGGTGAAGATAAAAGACAACCGAATAAACCTTATTCCTATTTCTCCTGAACCAGAATCCATCCCCGAACTGGAACAAGTTCCTTTCGAGTTCGTATATAACCATACGATGGAGTATCCAAATAACTGTGGATCTTCGTAGTGATATAGAGTGTCCTGGAGAAATACAAAGGTGAAGTGGGAGTGGTAATGAAATACTTGGTTTGGTCGTGAATAGCAGTCGCAATTTACTTTGCCCTCCTTCTAATCCTTTTATTTGTCTTAACTTAATACCTTCTGTACACCGCACTTACGCTAATCGGATTTCTTCATTCCCTACCAGTCGGCACCAGCCTAAGGTCTGGAAGAAGACTATCCGATGGGCGTAACGGGTGTACTATCTCCTAAACCAAGGAGTACTCGCAACCTGAGAGAAGGTAAAAGGAAAAGACAACTGAATAGTCCTATTCGTTTTCTCCAGAACCGGAAACCATCCTCGAATAAATTCCTTCAAGTTCGTATATAACCATACGATGGTTTTGTCCAATGGAAGTGGACGTTCGTAATAATACGGGGTGTCCTGGAGAAAAGGGTAAAAGTAGGAGTGGCAATGAGGTATGCAACTCAGACAATCCAAAAGCCAGTCTTATAAGAAGGTTCGGTCAACTTGGTCACTGAGTCATAGTCTAAGGTCGGGTCAATGGTCGCTGCCAAAGAGAGAGAGAAAAGAAACACTCAGCGTGCACTCTAACCTAGATCAGAATGGTTACCAATTTATCTAATCAGGAAACCTCCCACTGTACCGTCAAATTCTCCTCCAAACCAGAAAGAAGAATTAGTCGGGATCACCCGAGGAGTAAACCAACTCATCAGTGGGAATCGGGATCCAGCTATCATCGCATGATAACGTGACGGAATCCACTCATGTTATCACACTCCAGAAGGTATGCGCATATCTGGCAAGTTTCAGTTTCTTTAGAAACTCCCAATGTGATTTTTTCCCCATGCTCTTATGACCTTGACGAAGGCCAACAAATCATAAGTCACATGTCAAGTTCTACCCGTCATTATCCAGGTTAATTTGAACCCACCCGTACAAGTCCTTGACTTTGGCCAACAAGTCTATACGACTGTCCCAAACCAACGCATCTATCTATGCAGCAGAAAGGTAACAAGCAGCTACCATACACTATGCCTTGACGAAGGCCAACAAACATTGCATGAATACTACGTGCTACCCGTCTGAAATGACGGAGGGCTACGAATGGTTTCTGGCGAAAAACCTTTAACGTAATGAACTTGATATCGTTGAAGGAACCGGATAGCTTTATAAAAATATAGTAACGAAAACCTTTGCTAAAAAGGTCACTCCCGGTGAAGGGATCTCGGCTCTTTCCCAGTAGAATGAGGTGCAGGATATTCCAACTGAATACCACGATACAAAGCAAAAGTAATCGGCTATAGTGAAGTTATTGCCCTGACGCAAACTTCTGTCCAAGGGGTCACTCCCGGTGAAGGGATCTCGGTCCTTGCCTCGTCGACTGAGGTGCTGGATATTCATAACCGAATACCACTGTGCAAAACAAAAGAGAACGTCCTTGCAATAACAGCTTTTTGAAAAATGTTCCAACAACATCAGAATAGGTTTGTTTAGCTTGCATTGATCCGAATCAATGCAGTCCCATCAATTGATCACACCAATAAAGAACGAAAATAATGATGTATGTATATGCCATCCGCATTCGCCACTGGGTCCCGTCATCACCCGTTAGGTTACTTAACTAACGACAGAGCGGGGACTGGACTAGCGCGGATGCAAAACATATACAACATCTACTAGTATATATATCAATATATAATATTCGCTCAAGGCGTGATAAAATTCAACATCACAGAAATGTAATAAGCATCACAGAACAATACAGATATCTGGGATCCCCGGGTTTCACAGAGCCGCTGCTGAAACCTGACGTTCCCCTGGTCGTGTGGATAGCCTGTGCAATGAAATCCTAGACCCCTATGGGCGCGGCAAGTTACCCGCCAAAACCTAAAGCGAGGCAACCCCCTTCAACAACGTGAATGGACCACCCAGCACTTCACGGAATCCGGTAACTTGGGCACCCCTCCTGGGTCAACCTGTACCCCCTACGAGTGTGGCGAATAGCCCGCCAATTCTAGAGTAAAGCCCCCTCCGTCTCAACGCCATGAGATGCGGGCCCGTTGCCCTCTAGAACCCGGCTATCCGTGCACCCCTCCACGGGGTAATCCTAGTACAGAAAGTAAAATATACATACAACGGGTACATCGACCTCAGCCCGGTCGTGCCCCAGGAGAATAATATACAACAGGCAGTGACGGCAGTCCACATGTCGGACGCTCGCCCCGCAATATCAAATGTACATATAAAACGAAACTGTACTAACATTGCATCCAAGCTATCCCCCACGACCAATCCGCAACAACACAGCAATACACAGAACATCAACGTGAATATCACGTTCGCAAATCCGTCTAAAAGGGCTATAGCAGTTAGACAGGATTTACCGATCAAATGACATTCACGGTCGCAGATATAATGTAAATACTGTGAACTAACATGTTTAAAACTTTCGATCGATCAAATTTACCGAAGTGGGCCCCAAGCACTACTGTAGCACTCAAAGAAAATCTGGGCCCAAAAAGAATATTCCAAAAACCCTATTTCAAAGTCAGAAGCCTACTGTGAAAATTTGGTGCAATGAACAGTCAACCTTGCGGCGGAACCGCGGCCAATGCGTGGGTTTGGCCGCGGTTCCGCGGTAGTAAGGTGATGTCATGCTACCAAATTTTCTCAGATTGCTTAGAATTCCCTGCACGTATTTCTGCAATGTACTGAAAAAAAATTTGAGCAAAAATTAAAATCGACAGAAACTATGCTTTTTGATATCGGGTTTTCGGATACCAGTGTAAGTGCACGGCGGCGCCCGGCCATCTGAACGAGGCTAAAATGCGGAAACGATACTTTACTTTAACTTTTGAACCGGCACCACCGCGCACAAAAATCCCGGATCGGGCCATTAATCTAATCCTAGCTAACTAGAGAAGGGGTAGAGAGATATACCGAGCGATCCGTGTCCTTCGGTCTTCTCGTCATCGTCCCGATCTCCACGCGGAATCTCCGGTCTTCACCTCCTCGCCGGAAGGGCACCACGTCGCCGGGTTCTTTTACGGGCTCCCACCTCTGGACCGAAGCAACTCGGGCACGAAGTTGGCGAGCCGATGTGCCCAAGGTTGCTGTAGGTTGACTGTAGAACTCATGTCTCATTAGGGTTACTAGAAGTTGCCTTTTGGTGGAGGAATGATATGAGCTTATGGAGATGGAACTTGTGGGATTTTACAAAGCCAAAGAGATCAAAAAATCCCCACAAACAATTTTGGACAGCCCCCCTTTTTTACTTGGCCAGCCATTGATCAAGGAGTAAAAATGAGAGGAGAGTGAGTGGCCAAATGAAAATGGGTGGTCTCAATAATCAAGAGAAAGAAAGGGTTATCATTATCAAAAGAAATGATCACAAACAAATCCAACACTCCATCAACCATCATCACTCCCAAAGTCAAACAATCATGAAGTGAAGAAGTCAAATGATGGTGCAACCATCATGAAGCATCAATATGCAAAGACAACCCTCCAAAATGCTTATTTGCATATTTGCAAATAAGCCCTCCTCCACCATTTTTAGCCAAGGAAAGATACAAAGGAAAATGGCCGAAACCGGAAAGCAAACTGGCAACTTCAGAAAACTGATCCCGTAATAAATTACAGGAAAACCCCGCTACTGTATATACATACCCGCATTTGTATTCCGACCGAATACAAATGCAATAAGACAAAATCTACACTGTACAATACTAGGATCCGGCTTAAACCAAAGCCCGCTAGTATTTTCCGTCCGATCATGATCCGTGCAATACCGCACGTATCTGATCGAACCCTGCCATATCTCCATACGGCCTCTACAGCGTTTCGCCCGAAACTTGAGTAACCATCTGTGGGGGACTCTAAAGACTCGTCAATACTATGGCTGTGGATTTAACCACTAGCACGTCAGAGGTATTAGCCATACGTGACGGGCTACCAGCTATTGACCAAAAGGGACGTCGATGAGCGAACTCATCCTGACACCCTACTGAGCCTGTCAGTGACAATATCCGTACAGTCCGGTCCGTTCGTCTATGAGCATCGCATGGCGGGCCTAGGGGTTGGTAAAAGTCAGACCTCCAAAAGCGGTATAAGTCGTGTCGGAGTGTAGCCCAGAACACCCTGAGATACTACTGGAATACCTACCAGTAAATCTCCTGCCTTGGCCAAGGATTTCGTGTAAGGGCTCTCCTAGACACAGCGCGACCTCACCCCCAATACCGGGAGAGACGAACCCCTGCAGATCCGCTCACTGCCTCCATGTGGCTCGGGACTGTACCCAACTAAAACCTGTTTGCACGTCTCCTTTGAGCGTGGTAGGGTAGTAATCAAAGTACAGTGGGAACTCACACGAGACAAATGACGACCTCAGGTCGATGAACTAACCTGTACACATGTCACCAGGGAACTGCTATCTGACGTCAGGTATAAGACCAACTAGCATGTTCCCGGCGAGTCCTGTCCGGTGTACTCATAACCCAATGAGCACCTGTATACATCTTAGGTGAACCAAATGACACCAATGGCTTGTGAGACCGGCCACCGCCCCTCGTCGAGGTCTCGACTGTATACACTAGTCTACTCTGGAGTATCGATGCCCTGTCTCGAAACTCCCTCGACTAGGGACCTTTTAAGGATGTGCTTATAGACCCCAGCTCCCACATATATGATCGCCCTCATACTGCTGGCAGTCAAGCAAGAATCCTAGGGGCTCTATCAACGTGCAATAGCGACCTGTAAGGTCACCTAAAGCAGTACACGATGATAAAGATAAACCAGATAGTATACTATCATCTTGAGTAAGACTGTCCTACCGGTATAGGTCCTCCCTCAATCATTGCAATCACGTGCCTGTGATCCAATAATTGACTCTGAGGGCACTATCTCCAACAGGGGTCGACCCCCTTTAAGGGGAGCCCAGGATCCACCCCCTTGGGGGAGGGGTTGGCTTTTTCCTCCTTCGGGTGAGCTGAGTTTGGCTCCCCTTTGAGGGGTTCAGCTTCTTCCCCTTTTAGGGGAGGTCGGGTGGTGTTTTCCTCCCTCTTTGAGAAGGGACGGTGTTGGAATCGTATCAAAAGCCATCATTTTTTTAGTTTTATTTTGAAAAGTGGTTAAATTTTAAAAATATTTACAAAATTTCGACGGATTGACCGGTTATTTTTGCCTTTCTTAAATTTGTTAGGATAACATAGACTGAAATCTATGCTTCCACGTTTGGGTGAATCACGAATGGAAATCTACGTTCAAGAGAGGGATCACGGATCGAAATCCGCGTCCCAAGGAGTTCCCTGAGGGATAAGCCCGAAGACCTTCGCTCATATGTGGTCATTCTCAACCTTCTTCCAATCTTTTGTGTCAAAAAATCTCTCTTTGTTCTTAAGAACTTGAGATTTGGATCTTGAATAAGAGAAAAGGGTCCCTTTTCTCTCTTTTTTGCCTTTGATTTTCAAAAAATGGTGTTTTGAGGAACGAGTTCACTTTTCTTCCCATTATCTTTGTTTCTCTTAGAGAGAAAGAAGAACCCAAAAGCTCTTTTTTATTGGATTTGGTTGAAGAGTCCAGCTCTTTTCAATAAATTTATGGGTTCTATGCTATTTATCTTAAGAAAAATGCGAGCTTTTGCTCTTAAGCAAGAAGAAGACCTTGAAGAGAGAGAGAGTGTGTGTGGAGGCACAAAACCCTAGAATTGATATGAGAGGAATCAAAGTTATTATTTCTTCATATATTTTGCCTTTACACTTTTACATCAATCCCCATAGTTTTACACAATTGGCTTTTTTCCTTTCCCATGCCCATGTGCTCATTTTTTTTTGCACATAAACCATTGGTTTTGCAAACATTTGGCTTTTTGCCCATGTGCCTTACATTTTCACTTATTTACAAATAAAATCTATTTATTACATTCTTTTCTTCTTTCCTTTCTTTTTCTTCTTGATAGTATGCCGGTTTTGCTCGGACTTGAGGCAGTTTGGGCTGACCCACTTGCTTGGTCTTGACCCCGGGTTGACTGGGCTTGGGTTAACTTTGACCCTGTTAACTTTGACTTTGACTTATTTCATTTAGGCAAATGGGTAATTTTTGACCCCAAAAAAGTGCCCCCATCAATGAATACACACGATATATATGTGCCGTGTGCATAAAATTGATGGATTTTCTTTCGTGGAGAGGTTGACTTGATCTATTTTTACGACATGGATAGTCGTTGCTTGACGTGCTTCCGGTGCAGATGTCGTTGCTGACTTGATTCCGGCGTGGCGGTCGATACTGTCCTTTTTGCGACGTGGACGGTCGATACTTTGACTTGGTTCCCTTTTAGCGACGTGGAGGTCGATACTACCCTTTTTGCAATGTGGACGGTCGATACTGCCCTTTTTGCGACGTGAACAGTCGATACTTTGATTTGGTTTCCTTTTTGCAACGTAGACGATCGACGCTGCCCCGGGATTGCCCTTTTTACGACTTGGACGGTCGATACTTTGATTTGGTTTCCTTTTGGCAATGTGGAGGTCTATACTACCTTTTTTGCGACGTGGACGGTTGATCCTTTGATTTGTTTCCCTTTTGGCGACATGGAGGTAGATATTGCCCTTTTTGCGACGTAGACAGTCGATACTGCCCTTTTTGCGACGTAGATGGTCGATACTGCCCTTTTTGCGACGTAGATGGTCGATGGTCGACTTGATTCTGAACTGGAGCTTGATTCCGCCAGGGAGGTTGGTGGTTGACTTGCTTTGATTTAATTCGGATTGCCCCCGGCCCTTAGTTGCCGGGACTTTTGGGCTTGAGTTGAGATTTGAGTTGGAATTAGATTTGGGTTGTAGTTTGGAATTTGAAGTTGGATTTGGATTTTGATTTGGAATTTTAAATCGGCATCTGCACCACTAACATTGAAGCATAATTCCAGGAGCGACACATCATTTGCCTTTGACGGATTTGGAGAATTGAAATTTTGGATGGCGTTAGTATCATTACACTGAAATATAGTACCATGAACGACTCATCATTCGTCTTTGAAGAAAAAATTTTATTCCCAATTTAACGACTTAGGAGTCATCTATTTCCAGTTTATAGAGGTCATCTGTTCTCATTTTAACGACTTAGGGGTCTATTTTGCTTGACTTTCTTATTTGACACTTTTTAGCGCATTTTTGCGAGGCCGTTCGAGATCAGCTTGTCCACGATTTGGTGTGTTCATGCAAAGTATTTCTTGAGATACGGACCGTTGATGGGCAGCATGGGCCTACTTTTTTCGGCACTTATCAGTTGGTTCCTCCATCAAACACTTTCTCGATGACGTACGATCCTTCCTGATTCGGCTCAAATTTTCCTTTTGCATGCCGGCTGATGATGATCGGTCTTCTGAGGACAAATACTAATTCGCCATTCTTGAAAACATGGAGGCGCATCATTTTGTCGTACGCTCTTGACATTTGGGCTCGGTAAAACTCTAGATTTTGTTGTACGATGAGTCTTTTTCCATCGAGGGCATCAAGCTCTTCAAGTCGAAGGGGGTATTTTTCTCCTCCGTCAGACCGTGCTAGATGATCATTCTTGAACTTTGGATTTCGACTTCAAGGGGGAGGATTGCTTCAACCCCGAAAAGCATAGAGTATGGGGTAGATTGCGTTTGAGTGCAATGCATGGTAAGATATGCCTACAACGCTTCATAAAGCTTGAGATCTTAGTCTTGTTCGTTGGGTGGGGCATTTTTCTTCAAGAGCTTGCATAGAGTTTTGTTGAAAGTTTCAGCCAACCCATTGGCTCTTCGATTGTAGATGTAGTATCTCCAATTTATCTTGTGCTGAGAGATGAATCTTGAGATTTTGAAGCTCTTGAAATAAGGCATGTTGTCGGAAATGATCCGTCGGGATACGCCAAAGCGATATAGAACATTATGCCTGAAGAATCACAGGATATTTTATGTTTTGAATTTTTTTAGAGGGACAGTTTCGGTCCATCTGGAGAAATAATCACTGGCCTCTAATATGAACCTATGGCCTTTAGATGATGGAGGATCAATTGAGCCAACTATGTCGGTGCCCCACATTTCGAATGGTCATGACGTTATAGTAAGATGCAGCGGATTAAGATGCTTATGTATGAAGTTTCCGTGTATTTGACAGAGGTGGCACTTCTTTGCATGTTCTTCACAATCTCTTATAATTGTGGGCCGATAATATCCTAGCCATTTGATTTGAAGGCACATCTTAGGACCAGATTGGTGTGCTCCACAGATGCCTGAGTGGACCTCATTCATGAATTTTTGAGCTTCGGCTAAGGATAGACACCTGAGCTATAGTTAATCGTATGATCTTCGATATAGTGTGTTGTTTACAAACATGTACAGGAGAGCTCTCTGTTCCCCTCCGAAAGACGGCGCGACAGGGACGTCTTTCCTGAGATTCGGGGCAGATACTAATTAGTGCTATCCGTCCACCTCTCTGAAGATGCCAAGTTGATTTATGGCACCGTGTATCGAAGGTTTAAACGGATGCGGCCGATATAGCAGACTTCGTCAGATTCCCCCTCGTTGAGAGGGGTTTTTGATTGTGGGGACGCTCTTCCCTGCAGACGCAAACCCCTGCAGTTAATTACGCTACCGCATTGTGGTAACCACTTTCTCCTTCTCCAGATGGTTACTTCGTGTCGTGGGTGTTGGTTTTGTTTTTGGTTGCCCGTGGATTGTATACGGAGACTAATTTATGTCGTCGCCCGTAGGACGTGGATTAGTCCAAATCCGTATTTTCTTAGATTTGGGATTGGGGGTTGGGTTTAAGGATGCGTTAGTCTCATTTGAGACTAAGATCAACTTAAACGTTTGTTAAGGATACGTTAGTCTAATTTCAGACTAAGATCAACTTAACGGGATCGTTTAGATCCGACAAAAGAGCGTTTGGGCTCTATTGTTTTACATTGGGTTTATTGATTGTCGGGACCCGCCGCCTCTCTGAAGACGTTGAAGAGTTACAACGACATATATCAGAGGTGTGATGAGATGTACCCTTGAACCAATGTCAGCTGAGGAATCTGTAGTTGGATTGATTTAAGGATCGTTAGTCTCGTTTGAGATTAAGATCAACTTAAGTGGTTGTTAAGGATACGTTAGTCTCATTTTAGACTAAGATCAACTTAACGGGATCGTTTAGATCCAACAAAAGAGCATTTGGACTCTATTGTTTAGTTTAGAGACATTGCGGTCAATTACCAGTTTAAGGACATGGTGGTCCATTACCAGTTTAAGGACATAGTGGTCCAATATCAGTTTAAGGACATCATAGTCCATGAGTTTTAAGACCTCACAGTCAAGGTTAAGGAAATCATAGTCCGTGAGTTTAAAGACCTCACAGTCAAGGTTAAGGACATCATAGTCCGTGAGTTTAAAGACCTTACAGTCAAGGTTAAGGACATCATAGTCCGTGAGTTTAAAGACCTCACAGTCAAGGTTAAGGACATCATAGTCCGTGAGTTTTAAGACCTCACAGTCAAGGTTAAGGACATCATAGTCCGTGAGTTTAAAGACCTCACAGTCAAGGTTAAGGACATCATAGTCCGTGAGTTTTAAGACCTCACGGTCAAGGTTAAGGAAATCATAGTCCGTGAGTTTAAAGACCTCACAGTCAAGGTTAAGGACATCATAGTCCATGAGTTTAAAGACCTCACGGTAAAGGTTAAGGACATCATAGTCCGTGAGTTTAAGACCTCACGGTCAAGGTTAAGGACATCATAGTCCATGAGTTTAAAGACCTAAAAGTCAAGGTTAAGGACATCATAATCCATGGGCTTAAGGACCCCACAGTCCAGTTTAAAGACGTCATAGTCTATGAAATGTGCGGTTGTCGGGACCCGTCACCTCTCTGAAGACGTTGAAGGATTACAACGACAAATATCAGAGAAGTGAAGAGATGTACCCTCGAACCAAAGTGGATTAAGTGATCTGTAGTCCAATTTGGAACTAAGATCAATTAATTAGAATTATGAGCACATGGGCTCAGTTAAATCTGAATTGAGGACTTATGGCCAATTTGGGCTAAGTCCAATTGGATTTGAAGTGTTGGCCTTTTGTTGGACCATTAAACATTTGTCTGGGTTCAAGCCCACATTATTTAGCAATGCTAAATCAGAGTTTGAGGGCTCTGAGAACATTTTTATCTTTGATTGAGCAGTAGACATTATAGTTCTGATTTTACTCGATTTTGAATGGGAGGCTTTGCCTCTGGAAAATTAGCCAATTTGGCTAAAAGCAGTGTTAAACACTGGAGAACCTCAGTATTGAACATTGGAGATAAACCCTCAAATTAGTGTTAAACACTAAAAGATAATCAGTGTTAAACACTGAAAATATAATACCCCAAATTAGTGTTAAACACTAGCAAACAACAGTGTTAAACACCGGAAATGAAGTTGTCAAATTAGTGTTACACACTAGAAAACACAAACACTGGATATAAAGTTCTCGAATTAGTGTTAAACACTAAAGAAAGAGGGGTCACGCGGAGACACGTGAGAGCGCCCAAAGGTGGGACCAGATCCCTTTTTACCTCGTTCTGCAATTAAGTGTTAAACACTTTTTATTATTTTTATTTTGAGCATCACGTGTTGACACGTGATGGGGATTTATGCGCTGACTGTTAAAGCGTTTGTTAAGGGGTCACGTGGTAACACGTGAGAGCGCCCAAAGCCTTCATTTCCTTTGCTTTTTCTTTCTGCGTTTTGGGAGTCACGTGGGAGCACGTGAGACATTGCCTCAAAGCTGTTTCCTTTTTACTTTTGGGGATCTTTTTAGGGGTCGCGTGGGGACACGTGACCTAGTTTTATTCCTTCTTTTCTGATCACTGCGGATTGGGGTCACGTGTCATCACGTGACCAATGTTCTTTATGTGCATGGAGATCTTTTAAGTCTCTTTATTTTAAGAATTAAATTCTCTGTAGGGTTAAACCCTAATCATGATTTTGGAAGAATTAAATTCCTATTATGAAGGAATTAAATTCTCTGTTGGGTTAAACCCTAATTTTTTTTAGAGGAATTAAATTCCCATATATGTAAAAGAATTAAATTCTTGCATAGGGTGAAACCCTAATTTTATTTTTTAAGAGGAATTAAATTCCTGTGAATTTGAGAGAGTTAAATTCTCAATTAGGGTTAAACCCCAGTTCTGTCTATCTTGAAGGAATTAAATTCCTGTAATTTTAGGAGAATTGAATTCTCATATAGGGTTAAACCCTAGTTTTGTTTTGGGAGAATTAAATTCTCTAAACTCAATTTCCCCTCTAAGTTTGGGATCTGCATGGCAGGATCTCAACCGGATGAGAATTAAATTCTCAATTTATGGGGAGATGTGCTCTTTGCAGATCTTCAACCAGAGGAAGAACTAAGTTCTTTTGTGTAGAAGAGTTAAACTCTTAGATTTGAGAATTAAATTCTCTTTTTTGAAGTTTTGATCCCCTTTCTTTTCTCACCTAGGGTTTTCTTTTCTCTTCTGAAGAAATTTTCTTTTCTCTCTTGAGAATTAAATTCTCCTCTCTTTTTTTCTCTCTGTTCTTCTCTTAAAAAAAAGTAGATCCCCCTCTCTTCTCTTCTTGGTTCCTATTTATAGGAGAAAGAAAAGAATCAATTTGTTTAGTAAATCTTTCATTGAAAGATTTCGTTTGTTTTCATAATTAATATGATCCTTTAGATCACGCAGTGAATTTTATTCACCGTTGGATTTTAAATCCAAGGATATTATGTTTGTTATTTCTGGTGAGATTTAGGGGAAATCATTCTTTGTATCAAATCATTCCATAAATTGGTGATTTTTAATCACCCTTGGATCTTTAATCCAACGGTCCCCATAATCATTTTCCATTTGGAAAGATTTAGAGAAATTTAGAATTTTATTTCTATTTGGAATGATTTAGAGAAATTTAGAATTTTAATTCTATTTGGAAAGATTTAGAGAAATTTAGAATTTTAATTCTATTAAACTGTAAGGCTTTCAAAGCCTGTCACGTGCTGGCACGTGACCCTTGGTCACGTGTGAGCACGTGATCCCAAATTGGTTCTTTTCTCAGCGTTTATTTATGCTTCAGTTTTAACCATCACGTGTCAACACGTGACCATTGGTCACGTGTGAGCACGTGATACCTCATTAAGGTATTTCCTTCAGCCATTTGTTTTTGTTTCTGTTTTAACTATCACGTGTCAACACGTGACCATTGATCACGTGTGAGCACGTGATAACTCATTGAGGTAATTCCTGATTTTTAATCAAGGAACAGTGCATAGCATATTTGCTCATAACTTTTGATCCCGGATGAATTATGAAGCCCATAATATATCAAATCGAAGGATTTTTTGAGATGCTTTCGATACCATCAGAATTTAACAGTTCCTCCTTTGGGAGTTTATCAAAATACAGGCCGAAAGATACTGGTTCGCATTTCTATAAGCGTATCGCTGCCATTTGATACCTTGGACTCTTTTGCGCAGAAATTTTTGGCGGGAAAAAATGCCCCCCATTACTTTTCCCATGTAAGTATATACGTGGGTGAAGTAGTGCAGAGTAATGCATAGCGTATGACCAGTTTTGGGTTGGTATATAACTTTCAGAATCTTGATCTGAGAAGATAACGAGCGGACACAAGTATCGTCATTTATCATTGACTCAAATCTCGACTCTTAAGAGATATAGTTCCAAACTCTCAACTCCATGAGCCGCACCCTTCTATTTCTTTATGTCTTACTCTGGTGTGAAGTAGTTTATACGCTCATGAGTAACTTCTCCATTTCAGTAGCATGTAGCTTTGGCAAGTGTGGCTCATAGATGGTCCATCTTGACCTTTTTGCAGGACAGTGATGGCTTAGGAGACAGGGGTAGGATCTGCCACCTAAGACATTTCAACTTTACGAGCCGTGAGGGTCTCATAAAGAGTTTTTTCTCCCTACAGGTCGAGAGGATCCCATAGGTGTAATTTCTCCTTAAGAATCGTGAGGATTCTTAAGCGTGTTTTCCCTTGAGAGTCGTAAAGATCTCACAAGAGAGTTTTCTTCCCTACGGGTCGTGAGGACCCGCAAGTGCTGGGTGCGGTTGCCCTTATCCGTATTTCACGGGGTCAGGGGTTGCTTTGGATGTTTTCCAGGGTACCATAGTTTAAAGACATCACGATCGAGGTTAAGGACATCATAGTCCGTAGGTTTAAGGACTCCACCGTCCGTTTCTAGTTTTAAGACATTACGGTCGAGGTTAAGGACATCATAGTCCGTGGGTTTAAGGACTCCACAGTCCAATGTTAGTTTTAAGACATCACGGTCAAGGTTAAGGACATCATAGTCCGTGGATTTAAGGACTCAACAGTCCGATGTTAGTTTTAAGACATTACGGTCAAGGTTAAGGACATCATAGTCCGTGGATTTAAGGACTCAACAGTCCGATGTTAGTTTTAAGACATTACGGTCAAGGTTAAGGACATCATAGTCCGTGGATTTAAGGACTCCACAATCCAATGTTAGTTTTAAGACATCACGGTCAAGGTTAAGGACATCATAGTCCGTGGATTTAAGAACTCCACAGTCCGATGTTAGTTTTAAGACATCACGGTCAAGGTTAAGGACATCATAGTCCATGGATTTAAGGACCCCACAGCCCGATGTTAGTTTTAAGACATCACGGTCAAGTTTAAGGACATCATAGTCCGTGGGTTTAAGGACTCCACAGTCGAATGTTAGTTTTAAGACATCACGGTCAAGGTTAAGGACATCATAGTCCATGGGTTTAAGGACTCCACGGTCCAATGTTAGTTTTAAGACATCACGGTCAAGGTTAAGGACATCATAGTCCGTGGATTTAAGGACTCCATAGTCCAATGTTAGTTTTAAGACATCACGGTCAAGGTTAAGGACATCATAGTCCGTGGGTTTAAGGACTCCGCAGTCCAATGTTAGTTTTAAGACATCACGGTCAAGGTTAAGGACATCATAGTCTGTGGATTTAAGGATTCCACAGTCCACGAAACGTGTGGTTACTGGGACCCGTCACCTCTTTGAAGACGTTGAGGAATTACAACGACAAATATCAAAGGAGTGAAGAGATGTACCCTTGAACCAAGGTAAAATCAGTCTAGAATCATCATGGTTGATCGTTAGTTTTAAGACATTACGGTCGAGGTTAAGGACATCATAGTCCGTGGATTTTAAGGACTCCACAGTCCGATATTTGCTCTGGATGCTTCACACGGGTTCACTGCCGTGCTCTACGAGGACCAGGCTCCGCTCTGGATGTTTTCCATGGGGTCAAAGGGTGACGTTATCCGCGTTCCACGTGACCAGGAATTTTGCTCTGGATGCTTCCCACGGGTTCACTGCCGTGTTTGGCGAGGACCAGGCTCCGCTCTGGATGCTTCACACGGGTTCACTGCTGTGCTCTGCGAGGACCAGGATCCGCTCTGGACGTTTTCCACGGGGTCAAAGAGTGACGTTATCCGTGTTCGACGTGACCAGGAATTTTGCTCTGGATGCTTCCCACGGGTTCACTGCCGTGTTCGGCGAGGACCAGGCTCCGCTCTGGATGCTTCACACGGGTTCACTGCCGTGCTCTGCGAGGACCAGGATCCGCTCTGGACGTTTTCCACGGGGTCAAAGAGTGACGTTATCCGCGCTCCACGTGACCAGGAATTTTGCTCTGGGTGCTTCCCACGGGTTCACTGCCGTGTTCGGCGAGGACCAGGCTCCGCTCTGAATGCTTCACACGGGTTCACTGCCGTGCTTTGCGAGGACCAGGATCCACTCTGTACGTTTTCCACGGGGTCAAAGAGTGACGTTATCCGCGTTCCACGTGACCAGGAATTTTGCTCTGGATGCTTCCCACGGGTTCACTGCCGTGTTCGGCGAGGACCAGGCTCTGCTCTGGATGCTTCACACGG
Organism: Agapanthus africanus; assembly: GCA_030015575.1. Classification (NCBI taxonomy): domain Eukaryota; kingdom Viridiplantae; phylum Streptophyta; class Magnoliopsida; order Asparagales; family Amaryllidaceae; genus Agapanthus; species Agapanthus africanus. The sequence continues at coordinate 588,837 of JASDDO010000218.1, read as the reverse complement.
GTTCACTGCCGTGCTCTGCGAGGACCAGGATCCGCTCTGGATGTTTTCTAAGGGGTCAAAGAGTGACGTTATCCGTGTTCCACGTGACCAGGAATTTTGCTCTGGATGCTTCCCACGGGTTCACTGCCGTGTTCGGCGAGGACCAGGCTCCACTCTGGATGCTTCACACGGGTTCACTGCCGTGCTCTGCGAGGACCAGGATCCGCTCTGGACATTTTCCACGGGGTCAAAAAGTGACGTTATCCTCGTTCCACGTGACCAGGAATTTTGCTCTGGATGCTTCCCACGGGTTCACTGCCGTGTTCGGCGAGGACCAGGCTCCGCTCTGGATGCTTCACATGAGTTCACTGCCGTACTCTGCGAGGACCAGGATCCGCTCTGGACGTTTTCCACGGGGTCAAAGAGTGACGTTATCCGCGTTCCACGTGACCAGGAATTTTGCTCTGGATGCTTCCCACGGGTTCACTGCCATGTTCGGCAAGGACCAGGCTCCGCTCTGGATGCTTCACACGGGTTCACTGCCGTGCTCTGCGAGGACCAGGTTTTGCTCTAGACGTTTTCCACGGGGTCAGAAGTGACGTTATCCGCGTTCCACGTGACCAGGAATTTTGCTCTAGATGCTTCCCACGGGTTCACTGCAGTGTTCGGCGAGGACTAGGCTCCGCTTTGGATGCTTCACACGGGTTCACTGCCGTGCTCTACGAGGACCAGGATCCGCTCTAGACGTTTTCCACGGGGTCAGAAGAGTGACGTTATCCGCGATCCACGTGACCAGGAATTTTTGACTTTGTCTGTATTTTACGAAGTCGGGATTTGACTCTCGGTCGGCTGTACGCCGCCGAGTCATGGAACTGGGAGTTGCCGCTGTTCCGAGTGTTGAGATGATCTCTAGGCTGTCTGTGAACCGTCGAGATTTGGAACTAAAGACTATGCCGTGGCTCCGTTTGATGGTGTAACATCTATGTCCTGCTGGAATAGGGAGGCACACCATTGTTGGCCTCCAGGCTGTAGATGTGGCCATTGAGATTTGGAACTGGGGACTTTGTCATGGCTCCGTTTCATTGCGACTCTGAGGTCGGTTGTTGACGTCACGTCTGCAGCTGCTTGGAGTGAGGAGAAACGCCGATGGTGATCTCTAAGTTGTCGATATTGACGTCGAGAGACTGAAGCTAGGAATCTTCCTTTGCTTCGTTGTTTGACATTATGTCTGCAATATTGCGACAAATGTCGAGGTTGTCTCTAGGTTGTCTATGAACCTTCGAGATTTGGCTTCGCTTTCTGATGGAGCCTGTTAGGAAGGTATGGTTCCCTCTTTGTTTGTGCCCCTGGATTGTATACAGGGATCGATGTGATCTCACCTGTAGGGCAAAAAGTTTCATTCTTTCATCATTCATTTTTTTTATTCTTTCCGCGACGCTCTATCATTTCAGCTTTTTACATCGCGAAAATCGCGATTGCCCAATCATTTCGGCTATTTTTCGCGGTGCCCAATCATTTCGGCTATTTTTCTTTTTACTCGCTGCTTTTTATTGCGAGTTGCCCAATCATTTCGGCTGTTTTCGTATGCATACATTTTTACTTGCTGATTTCGTTGCAAGTTTCCCATCATTTCAGCTATTTCATATGCATTTTTGGCTCGCTGATTTTTTTTATCACGAGTGTGGAACTTGGAATCTGATGCCAATCTTAGCATCAGCATCGCTACGACTGGAATATTGCCAGGACCGAATCATCATTTGCCATGAAAGGACTTGGAATTTGATACCGATTTAGGCATCAGCATCGCTACAACTGGGATATTGCCAGGAGCGAATCATCATTTGCCTCTGTCGATGTCGAACAAAGGTGGCTTAGCAAACAGGGTTAGGATCCCATCGACTAAGGCTTTTGACTTCATGAGCCGTAAGGGTCTCATAAAGGTGTTTCTCCCTACGAGTCGTGGGGATCTCGTAGGTGCTTTTTCTCCTTAGGAATCGTGAGGATTGCTAAGTGTGTGTTCTCTTATAAGTCGTAAGGATCTTACAAGAGTGTTTTCTCCTTGCAAGTCGAGAGGACCTACAAGTGTTTGTTCACCGTGTAAACATATCCCTAGTCACGGATGGGACTTTGTTAGGGAAATGTCTATTCGCGCCCGTGGATTGTATGCAAGAGTCAATATTGAGCCGCTTGTAGGGCAGTATTGGAGGTTGTGGGGGCTGCTTAAGAACAGGTTCAGGTCTCTGTAAGTTAAGACTTTTGAATCTTATGAACCGTAAGGGTCCCATAAGAGAGTTCTCCTTTCGAGTCGTGAGGATCTCGCAAGTGTAACTTCTCCTTAGGAATCGTGGGGATCCCTAAGTGTGTTGCTCCTTTGTGAGTCGTAAGGATCTCACGCGGGTAGTTTCTCCTTACAAAGTCGAGGGGACCTTGCAAGTGTCTTTTAACGAGATTGCGCCCTTTCGGGTTTTCACAAAACTCGCCAGTAGCCCTGCTGTTTTTACTCACGGAGCCCTTTCGGGTTTTCATCCGTGCCCATTTTGCTTATGGACATACCGTTCTTTTTTTTTTAACGAGGCTGCGCCCTTTCGGGTTTTCACAAAACTCGCCGGTAGCCCTGCTATTTTTACTCACGGAGCCCTTTCGGGTTTTCATCCGTGCCCATTTTGCTTATAGACATACCGTTCCTTTTTTTATCCCTTTTTTTATCAGCTTTGGGACGTTGCAATCCATCATAGTTTATCGACGTCTCGGTCAACGTCTAGTTTTAGGACATAGTGGTCCGTTGTTAGCTTAGGGACGTTTCGGTCCGCAGCCAGTTTTAGGACATAGTGGTCCACCGTCGTCGTATTTGAGGCGAATCTCTAGTTTACTGACTTTTCGGTCTATGGGGCTTTCCCTGTGAATGAGCATGATGCCCCCGACATATCCATATTTTTCGGAGCATGTGGTTGTGGCGGGCTCACCTTCCAGTTTTCGGACGGTGCGAACTTGCCCTGTTGATATTGGTCTTTAACCCAGTTTTTGAAGACGTAGCAGTTTTCGATCGGATGGCCCAATACTTGGTGGTAAGGGCAGTAATTAGGATTGTTGACATCATTCAGTTGTAGCTGGTGTTTTGGCTCCGGTAGAGTAATAAGCCTGTTGCGCACTGCTAGTTCGAACAGCCTCCTTGTTTCATCCCGGGAAAATGAGTAAGGACGTTTCAGCTTCTCATTGAGGTATCGCGGCTTGTTGTTTTGACGACCAAACGGTCTCGAGTTACTCAGCTGTTGTTGAGCGTTGGTGACGAAGGTCGCTTTTCCATTCCCCTTATCCCTTTTGTTCGATCTCTTGTTTGCGGGTCCGAGATTCTTTTCGGCTAGCATGCGATTGCGCAGCTGAACGTTCTCGCAGCTCTTCTTTTCTTCCTCTTTTCCTGAGGTGGATTCTTTGAAGAGAGGGTTGAGAGTCATTTCTTCTTCAGAATTGCTCCCGAAGGTGAGGGCTTGCGATCTTCTGCCGTCAACCATGTGACCATTGCCGGCAGTTTTCATATGCTCATTTGTCGTGTTTCTCTGTTTCCGACGAGCTTTGCGCTTCAATCGCTGAACGTGCTGCCGGTGAGCAACGTATCCCTGTCGTCCGGCGTTGGGGATCGTATATCCCGGCGGGTAACTTATTTGGTCATACCAGCCCGGATATGGTCGCCCAGTTTTAACAACTTGGCCGGCCGTTTCGTTCACTCGATGAGCTCGTATTTGCTGAGCAGTATAATCATCAAGCGTGGCTTTTGAGATGGTTTCCTCCTTGGCTGCTGAAAGAGTCGGATGAGGGTTCGATGTCTTCCCTCTGTCGTCTTCAATAATGATCGGAGGGTCTTAAGCTGGAGGTTCCGACTGTAATATCATCCCGACCATGTCTTGGAAGAGAAGTGTCATTCGCTTTATATTAGCCGCTTGTTCTGCGGCTTCTCTGTCCTTCTTTTCAAGGACTCTGCGAAGGAAGTCAGCATCGGTTTCTTGTTCATGACGCTATTCCGATGATGCCTCCGAGCTTTCTTTTGGTTCGGTGAGCGCAGCCATTGCGGTTAGCATCTCCTGAAGCTTCTGTTGTTGTTGTTCTTGAGCCCATGTTATTGATCGGGTGAGCGGTCGGTGGCCCGTCGAAGTGCGGCTTTCTTCTTTTCCGGAAGCCATGTAAACAGTATGTACCATCATGCCCCCAGACTTGGGGCGTTTGGGCTCAATGCCTTTGCGGTCTGCCGCAGCCACATGGGCTTTCTCTGGCCTCCTTCTCTTTTGAGCAGTTGACGTTGGGGGGGCCGTCGCAGCGGGCACCCAGACAGCTGTTGCCTTTTGTGGCTTGGCAAGATGATTTTCTTTTTGCTGAACTTTCACCTTTTTCTGTCGGCGGGGATAGTCTTGATCAATCATCGACTCCTGGACCCGTCGCCAGACCTTGTAGATTTTAGAGGACAGCCGTTGAGGGGGCTGTTCCGGCTTCACCTTTGTAGCGCTCTCCATAGGTGGAGGAGATCTTTTCAGCACAACGGTCGGAGAGTTCTTGCGGACCATCCTAAGTGGTTCAAAGCTGTTCTCAGTTGGAACAGCAGCATCAATTTCCGCCGTTGGAGTCGGCGGAGTCAGTCCAGAAGGAGAGTTGCCCTCAGCCTTCCTTACTCGGCGCCAGTGGCATATCCCTAGTAGGAGGAGTGTTGTCTCCTGAGGGTTTTCAGCGGATTACACCCACAAAATCCTATAATAAAAAAGAGACGGTGAAAGTTAGATGAAGATAAGAACTATAAAAGAAAGAACTTGAAAATAAGAGTTTTCAACTATACCAGCTTTTCAGTTGCTATGAGCCCTATCTTAATGGTCCTGAAAAAATGTTAGAAATCACATTATCCCTCAGTAAAACATCACCTTTAGTTTTCATTCATACCTTTCTTCCAAACATTGATCATATACCCCTACGTGTGTGAACTGGATATCCCTACACTCAGAGAATTCAATTCAAGCAATCATACTCTTGTCCATCTACCTTAGTAATTTTTAATAGATATTTAGATGGAAGTTGCTCATACATTCTTCATGCGACCGTTAATACTTCTTGAGGTACTAACCGACCGATTACTCATGTGTTTGCTAATTAGGCGTTTTTCCTCGTCTTGCAACACCTAAGGCTTAGCAGTGACTCCCAAACCAGTTGGTCTAAGGCACTAGGTGATAAAGCACCCTCGCTATATTTTTTATTGCTTCCTCGGTGATAACAAAACCAGTGTTCATTTTTCTTTTCACCATTTTATCTTTTATTCTCCACTTTTATTTTCTTCATACTTTGGCTTTTAGACAAGAGCATTTCAAGGTATCCTCTACTATCCCGAGTTTCAGAATGTGTGTAAGTGCGTATAGTAGGGTATCAACGTTCAAATGTTTGGCTTCCAGAATAGGAACTATTTATCAGGCCTATCTTTATCCTCAGATTAGTAATTTCCTTCATCTTACAAACCCTTGGGACAACAGCTCATAACTACTTATTACTAGTTTCATTTAAGAAAACATCTAACTTTCTTGTTTTTCTTAAACTATTCCTATCTTTTAAATATAATTTTTTTTTCAATTTCTACTCTTTTATTATCACAATTTTCTTGTGTGTGCTTATATATAGTATAATGCAAAGTAAGGCGTAAATAAGCACATGAGTGTTGAAAAACGACTTCTTGGGAGCTTCTTGCGATGGTACAGGAGCGCTGAAGCTCGTTGGCGGGAGCATGGTCCCGAAGAATAGCCCAGTGGTGGCTTGAGTTACCTGCTCCACTGGCATAGTGAAAAGGGAGGCCGCTTGGGGCCCGTAGGTTACTCCTCCAGATGGGACAGAGCGAGAGTTGCTGTTGCAGTTAGTGTAGTTCGAAGCCATTGATTTCTTGAAGAGCTTGAATATTCTGCCCCCTACGTCGACCTTGGTCTTTGGCATGTGCCAGTTGTTTGAGGACCGATTCCGTCGGCAAAGCTGCTGCTTGGGGAGCCTGCCTGTAGACGATAGACATCCTCTGGGCTTCCTCCATCGGCGTTGAGGCACCGAGGGTGGGAGGTGGGAGCATCGATCCAAAAAGAAACCGGTTGATTTCTTGAAGAGCCGGATTGCAGAGATTTGAGGCTGCAAGTGACCCATACTTGACTCTGCCGGATATGACAGAGCCTGAGTTGCTAGGGTGGGAGCAAATGCCATTCTTCATAGAGACGAAATGCCGGCTTCAATTTCCACTCCCCTAAGGGCAACCACAAACATACACACCGCGATTATTTGATCGCGGGAAAAACACGACACACGAAGTGTGGAGTGGAAAGAGGAAAAGGTCCCACCGGGCGTGCTAGAATCTGTTCCCCTCCGAAAGACGGCGCGACAGGGACGTCTTGCCTGAGATTCGGGGCAGATGCTAATTGGTGCTATCCGTCCACCTCTCCGAAGATGCTAAGTTGATTTATGGCACCGTGTATCGAAGGTTTAAACGGATGCGGCCGATATAGCAGACTTCGTCAGATTCCCCCTCGTTGAGAGGGGTTTTTGATTGTGGGGACGCTCTTCCCTGCAGGCGCAAGCCCCTGCAGTTAATTACGCTACCACATTGCGGTAACCACTTTCTCCTTCTCCAGATGGTCACTTTGTGTCGTGGGTGTTGGTTTTGTTTTTGGTTGCCCGTGGATTGTATACGGAGACTAATTTATGTCGTCGCCCGTAGGACGTGGATTGGTCCAAATCCGTATTTTCTTAGATTTGGGATTGGGGGTTGGGTTTAAGGATATGTTAGTCTCATTTGAGACTAAGATCAACTTAAACGTTTGTTAAGGATACGTTAGTCTAATTTCAGACTAAGATCAACTTAACGGGATCGTTTAGATCCGACAAAAGAGCGTTTGGGCTCCATTGTTTTACATTGGGTTTATTGATTGTCGGGACCCGCCGCCTCTCTGAAGACGTTGAAGAGTTACAACGACATATATCAGAGGTGTGATGAGATGTACCCTTGAACCAATGTCAGTTGAGCAATCTGTAGTTGGATTGATTTAAGGATCGTTAGTCTCGTTTGAGATTAAGATCAACTTAAGTGGTTGTTAAGGATACGTTAGTCTCATTTTAGACTAAGATCAACTTAACGGGATCGTTTAGATCCAACAAAAGAGCATTTGGACTCTATTGTTTAGTTAGAGACATTGCGGTCGATTACCAGTTTAAGGACATAGTGGTCCAATATCAGTTTAAGGACATGGTGGTCAAAGGTTAAGGACATCATAGTCCGTGAGTTTTAAGACCTCACAGTCAAGGTTAAGGACATCATAGTCCGTGAATTTTAAGACCTCACAGTTAAGGTTAAGGACATCATAGTCCGTGAGTTTAAAGACCTCACAGTCAAGGTTAAGGACATCATACTCCGTGAGTTTTAAGACCTTACAGTCAAGGTTAAGGACATCATAGTCCGTGAGTTTAAAGACCTCACAGTCAAGGATAAGGACATCATAGTCCGTGAGTTTAAAGACCTCACAGTCAAGGTTAAGGACATCATAGTCCGTGAGTTTAAAGACCTCACAGTCAAGGTTAAGGACATCATAGTCCGTGAGTTTTAAGACCTCACAGTCAAGGTTAAGGACATCATAGTCCGTGAGTTTAAAGACCTCACAGTCAAGGTTAAGGACATCATAGTCCATGGGCTTAAGGACCCCACAGTCCAGTTTAAAGACGTCATAGTCTATGAAATGTGCGGTTGTCGGGACCCGTCACCTCTCTGAAGACGTTGAAGGATTACAACGACAAATATCAGAGAAGTGAAGAGATGTACCCTCGAACCAAAGTGGATTAAGTGATCTGTAGTCCAATTTGGAACTAAGATCAATTAATTAGAATTATGAGCACATGGGCTCAGTTAAATCTGAATAGAGGACTTATGGCCAACTTGGGCTAAGTCCAATTGGATTTGAAGTGTTGGCCTTTTGTTAGACCATTAAACATTTGTCTGGGTTCAAGCCCACATTATTTAGCAATGCTAAATCAGAGTTTGAGGGCTCTGAGAACATTTTTATCTTTGATTGAGCAGTAGACATTATAGTTCTGATTTTACTCGATTTTGAATGGGAGGCTTTGCCTCTGGAAAATTAGCCAATTTGGCTAAAAGCAGTGTTAAACACTGGAGAACCTCAGTATTGAACATTGGAGATAAACCCACAAATTAATGTTAAACACTAAAAGATAATCAGTGTTAAACACTGAAAATATAATCCCCCAAATTAGTGTTAAACACTAGCAAACAACAGTGTTAAGCACCGGAAATGAAGTTGTCAAATTAGTGTTACACACTAGAAAACCCAAACACTGGGTATAAAGTTCTCGAATTAGTGTTAAACACTAAAGAAAGAGGGGTCACGTGGGGACACGTGAGAGCGCTCAAAGGTGGGACCAGATCCCCTTTTACCTCGTTCTGCAATTAAGTGTTAAACACTTTTTATTATTTTTATTTTGAGCATCACGTGTTGACACGTGATGAGGATTTATGCGCTGACTGTTAAAGCGTTTGCTAAGGGGTCACGTGGTAACACGTGAGAGCGCCCAAAGCCTTCATTTCCTTTGCTTTTTCTTTCTGCGTTTTGGGAGTCACGTGGGAGCACGTGAGGCATTGCCTCAAAACTGTTTCCTTTTTATTTTAGGGGTCGTGTGGGGACACGTGACCTAGTTTTATTCCTTCTTTTCTGATCACTGCGGATTGGGGTCACGTGTCATCACGTGACCAATGTTCTTTATGTGCATGGAGATCTTTCAAGTCTCTTTATTTTAAGAATTAAATTCTCTGTAGGGTTAAACCCTAATCATGATTTTGGAGGAATTAAATTCCTATTATGAAAGAATTAAATTCTCTGTAGGGTTAAACCCTAATTTTCTTTTAGAGGAATTAAATTCCCATATATGTAAAAGAATTAAATTCTTGCATATGGTGAAACCCTAATTTCATTTTTTAAGAGGAATTAAATTCCTGTGAATTTGAGAGAATTAAATTCTCAATTAGGGTTAAACCCTAGTTCTGTCCATCTTGAAGGAATTAAATTCCTGTAATTTTAGTAGAATTGAATTCTCATATAAGGTTAAACCCTAGTTTTGTTTTGGGAGAATTAAATTCTCTAAACTCAATTTCTCCTCTAAGTTTGGGATCTGCATGGCAGGATCTCAACCCGATGAGAATTAAATTCTCAACTTATGGGGAGATGTGCTCTTTGTAGATCTTCAACCAGAGGAAGAACTAAGTTCTTTTGTGCAGAAGAGTTAAACTCTTAGATTTGAGAATTAAATTCTCTTTTTTGAAATTTTGATCCCCTTTCTTTTCTCACATAGGGTTTTCTTTTCTCTTCTGAAGAAATTTTCTTTTCTCTCTTGAGAATTAAATTCTCCTCTCTTTTTTCTCTCTGTTCTTCTCTCAAAAAAAAGTAGATCCCCCTCTCTTCTCTTCTTGGTTCCTATTTATAGGAGAAAGAAAAGAATCAATTTGTTTAGTAAATCTTTCATTGAAAGATTTCGTTTGTTTTCATAATTAATATGATCGTTTAGATCACACAGTGAATTTTATTCACCGTTGGATTTTAAATCCAAGGATATTATGTTTGTTATTTCTGGTGAGATTTAGGGGAAATCTTTCCTTGTATCAAATCTTTCCATAAATTGGTGATTTTTAATCACCCTTGGATCTTTAATCCAACAGTCCCCATAATCATTTTCCATTTGGAAAGATTTAGAGAAATTTAGAATTTTAATTCTATTTGGAAAGATTTAGAGAAATTTAGAATTTTAATTCTATTAAACTGTAAGGCTTTCAAAGCCTGGCACGTGACCCTTGGTCACGTGTGAGCACGTGACCCTCAATTGGTTCTTTTCTCAGCGTTTATTTATGCTTCAGTTTTAACCATCACGTGTCAACACCACGTGATACCTCATTGAGCTATTTCCTTCAGCCATTTCTTTTTATTTCTGTTTTAACTATCACGTGTCAACACGTGACCATTGATCACGTGTGAGCACGTGATACCTCATTGAGGTAATTCCTGATTTCAGTGCATAGCTTATTTGCTCATAATTTTTGATCCCGGATAAATTATGAAGCCCATAATATATCAAATCGAAGGATTTTTCGAGATGCTTTCGATACCATCAGAATTTAACAGTTCCTCTTTCAGGAGTTTATCAAAATACAGGCCAGAAGATACTGGTTCGCATTTCCTTAAGCGTGTCGCTGCCATTTGATACCTTGGACTCTTTTGCGCAGAAATTTTTGGCGGGAACACTCTCTTCTTTAACTGAACCCTCACAGATTTTTCTTCTGGCAACTTATCATATCAGAGATATTCAATGAAGGGCTCTCTCCAATCATGCTCTTCTTGAGTGGACAGAGCTTCTTCGACAGGAAAGTTCTCTTGTTCCAGCATTTCCTCCACGCTGGTGAGCTGGAGGTAGAATTTGCCGGTTTCGAACCGTAATTAGAATTTCATCCATGTCAGGATCAGCCGGTTCTTTTGCTAAGCGAGCGAGCACATCAGCTTTTCCGTTCAATGCTCTGGGGATTTTCATCGATTCGATGCTGACAAATTGTTTTATGAGTTCCACGACCCGGCTTCTGTATCGAGCCAACTTGGGCTTGTATACTTAGTAGTCGTCACTTACTTAGTTGACGACAAGCTGAGAATCTCCATGAACACGCAACCAGGTGATCCCCATTTCCATAGCGTGAGGAACAACAATCCTACCCCAGTTTTTATCTGTGGGATGTTTAATTTGCTGGAGGACCTTATTGATGAGGCTCCATCGAAGTAAAGGATCTAGCACGGTTCATTTTCCTTGAAATGTAGCACATGTTCGTCGAGTAGCTCGCAATTTAGCGGTGACCCTTCGGGTATGGGATAAGCTGCAAGGAAGTCGTCGGGGCTTGCCCTTTTTCTGCTTTTTGAGGAGTAGATTATGTTGAACTTGAGCAGCATGACAGCTAATCTGGACATTCTACCTGTCAAGTTTGCTTTCGTCATGAGATATTTCAGCGGGTCAATCCTGGAGACCAGCATAACCCGATGGGTGAACAGATAGTGCATGAGCTTCTTTACGGCGAATATCAGAGCCAAACAGTATTTTTCGATCGGGTAGTAATTGTGCTCTTCTCCGACCAATATTCGACTGAGATAGCAGAGGGCGTTTTCTTTCCCCTCATTATTTTGAACCAAGTGCGCGCCAAGCGATCCGTCTAGTGTGGCAGTGTAGAGGATCAGTGGTTTGTTTGGAATGGGAGCAGTGAGCACTGGAGGGTGCTGCAAGTATCGCTTCATGCTTTTGAATGTATCCTAACATTCGGCATCCCAGACAAAAAGAGCATCTTTCTTCATAAGCTTTGAAAAAGGCTGGCATCTTCCAGATATCATATATAAGCGAGCTTGCCTTGAAAATATTTTAACCGCGTCAAATTTTTTAGAGGATACATCTCTATGATTGGTTTTATCTTTGACGGGTCGATTTCGATCCCTCAATGTCGGACTATAAACCCCAGGAATTTCCTGATGATACGCTGAAAGCCCATTTCAAAGGATTCATCTTTAAATTATACTTCCTTGGCCTTGTGAAGACAATTCGAAGATCTTGTATGTGATTAGCCATGGCTTTAGTCTTGACAACCAGATCACCGACATAGCATTCGACAACTTTATGAATTAAGTCATCGAAGATCCTTGTCATCACTCTTTGATATGTGGCGCCTGCGTTCGTTAATCCAAACGTCATGAATTTATTGCAGCATATGCCGGCTGGAGTTCAAAATATAGTATGTTTCTCATTCTCGGGCGGCATTCTGATTTGGTTGTATACGGACGAGTCATCCATGAAGGTGAACAGCTCATAGCTTGAAGTGTTGTCGACCATTATTTCTATGATCGGAAGTGAAAAATCGTCTTTAGAGCAAGCCTTATTGAGGTCTCTAAAATCGACACAAACTCGGATCTGCCCATTTTTCTTCTTCACTGGGACAATGCACACGATCCAGTTTGCATATTTTCTTCTCTGATGAAGCCAGCATCGATGAGTTTCTTGGTTTCCTTGATGATCTTATCTTCCAGCTCCCTTCTCATTCTCTAAGGAGCTTGCTTGATCGGCTTGGCATCAGGAGATATAGCCAGCTTGTGCACGGCTACTTCAGGAGATGCCTGGCATTTCTTTGTACGTCCACGTGAAACAGTCGACGAACTCATGCAATAAGACGATTATTTGTTCTTTCACTCCTTCTGGCAAGAGCGAGCTGATGTACATCGGCCGTGGGTTATCGGGAGTTCCCAAGTCAATTTCAATTAGCTCGTCGAAAGTTGCTTGTCCTCCATCTTCAAGCTCTTGAGGGACTTCTTCTGTCTTGGTCAGCTCGTCATCGTCCCCGAAATTTTCGCTGGTTTCATTAACATAGATCATGTAGCAGGACTTGACGTCGAACTAGATGAAGCATGTTTCCCCAATATTTAAACCTAATAAAAGAGCAAAGCTCTGTTGGATTTAATGAGGCAGCGCCTCACGTGCTCTCCACGAGGACACCAGAGCCAGAGCCAATCTTATAGGATTAAATCCTATGGTGGTGCCGCACATGCTCCTTACGCCGGCGCCAATGTGCAAAGTACAGAAAACGCTTTCTGAATAAGAATTAAATTCTTATATGGCGCCGCACGTGCTTATCATGCGGACGCCGATGTGCAAAACACATAAATACTTATCATAAGAATTAAATTCTTAAGTGGCGCCAGCGCCCACGTGCATAACACGTGAGCGCCAGCGCCCAAGTTCATATCAGTAGAATTAAATTCTACATTTCCCTAACAAAAGTTGGGATATTCTCTGTTAAACAGAACTGTTGGATCAAAGATCCAATGGAGATGATAAATCATCAAAATACAGAATTAAATTCTGTTGGGAGAAAATATCTCCCAAATCTTTCTAAAATAAGAAAGATACTCTCAGTTGGATCAAAAATCCAATTATAGAATAAAATTCTATTTTGGAATTTATTCACTCAATCTTTCTAAACAAAAAATATTGCTCTTTGTAAAACAGAGAACCATTGGATTAAAAAAATTCAATGGTGATTAAAAATCACCATTTTACAGAATAAATTATCTATAGGGAAAAATATTTTCCCAATCTCGTTAAAAACAAAAAATCATATTCTGTAAAACAGAAGTCCTTGAATCAAAGATCCAATAGTGGGTAAAATTCTCCAAATCAATTTTGAGACCAATTAAATCAATTGGAATCTCTCAATGAGAGATTTTCTCAAAATTAATTAACAAACTTGCCTCCACTATATAAAGGACCCGAGACTTCAAGTCTCATAGAGACACGGAGATAGAGAGAACCCCCATAAGTTTCTGAAAAATACATAAAGATTCCAAAACAATAGAAGATTCAATTCCCAAAAAAGAAGAAGACTTTCCTCCTCAAAACCCTAGGTAAAGAAGAGGGATCAAAATATCTCTATCACATCTAAGTGTTTAACCCTTTTTAAAGAACTTAGTTTTTTCTCTGGATCTGAGATCCACAAGGCAAATCTCGCATAAGTTGAGAATTTAATTCTCATCGGAAAGATCTTGTTTTTGAGAATCAAAGATTCAGGAAAGAACAAATTTAAAAAAAGAAGAAGAAAGAAAATGGAGTCCATGATACTCCAGGAACTCAGTTCCTTCAGGTTTTTTTAAAACTCAACCTAAAATTCTCAAATATAGTGATTTTAGAGAGCGTTAATGGTCAAAGCACCATTGATAGAGGTTTAACCTCTCTGAAAATATCAACAGAGATAACATCTCCATATAAAAGAAACTAGCGCCTCACGTACTTCCCACGTGGGCACCCCTCTTTAACAGCGCCTCATGTGAAACACACGTAGGTGCCATATAAAAAGTGCTTAGCACTTCACATACAGCCAAAACGGCTGAGTGCTTAGCAATAATTGGGCAGTGCCCAGCGCCGCACATGCTCCTCACGAGGGCGCCACAAAAATAATAAGAGTGCTTAGCACTCCATAAATAGCCAAAACGGCTAGTGCTTAGCACTGATTGGGCAGCGCCCAGCGCCTCAAGTGCTCCTCATGTGGGCGCCATAAAAATAATAAGAGTGCTTAGCACTCTATAAATAGCCAAAATGGCTGAGTGCTTAACACTGATTGGGCAGCGCCCATCGCCTCACGTGGGCGCCACCAAAAAAAGGAGAGAGAAAAGTGCTTAACACCCCATAAACAGCCAAAATGGCCGAGTGCTCAACGCTCATTGGACGGCGGCCATAATTAAATGCTTCACATGACACCCATATGAGTGTCAGAGCGTCAAACAAGTGCTTAGCACTTTTGCATAAAAAGGGGGACTAAACCAACAGAGTCAAAATAAGTTCCTAGCACTTCTGAACAAAAAAAAACTGAGCATACTAAGCCCAAATTAGCTAAGTCTATAAAACTTTCTTATAGCTGAGCCTAAAATGCTCTGTTGTTTGGATCTTAAATAAAAATGATCCTTAAAATATTGCTAAGTTGATCTTAGTCTCAAATTAGACTAATATATTCTTAGTTAAAAATAAATTGAGCCCAAATGCTCATACATTTAAGTTTATCTTAATCTCAAACTAGATTAAAGATCCTTAAATAAAACCAAATCTTTTTGAACCAAAGGAACATACAACCTAAGTTCAAAAAAAACCGTCAAGCAGATCCTTGACCCAAATCCAAATCTAAAATATACAGATTTGGACTAATCTGCGCCCTACGGGCGAAGACATAAACTAGTCTCCGTATACAATCCACGGGCAATCAAAACAAAAAAAACACATACAACATGAAGTGAACTTCCGAAGCAGGAGAAAGTGGTTATCTCAATACGGTAACGTAATTAACTTTCGGGGCTTGCGACTGCAGGGAAGTGCGTCTCCACAATCAAAAACCCCTCATAAAAAGAGGGGGGATCTGATAAAATCTGCTACAATGGTCGCGTCTGTCCAAACCTCCGATATATGGTGCCATAAATAAATTTGGTATCTTCGGAGAGGTGGACGGATAAATCCAAATAGTATCTGCCCCCAGAATTCAGGCCAGACGTCCCAACGTCTAGGTCTTTGTCTTTCGGTGGTGAACAGATTCTGGCACGCCCGGTGGGATATTTTCCTCTTTCCACTCTACACTTCGTGTGTCGTGTTTCGCGAACAAAATCGCGGTTTGCTATGATTGTCCTTGGATTCGAGGTACTAAAATTTAGTGTCTTACTCCTGTGCACAAAAAATCGTTGGCTTTTAACTACACAACATGCAACAGCAACACTCGCTCCACCCCAGCTGGAAGAGTAACCTACGGGCCCAACGCGGCCTCTATCTTTTCAAAGCCAGTGGGGCAAGTAACACAAGCCACTACTGGACTATTCTTCGGGACTATGTTCATACTAGTGAGTTTCGGTGCCTCAGCGCCGCAAGAGGAAAAACCCAATGGGCTATATGTAAATGTGTAAGCCTATATAAGGCAACATGATGATGAAATAAGAAAGAACTTTTCATTCCCCTCAAAATCTAGGGTTTTTGTACCTCCTTCTCCTTCTTCAAGGTTCTAAACCTTCTTCCCCTTTTCAATTAAATCAAGAGTTTTACTCTTCCTTTTCCAAAATTAAATAGTTTTTCACCACAAAACCCACAAAGGGGAGCTCAGATCTTCCATCAGATCTCAAAAAGGGGAGATTTTTAAATCTCACCCCCTTTCATCCAAGATCCGGCCAACAGAGGGGAAAAAGAAGTAGACCCATATCCAAAAATCCCATCTTAGCAAGATCCAGGGCTCAAGGGAGAAGCCCCTTTCATCAGCTCCAAAAATATCTTAGGAGTTTAACTCCTCAATCACACACACACACACACACACACACACACACACACACACACACAAAATAATAAATCTTTCTTTTTGGGAGTACAACTCTCAGTGCAGGGGCTAAGCCCACTTGTCCTCTCTGTCGGGAGTTTAACTTCATAAGTCAAATCGGGAGCATAGCTCCCAGTGCAGTGACCAAGTCCCTTTTCCTGCAGACGCCTAGCGCCCGCGTTCCAAGCACGTGGGGCGTTGGCGCCAAGCGCCCACATGCCAAGCATGTGAGGCTCTAGCACCCAGCGCCCGCGTGTGAAGCACGTGAAGCGCTAGCACCCACGCGTCCTTTGGACGCTATTTCCCCCCTCATTTTATATACACTCCACACTAAACACCATCCTCTGTTAGAAAAATTTTCTAACGGGGGCTACCCCGCACCCCGCAAGGGGGCTACTAGCCCCCTTGACCCTCAGCCCGCAATCCGGGTAGCGGGACCCCGTAAAAACTCTGCGAGGCCCCCGATATATTCAAAATCTCTTCAAAACACAACACTGCACATTGAGTTTGCATGACCTGTTTGACCCGTCAACGGAGGTTCTCTCGCTCCAAAGGCGAGGGGTAATTAACGGCAGCTTAGTTCGCGGCTGCCGGAGATTCGGATCCCCACAATCAATAAACCCCAGCCTACCCTAGGCAGGGGGAATCTGTAATGCGCCTGACAAGCGTGCGCGCATTCCTATCTCAATGGGGTGACGAAAAATACCCTACATATTCTGGCACGCCCGGTGGAACCTATCTTTCCTCCCATATTTCGGGTTAAACGTTCATGCGAACTCAATCAACATACATATCGATGTTTATACTAAAATAATGCTCTTTCATGCAGGATTTCAAGAGATCAAGCCACAACAAAATGTATCCCAGGACAAGCTCAGCTCTCGACATAGCTCACATCTCCTACACGATGAAGATGGACTCCAGGACGGTCCTCCCGGTCAGTCTCGGGCGACAGTGGGAGGAGCCGCCGCTACCATTTAGATCTATTCTGTTTGTGTCAGCTAACGCTATCCCTGCTCTTCATGCCCCGGTGATGGATAAACCAGCCTCAAAAGGGAAAAGACCGAATGTCATGATCGCAAGGGCACCTCAGCCCAAGCACAAACCCGTTTCCGAACGACTCTCCATTGCTCCAGCTGGGGGAAGACCATCAACACTAACAAAGCAACGAGGCATCTCGGGCAAGCTTCAGCGGTGCCCTCGACAACTGCTCGATCGGGTATCTTCTCTAAGCTCCTCATCAATCGACTCACAATGGCTTCCTGGATAACTGATACCCGCCAAGCCCTCAAAATCGAGAAGCTAAGACAAAAAAGGCTCAGATACAAAGCCAACAAAAGGGCTAGGGCTCATGCTAGGCTGAACTTCAGGGGGTTCCAAGAACATGGTTACCCCGCCAAAGATAAAGAGAGGGCTGGATATGTGGTCCACACTGTCTACATGGTGGTCACGCGCAGCAAGAGCAAGGACGGGGCCACCACATCTCAAATCCAATCTGGTATGAATGTGGCTTCCACTTCCCACGACCAGCATTCTCTGGGAGGTAATGAAAACCCTTCCAGTGAGGCTGATAAGCAGAGAGATCTCTCGATTCATGAGGAGTCGGGCTCAGAAAGCAAAGAGGAGCCAATTTTCTGTCCCAGGAACGCAGAGCAGCAACTTCTCCAAGAGCTCCGAAAACAGCTCAGAAGTAAAGACAAGGAGATGGCCAAACTCTACTAAAAAATTGAAGACTTGATGAATGTCGTGATGCGGCTCATGGCCCAAGTTTTCTCTCAGTCGTCCAATCAAGCGCAGGGCTCTGCGCATGAACCGAGAAACGGTGTCCCGAGGTAGCCAACGCCTGTTCCCTCAAATCCAAAGGTGGGCGGACTGCATGAAAGTCAGTCGCATCCTATCTCGGGAAATGTCTTGGCTACCGATGATAGTAGCCCGCTAACTCAAGATCAAATCATAGATTTGGTTACCAACAAAGTCAAAATATTGGTAGCCGAAGCCGAAGTGCAAAAAGATGTTAGCAGTAGTGGGAGACCATATCCTGCTCAGTATGATCTGGTAGAATTTCCTAGCGGCTATGTCATCCCCAAATTCAGAAGATTTGATGGGACGGGAAATGCGAATCGGCACATCGCCCACTTTAAAGCCTCATGCGGAAATACTGGGGGCAATGATGCGCTTCTCCTCCGCCAGTTCGTTAATAGCTTAACCGATGTCGCTTTCGATTGGTATGCTAGCATAACAGATGGCTTCGTTACTACTTTCGTCCAAATGGAATCTCTGTTCCGACAAAGGTTTATGAGTGTCAGCGATAAGATTACCATTGCCGACCTCGTAAGGACCAAGCTAAAGAACAACGAAAGCAGCACGGATTTTATAACCCGATGGCGCAATCTCTCCGTCAAATGTGAACCGCCAAAAAAGCAGGACCAATCTGTCAGCCTCCTCGTCGGAAATCTCAACAATTGGATGGCCCCGTTTCTATGCACCGCGGGTCTCAAAACATTCCACGAGCTGACCAGGAAAGTCCAGATGTTGGAGCGTTCAATGCAGGAGTCCTCCTCTGATTCCCAAAATAACAATAGGTCCTGGAGAAACCGAAAGGACGATAATCACGAAGGCGGAAATTCTGACGATGCTGACTCTTTTAACACTTCGGCTAACCAAAATAAGCGAGGGATGAGCGGGCCTAATACCAACCGGCCTCGGAAGCCAGTGTTCGGAGAGGGAGGAGAATCTCCACTAAAAGTGAGGCTGGATAAGGTCTATTCCTTCAGAAGGGACAAAGTCCGTAAAATATTCAAAGATGCCCTGAGAAACGGTCTACAATTGCCAGAATCAAAAAGACCGCAAGAACCGAATATAACCGACGACCCCAAATACTGTCCCTATCACAGAGTGATAGATCATGCCATTGAGGACTGCTTCGTCTTCAAAGATTGGGTCGAAAAGCAATACAATACAAAAGAGATAGAACTGTCTAAAGACATGTTAGCAAACAGTCAAGCCGCAACTGCCAATTTCATACAAATGGATACCGAAGTCCTTCGGGAACCCGATTCGCTCAGACATCTGCCTTTCTCTAAAATGAGCAGACCACCATGTCATTAAACTTGGAACAGACGACCCCTAAGTCGTTAAACTGTGAATGTAAAAAAATGTGTATAAAAAAAGTGTAAATAAAAGAAAAAAGAAAAGCCGAAATGATGAGGCAATTCGCAATAAAAATCAGCGAGTAAAATAAATAAGAAAATAAAGCCGAAATGATAGGGTCGTGACCTTCGCGATAAGAAAAGCTGAAATGATAGAGCAATCGCAGTAAAAAGAAAAAGAAAAAAACCTTCTAAATGGTGAATGATGAGTTGCTCCTGGTACCATATTCCAGTGCAGCAATGCAGACGCCAACCAAATCCCAAATCCCTAAATTCCCGACGGCGAATGATGGGTCGCTCCGGTACCATATTCCAGTGCAGCGATGCAGACTCAACCAAAATCTAATTTTCCAAAATTCTCCCAGCCCTACGGTTGATCCCCAAGTTGACTACCGTATACAATCCATGGGCTCAAATAATTCTCATCGCACCTATGCCCTACCGCAACCACCAGTCCAGCGGCCGGTCTCCGACCTTGGAATTATGCTCTATTTGGGAAAACCCACTCATGTGTCCTCACGATACACGAGGAAAACAAACTTACGAGATCCTCTCGACTCGTAAGAAAACACCTTCGTGGGATCCTTATGACTCACAAAGGAAAAACACACTTGGGGGTCCTCACGACTCCTAAGGAGAAAATACACATACGGGATCCTTTCGACTCATAGGGAGAAAATGCTTTTATGGGACCCTTACGGCTAAAATTGAAAAGCCTTAGGTGATAGGGATCTAAACCTGTCTCCTAAGCCATCGCTTCCCAATAGACAAAGGCAAATGATGAGTTGCTTCTGGCATTATTCCAGTGCAACAATGGAGATGTCGACCCAAAAACCAATTCCCAAATCCTCCCGGGGCAAATGATGAGTTGCTCCGGCCATTATTCCAGTGCAGCAATGCAGATGCCGACCCTAAAACCAAAATCCCTAAATCCTCTCATGGCTAATGATGATTCGCTTCTGGTACCATATTCCAGTGTAGCGATGCTGATGTCAACCTAAATCAAATCAAATCAATAATCTCTGCGTCGGAATCATTCGTCTCAGGGTGTACCCCGTGTCGAAATCATGCTTCGCCTCGGTGTATCTGCCATCCCTGTCGGAATTATGCTTCGCCTGGGAATCAACCTCTGCATCGAAATTATGCTTCGGTCAGTATCTGCCTCCGGCGGAATCAAGCTCCACCTCGGAAAACAAGCCAAATCCCGACACAGCGGAAAGCGGAGCAAGTCAAATCGAATTCTGACACCGCAAGAAGCGGAGCAAGCCAAATCAAGCATCGACCGTCCACATCGTTAAAAGGGCAGCACCGACCGTCCAAGTCGCAAAAAGGGCAGAACCGGTCGTCCAAGTCGCAAAAAGGGCAGAACCGGCCGTCCACGTCGCTAAAAGGGCAGCATCGACCGTCAACATCGCTAAAGGGCAGTATCGACCGTCCAAGTCGCAAAAAGGGTAGAACCGACCGTCCACGTCGCTAAAAGGGCAGCATCGACCGTCCACGTCGCTAAAAGGACAGCAACGACCATCCAAGTCACAAAAAAGGCAGAACCGACTGTCCACGTCGCTAAAAGGGCAGCACCGACCGTCCACGTCGCTAAAAGGGCAGCACCGACCGTCCACGTCGCTAAAAGGGCAGCACCGACCGTCCACGTCGCTAAAAGGTCATCACCGACCGTCCAAGTCACAAAAAGGGCAGAACCGACCGTCCAAGTTGCTAAAAGGGCAGTATCGACCATCCACACCGCTAAAAGGGCAGCACCGATCGTCCAAGTAGGAAAAAGGGCAGAACCGACCGTCCACGTCGCTAAAAGGGCAGCATCGACCGTCCACATCGCTAAAAGGGCAGCACCAACCGTCCAAGTCGCAAAAAGGGCAGAACCGACCGTCCACGTCGCTAAAAGAGCAGTATCAACCGTCCACGTCGCTAAAAAGGCAGCACCGACCGTCCAAGTTGCAAAAAGGGCAGCACCGACCGTCCAAGTCGTAAAAAAGGCAGAACCGACCGTCCACGTCGCTAAAAGGGCAACATCGAACGTCCACGACGCTAAAAGGGCAGCACCGACCGCCCACGTAGCTAAAAGGGCAGCATCAACCGTCCATGTCTCTAAAAGGGCGGCACCGACCGTCCACGTCGCTAAAAGGGCAGCATCGACCGTCCAAATCACAAAAAGGGCAGCAGTGACCTCCCTGTCGGAATTATGCTCTACCTCGAAATCAGGTCAACCAGTGACACTCCGTGCCAGGGATACGTCATACACTGACACTCCGTCTGGGAGACACGTCAAGTATCGACCGTCCATGTCGTAAAAAGGGCAATGCTGGCTTCCCAAAAAGCGGGAACCAAATCAAGTCGCTCCACGTGAAAGAAGATCCATCAATTTCATACACACGACCCATATATCCGGTGTGCATTTATTGATGGGGGGCACTTTGTTGGGGTCAAAAATTACACCTCGGTTGACCAAGCCAAAGTCAAAGTCAACCTCAAACCAGGTGGGCCCAAACCCAGATCAAGTGGGCCCATGCCCTAGTCGAGCCCCGCGGCCGGCCTCCCCCATGCCAAAATGAAATCATGTAATAAATAATTTTGATGTAATTTTTTATGCATGAATGTAAGAAAAATGGGCATAAAGCCAAATTTTTATAAAGCCCATGGCTCATGTGCAAAACAAATGAGCATATGAGACATGGGATGGGCAAAATGCTATTTTGTAAAGCCCAAGGGGCTATATGTAAATGTGTAAGCCTATATAAGGCAACATAATGATGAAATAAGAAAGAACTTTTCATTCCCCTCAAATTCTAGGGTTTTTGTATCTCTTTTTCCTTCCTCAAGGTTCTAAATCTTCTTCCCCTTTTCAATTAAATCAAGAGTTTTCCTCTTCCTTTTCCAAAATTAAATAGTTTTTCACCACAAAACCCAAAAGGGGAGCTCGGATCTTCCATCAGATCTCAAAAAGAGAAGATTTTTAAATCTCACCCCTTTCATCTAAGATCCGGCCAACAGAGGGGAAAAAGAAGGAGACCCATCTCCAAAAATCCCATCTTGGGAAGATCCAGGGCTCAAGGGAGAAGCCCCTTTCATCAGCTCCAAAAATATCTTAGGAGTTTAACTCCTCAAATACACACACACACACACACACACACACACACACACACAAAATAATAAATCTTTCTATTTGGGAGTATAACTCCCAGTGCAGGGGCTAAGCCCACTTGTCCTCTCTCTCTGTCAGGAGTTTAACTCCATAAGTCAAATCGGGAGCACAGCTCCCAGTGCAGGGACCAAGTCTCTTTTCCTGCAGACGCTTAGCACCCGCGTGCCAAGCACGTGGGGTGCCGGCGCCCAGCGTCCGCGTGCCAAGCACATGGGGCGCCGGCGCCCAGCTCCCGCGTGCCAAGCACGTGGGGCGCCAGGCGCTTACCAAGCACGCTAGGCACGTGAAGCGCTGGCACCCACGCGTCCTTTGGACGCCATTTCCCCCCTCATTTTATATACACTCCACACTAAACACCATCCCCCATTCAAAAAATTTTCTAACAGGGGGCTGCTTACCCCCTTAACCCACAGCCCGCTATCCGGGTAGCGGAACCCCCGTAAAAACTCTGCGGGGCCCTCGATATATTCAAAACACAACACTGCACATTGAGTTCGCATGACCTGTTTGACCCGTCAATCGAAGGTTCTCTCGCTCCAAAGGCGAGGGGTAATTAACGGCAGCTTAGTTCGCGGCTGCCGAAGATTCGGATCCCCACAATCAATAAACCCTAGCCTACCCTAGACAGGGGGAATCTTGCCTCCCACATGCAAGGAATATGAGCCCCCCCCAATTTAAAATGTTCCCATTAAATTCTATATGATAAAATTAAATCTTATTTAGAAAATATTTTCCCTGATCTTTCTAATATGGAAAGATCTTTCTCTAACAGAGAATCCTGGATTTAAAATCCGAAGGTGATAAAATATCACCAATTAAATCATATGATAGAATTAAATTCTATATTAAGAAAATATATTTCTGATCTTGTTGAACTAAAAATATATGATAGAATAAAATTCTAATATTGTTAAAACTAACAAGATATTCATAATCTTGTTAAACAAACAAGAAATCTTCTCTGTTACACAGAGAGACTTTGGATTAAAAATCTAACGGTAAATAAAATTCACCGATTGATCTAAAAGATCATGAAATCAATCATGATCTCTCAATGAGAGATTTTCTTAAAAAATTGATTCTTTTTCTTCTTATATAAATAAAAGCAAGGAGAGCAGGAAAGAGACACACAGAGGGCGAGAGGGAAAGAAAAATATAGAGAGAATTTAATTCTCTAAAGGAGGAGACCGTCCCATAAGCTTTCCAAAAAGCTCCCACAAGAAAAAAAAAGAGAATTTAATTCTCAAACAAAGGGTTTAACCCTTCAAGAAAAAAAGAACTTAGTTTTTCCTCTGATTGAGATCTGCAGAAGCAGATCTCCCTACAAATTGAGAATTTAATTATCATCGGGGAGATTCTGTTATGCAGATTCAAAGTCTAGAGGAAAGAACTGAGTTCAAAGAGTTTAACTCTTACAAAAAAACATATGGGAATTTAATTCCTCTGAAACTAGGGTCTAATCCTATAAAAAGAATTTAATTATTGTAAAGAACAATAGGAGAATTTGATTCCTCAGAACCACAGAAGAACAGCCTGGTGTTTCGTTAGTGTTTAACACTATAACAAGACCTCACGTGTTTTCCACGTGAGTGTTTCTAATGAACAAAAGAAAACGGCTGACACTGCCTCACATGTTTCCTACGCGGGTGTTTAAAAGAGGAGCAAGGAACACTTATCAAGACAGTCACGTGTTTTGCACGCTACCCTCAATCAAGTGCTTAGCACTTCTGTAAAAGGAAGAGGAAATAAGATAGAAGGGCATTGCCCCCATTTGGGACGTCTCACGTGTTTCACACGTGAGCACTACGGGAACTAAGTGTTTAGCACTTACACAAAGGGAGAAGCAATAAAGCCAAGGGGCAGAACCCAACTTTGGGGCGCCTCACGTGTTTCACACGTGAGCGCCACAAGAGTCAAGTGCTCAACACTTATATAAAAGGGAGAAATAATTGGGCAGCACCTATATTTGAGCACCTCACGTGTGTCACGTAAGCGTCACACAACCCTAGTGTTTAACACTATTCAGGTGCCTCATGTGCACCACGTGAGCGCCACAGAAATTTAGTGTTTAACACTATTTCGGTGCCCGCATGAAATGCACGTGAGCATGGTATGTCTCAGCACATTAACATTGTTGGGTAATTGTAAAGACCCAGACCTAGTCCAACCTGACTAAGAGAGTCAAGACCCCTCTGTGCTCATCATTCCCCCAGTTGGTCTTAGTCCCCAGCATGACTAACGGTTTGTCAACTGATGATATCCAAAATGATGTTCATCCCACACCTCCCAAGAAAATCTTAGTCTCCAAAATGACTATTGATTCTTAGATGATTCACCATGGTCTTCTCCCTCAAATACAGGAATTGGTTCAAGGGTACATCTCTCTACACCTCTGATACATGTCGTTGTAATTTTTCAACGTCTTCAGAGATGTGGCGGGTCCCGACAACCAACTGCTCTTCGGTGCACCTCCCAAACTGACGTGCACACCCCAGATCAAACCACACCCCAAGCTGGGTGTCTCCCATATCATCGTTGCTCATCCCGACACGTAACAAATACACGTGCACGTAAGGTGATCCATGGACCGTAACGTCCTTAAACTAAACTCTACGGACCGTAACGTCCTCAAACTACTACGGACCGAAACGTCCTTAAATTAAACCCTCACCTCAAAAATGGTGATCTACGGACCGTAACGTTCTCAAACTACTACGGACCAAAACGTCCTTAAACTAAACCCCCTCACCTCAAAATGGTGATCTATGGACCGAAATGTCCTTAAACTAACAACGGACCGTAATATCCTTAAACTAAAACAATAAAGCCCAAATGCTCTTTTGTTGGATCTGAATGATCTTAAAACCCTGTTAAGTAGATCTTAGTCTCAAATTGGACTAACGTATCCTTAACAAAAATTTAAGCTAATCTTAATCTTAAACGAGATTAATAATCCTTTAATCAACCCAAACCCAAATATAAGATATACGGATTTGAACCAATCCACGCCGTACGGGCGACAACATAAATTAGTCTCCAAATGCAATCCACGGGCAACAAAAAATAAACCAAAAACACACGACACGAAGGGAACTTCTAGAGTAGGAGAAAGTGGTTATCGCGATGCGGTAACGTAATTAACTACAGGGGTTTGCGCCTGCAGGGAAGAGCGTCACCAAAATCATAAACCCCTCACAAACGAGGAGGAATCTAACGAAGTCTGCTACAACGGCCGCATCCTTCCAAACCTCCGATATACGGGGCCATAAATCAACTTAGCATCTTCGGAGAGGTGGACGGATAAATCCAAATAGCATCTGCCCCCAAATTCAGGCAAGACGATCCATCCCGGTTCATCTCTATTTTCGGCAGTAAACAGATTCTGGCACGCCCGGTCGGACCTTTTCCTCTTTCCACTCCACACTTCGTGTGTCGTGTTTTTTCGCGATAAAATAATCACGGTATATATGTTTGTGGTTGCTCTTGGGTGATGGAATACTAAAGCCCGTGTTTCGTCTCTATGAAGAATGGCGTTTGCTTCTACCTTAGCAACTCAGGCTTTGTCATATCTGGTGGAGTCAAGTATGGGCCACTTGCAGCCTTAAATCTCTGCAATCCAACTCTTCAAGAAATCAACTGGCTTCTCTTTGGGTCGATACTCCCACCTTCCACCCTCGGATGCCTCAACGTTGAAGGAGGAAGCCCAGAAGAAGTCTGCCTTCTACAGGTCGGTTCCCCAAGCTCCAGCTTTACCGACGGAATCAGTCCTCAAACAACTGGCACCTGCCAAGGACCAACGTCGATGCAAGGGGCAGAATATTCAAGCTCTCAAAGGAAACAGGGTGTAGGCTCGACAAATTCTTGAGGTTAATCAAATCCCGGCCGTAAGAAACGGTCAACGTCGATATCGACATCATACAAATTGAGCTAGGGGCAGTTCTCCGTATGGTCCTGTTTCAAACCCAGTAGTGAATGTTGTTGTTCCAACCGGGAACAGCTTCAAACTGTTGCGAAGGGTCAGAAAAAATTCTCCCACCGCAATATTGAAGAAATCTCCGCAGCCCATGGAGATCCCACGAGAGCAGAAACCAGTTCGCTCCCTATAACAACTTTCCTCATCTATATATAAGGTGTGGAAGCAGGTGAAGGACTCGGTCATCTTCTGCAGCTCTTCCTCTAAACGTCAGCCAAATTCTGACAAATCTCCTTTCAAATACAAGGGGATTCATCCCAAGACGGATCCTGATACAGCGGTTCCTCTCAAAACCAAAACGGCTTTTCATAAAAAAAAAAAGAGGCCTAATAAAGCTCAAGTGCCCGAAGCAAACTCCAAAGGCTAAAACTCCAAACACTCCAAGCCTGGGGGCATAGTAGTTCACATAGTCTATGTGGTGAATTCCAAAGACGAAGTTCGAGCTTCTACGAGTCACCGACCTCAAACTCGGTCTCTAACAAAAGTTCAACTGCAACGTGAAAAACTGTAGGAGATGCTCGCTCAGGCGACAACAAACGCTAATCCATCGCCTAAGGAAAATCCCGAGGATACACCCGAAGAAAGAGTAGAGAAGGAGTCGGATATTGATTTCCTAAAGCACGCTCTGAAAAAGAGAGATGAAGAAGCGGCAGAAATGTCCACTAAAATGAACCAGATGGCCCTTCTGGTTCGGAATATGGCTGGAATGATGGTTCAATCGGAACCACTGGAAGATGAACCGCCGGTAGTCGACCTTAAAGATAAGGATGACATTTCAAATCCTCTGCAAACCTCATCAACGGCTGGGGAGGAAATGATTCCTAAAAGAAAAGCTGGACACATATATCGCTCAGCAAGTCAAAACTCACTATGCCAGTGAAGCATCAAATAAGCCAATCAAGACTGGTCGACCGTATCCGGCGTGCTACGATAAAATACAGTACCCGCCAGAATATATACTTCCGACTCCACATATACAAAGGAACTGGGAATCCTCACCAGCACATCACGCGATTTAAATTCATGTGCGGTAACACTGGAGAGAATGATATACTTCTCCTCTGACAGTTCGTCAGCTGTCTGGTGGGCATTGCCTTCAAATGGTATTCGAAACTCCCGAATAACTCCGTGAATACCTTTGATGAGATAGAGATGCTCTTCTGTCAGAGATTCGCTAGTGTGAATAAACGCACTACCGTAACGACGTTGGTCAATGAAAGGGTTAGACCGAATGAAAGCTGGGTTCAATATGTTACCCGATGGCGAAATCTCTGGTCAAAATGCGAGCAACGTATCGACGAAGCTGCAGCTGTAGGAATGCTCATAGCCACCCTTAACCCAAATTCAGGCAAGACGATCCATTCCAGATCCGTATCTGTTTTCGGCGGTAAACAGATTCTGTCACGTTCGATGGGACCTCTTCCTCTTTCCACTCCACACTTCGTGTGTCGTATTTTTCCTACGATCAAATAATCACGGTGTATATGTTTGTAGTTGCCCTTGGGTGATGAGATACTGAAGATGGTGTTCCGTCTTTTCCGAGAATGGAGTTTACTTTCACTCACCGCAACTCAGGCTCTGTCACATCTGGCGGAGTCAAATATGGGTCACTTGCAGCCCTAAATCTCAGCAATCCGGCTCTTCAAGAAATTAACGGGCTTCGATTTAGGTCGATAATCCTACCCTTGGTGCCTCAACGCCGAGGGAAGAAGCCTAGAAGAAGTCTATCTTCCACAGGCTGGCTCCCCAAAATGCAGCTTTGCCGACGGAATCAGTCCTCAAACAACTAGCACCTGCCAAGGACCAAGGTCGACGCAGGGGGCAGAATATTCAAACTCTCAAAGGAAACAGGGGGCATTCTCAGCAAAATCCTGAGTCTAATCAAATCCCGGCCGTAAGAAACGGTCGACGTCGATATCGGCGTCAAACAAAACGAGCCGGGGGCAATTCTCCATCAGCATTGACTCCACCTGCTTCAACTCTGATGATGAATGCTGTTGTTCCAACCGGAAACAGCTTCGAACTGCTGCAAAGGGTCAGACAAAATTCTCCCACCGCGGTATTGAAGAAAACTCTGCAGCCAGGGAGATCCCACAAGAGCAGAAACCACTTCGCTCCCTAAAAGAACTTTCCTCGTCTATATATAAGTGTGGAAGCAAATGAAGGACTCAGTCATCAACCGCGGCTCTCCCCCTAAACGTCAGCCATATTCTGACAAATCCGCTTTCAAATACAAGGGGACTTATCCCAAGATGGATCCTGATACAACGGTTCCACCCAAAAACCAAAGCGGCTTCACAAAAAAAATGGGTCCTAATAAAGCTCAAGTGCCCGAGGTAAACTCCGAAGGCCAAAACTCTAAACACCCCAAGTCTAGGGGCACGACAATTCATGCAGTCTACATGGTGAACTCCAAAGATGAAGTTCAAGCATCTATTAGCCACAGACTGCATACTCGGTCCCTGAAAAAGGCTCAACTGCAACGTGAAAAGCTGCAGAAGATGCTTGCTCAGGCGGCAGACTTGCTAATCCATCATCTAAGGCAAATCCCGAAGACGCGTCTGGAGAAAGAACAGAGCACGGGTTGGATATTGATTTCAAAAATCACGCTCTCAAAAAGGGAGATGAAGAAGCGGCAGAAATGTCCAGAATGATGGTTCAATCGGAACCACAAGCAAATGAACCGCCGGTAGTCGCTCTTAAAGAGAAGGGTGACATTTCAAATCCTCTACGAGTCTCATCAACGGCCGAAGAGGAAATGATTCCAAAAGCAAAGCTGAACGAATATATCGCTCAGAAAATCAAAGCTCACTATGTTAGTGAAGCCGCAAATAGATCAATCAAGACTGGTCGACGGTATCCAACATGGTACGATCAAATACAGTACCCGCCAGAGTACACACTTCTAACGTTCCACATGTACAAAGGAACTGGGAATCCTTGCCAGCACATTACGCGATTTAAATCCATGTGCGGCAATTCTGGAGAAAATGACATACTACTCCTCCGACAGTTCGTCAGCGGTCTGCTGGGCATCGCCTTCAAATGGTATGCGGAACTCCCAAATGATTTCGGGAAGAGCTTCGACGAAATGGATATGCTCTTCTGTCAGGGATTCGCTAATGAGAACAAACATACTACTGTGACGGCGTTGGTCAACGAAAGGGTTAGACCGAATGAGACTTGGGTTCAATATGTTACCCGATGGTGAAATCTCTGGTCAAATACGAGCAACGTATCGATAAAGTTGCAGCCATGGGAATACTCATAGCCACCCTTGACCCAAATTCAAAGGCGTCCCCGTATATGGCCCTCTTCAAGACGATGACCTTCCAAGAACTCATGGATAAAATGGCTCGATTGGATTAAATTGGTCAAGACTCTTTCTCATCCGATGATGACAAGTGAAAAACGGAGGCAAGATGGCGTTTGTCGCCTACGCTCAACAAAAATAAACGGCTCTGAAGCAACCTGTCGCCAAAACAGCGACAGCGTGGATACTCGTTCCTCCCGAAATATACACAGGGGGCATATTTCTCACTGGCGGAAGAATCTCTATGTAGAATGGTCATTTCTTCTCAAAGGACAAGAAGGATATTAAGGGGCCTACAAACAGGTCCTACAATCTAGTGGAATTCCCCGCTAAAAAAAAGGCGGAAGAATCTCTATGTAGAATGGTCCTTTCTTCTCAAAGGACATGAAGGATATTAAGGGGCCTACAAACTGGTCCTACAATCTAGTGGAATGCCCCGCTCAAAAAAAACGGTACGTCCACAAGCAAAATGGGCACAGATGAAAACCCGAAAGGGCGCCGTAAGTAAAAACAGCAGGACTGCCGGCGAGCTTGTGAAAACCCAGAAGGGCGCAACCTCGTTAAAATAACTACACTTACGAGATCTTCACGACTCGTAAGGAGAATCCCCCCTATGAGACCCTCACGGCTCATAGGATTCAAAAGCCTTAAGTTACAAGGATCTGGACCTGTTCTTAAGCCGTCATATCCCCCAAATTGCCCTACAGGTGGTCCATATTGACCCTTGTGTACAATCCACGGGCATGAATAAATATTTCTTTGCCAAGTTCTACAAATGGCAAGAAATGTCCCCATATAGTGAATAACACTTGTAGGTCCTCACGACTTATAAGGAGAAAACACTCTTGGAAGATCCTTAAGACTTATAAGAGAAGACATCACTTAGGAATCCCCATGATTCTTAAGGAGAAAATACGCCTACGAGATCCTCACGACCCGTAGGGAGAAAACCCTTTATGAGACCCTTACGGCTCATAAAGTCAAAAGACTTGGTCGACAGGATCCTAACCCTGTCTACTAAGCCACATTTGTCCAAATCAAAGATTCGCTCCTGGCACTATCCCAGTTGTAGCAATGCTGATGCCTAAATCGATATCAATTTCCGAGTCCTTTCAAGGCAAATGATGAGTCGCTCCTGGCAATATCCCAGTTGTAGTGATACTGATGCCTAAACAGGTGTCAAACTCCAAGTCAACATCTCCGGCAAATACCGTCCCTACAACCATCTAATGAAGAAGGGGACCCCATTCGTCTGGGATCAGAAATGCCAAAGTACACGGGACGAAATCAAGCAATACCTGCAGAATCCGCTAGTACTGACCGCTCCGGTCAAGGAAAAGCCCCTCATCCTGTACACAACAGCCCTTAAAGGTTCTTTAGGCGCGCTATGGGCACAGGAGAATGACAAGGGGAAGGTGAGAGCTCTCTAGTAGTTGAGTCGAGTTCTTCTGGGGGCAGAAAACAACTACTTCCCTATTGAAAAGCATCGCCTGGCACTGATCTTCGCGATGACGAAGCTTCGACATTATGCCCTGGCACATGAGATCCAACTCATATCAAAGGTGGATCCTTTCAAATATTTGATGTCAAGAGCCATACTAACAGGAGGCTTGCCAAATAGGCCCTCCTCTTAATGGAGTTCTCGATAACGTATCGATCCCTCAAGGCAGTGAAAGGCCAGGCCATCGCTGACTTTCTCGCTGAGCATCCGATACTAGCCGACTCTCCCTTAAATAGCGAATTGCCAGATGAACATGCGTTCGATGCAATCGAAAGGGAGAAGGAAGGAAATAATGCCCGATGGGAACTATACTTCGATGAAGCATCTTCCTCGAAGAAGCGAAAGCAAAGCACCCCCATAATCAAAACTGGGGTGGGCCTTATCCTTGTGACTCCGCAAGGAGGGATAATGTGTTTTGCCCTTTCCTTAACAGAGCTGAGAACAAACAATGAGACTGAGTACGAAGCTTTAATAGCAGGTCTTGAGATCGCTGTCGACACGGGAATCGAAAACTTCCTCATATATGGAGACTCCCAGCTAGTCGTTAGCCAAGTAAATAGCGACTATCAGACGTGTAAACCGGATTTGGTAAAATATGGCGAAAGAGTGCAGCAACTGCTGACTCAAATTCCCTCCTACATCCTGGAAAGCATACCGCCGGCGGAAAATAGCAAGGCGGATGCGTTAGCCAAGCTCGCTAAGGAACTGGCCAACGAAAACCTCAATGATGTAAGGATCATTGTGCAAAGCCACCGAATTCTCGCGCCAGCAGAAATATCTCCGGAGTCGTCTAAAAGAAACGAAGTGACTGAACAAGCAGTCTTCCGAATAGAGGACAAAGAAAAGGCTGAGGATTGGAAAGAAGTCTTCATAGACTACTTCAAATCCCATCGAACACCCGAAAGCGCATCTTCGAGACATCAGCTCATGAAATGAGCTCTGTCTTTTGCCTTCTTCAATGATACCCTATATAAGAGATCGTTCGACGGTTTGTGGCTAAGGTGCCTGGGACCAGAAGAAGTAAGGAGAGTCATCTAAGAAACTCACGACGAACTCTGCAATTTTCATCAAGCCGGGCCAAAGATGAAGCTGAAGATCAAGAGAATGGGTTACTATTAGCCCACAATGATTCAGGACTGCCTCGAATATACGAACTAGTGTCACTCGTGCCAGGTTCACGGGGACTTCATCCACCAGCATCCGAATCCGCTACACTCAACACTGGCTAGTTGGCCGTTCGAAATATGGGGAACCGATATAATTGGGCCTATCGAACCAGTATCATCTAAAGGACATCGGTTCATATTGGCAACAACCGATTACTTCTCTAAGTGGACAGAGGCAGTACCGCTAAGGGAAGTGAAAACAGAGGACGTTCTCCATTTCTTCAGGACACATGTCATCTACCGGTTCAGCACTCCGCGATAAATCATCTCGGATAATGGGCCAGCCTACAGGAGCTATAAGACCAGCCGCTTCGCACAACAGCATAATATAGATTGGAGATACTTCAGTCTATAATCCCCGAGCTAACGATCTAGCCGAGGCTTTCAACAAGACCTTGACGAAGATCATAAAGAAAACGGTGTTCAGAAATAAAAGGGACTGGCATGAGAGACTGCATGAAGCTCTCTGAGCTTATTGAACCACGTTTAAAATGGACACGAACACAACGCCATTCGCATTGGTATTCGGCACGGAAGCGGTACTTCCCTTGGAGATAGAGCTACCCTCTCTACGAGTGGCAGTTCGATACGAGCTGATGGATGAAGAAAATGCCCATCTTCGGCTTGAAGAGCTCGATGCCCTCGATGAAACTCGTCTCATGGCGCAGCAAAACCTGGAAGCTTACAAAGCAAGGATGACTCGCTCATACAAAAGACTAACCAGACCGAGAACATTCCGCCAAGGTGAACTCGTGTTAGTCGTAAAAAGACCTATGATCCCCAACCGTGCAAAGAGGGGGAAATTCGACCCGAACTACGAGGATCCGTACATCATAGACAATGTCTACCAAGGTGGGGGCTACTTGCTCATGGATATGCATGGCGAAAGACCCTCCCGGCCAATAAATGGCCAGTTCCTAAGAAATACTACGCTTGAAAAGTCACGACTCAGGTTAATGATAAATGACGACGCTCGTGTCCGCTCGCTGCCATCCTGAGTTAATACTCTATAAGTAGTATCCGGCAAAACTTCGCCTTGAAGCTGGCCCTGGACCGAGATGTCCCTAAACTAACAACGGACCGAGATGTCTGTAAACTAATAATGGACCGTAATGTCGTTAAACTAAATATGTCTCTTCAAACACAGCGATAGTGGAATTCAAGTCGACAAATCCCAGCGGCGAAGACTGCAACTCAAGTCCCGTTGGCTGCACAGCTGCCCCGGTGACGAAGTCCCCCATAAGTTCCATTGGCGAACAGAGGGGTAAAAAAACGGTATGTCCACAAGCGAAATGGGCACGGATGAAAACCCGAAAGGGCGCCGTGAGTAAAAACAGCAAGGCTACCGGTGAGCTTGTGAAAACCTGAAAGGGCGCAATCTCGTTGTAAATAAATAAATAAATAAAATAAAATAAAAAATATGATACGTCCACAAGCGAAATGAGCACGGATGAAAACCCGGAAGGGCGCTATGAGTAAAAACAGCATGGCTATCGGCGAGCTTGTGAAAACCTGAAAGGGCGTAATTTCGTAAAATTTTCACTTACGAGATCCTCTCGACTCGTAAGGAGAACTCCCCCTGTGAGACCCTCGCGGCTCATAGGATTAAAAGACTTAAGTTACAGATATCCAAATCTGTCCTTAAGCCATCATACTCCCCAAATTACCCTACAGGCGGTACAATGCTAGCCCTTGTATACAATCCACGGGCACAAAGAAACGTTTCCCTCACCAAGTTCCACCAATCACGAGGAATGTCCTTATATGGTGAACGACACTTGTAAGTTCTCTCGACTTATAAGGAGAAAATACTCTTATAAGATCCTTACGACTTATAAGAGGAAACACCACTTAGAAGTCCTCATGACTTATAAGGAGAAAATATTCTTATAAGATCCTTACGACTTATAAGAGGAAACACCACTTAGAAGTCCTCACGACTTCTAAGGAGAACATACACCTATGAGATCCTCGCGAATCGTAAGGAGAAATAACTTTATGAGACCCTTACGGCTCATAAAGTCGAAAAGTCTTAATCGACGGGATCCTAACCCTGTCTACTAAGCCACCTTTGTTCAAATCAGCAAAGGCAAATGATGATTCGCTCCTGCCAATATTCTAGTCGTTTCGATGCTGATGCCTAAATTGGTATCAAATTCTAAGTCTTTTCAAGGCAAATGATGATTCGCTCCTGGCAATATTCCAGTCGCAGCGATGCTGATGCCTGAACAGGTGTCAATTTTCAAGTCCTTTCATGGCAAATGATGATTCGCTCCTGGCAATATTCCAGTCGCAGTGGTGCTGATGCCAAGATTGGTATCAGATCTCAAGTTCCATACTCGCAATAAAAATCAGCGAGCAAAATATATGCATATGAAATAGCCGAAATGATGGGGCAACTCGTAATAAAAATCAGCGAGCAAAATATATGCATATAAAAACAGCCGAAATGTTTGGGCAACTCGCAATAAAAAGCAGCGAGTAAAAAGAAAAAACAGCCAAAATGATTGGGCACCGCGATAAAACAGTCGAAATGATTGGGCAATCGCGATTTTCGCGATATAAAAAGCTGAAATGATAGAGCATCGCGGAAAGAAATAGGATGAAATGAAACTTTTGCGCTGCAGGTGAGTCCATACCAACCCCTGTATACTATCCATGGGCACAAATGAAAAGGGAAACCATGTTTTCCTACCAGGCTCCATTAAAGGGAGAGCCAGATCTCGACGACAACATCTACAGCCTGAAGATCACAACGGCGTTTCTTCTCACTCCAACAGAATGCAGACACGACGTCAATAAAACGAAGCCATGGCGAAGTCCCTAGTTCCAAATCTCGACGGTTCACAGACAGCCTAGAGATCAACAATGGCATTTCTTCTCACTCCAACAGGATACAGACGCGACGTTGATTGATCTCAAAAACTATCTAATAACCGCAATCAAGAACGGCGTCGCATGTAGCTAGCCGGTGAGTACGGGTCGGTCCACAGGGATGTTGTGAATTTCCTAGTCGCTCTTACGAGTTAATTCCGAACGGTGTGAATGGATTAATTAAATCTAAAAAATAAATTAATCTAGGGCAATTGAATTAAAGATCTAACTATCTAACTAGGGCAAGGAATTAAATTTATATTAGGGCAGAGAATGAAAAATTACCTAGGGCAAGAATTGAAATTAATTACTTACTTTACAGATGGCTCTCTCCAAACATCAACACAAGACTTGTCAGATCTGAATTTCTGAAATGAAAAGAGGCATCGATGCTCTCCAAAAGAAATCTAAATTTTATTGATAAAAAGAGGCACAGGGAGGCATGAAAAGAATACAATGATTTAGAGTTCCTATTTATAGAGGATAGGAAACCCTAGGTTACAATTGATTCGCACGTCTACATTTACCAAAATATTCTTAGGAAGACCTAGTCAAAGTAGACTCTAAGCTTTGGTAAAATTTTATGTCTCTGTCTCTTTTAAAAGGAAGTATTGGGCCTTGAAATTTCCTTTGTTGGCTCTTCTGTTTTTGGGCTTCCTTATTATTTGGTTCTTTTATTAAGATAGCTTCTATGTTTCTTCCAGATCTCCAGTGAACAATTGCGGTGGACTTTTAACCGTTCGCTTTGTAATCTTGGACCTTGCATTGCCTTGTACTTTGTGAATTTTATCTTTGATGTAGGCTTGATCAAGAGTCTTCTGTTTGTTGGTCAAAGTCCACTTTTGCATCGTCTTTTCATCGTTTTCACTGTTTTCTGTCCAAGAACCTGTAACCTGTAATATGTAGCAGACATGCGTCAAAAGCACCTGTTTATTTATAAAACGAATAAGAATGGGGAATATAATAAAGCAATATTATGGTATGAACAAATACCCCCAAATTTATCTTTTGCTCGTCCTCGAGCAAACTTATTTTTTATTCTCGACAAAAAACCTAACCGCACTTTCGCAGGGAAACGCGATTGCACTGAGCTCGTGCAACAAGCCATTAAACCTCTAGGTGTCCCTAGTAGGAGGAGTGTTGTCTCCTGAGGGTTTTCAGCGGATACTACCCACAAAATCCTATCAATTAGGCCCATTAACTTTTATTCTCCAATTAGGTTTTCTAACAAGGAATTCTATTATCGTCGACTCGTAAATTATCCACCTATATTCTTCACACTTCCTCATCATTTAACTTAAGATTATATATGTTCTATAGACTTACTTAGCTTTCGGCATCTCTTAAGTTTTCCTTCTAGGGTTCCATCTCCACTTAGGAATTTTTATCAACTCTATTAAAGATACAAGTTTTATTCTTCACTCCTTTCTCTCATCTAAACTCCAATTACATACCCCTACGTGTGTGTATAAATCACCCCTACACTTGGAAATTCAAATCAAGCAATCGTACTCTTGTCCGTTGTCCAAAGCACTTCTTAATTGGTGAATTTTTAAATGAATTTTGCTTACATATCCTTCATGCGATCGTTAATACTTCTTGAGGTACCAACAACCGATTACAAGATGTGTTTGCACATTAATGCGTAATTCCTAGTCTTACAACACCTAAGGCTTTTAGCAGTGACTCCCAAACTAGTTGGTCTAAGGCACTAGGTAATGAATCACCCTTGCTAAATATTTTTCTATTTTTGCAGCCTTAAGTAATCACAAAAACCAGTGTTTATTTTTTATTCTTCTTTATTCACACTTGTATTATTTTTTATTTTCTCATCGTCCTAAGGACTTTAGACAAGAGCATTTCAAGGTCTCCTCTACTATTCCAAGTTTCAAGGTACGTGATTGTGCAATTTGTAGGGTATACATTTTCAGAATCTAGACTTAAGCTAGGAATTATTTTTCAAACTCATACTCTAATAAAACTATCAATACTTTTCCTTCGTTTCGACTTATCCCAAGAAGTGGACTCAAAATTTGCCTATTTCTAAATAAACTACAAAGACATATACTTTCTACCGTTAAACTTTAAGAAAGGTTATTTTTAGAGTTTTTAATTTACTAGGTCTAAGATCTAGTTGTTCCCAGCTAGTTAACCTATCTGTCAAACTTAAGTCAAAATAAGGCCAAAATTGAATACATTAATTTTTATAATTTTTGAAATTTTCAATTTTTTATGGGTTTTAAAATAAGTATGCAAATGCAAAAAATGTACACATGAATGCGAAGAAAGAAGACTTACCGAGCATACCCCCAAACTTAAACTTGACAGTGTCCTCACTGTCATGCTACACCAAGAGAGTTGAGAATGTCGGTACTTTCCTGTTTATTTATTTATAAATTTTTTATATATTTTTTAATGTTTTGAAATTTTTTTATTTTTTATAGAAAAAGAAAACAAAAAATATATATACATATATACAACAAGGTCCCCCCAAACTTAAGCTTGGCTTTACATAAGCCAAAGTTAGCACCAACCATTCAAAAATCTTATCGTGGTAATGGTCGAGTTGGTGAAAGAATGTAGTGGAAAGAAAAGAGATGAGAAGCACACGAGACCGTGTGGAGGTAGAAACGGGATACGGTCTCGGTGGGGTAGAAGAATGGCGGAAAAGAGAAAGAAGTGGAGTACGATCTTGAGGGTGTAAATCGAGTAAATAAATTAGCGCAATTTATGATGACCGATTTGTTAAAAGCGATTGTGCTAACCTATCAACCCGTTGAGAAATGGGGTCAAATCCTTCAAGATTCGCAAGAAAGCATGGGTACGCCGAACTTGGTATTGGAGATGAAAGCGTAACGGGCTCTTGTACGGTCAGAACGATAGGAAGGACAAAAGGGAGTGGATTAGGAATAGTCTCATTCTCACCGTAGTAAACTGTCTCGAACTTGAAAGATTCCATCAATGGTTCGAAACGACTGTAAGCAACCGAGTCTGATGGTTCAACTAACTCATCTGAAAATGTAAAGGACTCAAACTCGGGCGGTGAGTCATCAACATCGTCCGAAAAAGTGAAACGCTCGTATGTGTTATTGGCTGTGAGGACTGTGTCAGATTCAAAGGAAAAATTTTCAAGCTCACAGTCTTCAAGCGTGATATTAGGCGTGGACGGAATGATGGAAAGGAGGGAGGGTGATTTAGTTAAAGGTTCAAGAGGATGAATTGGAAAATCCGACACATCAAAGAAAAATGGTTCAACCTCAATATTATCCTCAATACTCTCCTCATTACTATCCTCATAATTTTCCTCAAAATTTAACTCATCCATGCCATTATCATCAAAATAAAGACGCATATGAAATTCAGGAGAAACATTTAATGACTCGGGATGATGACTTGGACATAAAATTTCAATCAAATCGACAGGTTCATCATCCGAAATATTCCCGGCGTCTATATCCTCAATCAAGTGAAAATCAATTTTTTCTGACACCTCATCAAAAGCATGGATATTTATCAATTTAGGTTCTTGATTGGAGGTGTAAAGGTCAAACGGATTAGGTGTGGTTTCACTCGAAAGGGGTTCTTCACAATTTGGCAAATCAAGCACTACAAAATCACACAACTCGTTTTTATTTTCAACATGTGAACTATTTAGGGCAATCGATGGAAAACAGGAGTTGTGGGTTTCAATTGGGTATGAGTAGGTTTGATTTGGAAATGTGTAGAACTCACTCGCTCCTCTCAAATTTTCACTCTGTCCAACCGCCTCCTCATACATTGAAAAATTTGGAGCTAGCGGGAAACTAGCTACCGGTTCACTAGGTTGCATAAGGGCGGCCATGGACGCATCCACATTCCTAATCATTTTGTTTGTTGCTAAAATATAAGCTTCCAACGACTGTTCCAAACTAGATATGGGTTGTGAAGGGGTTTCGGTAAAAGATTCGAAATTGTTTGGATACGTGAAACTCCCAATTGGCTGTGTAGAAGCAATGTCTAGTGAGGGTGGGAAAGTCGGGTAGGACTGGTAGGAAGTGGATGGATGGACAGGAGTAGGATCAACAGGTGGATAAAAAGGTGAATGGACTTGTTGATCCCTAGAACTAGATGTGTTGAGAGGGGTGAAAAATCGGCTACGAGATTGAGCAATATGCTCAGCAATGGACATCGGTCTAGGAGTTACAACAGGACTAGAAAAAGTGGTATCAACGTACGAAGGTGGTAAAGGTGGACATGGTTGACACAAAGTGGGTTACAACGTCGAACTGTTTCTCCTAGACGCTTCTATTTGATCTTTCAAAGAAATTTTGGGCACGGAGGGATCTTCCTTAAATCGACCGAAACAATTGACGTACGAGGAAAAGTTAGGTTCGGGATACCAAAGTTCGGCAAGAGATTTATGATGTGGGGTACCCATGATAGAAGAAAGAGAAGAGAAAGAAGGTAGGTGGTGCAAGGATTTCTTACCGACAAAAGTTGCAAGTTTTTTTTATAAAAAGATTTTTTTCTTTTTCCGTTTGCTCTTTATTTGGAAATTTTGCAAAAAGATTTTCGATAAAGGGCTAAGACACACTTTCGATCAACCAAAAATGCACAATCAGGCCTAGATCTAGGGTCACCTAGGTCAGCTAGACAGCTCCTAACTGTTCCAAAGAGCTAGAAATAGGACCTCAAACCGCCTCTTCACCGCCAATTGCGGCCAGGTAAGAGCCAAGTGAGTGGGAGGCTCCCCGCTACAAGTAGCGGTCCCAATTAAGTAACCACTTGCCTTAGACACACTTGCCTAGACACCGCAAAGTCAGGTTAGGATAAACGGTCGATGCCTATAACTAGTCCTCTGTCCTATTGAGCTCGAAGTCCTTAAGGCTGAGTCTAGTATTTTTTAATTAAGAATGGTCAATGCAAATGCCTTATGTGATTTCTGGGGTCCTGGGAAGGGTGGTGAAATTCCCACCCAATCTGAATTGGTCAAAAGCCCCTTAAAATCCGATTAAAGATATACAAAACAGTAAATCACTTGCAATCAAATCTTTTTTATTTTATCCGCGGCGCAAAGAATCCTGCACAAGATTGTTATTTGGAAGGGGAAAGATTTTTTTAAGCGCAAAGAATCCTGCAGGAAATTTTTCAAAAGATATATCGGAGATTTGCAGAGGAGGAGAGAGAAAACTCACAGAGATTTGCAGTGGCGAAACTGTTTTTTTTTTCTGGCGATGTCACCAGAGCGCGGCGGTTCCGCGGCCGGAAGGGGTGTCGCGCGGCGGTTCCGCCGCAGGTTGGTCGCGCCGCAGCTTTTTTTTTTTTGCAACAGATCGCCACGATTCTTCTTGTTGACTCGGTCCTCCAAATTTCTTCTGTTGTCTATTGTGATATTCTTCTGTTTGTTCGGATTTGATATTTGCTGTTTTGATTTCTTTAGATTTCCAGATCCGAATTTATTTGTAGATCCTGCAAAAATTCTCACAAGAATACCCTTTCAAAAAATAACAGATGATATATTTTTATATTTTTTTTGTATTTTTCAGATTTTTATGATTTTTTTAATTTTGATTAACCCGAAATTGCAAAAAGAAAATAACACGCCATCCCCGGCAACGGCGCCATTTGATTGATCTCAAAAACTATCTAATAACCGCAATCAAGAACGGCGTCGCATGTAGCTAGCCGGTGAGTACGGGTCGGTCCACAGGGATGTTGTGAATTTCCTAGTCGCTCTTACGAGTTAATTCCGAACGGTGTGAATGGATTAATTAAATCTAAAAACTAAATTAATCTAGGGCAATTGAATTAAAGATCTAACTATCTAACTAGGGTAAGGAATTAAATTTATATTAGGGCAGAGAATGAAAAATTACCTAGGGCAAGAATTGAAATTAATTACTTACTTTACAGATGGCTCTCTCCAAACATCAACACAAGACTTGTCAGATCTGAATTTCTGAAATGAAAAGAGGCATCGATGCTCTCCAAAAGAAATCTAAATTTTATGGATAAAAAGAGGCACAGGGAGGCATGAAAAGAATACAATGATTTAGAGTTCCTATTTATAGAGGATAGGAAACCCTAGGTTACAATTGATTCGCACGTCTACATTTACCAAAATATTCTTAGGAAGACCTAGTCAAAGTAGACTCCAAGCTTTGGTAAAATTTTATGTCTCTGTCTCTTTTAAAAGGAAGTATTGGGCCTTGAAATTTCCTTTGTTGGCTCTTCTGTTTTTGGGCTTCCTTATTATTTGGTTCTTTTATTAAGATAGTTTCTATGTTTCTTCCAGATCTCCAGTGAACAATTGCGGTGGACTTTTAACCGTTCGCTTTGTAATCTTGGACCTTGCATTGCCTTGTACTTTTTGAATTTTATCTTTGATGTAGGCTTGATCAAGAGTCTTCTGTTTGTTGGTCAAAGTCCACTTTTGCATCGTCTTTTCATCGTTTTCACTGTTTTCTGTCCAAGAACCTGTAACCTGTAATATGTAGCAGACATGCGTCAAAAGCACCTGTTTATTTATAAAACGAATAAGAATAGGAAATATAATAACGGAATATTATGGTATGAACAGGCGTCAATAAAACGGAGCCATGGCAAAGTCCCTAGTTCCAAATCTCGACAGTTCACAGACAGCCTAGAGATCAACAACGGCGCTTCTTCTCACTCCAACAGGATGCGGATGCAACGTCAACACAATGGAGCCATAGCAAAGTCCCTAGTTCCAAGCCTCGACGGTTCACCAACAACCTAGAGATACCTTTGAGCCATGGCAAAGTCCCTAGTTCCAAGCCTCGACGGTTCACCAACAACCTAGAGACTATATCGGAGCCATGGCAAAGTCCCTAGTTCCAGGTCTTGACGGTTCACAAACAACTTAGAGACCACATCGACATTCGTCTCGATACAACAGACGCAATGTCACCCCGGCGTTCCTTCTCAACTCCAGCAGGATGCAGATGCAACGTCAACAACCAACCCCAGGGTCAAAACCTCAAAGCCATAGTAAAGTCCCTAGTTCCAAGCCTCGACGGTTCACCAACAACCTAGAGAATACCTCGGAGGCATGGCAAAGTCTTTAGTTCCAAGCCTCGATGGTTCACAGACAACCTAGAGACAACCTCGATATTTGTCTCGTTACAGTGGACACAATGTCAACAAACGAAGCAAAGGAAAATCCCTAGCTTCAGGGTCTTGACGGCAACTCAAATAAAACCTGAAAGACTATGGGAGATCATCCCATACCAGCGTGGAGTGGTTATGACTCATCGGATCTCCCAAACTGAGCCTAACTTTAAGTAAAAAAGCGGCATGGAAAATCCCTAACGCTTGCTCTTCCGACGGTAATATAACCTGGGAGATTACTTGAAGATGTCTTGTCCAGCCCCCGAAGGGATCAGAGACACGACAGCCGCGGGGCTACTCGAACAGCAAGACTGCATATCGGGGAATGTATCAGCCAACGCGATGGTACCACGGACAAAAACCCTATTACCACAAAACCTAACGGACTTCTGTCGTAAAGAGCAGGGGTTATAACGTTTGGATATTCTTGCGAGAACTTCTCGACTCGTCTCGACTCGTAGGGAAAAACATCTTCATGAAACCCTCACGACTCATGAAGGTGAAAAGCCTTAGGCAACGGGGATATCAACCTGTTTTCTAAGCACTGTGGCCCTACAAGAAGGTCCAAACTGACTCTTGTATACTATCCATGGGCCATATTCTCCAAAGTCGAATATCGACAAGGAGGAAAAAAACCACTTACGAGCCCTCTCAATTTGTAAGGGGGAAATTCTCTTGTGAGATCCTTACGGCTCACGGAGACGATGAACACTTAGAAATTATCACGATTTCTAGGGAGAATATGCACCTATGAGACCCTCTCGAATTGTAGGGAGAAAAAAACCTCTTGAGACCTTTACGGTTCATGAAGATGAAAAAAGTCTCGGGCTACTAGGATCCTAAACTTGTCTCCTAAGCCATCAATTCTATAGTCATGCATAACTCTGCACTACTTCACCCACGTACATACTTACATGGGCAAAATAGTGGGGGGCATTTGTTCCCGTCAAAATTTTCTGCCAAAAGCTATTTGTTCCCTTATAACGCTTATAAAAAAGGGAGAAAAGAAAGAAGAAAAGAATTCACGGTTGGACATCACGTGTTTAACACGTGAGCGCTCATATGTAAAGCATATGAGCGCTGAAAATAAACAGGCTAAAACCCACACTATGGGTCACGTGTTAAACATGTGAGTTCTCTTTCCTCTCGCATGCAAAGCATGTGAGTCCCCCCCCCCCCAATTTAAAATGTTCTCATTAAATTCTATGTGATAAAATTAAATCCTATTTGGGAAATATTTTCCCTGATCTTTCTAATATGGAAAGATCTTTCTCTAACAGAGAATCCTGGATTTAAAATCCGATGGTGATAAAATATCACCAATTAAATCATATGATAGAATTAAATTCTATATTAAGAAAATATATTT
Source organism: Agapanthus africanus (assembly GCA_030015575.1). Lineage (NCBI taxonomy): Eukaryota > Viridiplantae > Streptophyta > Magnoliopsida > Asparagales > Amaryllidaceae > Agapanthus > Agapanthus africanus. The sequence continues at coordinate 545,333 of JASDDO010000218.1, read as the reverse complement.
CTGATCTTGTTAAACTAAAAAGATATGATAGAATAAAATTCTAATATTGTTAAAACTAACAAGATATTCATAATCTTGTTAAACAAACAAGAAATCTTCTCTGTTACACAGAGAGCCTTTAGATTAAAAATCCAACGGTGAATAAAATTCACCGATTGATCTAAAAGATCATGGAATCAATCATGATCTCTCAATGAGGGATTTTCTTAAAAAATTAATTCTTTTTCTTCTCATATAAATAGGAGCAAGGAAATGAGGAAAGAGACATACAGAGGGCGAGAGGGGAAGAAAAATACAGAGAGAATTTAATTCTCTAAAAGGAGGAGACCACCCCATAAGCTTTCTAAAAAGCTCCCACAAGAAAAAAAAGAGAATTTAATTCTCAAACAAAGGGTTTAACCCTTCAAGAAAAAAAGAACTTAGTTCTTTCTCTGGTTGAGATCTGCAGAAGCAGATCTCCCCACAAGTTGAGAATTTAATTCTCATCGGAGAGATTCTGTTATGCAGATTCAAAACCTAGAGGAAAGAACTGAGTTCAAAGAGTTTAACTTTTACAAAAAAAACATATAGGAATTTAATTCCTCTGAAACTAGGGTCTAACCCAATAAAAAGAATTTAATTCTTGAAAAGAACAAAGAGAGAACTTGATTCCTCAGAACCACAGAAGAACAGCCTGGTGTTTCGTTAGTGTTTAACACTATAACAAAACCTCACGTGCTTTCCATGTGAGTGTTTCTAATGAACAAAAAGAAAACGGCTGACACTGCCTCACGTGTTCCCCACGCAGGTGTTTAAAAGAGGAGCAAGGAACACTTCTCAGGACAGTCACGTGTTTTGCATGTTATCCTCAATCAAGTGCTTAGCACTTTTGTAAAAGGAAGAGGAAATAAGATAGAAGGGCATTGCCCGCATTTGGGGCGTCTCACGTGTTTCACACGTGAGCACTACGGGAACTAAGTGTTTAGCACTTACACAAAGGGAGAGGCAATAAAGCCAAGGGGCAAAACCAAACTTTAGGGGACCTCACGTGAGCGCCACAAGAATCAAGTGCTCAACACTTATATAAAAGGGAGAAATAATTAGGCAGCACCCATATTTGAGCACCTCGCGTGTGTCACGTGAGCGTCACACAACCCTAGTGTTTAACACTAATCAGGTGCCTCACGTGCACCACGTGAGCGCCACAGAAATTTAGTGTTTAACACTATTTCGGTGCCCGCATAAAACGCAAGTGAGCATGGTATGTCTCAGCACATTAACAATGTTGGGTAATTGTAGAGACCCAGACCTAGTCCAACCTGACTAAGAGAGTCAAGACCCCTCTGTGCTCATCATTCCCCTAAGTTGGTCTTAGTCCCCAGCATGACTACGGTTTGTCAACTGATGATATCCAAAATGATGTTCATCCCACACCTCCCAAGATAATCTTAGTCTCCAAAATGACTATTGATTCTTAGATGATTCACCATGATCTTCTTCCTCAAATACGGGAATTGGTTCAAGGGTACATCTCTCTACACCTCTGATACATGTCGTTGTAATTTTTCAACGTCTTCAGAGAGGTGGCGGTTCCCGACAACCAACTGCTCTTCGGTGCACCTCCCAAACTGACGTGCACACCCCAAATCAAACCACACCCCAAGCTGGGTGTCTCCCATATCATCGTTGCTCATCCCGACACGTAACAAATACACGTGCGTGCAAGGTGATCCACGAACCGTAATTTCCTTAAACTAAACTCTACGGACCGTAACATCCTCAAACTACTACGGACCGTAATGCCCTCAAACTACTACGGACCGAAACGTCCTTAAACTAAACCCTCACCTCAAAAATGGTGATCTACGGACAGTAACGTTCTCAAACTACTACGGACCGAAACGTCCTTAAAATAAACCCTCACCTCAAAAATGGTGATCTACGGACCGAAACGTCCTTAAACTAACAACGGACCGTAATGTCCTTAAACTAAAACAATAAAGCCCAAATGCTCTTTTGTTGGATCTGAATGATTCAAAAATCCTGTTAAGTAGATCTTAGTCTCAAATTGGACTAACGCATCCTTAACAAAAATTTAAGCTGATCTTAATCTTAAACGAGATTAATGATCCTTAAATCAACCCAAACCCAAATCTAAAATATACGGATTTGGACTAATCCACGCCCTACGGGCAACAACATAAATTAGTCTCCGTATACAATCCACGGGCAACCAAAAATAAACCAAAAACATACGACACGAAGTGAATTTCTGGAGGGGGAAAAAGTGGTTATCGCGATGCGATAACGTAATTAATTGCAGGGGCTTGCACCTGCAGGGAAGAGCGTCCCCACAATCAAAAACCCCTCACAAACGAGGGGGATCTGACGAAGTCTGCTACAATGGCCGCATCCTTCCAAACCTCCGATATACGGGGCCATAAATCAACTTGGTATCTTCGGAGAGGTGGACGGATAAATCCAAATAGTATCTTCCCCCAAATTCAGGCAAGACGATCCATCCCAGTTCGTCTCTATTTTCGGCGGTAAACACACTCGACAGGCTTCAACCAATCTGTCTGCCAAGATATTACGCGGAGGGATTAAAAAGGTTGTTAAGATGTCAAGGTGTACCCCTCGAACAAACTATTCGACAAGCCCAATTCTACAAAAAGATTTGAGATGTTCCCAGGATTCGGCGAAAGATGCCCAATGGGAAGATAGAGACAACTGGGGTCGGATATGTTCGGTCCAAGAAACGGGAGTGATTTCACAGTTGTCGCGTTATAAACAGCTCCAGTGAAGGGGAAAACGCTCTGCCAAATAGCCGTGACGTCAAACCAGAGCGAGATCCTGCTCTAAGAACATTAAGTCCGTCACTCGAAGAACAAATCGACAAGCTAATAAAAGAAGCTTGTCAAAAGAGCCGAGACAACCACAGCCGCGAAATGGCCATTTATGAAAAGGTCAAGACGCGGCGTCTTAATCAGTAATCTGTGGAGAAGAAAAACTATAATGCTCTTCATCCTCGACCCACTGTATGTTCTCACGAAAAGGGAAAATCCTGAAATAGAGGCAAAAACAAGGCAAAGAACGCAAACAACGTTTGAAAACAACAAAGTGGATCCAAGACGCCATGCAATCGAAAAAAACTCGATTGGAGCCCATCCTTTATAAAGAAGATGGGTCGGGAATACTCTTTCCCCCAAGACAAGATAAGGAAAATATTCAAATTTGTCATAAAGCATTAAATGATGACGCTTTCGAAGTCTTGGCATCCTGAACAAATAAACGAGGTCCATCATTCGGATTATTGCTCCTACCACCGAGCAATAGGTCATCCCCTTGAAGACTGCTTTACTTTTAAAGATTGGGTAGAAAACCAATATCAACAAGGCAGGTTCTCTTTATCCGACAGCTGGAGGGTAACCTCGCCGCAAAAGTATGAGTCAAAGAGGACCTATACCATGAGGATAGGACCAGCTCAAATCAGGAATGGAAGCGAACACGTACCTGCCATATGATAACACTCTCAAAAGAGAGAGGGCATGGGACTATGGATGACCTCCATATGTGCTTCGCAAATGAAGATGGGGAAGGGGTGATCTTAGAGTTTCCACCAGCACCAAAAGAGCTGGAAGATGGGATACACACCACGGTGGACAACCTAAGAAAAATTGATTTAGGGACAGAAAATGATCAGAGGTTGACATTCGTCAGTGAGCTACTATCTGAAAAATAAGTAGCCACGTTAAAAGACGTGTTCATGCAATATAAAGACTGCTTCGCGTGGAACTATTCCGAAATTCCAGGTCTAGATCCAAAGGTAGCAGTGCATAAACTGGCTATATCACCGGACATAAAGCCAGTCAAACGCCAAGAAGAATGAGACTCGAACTTGAGATGAGTATCAATGCTGAAGTCAAGAAACTAATCGACTCCGGCTTCATCCAAGAATTTCAATATCCCGAATGGATCGCTAACACCGTTCTAGTGATGAAGAAAAATGGGATAGTGTGCATCTGCGTGGACTTTCGGGACCTCAACAAAGCTTTCCCGAAGGATGATTTTCAGTACCTGTTACCGAGTTGATGATCGATAGCACGTCTACCCATGAGGTCTTCTCCTTCATGGATGGATCTTCAGGATACAATCCAATAAAAATGCATCCTGAAGACCAAAAGCATACTGCCTTCCGAACCCCATTGGGCATATTCTGCTATAAAGTGATGCCCTTCGGTTTGAAGAACACTGGCGCTATCTACCAGAAGGCCATGACAAAGATCTTCAATGACCTCATACACGTGATTGCCGAATGCTACATTGACGACCTTGTGGTGAAGAGCAAATCTCACGAAGAACATTGGGAATATCTAAAAATAGTGTTCCGACGTCTTCGGAAGTATAATCTAAAAATGAATCCTCTAAAATGTGCATTTGGAGTCTTCTCAGGCAAATTCCTAGGATTCATCATACGGCACCGGGGTATCGAAATCGATCCCTCAAAAATCAAGGCGATTATGGAAATGTCCACGCCAAGAACTCTCAAACAGTTGCGATCTCTTCAAGGAAAGCTTGCATATATCCGGCGGTTCATAACCAACCTCTCCGGAAAATGCTGTCCCTATAGTCATTTGATGAAGAAGGGGACCCCGTTTGTTTGGGATAAAAATGCCAAAACGCACCGGACAAAATCAAGTAATATCTGCAAAATCTGCCGTTATTGACTGCTCCAGTTAAAAGAAAACCCCTTATCCTATACACAACGGCCCTTGAAGGTTCACTAGGTGCGCTATGGGCACAAGAGAACGATCAGGGAAAGGAGAGAGCTCTGTACTATTTGAGTCGAGTTCTCCTGGGGGCAGAAAACAACTAATCCCCCATCGAAAAGTATTGCCTGGCACTGATCTTCGCAATAACAAAGCTCAGACATACGCCTTGGCACATGAGGTCCATATCATATCAAAGGTGGATCCTCTCAAGTATCTAATATCGAGGGCCATACTAATAGGAAGGCTTGCCAAATGGGCCCTCCTCCTGATGGAGTTCTCAGTGACGTATCGACCCCTTAAAGCAGTAAAAGGTCAGGTCATAGCTAACTTTCTTGCGGAGCATCCGATACCAGCCGACTCCTCATTAAATTGCGAATTGCCAGATGAACATGCGTTCAACGCAATCGAAGAAGAGAAAGAATAAAATGATTCCCAATGGGAACTCTACTTCGATGGAGCATCCTCCATGAAGCAACGAAAGCGAAACACCCCCATAATCAAAGCCGGGGTGAGCCTTATCTTCGTGACTCCGCAAGGAAGGATATTATGTTATGCCCTCTCTTTAACAGAGCCAAGGACTAATAACGAGGCTGAATATGAAGCTTTGATAGTAGGTCTAGAGATCGCTATCGACATGAGAATTAAAGGCCTCCTCATATATGGAGATTCCCAGCTGCTGATCGTTAGCCAGGTAAATAGCGACTATCAGACATGCAAACCAGAGCTGATAAAGTATGGCGAAAGAGTGCAACAACTGCTGACACAAATCCCCTCTTACATTCTGAAAAGTATACCGCGTGCAGAAAACAATAAGGTGGATGCATTGGACAAATTGGCTAAGTAATTAGCCGACGAAGACCTCGACGACGTAAGGATCATTGTGCAAAGCCGCAGGGTTCTCACGCCAACAGAAATATCTTTGGAAGACTTAACAGAGATATCCGAAGGAAAAGGAACGACCGAATAAATAACCCTTTAAATAAGGGACAAAGAAAAGGTCAACGATTGGAGGGAAGTCTTTATAGACTACTTCAAATCCCAACGAACGCCTGAAAATGCGTCGTTTAGACATCAGCTCATGAAACGAGCTTTGTCTTTCGCCTTCGTCAATGATACTCTATATAAGAGATCGTTCGACCGTCAATGGCTAAGATGCCTGGGGCCGGAGGAAGCAAAGAAAGTCGTTCAAGAAATTCACGACGGACTCTGCGGTTCTCACCAAGCCGGGCCAAAGATGAAGCTGAAGATCAAAAAAATGGGTTATTATTGGCCCGCAATGATTCAGGATTGTCTCGAATATGCGAAGCAGTGTCACTCGTGCCTAATCCACGGGGAATTCATCCGCCAACATCCAAATCTGCTACACCCAACAATGGCTAGCTGGCTGTTCGAAATATGGGGAACCGATATAATTGGCCCCGTTGAACCGGCGTTGTCTAAAGGACATCGGTTTATATTGGCAACGACCGACTACTTCTCTAAGTAGGCAGAAGCAGTACCATTAAGGGAGGTGAAGACAGAGAATATCCTACATTTCTTCAGGACACATGTCATCTATCGGTTCGGCACTCCACGATGAATTATCTCGGATAATGGGCTAGCATATAGAAGTCATAAAATCAACCGCTTCGCTCAACAGCATAAAATAGATTGGAGATACTCTTCAGTCTATAACCCTAGGGCCAACGGTCTAGCTGAAGCTTTCAACAAGACCTTGACAAAGATTATAAAGAAAACAGTGTCCAGAAACAAAAGAGACTAGAACGAAAGGCTGCATGAAGCTCTCTGGGAGTACCGAACAATTTTCAAAACGGCCACGAATACAACACCATACGCGTTGGTATTTAGCATGGAAGCAGTGCTTCTTCTAGAAATAGAACTCTCTTCTCTACGAGTAGCGGTTCGATACGAGCTGACTGATGAAGAAAATGCTCATCTTCGGCTTGAGGAGCTCGATGCGCTCGACGAAACGCGTCTTATAGCACAGCAAAATCTGGAAGCTTACAAGGCGAGAATGACACGGTCATACGAAAAACTGACCAGGCCGAGAACATTACGCCAAGGCGAACTCGTGCTAGTCGTCAAAAGACCCCTGATCCCCAATCGTGCAAAACGGGGGAAGTTCAAGCCAAATTATGAAGGTGCGTATATCATAGACAAGGTCTATCAAGGTGGAGCCTACCTGCTCATGGATATGCATGGCAAAAGACCCCTTCGGCCAATAAACGATTGATTCCTCAAAAAAATACTATGCTTGACGAGTCACGACTTAGGTCTATGATAGATGACGACACTCGTGTTCGCTCGCTATCTTCCTGAGTCAGAACTCTGAGAATAGTATACAAAAAAAGCTCCATCGTCTCAAAAATGACGACAAAAGACCGAGAAGTCCTTAAACTAATTACTCGCCTCAAATATGGCGATACCGGACCGAGAAGTCCCTAAACTGACAATGGACCGAGATGTCCCAAAACTAGAATCTCGCCTCAAACATGGCGATAATGGACCGAAAAGTCCCTAAACTAAAATTTCACCTCAAACATGGCGATAATGGATCAGAACTTCCCTAAACTAGTGCATCACCCAAAATACGGCGATACATTCTCTTGAGATCTATATTGAAATTGAAGCAGGAAAGATTGCAACTCAAGTCTCACTGGCTATATAGCTATTCCAGCGATGAAGCCACCCCCAAAACCCACCGGTAAACAGGTGGGTCACCTGCGACGAAGCTACTTTCGAGAGTTTCGCCATTTAAAATAAAAAGGGTATGTCCACAAACGAAATGGGCACGGATGAAAACCCGAAAGGGCGCCGTGAGTAAAAACAGCAGGGCTACCGGCGAGCTTGTGATAACCCGGACGGGCGCAACCTCATTAAAAAAACAGTACGTCCATAAGGGAAATAAACACGGATGAAAACCCGAAAGGACGCCATGTGTAAAAACAGCAGGACTGCCGGCGAGTTTGTGAAAACCTGAATAGGGAGCAAACTCATAAAATAAAAAATTCATGTGCACTTGCAAGGTCCTCTCGACCTTATGAGGAGAAAGTACCTGCGTGAGATCCTTACGACTCACAAAGGAGCAATATACTTAGGAATCCTCATGATTCCTAAAGAGAAATTACACTTACGGGATCCTCACGACTCGTAAGGAGAATTCCCTTTATGAGATCCTCACGGCTCATAAAATTCAAAAGCCTTAAACTACAGGGATCTGAACATGTTCTTAAGCCGTCATATCCCCCAGATTGCACTATAGGCGGTCCAATATTGACCCTTGTATACAATCCACGGACACGAATAAATATTCCCTTACCAAGTTCTACCAATGGCGAGAAATATCCCATATGGTGAATGACACTTGTAAGTCCTCTCGACTTATAAAGAGAAAACACTCTTGTAAGATCCTTATGACTTGCAAGGGAAAACGCCACTTAGAAGTCCTCACGGCTTCTAAGGAGAACATACACCTACGAGATCCTCACGACTCGTAGGGAGAAATATCTTTATGAGACCTTTACGGCTCATAAAGTCTAAAAAAAACTTAGATGACAGGATCCTAACCCTGTTTGCCAAGCCACCTTTATTCAAATCAGCAAAGGCAAATGATGAGTCGCTCTTGGTAATATTCCATTCGTAGCGATGCTGATGCTTAAAAAGGTGTCAAACTTCAAGTCCTCTTACGGTAAATGATGATTCGCTCCTAACAATATTCCAGTCGTAGCGATACTGATGCCAAAATTGGGATCAGGACCCAAGTCCCCAACTCGCAACAAAATCAGCGAGCAAAAAAATATATGCATATAAAACAGCCGAAATGTTTAGGCAACTCGCAATAAAAAATAGCGAGTAAAAAAACGATATAGCCGAAATGATTGGGCACCGCGATATGTAGCCGAAATGATTGGGCAATCTTGACTTTCGCGATATAAAAGCTGAAAAGATAGAGCATCGCGGAAAGAAATAAAAAAATGTAAATGAAACTTTTCTGCCCTGCAGGTGAGTCCACACTGACCCCTGTATACAATTCATAGGCACAAATGAAAAGGGAACCATATTTGCCCACCAGGCTCCGTCAAAGGGAGAACCAGATCTTGACGGCAACATCTACAGCCTAGAGATCAGCTCGATGTACTTCTCATACCAACAGGATACAGACGCAACGTCAACAAAGGCCAAGGGTCAAAACAAAAGTAGAGTAATAGCAAAATCCTAACTCCAAGTCTCAACGGTACATATACAACCTAGAGATTATCACAACGTTCACTCTCATCTCAGCAGGAAGCGGACATGACTATCAAATGAAATTGGAGTAATGGCATATTCCTAGCTCCGGACTTCAATTGCAATACATACAGCATAGAAGTCCTACAGATGTCTACCCTACTTCAGCAAAGGAACGGCACTATATCGTTAAAACAAAAATGAAGTGACGGCATATTCCCAGCTTCGGGTCTCGACGGCAACTCATATGAAGCCTAAAAGACTATAGGAGATCATCCCACACCAGAGCGGAGTGGTTATGACTCATCGGGGCTCCAAACTGAGCCTAACTTCAAGTAAAAAGCGTCATGGAAAATTCCTAACGTTTGCTCTTCCGACGGTAATATGACCTAAAGAGATTACTTGAAGAAGATTTGTACAGCTCCCGAAAAGATCAGAGACATGACAGTCGCGGGGCTATTCGAACAGCGGCTTAAAGACTGCATATCGAGAAATACATCAGCCAACGCGACAGTGCCACGGACTAAAACTCTAGTACCACAAACCTAACGGACCTCTGTCATAAAGAATGGGGGTTATCTGCATATAACGTTAGGACAAGTTTTCCTGTAAACCCAAGGGAGGTAAACTAAAAACACTCCGAAATGAGTACATAAACTAGAAACTCCGAAACTAGTGAATAAACTACAAACTCCAAAATGAGTATATAAATTAGAAACTCCGAAATGGGTGAATAAACTACAAACTCCGAAATGAGTAAATAAACTAATGGGCGCTGAACTAAGACATCAAACACAGAGGAGCGTATGCAAAAAATTATGAATTCTTTATTCGTAAATCGAAATGTTTAAGAGATACAGTTTACATTTATGTAAGGAAAAATGGGAAATACAATTATAGCCGTTAAGAAGGCGGGGCTTTCAGTAAATTGGCAACCCGCTCATTCTCTTCCCGCAGCTCCTCCTTACGTGCCACTATTGCAGCCAGCCTCGCTTCGACTTGAGCCCGTTGTTGCAAGCATAATGAAAGCTTCTCAGCGATTTCCTGCTTAGCAACCTCGCAATCTCGCATGCCCCGCTCGGTAAAGTCTAGTTTCTGCCTCAGCACCAATCCATTAGAAACACATTGTTGGAGATTTTCAAAAATAACTTGCAGCTGCGCGGCATTCGCTTCGACCTGGACGCGCAGTTGGCTGGATTCGCCAGAAGCTGTCTCGTGCTCCTTTCGCTTCAGGGCCAACTTTTGCTCGAAGTACTGAATGGAATCGGCACTTTGCTCGATCCATGCGATCAGTTGAGCCTTCGAGTTTAATACTTTAGGAGTGATACGCTTTTGTTCAATCTCATGCAAACAAGCCTCAATCCACTTACAATAGTCAACCCAAATGCCGACGAAGTCTTCATTGTGGAAATTCACAAGCGTCGCCAGCATAGGGTTGACTTCGTCAGCAAAATCCACAGCAGAAGTGAGGGTTTCAACGTTAAGATCTTCGATAATTTCACTTAACATCCGCTTGCTATTCTCCGCACCCCTGGAAGATTGACGCTTAGCAAAGGGCCCTGCGGACATTGAAATGCGAGACTCGAGGGGAGCCAAAGCCGGTGTAGCTGCTGCAGAATGAAGCATGCACAAAGAAGGGTCAGATTTCAACCTGAAAAATAAAGAAAAATGACGATGGACGGGATCTACCATACCAGTGGTCAAAAATGGCAAGGTAGGAAGAACAGAGGGTTCGGTTATTCCTTCGTTCTCTCCCTCGAGCCGTAATACTGACATCAATATGAGAAAAGCTTAGCAATAGAAGCTTGCTCATGGAAAGATGAAATAACAGGTGAAGAATATACTAACCAACACCTGAAGGGGGAACAAAGTCCGATTGGAAGGCGAAATGTGAGCTTAACATTTGGTGTAAGCAGTCAAAAAGCACTCCTGTAGGGTTGCAACGATATATGGTAAAGAAACTAATCCAAGAAAATAATATCTACATTGAAACAAAAAGATGAGAAAACTTTACCTTCCGTCATTAAACTCGAGAAAACTCGGGGGGACACAAAAGAGAGGGGTGGAAACAGCTGACAGTGATTCTTCAATCAGCACGGCACTGGGGTCTACCACGCCTGTATTCAGGAAATATCAACAGAGATGCCTAACAAGAGTGAGAAATCAAAAGTAATAGTCCGAGAAATACTTGATGGGGCAGAAACCATAATAGGGTATGGAGCGTCACCAGCTATGACGGCTTCCTCGGTTTCCACCCTCATTGGGAGGGTGGATTCAGCATCCGCACTTTCGTCCCCTGAATCGATAAGGGTCGTCGTCATGCTCGCACCACCCGCCGATATCAGGGATCCACAAGGGGAAGAAGCAGTAGTCGGAACAGTCCCAGATTCAAGAGGAAGGCCTGACACTCCAGGCACTTTAAGTGCCGGCACTTCGCCTGCCACGTCACCACCTAAACTTGGCCCTGTTAAAAAAAAGAGGGGGTTGTTATAATTCAAGAAAAAGGCTGCCAGGGGACCGTGCGCTGTATTACCTTGAAGTGACCGCTCGGACTCTTCACAAGCCACACGCGCAACCTGCCTATGAGCGGTGGACATGGCAAAAGGAACGTCCTCCACGGGAACGTCAGAGGTTTGAGCATCACTCGAACCCGCCCCTGCGGACAGGTTAGCCTGATGCTTCCTTGCTGCAAGCTTTTTGCGCTTCCTCTCGGCTTTGGCGGTACAAATGGATCTCCTCAGGACCTCCGACAAAGGAGCGTTTTTGTCCAAATCAGGCTCGGCCTCCGGATCTACTGCCACATCCATTATCGGCTGTTTCAGCGATGCCTCCCATGGCGGCCCTGAGAGGAGCTCAACCATAGCCGGTGGCTCTGAAGGCTCCTCTGCACCATCACCTGAGGTTGGCATTGTACTGGGAACAACACGAGTTGTGGTGGTTCCTGTAAAAGAAAGAAGAAGGGGGTCAAGTGGTGAATAAAATAAACTAAATATGTAAAGCCGTCACGAAACGAATCATACCGAAGCCCATGAAAGCGCGGAGCCTCTCCTCCTCCTCAAATGTCTTGAGGGACGCTAAGAGAACCTCTTCAGTGGAAATTCCTGTTAAGAGAAGAGCATTAATAAAGCATAATAAATTCATACAAAAATATATATACACAGGAGGGTGTAAATAGAATATGCCGGACGCTGCCAGAGAAGCTAGCGCTGCTTGCTCACGGGCTAATCTTTCAGAAGATTCGAGGGCAGCTTGAAGATCCGTGGCGACGTTCTCATCGATGGAGGCTTCGAACAAACCGTCATTGGTGCCGTATTCGGACAGGCCTTCGCCATAAGGAGCATGAGGCTCCTGACCCAATACAACATGAATAGATATTTCTTCTTCTTCAGCGACCTGATAGAGACCCCTGACGACAAAAGCCTTCGCTTAACGGGTTGCTTGGGATGGCGGGTCCTGATCTCCGAACCAATGCCCGACTCCGGGGACGCCGTAGCTACCACAGTCGCAGGAGCATCCGGTCGAGGCTTATCCAGAAAAGCTTGCGGAACTACAACCGCACAGTTCTCTCTTCAGGAAGGACGGACGTCTGCCCGTCGCCTCAACGAAACCACAGGATTGCTGGCTGGAACAGAATCCTTGTGGTCAAGAAGCATCCGCCTTTCCTCCTTAATGACGGCCCCCGTTGCATGCTGATACCAGGCAATGTAGGCATTCAAGGCCTTTAGAATATGACTCGGCTCGCTGATTAGAAAATGGGACCCCGTATTCAGACGCATGAAATGGTGCGCCGTATGGCGAACACCCTCCTCAGTAGTAATTGGATCAACAATGAACGCCTCGAGGGGAACGCCTTGGTTGTAGCCCGATTGCTGGGCAAAACGGTGCAGGTTATATCTCATGAACAAAACCAAGGCATTCTGTCTGAATACCAGGAAACCTGGCCAGATAGAATACAAATGGACGAACTCTTGAGCCCTCAATACAGAAGCTCCGTCCTTGAAAACATCGTGTAGCGGCTGAATCACTTTGGAAGATTCTTTGCCGATGGTCAGGACTTTATCGACAAAGGTCATGCTGTTCCTAACCATGCGCGGGCGAAGAAGCAATCGCCGAGCCTCCCGCTGTGTTGGGTCTGTAGAAGAAGCAATCGCCGAGCCTCCCGCTGTGCATTACCCGAGGAAAATTGTATCCTTCATAAAATCTGGGTCGTTTATGCACACCAAAAACACCCAGCACGTGCATCTCAATCCACGAGGTGAAGTAATGCAGTGGGAGATTAACGGGCTTCACACCTGGCAGAGTGGTGTCGGCCGCCGTACTCAGGCCATGATATAAGTAAGCCAGTCCTGCAATCCCAACGGCCATGCGCGTCCCCGCCACAATACGGTGAGCCGGATAAAAGACAAATGGTCTCATATAACGGGGGTGCATTGGAAGCGCAAACCAGCTCAGTCACAAGCCGATGAACCCCGGGAAGAACGTATCCTCATCAATGTCTGGAGCGGTGACCTCTGCAAAAGGGACGATTGGGGTATCCAGAATAAAAAATTGCTTTAAATCCTCCTCCGCGGTCGGTAGTTTGTCTAAGACAAATCCGAATGGATCATCGAGCTTGGCGAACTTCACGGCTTTCTTCGATAAAGCCTCAGGATGAAAGAAACGAGCAACGAAGTCCGTGAAGCTAACTCCGTGCCCCCCCCAGACTCCAAGAATAAGCTTTCATATATGTTCAACACTTTGATCAAGCTCGGAAATTTGTGTCGAACTCTGGGGTAAGACCCATAACCACTGATTCGGTAGCGAAGACATACTCATCAGGAGGAAGTATCTCCTCATAATGCTCTCCTCTAACGGGTAACCCAGATATCTCCGTGAATTCCACCAACGATATTGAGACCTCCCGATCCGATAAGAGAAATGTGTGGGTCGAGATATTCCATTGCTCCAGAAAAGATTTGACCCACTACACATGAGGAGTATGGTAGTAAAAGAGGGACGCATAGATCGCTGGATATAGCCCGGTCTTTAGTATGATAGGAATGACTCCTCGTTATCCGGCTGGCTATCTGCAATGGGCCTGTTACATTCTGTCGGCCAAGCTGCCCCCAAGGGCGCGATTCTCCTTGGCATATGCGACGCCCTAGAATGTTTAGGGCCATCAGTGGTTGCACTGATATCGATGCCATGGAAGGTTGGAGACGGCCTTTCGAGGTCCGGTTGACCTCTTCTACTGCATAAGCGACCTGTGAAAGGTCGGCATAGTGAATCGACGGGATCGGTTCTGACGGCATTGCGCAAGTAAAACTGCGCCGACCCCAGATAATGTGACTGTACCACCACAGATGAAGAGACTTCTGCTTTGGGTCATAATCCCGAATGAGCGCAAAGACTTCCCAATCTATAGGCGCATCGGCGAAAGCACTCTCCGAGTGAACGTAGGGGAAGGAGGAATCAGAAGCCATAGTACCTATAAAAAAACGGGTTAATTATCGACACAATGTTCAAGACTTTAGCATTTTCAGTATACCCAAATTTGTACTACATTCTGGCATGTTAAAATCACCACAGTTCAAAGAGAAAGGGACAATAGGCCCCACAAAATCAAGTTAATACCCCCCATTAATGATGAGACAAGTACTCATTGTAAGAATCCAAAAGGATTCTTATTTAATGGAAAATCTCATTGAACTGTGGAGTTAAACTTCTAATATTCTCGAAAAACGAATTCTACAGTAGATTCAAATCTGCAAGAACCCTAAAAAATAAGAGAAGGGAATAAAATTCCCAAAAGATTTTTCAAAATCCCCATGGGAAATAGAATTAAATTCCAAACAGCCCTCAAAGATCAAAGTCACTAACAGGGTAAAGCACTAAGATCTCTAAGACCCATGGTCTACCCAAATAAAAGCTTTTTTTAAGATCTCTAAGAGATCATTCCGAGAGAATAGCAAAGCTCTGTTAATGGGTTAAAACCCCAAAACGAGAAGAGATGATGGAACGATAGTCATCTCCATAGCTAAAGGTTCTATTTATAAGAAATGAAGGGACGGTTTAACTCCTCAAGAGATCGAGCGGTAGAAAGAGTGACACCGTTGCACCCACGTGAGAGCCACGTGAGCACAACGGTAGGGGACATTTGTTTCCCCAATATTTAAACCTAATAAAAGAGCAAAGCTCTGTTGGATTTAATGAGGCAGCGCATCACGTATTCTCCACGAGGGCGCCAGTGTCAGAGCCAATCTTATAGGATTAAATCCTATGGTGGCGCCGCACGTGCTTCTCACGCCGGCGCCAATGTGCAAAGCATAGAAAACGCTTTCTGAATAAGAATTAAATTCTTATATGGCACCGCACGTACTTATCATGTGGACGCCGATGTGCAAAACACATAAATACCTATCATAAGAATTAAATTATTAAGTAGCGCCCACGTGCATAACACGTGAGCGCCAGCGCCAGCGTCCAAGTTCATATCGGTAAAATTAAATTTTACATTTGCTTAACAAAAGTTAGGATATTCTCTGTTAAACAGAGCCGTTAGATCAAAAATCCAATGGAGATGATAAATCATCAAAATACAGAATTAAATTCTGTTGGGAGAAAACATCTCCCAAATCTTGCTAAAATAAGAAAGATACTCTCGGTTGGATCAAAGATCCAATTATAGAATAAAATTCTATTTTAGAATATATTCTCTCAATCTTTCTAAACAAAAAAGATTGCTCTCTGTAAAATAGAGAACCATTGGATTAAAAAATCCAATGGTGATTAAAACTCATCATTTTACAGAATAAATTCTGTATAAGGGAAAATATTTCCCCAATCTCGTTAAAAACAAAAAAAATCATATTCTATAAAACAGAAGTTCTTGTATCAAAGATCCAATGCTGGGTAAAATTCCCCAAATCAATTTTGAGACCAATTAAATCAATTGGAATCTCTCGATGAGAGATTTTCTCAAAATTAATTAACAAGCTTGCCCCCACTATATAAAGGACCCGAAACTTCAAGTCTCACAGAGACACAGAGATAGAGAGAAACCACCCCCCCAATAAGCTTCTGAAAAATACAGAAAGCTTCCGAAACAATAGAAGATTCAATTTCCAAGAAAGAAGAAGACTTTCCTCCTCAAAATCCTAGGTAAAGAAGAGGGATCAAAATATCTCTATCACATCTAAGGGTTTAACCCTTTTTAAAGAAATTAGTTCTTTCTCTGAATCTGAGATCCATAAGGCAAATCTTCCATAAGTTGAGAATTTAATTCTCATTGGGAAGATCTTGTTCTTGAGAATCAAACATTCAAGAAAGAACAAATTTAAAAAAGAAAAAGAAAACAGAGTTCATGATACTCCAGTAACTCAGTTTCTTCAAATAGAGAACGTAGTTATTTAAAAACACAACCTAAAATTCTCAAATATAGTGATTTTAGCGAGCGTTAATGGTCAAAGCACCATTGATAGAGCTTCAACCTCTCTGAAAACATTAGCAGAGATTAAATCTCCATATAAAAAAAACTAACGCCTCACGTGTTTCCCACGTAGGCGTCCCACTTTAACAGCGCCTAGCGCCTCACGTGAAACATACGTGGGTGCCATATAAAAAGTGCTTAACACTTCACATACAGCCAAAACGGCTGAGTGCTCAGCACTAATTGGGCAACGCCCAGCGCCGCACGTGCTCCTCACGAGGACGCCACAAAAATAATAAGAGTGCTTAGCACTCCATAAATAGCCAAAACGGCTAAGTGCTTAGCACTGATTGAGCAACGCCCAGAGCCTCACGTGCTCCTCACGTGGGCACCACAAAAATAATAAGAGTGCTTAGCACTCCATAAAATGCCAAAACGGCTGAGTGCTTAGTACTGATTGGCCAGCGCCCAGCGCCTCACGTGGGCGCTAACAAAAAAAAGGAGAGAGAAAAGTGCTTAACACCCCATAAACAGCCAAAATAGCTGAATGCTCAGCGTTCATTGGGCGGCGCCCATAATTAAATGCTTCACATGACACCCATTTGAGTGTCAGAGCGTCAAACAAATGCTTAACACTTTTTCATTAAAAAAAAGGGGGACTAAACCAACAGAGTCCAAATAAGTGTTTAGCATTTCTGAACAAAAAAACTGAGCATACTAAGCCCAAATTGGCTAAGTCTATAAAACTTTCTTATAGCTGAGCCCAAAATGCTCTGTTGTTTGGATCTTAAATAAAAATGATCCTTAAAATATTGTTTAGTTGATCTTAGTCTCAAATTAGACTAATGTATCCTTAGTTAAAAATAAATTGAGCCCAAATACTCATACATTTAAGTTGATCTTAATCTCAAACTAGATTAATGATCCTTAAATAAAATTAAATCTTTTTGAACCAAAAGAACATATAACCTAAATTCAAAAAAAAACCGTCAAGCAGATCCTTGACCCAAACCCAAATCTAAAATATACAGATTTGGACTAATCCGCGTCCTACGGGCGACGACACAAACTAGTCTCCGTATACAATCCACGGGCAACCAAAACAAACAAAAACACACACGACACGAAGTGAACTTCCGGAACAGGAGAAAGTGGTTATTGCAATGCGGTAACGTAATTAACTGCAGGGGCTTGCGCTTGCAGGAAAGAGCGTCCTTGATCAGTCGAAAATACTGCATCTTTTAACCAACAATTTCCCTATCATTTGCATTCATATAGAAGTGTTCGACATTCATATAGCACATATTAGCAAATCAGTCGTTAAATATCAGATTGCATGTGTTAGACTCTAAAACCAGCACTATAAAGGAAATTGACTGCATTTCATGGTATCGCATCATCACTATATTGCGCAACACTTGTCTCGAGAATTTGCAGGAACAAAAGCCAAAAGAAGCTGATAAAATACACCAACTCTAAGTTTTGAGATCTGGTAGCAATCCAAAGGGGAAAATACAATTCAACATATCCTATAAAGGCCCATAATTCGGCCCAAAGCAGCACCAGAAGTTTCAAGCGCTGAAGCCTCCAAAGCGCCGCGGTTCCGCGGTGGGAGCTTGCTTGCGCCGCGGAACCGCGGCTCTTCTGCCACGTCATCACTTTAATTTTGGTGCATAACTCTTCTCTCAGTGGCTACAGCTCAGAAATATATGTCAATCTCCAGAAAACCCTCGAAGCTTCTGCCAGATCAGCAAAGATGATTAATTAAGCTAATCTTGATTAAGCTCCTGACAAACTATTTCTAGAAGCTCCCTCCTAACCAATCACTTCTAGAAGCCTCTCTAGCTAACAAACTTTTGGAGGGAAATTCAAAATTCAAATCCTAGATCTAGGGTTTTGATGGTCTATAAATAGAAGCCTAGATCTAGGGTTAAAATGTTGTTCAATCCTTGGCTAATCTTAGTTGTTCATTAATCTTGCTAATTCTTCAACATCTCTCCATCTTCTTCCACAAGTTGAGTGACACGACTTGTGCGAAACCCTAACCCTAATTCCAATCCAAATTCAAGATCCCGAGTACCAAATCAAGCAAGAAGACTTCAACCCTTTTAGGAGCCAAGCCGATCTTCAATCGAGCAAGTGATCCAAGCCGATCCGCGACTCAAGGAGACGAGCGAAGCCAAATCGACGATCGAGTTCCTCCTCTTGTAGTTCTTGAGTGATTGTAACGAAATTGTTGATATAAATAAAATGTGAAATTCTTTAATCTTGCTTTCTTTTAATTCTTGCATCATGATTAGATCTCAATTTGTGATTGTGGTTCTTGTTGTGATGTTTGAGTAAAACTCCGCTCGTAAAGGAGTCGAGACGATCAATAGAATGATAATGATTTAGATCTTTTTACAATTCTTAAATCCTATAACGATTGTAAATTCTTATGAATCAAATGATCGATAACCTAGTTTCGGGATGATCCTTTTTTGATTGTGTTCACTCGAAACTAGGGAACAACGATTGATCATTTAATTAACTAGAAGCTAGAATTTGAATGAGATTCAACGAAAGGATAAAAGATAAGACGAGGAAACCCTAGCTTCTTCGCAAGATCCTTAACCTCGACGAATAATCATCGATCTAGTATCAATTCGTTAAAGGATAAGAATATGAAATCATTAGCACATCTATAGATCCGATCGATTCCTACGAGCCTCATTTCGATTCTTGATATTTGGTTGGAAAAATCATCAAACATCTCAATTCTTGATTTTATCTTTTCTTGTTATTAGATCTAGATTTTCTAATTCTTGAACTTCAACTACAAATCATGAATTGTTTTCGTTTCTTTTCTTTAAAGTTTCAATTCATCTAATTCAAAAGACGAACGATTACACTTTCCCTGTGGACGATCCGCACTTACTAACGCGCTACATTCGACACCGTTATTGATTGCGGTCAAAATATTTTTGGTTGTGATTTCTATTCTATTTTTACAAACATACACAATCGGAAATCGTTTTCAATCAAATGGCGCCGTTGCCGGGGATAGTGCGCTAATTGTTCGTATTTTGAAATTTGAGTTGAAAAATTTATTCCATTACAATTTTTTAGATCTAAACTCGCACAAACCCTAATACGTGTTGTTGTTTGATTGCGAGGAAATCTGGAACTTGTGGAGCTGTGGAAAAAAATTTCTGCAAACTCCAGAGAGCTGTGTAAGTGAACAGGAGCTTGTGCACAAAATTTTGTGCAGTGATCCCACTACATCACCGCGACTCCGCGGCATTAGCCTGCATACGCGGCGGATCCGTCGCAATTCTACTTCATCACTGCACCAAACTTTCTCTGTAAGCTTCTCACTTTCTTACCTCTCCCCTCATCTGCTCCAATTAATATTTTGTGCAGGTTTCTTTGCAAAAATCGCAGCGCCGCGCAAAAAGCAAAATTAAATTGTACTTGTTTTGATCTTTGTGGTTGTTGCATAATTAATACGGATATTAAGGGACACGGCCAAATCCAGATTAGGTGGGGAGTTCATTACCCTTCCTAAGCCCCGAAAATCATAAACTTGCATCCGCATTTACCCTCATTAACTAAAAAATATCTAGAGATGACTTTAAGGACCGTCGCGCTCACTTAGGACAGAAGAAGGCCGTGGGTAATTCATTGCTTATCCGCGTTTTCTTATGGTGTCTAAGGCAAGTGTGTCGAAGGCTAGTAGTTATTAATTAGGCCCACTACTTATGTAGTGGAGTACCTTCCCACTTACCTGGCACTTACCTGGCCACAAGGGGACAAAGAAGCAGTGGAGGATTTATCCTGTGACTTGTCTTTTGGCAGTTAGGAGCGGTCTAGAGATTTGACCTAGGTGACCCCTAGAATTAGGATTTTGTGTGTTGCATTTGTTGTGTTGCATCATTTTTTCAAAAGTCCGTATCATTTTTCAAAACAAACACCACATTCATCATTTCCCCTAATTATAAGCCACGCTGCCACTTGTACTAACCCTTTTTAGTACAAGATAGGCTGGACACGGGATTCTAGTGCCCGTTTAGTCCGCGTACCCTTTATCGACTCAGAAGTCGATATTTCTCCATTTACCTTTTCTTTACCCACCACCACACCCACATCGATGGATCCGTCTCCATCGAACTTCTTTTCCACTACTCTGCCGCCGTCCGTTGGTGCGCAGAATCCACCTCGTATCTCTCTCCAAGAGAGGTGCTATCCAACTCGAGGTCCCCTTTCCACCTGTCTTTCCATTCCACCAGCCAACAGGGAAAATTTTCAGATTAAACCCCAATACATCAACCTTCTACCAAAATTTCACGGTCTCGAGTCTGAAGACGCATATGCATTTATCACCAAATTTGAAAATGTATGCGCAATGATGGGTACTTCACAGCTTTCTGTGGATGCTTTACGTCTTCGTCTTCTCCCATTCACTTTGTGCGATATAGGCGAGAAGTGGCTGTATAACACTACCGCACATTCCATTTCAAATTGGGACGAATTAGTCAAAGCATTCCTTAAGAAATTTTACCCACATCACAAAACAACTCGAGTCCGTAGCGAAATCTATCAATTCACCCAGCTTCCGAATGAAACATTTTCAAAGTGTCTTGAACGTTTCAAGGATCTGTTAGTCCAATGTCCACATCACGGCATCCCGAGATGGAAACTGTGCCGAATCATTTATGAGGGCATTAATCCTAACACAAGACAGACCCTTGAATCCATGTGTCAAGGCAACTTTATGACCAAAGATGATGGGGAAGCATGGAACTTTCTAGAAGATTTCGCTGAAAAATCTTTACAGTGGGAGGGTGCGAGTCAATCATCTAGGGATGGCAATGATATTTCCATAGGAGTTAGAGCTGAAATTTCAGCTATCAATAAGAAACTCGAGACTATGGAAAACAAATTTTTAGCCGCCCTAAGTCAAATATCACTCTCCAAAACTGTATGTGGCTGCTGTTCTGATCCATCACATCTGACGGAAGAATGTCCACGAAATTCTCTGTTTCAAGGTCACGAGCATACCAATGCCGCATTTCAAAGACCTAGAAACGATCCTTATTCTTCCACATATAATCAGGATTGGAGGAATCACCCTAACTTTGCTTGGAACCAATCACAATCTCATGACACGGTTCCAACCCAACACAATTTCCAAAGGGTCCCTCCACCACAACAGCAACCACAACTTTAATTGAGTCAGCACCCCTTCCAAGCACATAACTTTCAAAATCTGGTCAACACACCCACACCGTCTAGTCCTTTGCAGTTGACCGGGACTGATGAATCCTCTTCATTCATAAACTTGCTTCTGACAAATCTCATGCAAGTATCGGCTGAAATAAAGACTTCCATCGATGATATAAAGAAAAACTCTGCGTCCCAAAGTGAGAGTATTAAATCGATGGAAGAAGAAATTGCACGATTAAAAGCAGAAATGAGTGCAAGAGAGAAAGGGAAACCTCCAGCTCAACCTTTACCCAATCCTGGCTATTCACATCATGTGAATGCAATCACGTTGAGATCTGGAAGAGTGCTTGACCATCACCTTGGGGAAGAGTTTTATGATACTGAAAAATCAATCAATAACACCCCAGCTGAGACCTTTCCTCACACACACACTCCTAATTCTGACCCCAGTTCTTCTACCCCACCACCTTCTTGCGAGCCTATTTTTCGTTTCCCACAAGGCTCGCCACCTCAGCCCATCTCTTCTAGTTCTCCACGGACGATCCCCACTCCTCTTTTGGGATCATGTCTACCCCCACTTCCTTCTCCTATGATGGACCCAGCGCTTATTGCTAAAGCACCTTATCCTAATCGGTTAAGGGCTAACACATCGAGTCCACATATGGAAAAGATTAGGAACATTTTTAAGCAAGTTAACATCAACATCCCTCTCCTAGATGCCATCCAACAAGTTCCGTCCTATGCGAAAACTCTTAAGAACTTGTGCACTAGGAAGAGGAACACTCAAGTGCCCAAGAAGATTTTCATGGCAAAGACTGTAGACACGGCTTTCCCCCAACAATTACCGAAGAAACGTAAGGATCCTGGATATCCTACTATTTCCATTTCTATCGGGGAAAAACACATTAACCGTGCTCTACTAGATCTGGGCGCAAGTGTTAACCTGCTTCCTTTCTCAGTCTATGAGCAACTAGGTATCGGAGAGTTGAAGCCAACCCATTGCACTCTCCAGATGGCTGACCGATCAATCACCAAACCTAGAGGTGAACTGGAGGACGTGTTAATAAAAATCGGGGAATTTATATTCCCTGTGGATTTTATTGTAATTGATACACAGCCTGTAGCGAACCCACGGAATCAAATTCCGGTGATTTTAGGTCGCCCCTTTTTGGCCACTTCCAATGCAATAATCAACTGTCGTAATGGTTCTATGACCCTATCTTTCGGGAATAGGTCAATAGAACTGAACATTTACAAGTTGGGAAGTGTACCCTCCGAACCTACTGCTCAGGTCTGTTCTGTCGACTTAATGGAAGTCGACAGCAGCGAATTTGATGATCCTCCTGATACCGATCTTGACTCTTTTCATACGTTATTGTTTGACCCAACTATGTATCATACACATACGGACTCTTCCACCGAGATGTCCGGGTCAACAATTAACACGGATTATGAACTGCTTTTAGAGTCTGAAGATCACCCCGCACTTTGTGATGACATTATTCATCGGGGTATTGATGGAACTTTTGAGGAGATCTTCGCTGATGAACTCGCATTTTTGAATGACAAGGATGTTGAGATGAATCATCTAATCAATGAAATTGAACCTCCACCCCTTCTTCTGAACTGTAAAAGAATGTGAGTAATCCATCACATACACTGCATCGTCTCTCCAAAATGAGACGCACACACACTCTCTTCCACCACTTAACCTTTCCCCACTTCTTCTTCCACCAACCAGAGCACTGCATTGACAAAATTTTTGAATGGTTGGTGTTGACATTCGGTCTTTGCAAAGCTTGGCATCGACCAATGATTCTTGACCCCCTCATGTGATTTTCAAAGATTAACATGGCTTAACTCAAGATTGGGAGGGTATATTTTCTGGCTCTTGAAAAGAAAATTTTACAAAATTTTGAGCCTAAAATAAGTTTGGGGGAGGTTCTTCACTTAAATATTTTGCCTCCACTAATAAATTCCTTCCAGGCTTACAGGTTTTTTGAGACATAGCGAATGGCAACAGTGAGGATACTCTTGAAAACAAGTTTGGGGGAGGTTTGTGCTTATTTTCGCATCATTTGCATATCATTTGCATAAGCACAAAACATTTTTGAAAAAACTATAAAAATTTAAAAAATTTCAAAAATATAAAAATATTTTTGTACATAAATAAGATAATGAAAGATTAGATAGTGAAAAATTACATTCATGAGATTAGAAAAATTTAAGAAAACCAAGAAAATTAGAAGTTTTCTTATACGAACTAGTAATAAGTAGTTATGAGCCGTTGTCCCAAGGGTTAGTAAGATGAAGGAAGTCACTAATCTGAGGATAAAAATAAGTCTGAAAAATAGTTCTTATTCTGGAAGCCAAACATTTTGAACGTTGATACCCTGCTATTCTCACTTACACACGTCTTGAAGCCTGGGATAGTAGAGGATACCTTGAAATGCTCTTGTCTTAAAGCCGATGTATGAAGGAAATAACAAAAAAGTGAATAAAAAAATATATAAAGTGGTGAGAAAAATGGACACTGGTTTTGTTATCACCAAGGGCAATAAAAAATATATAGCGATGGTGCCTCTTCACCTAGTGCCCTAAGGCCAACTGGTCTGAGAGTCACTGCTATGCCTGAGGTGGTGCAAGACGAGGAAAATACACCAAATAAGCAAGCACATGAGTAATCGGTCGGTTAGTACCTCAAGAAGTATTAACGGTCACATGAAAGTGTGTGAGCAATCTCATCTAAATATTCATTAATCAAAAAGTACTGAGGCTGATAGGCAAGAGTATGATAGCTTGAATTGAATTCTCCGGGTGTAGGGATGTCCTTACACACACGCAGGGTTATATGATCGATGTTTGGAAGAAAGATAGGAATGAAGAATAAGACGATATTTTATTGAGGGAGGACGTGATTTCTGACATCTTTTCATGACCATTAAGATAGGGCTCATGACAACTGAAAAGCTAGCTTAGTTGGAAACCCTAATTTTCAAGGCTTTTCTTTTACAATTCTTTTCTTTAAATGTAATATTCATGATCTTCCTTTTATTATTGGATTTTGTGGGTGCAATCCGCTGAAAACCCTCAGGAGACAACACTCCTCCTACTAGGGACACCTAAAGGTTTAAAGGCTTGTTGCACGTGCTCAGTGCAATCGTGTTGCCTACGAAAGTGTGCTAGTTAGTTTTTCTCTTTCTTTATTTTCTCCTTCTCTTTTTAATAAAACAGTTCGCTCGAGACGATCGAAATTAAGTTTAGGCGAATTTGATCAGTCGAAAATACTGCATCTTTTAACCGGCAATTTCCCTATCATTTGCATTCATATAGAAGTGTTCGGCATTCATATAGCACATATTAGCAAATCGGTCGTTAAATATCAGATTGCATGTGTTAGACTCTAAAACCAGCACTATAAAGGAAATTGACTACATTTCATGGCATCGCATCATCCCTATATTGCGCAACACTTGTCTCGAGAATTTGCAGGAACAAAAGCCAAAAGAAGCTGATAAAATACACCAACTCTAAGTTTTGAGATCTGGTAGCAATCCAAAGGGGAAAATACAATTCAACATATCCTATAAAGGCCCATAATTCGGCCCAAAGCAGCACCAGAAGTTTCAAGCGCTGAAGCCTCCAAAGCGCCGCGGTTCCGCGGCGGGAGCCTGCTTGCGCCGTGGAACCACGGCTCTTCTGCCACGTCATCACTTTAATTTTGGTGCATAACTCTTCTCTCAGTGGCTACAGCTCAGAAATATATGTCAATCTCCAGAAAACACTCGAAGCTTCTGCCAGATCAGCAAAGATGATTAATTAAGCTAATCTTGATTAAACTCCTAACAAACTATTTCTAGAAACTCCCTCCTAACCAATCACTTCTAGAAGCCTCTCTAGCTAACAAACTTTTGGAGGGAAATTCAAAATTCAAATCCTAGATCTAGGGTTTTGATGGTCTATAAATAGAAGCCTAGATCTAGGGTTAAAATGTTGTTCAATCCTTGGCTAATCTTAGTTGTTCATTAATCTTGCTAATTCTTCAACATCTCTCTCCATCTTCTTCCACAAGTTGAGTGACACGACTTGTGCGAAACCCTAACCCTAATTCCAATCCAAATTCAAGATCCCGAGTACCAAATCAAGCAAGAAGACTTCAACCCTTTTAGGAGCCGAGCCGATCTTCAATCGAGCAAGTGATCCAAGCCGATCCGCGGCTCAAGGAGACGAGCGAAACCAAATCGACGATCGAGTTCCTCCTCTTGTAGTTCTTGAGTGATTGTAACGAAATTGTTGATATAAATAAAAGGTGAAATTCTTTAATCTTGCTTTCTTTTAATTCTTGCATCATGATTAGATTTCAATTTGTGATTGTGGTTCTTGTTGTGATGTTTGAGTAAAACTCCGTTCGTAAAGGAGTCGAGACGATCAATAGAATGATGATGATTTAGATCTTTTTACAATTCTTAAATCCTATAACGATTATAAATTCTTGTGAATCAAATGATCGATGACCTAGTTTCGGGATGATCCTTTCTTGATTGTGTTCACTCGAAACTAGGGAACAATGATTGATCATTTGATTAACTAGAAGCTAGAATTTGAATGAGATTCATCGAAAGGATAAAGGATAAGACGAGGAAACCCTACCTTCTTCGCAAGATCCTTAACCTCGACGAATAATCATCGATCTAGTATCAATTCGTTAAAGGATAAGAATATGAAATCATTAGATCTCATCACATCTATAGATCCGATCGATTCCTACGAGCCTCATTTTGATTCTTGATATTTGGTTGGAAAAATCATCAAACATCTCAATTCTTGATTTTATCTTTTCTTGTTATTAGATCTAGATTTTCTAATTCTTGAACTTCCACTACAAATCATGAATTGTTTTCGTTTCTTTTCTTTAAAGTTTCAATTCACCTAATTCAAAAGACGAACGATTACACTTTCCCTGTGGACGATCCGCACTTACTAATGCGCTACATTCGACACCGTTATTGATTGCGGTCAAAATATTTTTGGTTGTGATTTCTATTCTATTTTTACAAACATACACAATCGGAAATCGTTTTCAATCAGTCCTCACAATCAAAAAACCCTCATGAAAGGAGGGGGATTTGATAAAGTCTGCAACAACGGTAGCATCTGTCCAAATCTCCGATATATGGTACCATAAATCAACTTGGTATTTTCGGAGAGGTGGACGGATAAATCCAAATAGCATCTGCCCCCAGAATTCAGGCCAGACATCACAACGTCTCGGTCTCTGTCTTTCGGCGGTGAACAAAGCCTGTACCCCGTCTGTCTAGGACCCGTCCGTTGACGAATGGTCGGGCTTGAGACGGGTGTCATGGCTTTTGATAGAACTCCGCATTAGAATTTGTTTGATATAATGGGCATCCGCACTTCTTAAAATATTCCTACATCTCGGACACGTAGTACCGAGGATTTAGGACAGCTCTTATACCTCTTTCATATGGAAGGCATATCAGGGACAAGTAATTAGGGTGCGTGGCAGAATCTGACCCATAGAATAAGATGCATCTTTGCCCGTTCTTGTTGGGGTTAAAATGTACACCACAGCTAAAGGTCAAAATCAAGGTCAAACCGCGGACAAGTACACCCAAGCCAAAGCAAACGGACCCTACTGTTGAATCAAATCGGGCCCACGTCCGAACCCAAGCCGGACCTACGCTCGAATCCAAGTCCAAACAGGTGGGCCCAAGCCCAGACTGGTCACATGCCAAGAAAGTACAATAAATAAATGTAATATTTAAATAAATAAGCAAAAAACAAAATTTTTGTAAAGCCTATGGCTCATGTGCAAAAGAAATAAGTACATGAGGTATGAAATAGGCAAAATGCCATTTTGTAAAGCCCAAGGGGCTATGTGTAAACTTGTAAGCCTATATAAGGCAACACTATGATGAAATAAAACAACTTTTTCATTCCCCTCAAAAATTAAGGTTTTGTGCCTTCTTCTCCTTCCTCAAGGTTCTAAACCTTCTTTCTTTTTTTGAATTAAATCAAGAGTTTAACTCTCTTTTTTCCCAAAAAAGAATAGTTTTTCACCATAAAACTTTTGAAGGGGGCTCATATCTCCCATCAAATCTCTAAAAGGGGAGATTTTTAAGTCTCGCCATCTTTTCTCCAAGATCCAGCCAACAGAGAAGGAAGAAGAAGACCCGTCTCCAAAAATCCCACTTTGGGAAAATCCAAGGCTCAAGAGAAGATTCAGGGCTCAAAAGAGAAGAAAGGGGTCTCATTTCATCATCTCCGAAAATCTCTTAGGAGTTTGACTCCAAACCAATCTTTAAAAAGCTTAACTCCAAGATCTAAATTCTCGAAAAAGTTGAACCTCAAAAATCCAGATCTTTTAGGACTTTAACTCCACAAAAAGATACTGTTTTAGGAGTTTAACACCAAAAGTCACTCGGGAGTTCAACTCTCATATCCTCCTAGCCTGATTCAACTTGTACACGTATAGGTTTAAAAACAAAAAAAAACACAAAACAGTGTTATTGGGTTGTTCTTTTCAGGAATGTTTTGTCAGTCTTGTTATTTCTATATCTTATACCTTTTGAACAGATATTTACATCGAAATACAAAGGCGATAAAGACACGAGTTATACTAGGTCGTGTATGAATACTTTTCTTTCCCGTGATATGTCTTTCTAAGCAATGAATTTGTCTTCCTATGGATATCTTTCTAAGCGATATCTTTTCTTCATCGTTTGCATATATCTTTCCATGCAAATGAAATGAAAGTACATTCTAAGCCTTTTCCATAGCATGAAGGGTTAATTAAGAGGTGATGTGATTCATTTCCGTGCATGAGCGTTCTTTTTCTATATATGCATATAGATAGATAGAGGAAGCGGATTGTACAATGACACTGTGGAAATTTTCTTCGGTGACGGGACATGTGGCAATACACTATTCATAGGTTCCTATCATTTTAATTTTTTTAATTATATAATTAATACTTGTAGTTGTAAGACAATGATGCATATAGATGAGGGGATGGTATTGTGCCATGCCATCGGCCACTATAGGAATTACAAACAGTGTAACTTTATACTCCGTTTTCTCATATACATATGAATATATATTAAAAAAAATGATCCTATGAGAAGTATCTTATGGTGAGAGCGATAAGAAAAATCAACTATAGCCATAGGATCTCACAGTTGAGATTAAATTAGTTGTTCAAAATTTTGTAGAATATCTAAATTAAATTTTTAAAAAAACATATCTTGGAAAATAATACAACATCTCCCCCCTCCCTCTCTCCCTCCTTGATAATCTTACAGAAACTTTCCCAACATGTCTCATTAAAAATAAAATCTGATCAACAATACGAAATCACATTTCGAACCGAAAATTGAATCTTTCATCTAAAATAGACTCATTTAGGAGTTTCCGTCACTCAATTTCAAATAGAACCCAACTTTCACATTCATATAAAATAAAAAATGATGCCGATCACAAAATTGTAAGATGTTGATCATTGCAGCAATTTAAAGAAAAAATCAAGAAAGATAGTTGATGGATTCAGATTTCTTTTTAGATCTTTTTTTCCAATTAATCATAATCGTCATAGAAGCATGTTTGAGATTGCATCTCAGAGAGGTTTTATTTGATTTGTTACTGATTTATTTTTGGATATTCAAAATTTGTTCAGCACAATAATTAATCTCAACCATAAATATTGAGTGTTTTTTTATGTTACCGCAAGTACATGGCGTACTGTGTAGTACGAATGCAGGAACGGATCGATCTCAGGAAAAACATCTTAACTTTTATTATATCTAGACGAATTAAAAGAAAAATTTTGAAGAGTGGTTTGTTAACAACTAATTCCTTTGTGGAAATAAATTTAAAGAAGCATGCCTAGGGTTTTGAATCCAAATTTCTCTTCTTTATTTTCAAACTAGATCTGTTCATGCAATGATAACTATTCAACTTCTCTCTTTTCTCTCTCTCTCAACTTTATAATAATTATGGAATTGTTTTCAAATTTATAGACTATATGATATCCAACAAAATTATAGACTATATGATATCCAACATAATCTATCAATCAACTAAGAAAGTATAAACTAGTTGGTCTTCTACATAATCTATCAAATTATACCAATTATCAACTGTTACAAAGTTGTTGTTTTAGATTAACATGATATCAATCCAGTATTTGCTTTCCCTAAGTATAGATTATATAAGCTTTGCATTGCATCATAACCTATCAGAGCTTATTGGCAAAATCGAAGCTTGAACTATATTCATCAAATTAATCTAAATAAATATAATATCAATTTCAACCATTACCTTCCCTAAGCATGAACTATAAGTTTGTCATCACATCATAATCCATCAGAGGTTTATCAGCAAGGAGGTCTAAGATTTAACATTACATTCATCTGGATTTATATTAAGCACAAAGAACTAATACAAATCATCGCTATATGTTTTCAATCTAAATTCATCAACCCTAATTGTTATAAAATTTTATGTGCATAAAATTAAAAGAAAAGCAAATAGAATAAAAGGAATTCACTAAAACAGAAAATAAACTTACAAAAAACCTGATTGTAGTGGTCTAAAGAATGAAAACGAAAGAATTCGAGATCTCCTAAATACTAAAATCACCTCTCCTTTTATAGGTGAAAGACTCAGTTTATAATTTGGTAAAAAAGATATATTCTTATAACTTTGGAAAATATAAAAATCTCGAGCAACAATATTTTGTAACAATTAGACAAGGACATAGATTTCACATAACCATAAATAAGAGATAATTTCTATTGGTTTTGGAGAAATTAGCGGCCACTAGGAAATATGAAGGTAATCCGTAGCGACATCGATATTCCTCATCAAATTGATCACTTTCAATGTGTCTGTATCATTGTTTGGACACGAATTTGAACTTTAACAAAGATTCAAATGGAACACGAATAAGAATCTTAGAGATTACATCAAAAGGTAGATACTTGATGGGTGATCTTCATGGAGTTACGAAGGTGGTGCCCTAGATTTACAATAGAGAATCGTAAAGGAAGGGAAAAAAAAAGATTGAAACCCTATACATGCATATATAATCTCTACTATATACGGCAAAAGTTTGAAGGTCTGTAATTTTGAAATCAATTTGGTGATGTAGTATTGAGAAATCAATTTAAAAAATTCTTAAAAATCAAATCAAATTTCATAACCGCAGCTACCAAATTCACGAGATGAAATTTATTTTCTTTTTTCTTTCTCATAATAAAACTCCAACCACTAACCCCTCTCTCTTTGATGAAATCGTCACCATCATCTAAATTAACTAATTTGGTCTTTAAAAATCTAATTTATTAAATACGTGCAGCGCACATGCAAAACACTAGTAATAAATAATTGTGGTTATTGAGCCAATGATTTAAAATTCCTAATGCAATTTAAAATCAAACTATAGTTAAACCATGCGCGTGTGATGCGCAGGATTTTGAATAATCCATAAAACTTTTATACACTGGAAAAATTGATTATATAAAAGCAATATTTATATATTGTTCAAGGTTTATCGATGTAAAAATCTATGGTATTATTTATTAGTCCATGATGTTGATTTGCAAAAAAAAAACACAAAAGCCATGGTATTTATCTGAAAAATGGTTAAAGCTCACAGTATTTATTTCCAAAAAATAAAATCCATGGTATTTATCTGAAACTCGTAACATTTTCTATAATAAACAAAATTCTTGATATTTATTTGTAATAAAAAAGTTGAAGAAAGTTTGCGGTTTTTAATTTGTAAGAAAAATTCCATGTTTCTTATACTAAAAAATTCAAAGTTCTTTTTATTTAATTGTATTAAGTAAAGCCCATGGTCTTTATGTGAAAAATATCTGAAATTCATGATTAATTTTATATAAAAACATGTCCATGGTAATGATTTTAAAACGCTCATAGTATTTATTTGAAAAATGTTCATGGTTTCTATCATAAAAACAAAAATATGGGGAAGTTCATGATATTTATTTGTAATAAAAAAATCCATGGCAATGTTCTAAAAACTGAGAATAAATGGTATTTTAGTGAAAATCTATGTGAGATTATAAGTTGATGACAGAACCGTAATTAGTAAGAAGTTGTCGTTAATGGCATAACTGTAATTAAATTGAGGTTTTGCCATTTCAATGATTTTCTATAATTGCCCTCACAATTTCATCAAAACCTTCAATCATTATCATTCATTCATTATACTAATAGAAAGTTATATGAGAAGTGGAAATTTGGTAATATGCCTAAAATGTTCCTAATAATAGAATATTGCTTTAAATTTGTTTGCAAAAAATCTGGTACTTTTATAAAGTCTTAAAGGCAACAAACTTTCTTATGGTTTCAGCCCATGGCAGATAACTACCATATACTTTAAAAAAAAAAGCAGATAACTGCCATATCTAACGATTCCCCATTAATATTGACGGTCCACATTATCGTCATGTCAGCATTAGTTGCCTCATCATCACAAAAATCCATTCATTCCAAAAATACCCCCATTTTCATTACTCCCTCTCCACCAGCATCATCATCACTCCCACGCAGCCGCCGCCATCATCATCATCGACCCTCCATCACCCCTTCCTCGACCTCCCATGTCGCCGCCGCCATCACCATCATCAACCCCTCCACCACCAGCATCAACATCAACCCCTCCAACACCAGCATCAACATCAACCCCTCCAACATCCCTTTCTCGACCTCCTCCAAAATCGCCGCTACCACCACCTCCACCACCACCACTATCAATCCCTCCATCACCCCTTGCTCAACTTACCCAAAATCGTCGCTACCACCACCTCCTCCTCCACCACCACCACCAGCCCCTCCACCCCCTTAAACCATCACCTCCTCCTTCTCTACCACCTCCACCACCTTCTCCCTCAACTCAAACTCCCCCAAAATCGCCACTGCCATCGCCTCCATCATCATCATCATCCCCTCCACTACTCACTTTCTCGATCTCCCCCAAAATCGCCGCAACCACCACCTCCATCATCATCATTTTCACGCCCCGCTTCCTAGTAGACGGAAACGGTGACGTGGTAAGTCTGCAATGTATTTACTATAAGAATGTGTTAAGCATAATTAAGCAATATAACAATGTACAAGAATAATAAGATGAAACAACAACTTTATTTATATTTAAATTTACATACAACTGTTTGTAATAAAAAGATACAATGATAAAGCAAATGCCTAAACAATTGCATACTAGAAATAAATACAAGCAGGAGCTAATAGTTAGGCTGAGAAGCAAACCGTTCCAAGTCCTTCGGGCTCGGCTCTATCTCCTCCGAATTTGGTCTTCTGACGAACATTCCAAAAAAAGAAACGGAGAGAAATGTCGTCGGCGAACTAGCGCTCGGTAAATCCCCAAAAGAAGTAATAGAAAATGACTGAATGGTATATAAAGTGAATAGAAACCAAGTAAATATGAACATGTAAAGTTGTATATGAGAGTATCTAAGCATGATCATTTACATGTATAAGATGGCTGTTCTAACGTGGTCGTTTGTAATTTGATAAAGAAGATATTCATGTATACGAGAGCAGTACATCTTACCTTGTGGACTATGGTAACATATAGTACAAGGCCCCGTCATAACCCATGAGACAATGGCACGTGAATTCATGTTGGTGTCCTTTAAGTGACCTCTCGTGCCATGAGATACGTTCCGTACCAATCTACCCCTTTATCCCTACATATTGTATTGTATAGTTTAAGATTGCAGGTCTTGGCCGAATCCATGAATATAAAAATGTACATGTTCATGTTCAAGATGCAATCATGTATTCAGGTATTCATGTCAAGTAATATCCATGGTTCGATCAAATCGAGTCAAGTATTCAAGTTCAAATTTAAAAGCGGTGGTATTTTATTGTAATTCGTATTCTTTAAATTAACCATATATCTAAAACATCGTGCTATAAAACCATAGTGTTTGTGAATGGGGTAGGTCGTTACCCCGTGAATTTTCTAGAGGTACGTATGCTAGTTATCGAATAAAGGGTTTTATTTAAACTTCATGGTATTTATGTGAAAAAGTTTGTTATATGATCGTATCACGTGGAATTTTAATTGCATAAAAAGGTAAACAAAGAAAATAACATTTTAAAGTTATGTTAGGTATTTGGTTTGACTTAAAAAGCGGATTAAAATATTGAAAAGAAAAATATTATTGGAGTGAACTCCACTTTGTCGATATATTTTAAGAATGCGATTTGAGACGAAATGAAAGGGAAGAATAGGGACTCACGAGCTGCGTTATGTTGATAAGAGAGTAAGGAAGAGAGAGGGGGGTCTCCGTGGCGTCACGATATTGTCGGGAAAAGCTCCAATTTTCAACGAAAAGAACTTGATCGCTAACTCCACTTGACTAGTCTTAACCCCTCTTGAACTTAAAGTATTTGGGAGAATTTTTTATAGGGATTTTCAAAATGGGGAGAGGTAGGGGATGGGGTGTATTTATAGTGTAGAAATGAGCGTATGTGAGTTAAAGAATTGAATTAAAAAAAGCTTTAAAATAGGTTTAATGAGGAATTGAAGAGCCTCTGGATGAATGCAGAGAAATCAAATACTGCAGTGGAGTATAAGGGAGTCAAAGGGACACACATGCAAAGAATGGAGCGATTTGGAGCTAGTTGGACCTTCGGTGGTGGCCAAAAGACGGATTTGAATGGTTAGATTTAGTCCATCTGTCTTGAGATACGTGCCATGTATTATATTCTGTGTTAACTCCTCATTTATCATGTTTGATTTTTCTGAAACTTTTTAATTCTCCGTGTATTGCACGTGCAACTCTTAGGCTTCTGAAAAGTTAAAAAGAAAAATATTAAAAATAATTGGGACTGATGGGATTCGAACACACAGGCCGTGTCATAATAGTGTAGAGGCTTAACCAGTGAGCTACAAGTTGTTTCTTGTTTATATTAAACAAATTTAACCTATAACTCTTAATCAGGCTGAAATACCTTTTCTATATAGTGAATAAGTTATATTTGTATAGGGATTTCAGAGTCATTACATCCATCATCCCCTCCACCATCCCATTCCTCGACCACACCTAAAATCGCCAACCCCCCCTTCACCACCACCTCCATCATCATGATCATTATCATCCCCCTTTCTCGACCACACCTAAAATCGCCTCCGCCCCCTTCCACCACTACCTCCATCATCATGATTAGCAGCAGCAGCATCACCCTCCTTAGTTTTTAAATTTTTTATTGTTTTCTAAAGAAAATTTAATGAGGGTAGAATTGAATTTTTGTTGAGTTTTGGTGCCCTCGCCGCGGAGGCCGCGGCCAAGGCTAAACGAAAACAAAAATTTACACGAACACCAAACACCCGTAAGACCCAGGATACGATCCAAAAACATAAACTAGCTAACTAGAAATACAAGGGTTGAGAAACTATAATTTTTGCCGCGTGTCCACCCAATTGTGGAAAACCCCTCCAAGCTCATAGACATCGGGAACGGGCTTGAAAATCGACCGCCGTCGCCGAAGACGATCCACCCGAGGGAAACCGGAAGAAGCTCTAACCAATGATCTAAACTTGCTAGGTGTAGATAGTCGGTGATGTAGGAATATTTCACTAAACTTTTCTCTCATATTCTCAAGCTGAAGTGAGCAAGAGAAAGGAGAAGAGGTGAGAATGATGGTTGCTAACACTTGCAAGCATGAAGCTCACAAGATGAAGAAAAATCATCAAGTCCAAAAAGAAAAGTGAATGGCTACATATAAGCCACCATGCAACAATAGTGCACCATAAAGTGATCAACAATAAATGCTAGAACCATATCTCTCTACATGTCTCATGCCACCATACCTCCACCTCATTTTTCCATTTAATTTTCTAAAATGAAAATCAAATATGAGGTGTCCTTCTTCTAGAAGAATTCCCGTATAAATACAGAATACTTCACCCGGTATATATATCGCTACATATACGCGTATCCATATAAAAATACGGATAGCACCAAAGAGAGAAAATGAATAGTGAACAATAATACTAAAATATATGTTTCAAAATACATATATAAATTATTAAATAAAAACCTGATTTAATAATCCGGCTTAATCCTAAGCCGGTTAGTATTATCAACCGTCCGATTAAAATCCGTATATCCCGTACACGTATTTAATCGGACCCCTGCACGTACCAACGCATGGCTCTTATATCTATCATCTGAACTGGGAAAACCCTCTGTGTGGGACTCTAAGGACTCGACAATACGCCGGCAGTGGGTTTAACCATAAGCACATCAGCGACACTAGTTGTACATAACGGCTACCCAGGTACTTGCCGAAAAGGGAGTCGACAAAAAAGTACGGCCTTACCCTGCTGAGCCTAAATATGACAATCTCCGTACAATCTGGTCTCTTCATCAAAGAGTATCGCATATCAGGTTTAGGGGGTGAATAACGTCAGACCCCTACTAACCCGATAAGTCGTGTCTGAATCAAGCTCATCACCAATAGAGATACTACTGATCAACTATCAGTAAATCTCATCCACCGTGGCCATGGATTTCTGGTGATGGCCAACTGAACACGGCGCGACATCGACTCCTAATACCAGGAGAGACGAATCTCTGACAATCGACCACTGCCTTCATATGGCTCGGGGCTGTACCCAACTAAAACATGTTTGCATGACTCCTTTGAGCCATGGTAGGGTAGTAATTAAAGTACAGTGGGAACTCACACGAGACAAATGACGATTTCAGGTCAAAGGACTAACCTGTACTCATGCCACCTAAGAACTTCCATCTGACGATAAATATAATACCATCTAGAATTTCTCGATGAGTCTGTCCGGTGTACTCGCCTCTAGTGAGCACCTGTATACTATCTTAGGTGACACAACACCAATGGCTTGTGAGACCGGCCACCGCCCCTCATCGGGGTCTAGAAGCGTATACACTAGTCTACTCCGGAATATCGATGCACAGTCTCGATACTCCCACGAGTAAGGACATTTAAAGATGTGCTTATGGACAACCCAGCTCCTACATATATAATCGCCATCATAATACTGGTTGTCAAGCAACAATCCTATGGGCTTCATCAATGATGAAGATAAACCTGATAGTATACTATCATCTCAAGTAAGACTGTTATACCTGCATAGGCCCTTCCTCAATTATCATAATCGCCTACTTGCAATTACAATAATTGCCTTGAGGGCACTATATGCAACAATCTCCCATTTGCACTTAAGGCCAATTATTGCGGTATCGCACACCCACAGCTCATGTGTTACCGAATACCCAACTTCTCTACTGATCAATTTCGCAAACTATGTTTGTGAAACTTAATTTGTTCGAGAAATAGCCTCAGTGGACGGATCTGCTACAATATTCCAACTTCATCTCTTTATATCTCAACTTTGCGGAGATCAACAATCTCCCAAACTGAGCTATACCCCGCCTCAAGAATTTGTTTGGATACTTGATGGGACCAAGTTCATCATTGAACAACTCTGTTCCCGCCAAAATTTTGGCTCAAAACCCGCTCCTTATAAAATAATAACAATAAAAGAATAAATAAATAAATAAATAAATAATAAAGGAGAAAGTCTCCCTTTCAAAGCAAAGCTCTGTTCAATCCCAAGGCGGGAAATGAAGCAACGATTCTGTTTCCCCCAATCAGAGTAAGGCTCTGTTTTAAAAAGATAATAAAACTCAAATTTTAAAATAAAGAAGCAACGCTTCAGCTGACTTGTGCTCTGCGCTGCGCGACACGTGTCAGCGCAGTTGCGCTGCGCTCTGCGCTGCGCGACACGTGTCAGCGCAGTTGCGCTAGCGCAGTTGCGCTAGCGCAGTTGCGCTGCGCTCTGTGCTGCGCGACACGTGTCAAGCGCAGGTGCGCTTACGCCAGCTGTGCCAGCATTTAAACAGAAAAATTCTGGAAAGATCTTTCTCAATCTTGTTAAAAACAAGAAGATTGCCTTCTGTAAAATAGAAGTCCCAGGATCAAAGATCCAACGGTGGGGAAATTTTCCCAAATCAATCAGAAAAAAATCTCTCTAACCAATTCAACAAATCATTGGCACTATATAAAGGCCCCTAGACTCCAAGTCTTAAGGAGAGATAAAAACATACACATTGACATACAGAAATAGAGAAACAGAGAACTCCTCTAAAACTTTGAGAAGAACTCGAAGAAAAGAAAAAGGTAAAACCTTTGAAAAAAGAAGTTGTTCTTCTAAAAAGATCAATGATCTAAGAACAAGATCAAGATCATCTTTAATAAAAAAAACAATAATAAAGAAATAATCTACTTCATGATCAGATCTTCCGATATATATAAAGGCATTGCCTTTTGTTGAACCATCGGTTCTTGAATCTTGAGATAGAACCTCTAAAAAGATTCTGTTTTTTTATCTAAATTTGATCAAGATGCGCTCTACGCTACTATACAGTGCCCTGCACTCATAATCTGCGCTGTTGCGCTCTTAGATTGGCGCAAGTCACCAGAGCGCGCCACGTGTCAGCAGCGCACTGGCGCAGTGCACTGCGCTAACAGACTTGCGCTCAGCAGAGCGCGCAACGTGTCAGCAGCGCACTGCGCTTGCGCTCACCAGCGTGTGACACGTGTCACCTCCACATGAATTTGCGCCTTGCGCTCCTCAATTGGCGCAAAGCGCCTGACAAGCCACGTGGGGCACTGTCAGAACATTTAATGCAGCGCATTATTAAAGGATAGAGCCCAATTAAGAGGTCCAATGGACCAAAACAAATGCTCTGCATTATTAAAGAAAAGGGGCAGAGCCCAAGCAAAGGCCTAACAGGCCAAATAAAATGTTAAACATTTTCAAATGGACTTAACCCAATTCTGGCCGTAAGTCCTCAAATTAAATTGAACCGAGCACAACTGCTCTTTCAAATCAATTTACATCCGGTTCGAGGGTACATCTCCGAACTCCTCTGATATCTGTCGTTGTAATTCTTCAACATCGTCAGAGAGGTGACGGGTCCCGACAACCACACATTGATACGGAGTGTGGGGTCCTTAAACTCATGGACTAATGCGTCCTTAAACCAATATTCGTCCCCAAAATGGGAATGTTGGACCACCATGTCCTTAAACTGGCAGTGGACCACTATGTCCCTAAACTGGAACAATAGAGCCCAAATGCTCTTTTGTCGGATCTAAACGATCCTGTTAAGTTGATCTTAGTCTCAAATCAGACTAACGTATCCTTAACAAACGTTTAAGTTGATCTTAGCCTCAAATATGGCTAACGTATTTTTAAACCAAAACCTTCAAACAGACTTTAGTCCCAAATTGGACTATAGATCTCCCAACCAATTTTGGTTCAAGGGTACATCTCTGAACTCCTCTGATATCTGTCGTTGTAATCCTTCAACATCGTCAGAGAGGTGACGGGTCCCGACGACCATACATCCAATGGACCACTATGTCCCTAAACTGGAACAATAGAGCCCAAATGCTCTTTTGTCGGATCTAAACGATCCTGTTAAGTTGATCTTAGTCTCAAATTGGACTAACGTATCCTTAACGAACATTTAAGTTGATCTTAGCCTCAAATATGGCTAACGTATCCTTAAACTAAAACCCCAAACCCAAATCTAAGAAAATACAGATTTGGACTAATCCATGTCCTACGGGCGACGACATAAATTAGTCTCCGTATACAATCCACGGGCAACCAAACACAAAACAAACACCCACGACACGAAGTGACCATCTGGAGAAGGAGAAATTTGTTACCGCGGTGCGGTAGCGTAATTAACTGCAAGGGCTTGCGCCTGCAGGGAAGAGCGTCCCCACAATCAAAAACCCCTCAAGCGAGGGGGAATCTGACGAAGTCTGCTACATCGGCCGCATCCGTCTAAACCTTCGATACACGGTGCCATAAAACAACTTGGCATCTTCGGAGAGGTAGAAGGATAGCACCAAATAGCATCTGCCCCGAATCTCAGGCGAGACGTCCCTGTCTTGGCCGTCATTCGGAGGGGAACGGGTTCTGGCACGCCCGGTGGGACCTCTTCCTCTTTCCACTCCACACTTCGTGTGTCGCGTTCGCGAACGAATCGCGGTTTGCTGTAGTTGCCTGTGGATTCGAGATACTTAGATTTGGTGTCTTGCTCCGTGCAGAAAACAGAAGATCAATGGCTTCAAACTGCACTAACTGCAACTGCAACTCTCGCTCCGTCCCATCCGGAGGAGTGACTTACGGGCCCCAAGCGGCCTCCCTTTTCAAGATGCCGGTGGACCAGATGACTCAGGCCACTACCGGACTGTTCTTTGGGACCATGCTCCCACCGATGAGCTTCAATGCCCCAATGACGTTGCGAGAAGCTCCAAAAAAGTCGGTCTTTAATCGGCTTACAACTACCGCGGCCCCTCTCAACGGGTCGCCCAACTCCACTGCCTCAGTTTTTAACAGACTAGGCCAGAGCTCCAACGGGCCCATGAAGAAGCCTGCAATACCAGAAGGCGTTATCCCGAAGCGGATAGCCATCCCTGCTCCCGTTCCAGGCGAAATCACCAAGGTTGCTTCCTCTACTCGGAAGTCTGCTTTTGATAGGTTAGCCGTCCCCATTCAACGGACGTCGGTCTTTAAAAGGCTGATACCAGCAAATTCTGACCAACACAGAGGGCATGAGGAGGTCACCCCTACGGCTAAACCAACTCCAATCGCGCGACATGCTCGTCGTCGTCACTGGCGCCGAGTACGGAAGGCTGGGGGAAGCTCTCCCTCTGGGATAACTCCGCCAGCTCCGATGGTGGAAATCAATGCTGCTATTCTAACCGAGAACAGCTTTGAACTACTTAACAAGGTGCGCAAAAACTCGCCAACTGCCGTATTGAAAAGATCTCCTACACCTGTGGATAATGCCCCAAAGGTGAAGCTGGAGCAGCCTCCTCAACGGCTATCCTCTAAAATTTACAAGGTCTGACGTCAAGTCCAAGACTCCGTAACGGATCAACACTATTTCCGCCGACAGAAAAAGATGAAGGTTCGGCAGGAGAAAGATTACTCTATCAAACCAGAAAAAGCAACAGCTACTTGGGTGCCCACTACAACGGCCCCCTCAACTTCGACCGCTCATAAAAGGAGGTCGGAGAAGATCCCTGTGTCTTTAGCAAATCGCAAAGACACTGAATCTAAACGCCCCAAGTCTGGGGGTATAACGGTCCATACTGTTTATATGGCTTCTGGAAAGGAGGAAAGCCGTGCTTCAACAGGTCACCGACCGCTCACCCGATCCATGACAAAAACCCAGGAACAGCAACAACAGAAGCTTCAGGAAATGATGACTGCAATGGCCGCACTTACCGGGCCAAAAGAAAGCTCGGAAGCATCATCAGAGCAGCGTCATGAACAAGAAACTGATGCTGACTTCCTACGCAGAGTCCTCGAAAAGAAGGACAGAGAAGCAGCAGAACAAGCGGCTAATATAAAACAAATGGCGCTTCTCTTCCAAGATATGGTAGGAATGATGTTACAGCAGGATCCTCCAGCTGAAGACCCTCCGACCATTACTGAAGACGATAGAGGGGAGACATCTAATCCTCCTCCGGCTCTTTCAGCAGCCAAGGAGGAAACTATTTCCAAGGCCGCGCTGGACGACTATATAGCTCAGAAAATACGAGCTCATCAGGCGAGTGAAGCGGCTGGGCAAATTGTTAGAACCGAACGACCCTATCCGGGCTGGTATGACCAAATCAGTTATCCGCCGGGATATACGATCCCTAGATTCCACGTATACAAGGGGACAGGGAATCCACACCAGCATGTCGCTCAATTCAGGGCCTTATGCGGCAACACCGGCGGCGATGATAAGCTCCCGCTTCGCCAATTCGTCGACAGCTTAGCAGAAACAGCCTTTGAATGGTATTCGGAGCTACGTAACGACTCTGTCAAAACATTTGCGGAGATGGAGGTATTGTTTACACAAAGATTCACGAGTGCTAGTGAACGCACCCCGATAACAGCACTGGTTAATGTCAGGGTAAGGCCGGGCGAAACCTGGGTTCAATATGCAATCCGATGGCGAAACTTGTGGTCGAAGTGCGAACAACGCATCGAAGAAGCGCCTGCAGTAGGCATGTTCGTGGGCACTCTTGATCCGCAGGCGACCATATCCCAATTTATGATGTTCTTCAAGCCGACCACTTTTCAGGCCTTGATTGACAAGCTGGCCCAAATGGACCAGATGGGCCATAGGCCTTCCTCTTCAAAGACGGAGCCTTGGAATGAAAAGGGCAAAGGGAAAGCAACATTCGTCGCCAACGCTCAACAACAACCGAGTGACTCGAGGCCAGTTGTTCGCCAAAGCAACAAGCGGCAATCCCTCTATGAAAAGTTGGGACGTCCTTACTCATTTCCTCAGAATAAAACAAGGAAACTGTTTGAGCTGGCAGTGCGCAACAGATTCATCAATCTGCCGAGTCCGAAATGTCCGCTACAGCCAGGCGATGTCAACGATCCTAATTACTGCCCCTACCATCGAGCAGTAAGTCATCCGATCGAAGATTGCTTCGTCTTCAAAAACTGGGTTACCAACAGGGCAAGTTCGCGTTATCCGAAAAATGGAAGGTGAGCCCACCGCAACCTCACACCACTAAAAAGGTAAATATGCAGGGGGCAACGTGCTCCCTTGTTGAAGAAGCTCCATGGGAGATCGTGCTATCGGTCAAAACCAAAAAGATGCTGAATGATCTCCAAACGTGCCCGGCAATCAGGTGGAAAAATTCACTGGAACCCGAGGTCGTCGAGGGAATGCTGAAACCGCGCCCAACTACAAAATCCGGTGGTGATGGTCAAAGCGCTCGCACCCAGCCATCAAAGTCTTCGAAGAAGAATAAGAAGACCAAAAAACCTGTGAAGCATGGTGACAAGCGCACAGACCTGCAAAAACAGATTGACGCGCTGGAGGAGTATAATCAGAAGGCACGGGCTCCCATCACGCTCCAAGAGTTCCTCAGCCACGTCTTTCAGGAGGAAGATGATGGAGAAAGTTCGTCGGATGAATCTGAGGGTTACGTAGAAAGTTGCCATGTGATCTCTCACTCGTCGATAGACAGTGAAGAAACTCCTGACGCAGGGAAACCTGGGGCAAATCCTGAGCCTGAACTTTTAGAACCATCAGACGAAATGATTGATGCATTCCTAAACGAGGCCCGTCTTAAAAGCAAAGCTGATCGGAAGCGTGAGATGGCCATATTCGGAAAAAAAAACACCCACGACACGAAGTAGCCATCTGGAGAAGGAGAAAGTTGTTACCGTGGTGCGGTAGCGTAATTAACTACAGGGGCTTGCGCCTGCAGGGAAGAGCGTCCCCACAATCAAAAACCCCTCAAGCGAGGGGGAATCTGA
This sequence comes from Agapanthus africanus, assembly GCA_030015575.1. NCBI lineage: Eukaryota > Viridiplantae > Streptophyta > Magnoliopsida > Asparagales > Amaryllidaceae > Agapanthus > Agapanthus africanus. The sequence continues at coordinate 502,330 of JASDDO010000218.1, read as the reverse complement.
CAAAGTCTGCTACATCGGCCGCATCCGTCTAAACCTTCGATACACGGTGCCATAAATCAACTTGGCATCTTCGGAGAGGTGGACGGATAGCACCAAATAGCATCTGCCCCGAATCTCAGGCGAGACGTCCCTGTCTTGGCCGTCATTCGGAGGGGAACAAACTCCATCCAACAAACTTCTTGGGATGTATCCTCTGTTGAGTTATAACCAGCACATGCACCATGATTACCTCAGCATCCTTATTGGAACACTATCCAATATACTGATCTTCAGAAGAGGCTAAACTCAAAACTTTGACAGCATCTCTGTCATCCAGGTTACTTTGGAAGCCGGAACCGATAACCGCCTCCCAGATGAGGCTGCCGTTATCTTATACCAAGAACATACATTTATGTTGATGATAGCTTCCCTTAGTTTTTCGAGGATTGGATTAATATATGCCTATTGCAACCATTGCAAAGGCAATATCTGGCGTTGTACAAGATATTGCATGATTGACTCAATTGCCTAAGCAAATGACATGTCATTCATGTCAATCTCTCTCCTTATCAGTCTAGAAAACATCTCTATAGAGAGGGTGACTCCATCACCTGCGGGTACACCACCATGCCAGGAGTCGTCTATTCTAAAATACTTTTAGAATGCTGTCCAAGTACCTGATTGGGAAACTTCCCAAATCTAGATCTAAAACCAGAATCCCTGATATATTATCTATCTGGTTTTGTACAAGATATTGCATGATTAACTCAATTCCCTAAATAAATGATTTGTCATTTATGCCAGTCCCTCTCCTCATCAGTCTAGAAAACATCCTTTTTAGAGACGGTGACTCCATCACCTGCGGATACTCCACCACGTCAGGAGTCGTCCATTCTAAAATACTTTTAGAATGTTGTCTAAGTACCTGATTAGGGAACTTCCCAAATCCAGATCTAGTCACCAGAATTTCTGATATACTATCCATATCCAACATGGAGAAAATATTGTGTGACAACCAAATTTTGACCGATTGTAGTATAGGAACATCACTTCCCATTTGGAGTATGTCATCCAAATCCCAGACAGTACTCCCTACATCCTTCTTACTAGGTTCATCTTCTATTTTGATGAAGTCAATCAACTTGACTGTCACATCAAAACAGATGATCCGTCTCCGCTATCCATTCTTCAGTCTACGAATAGACATAAGCAACTTGCACACCTTCCGCTGCTCCCACTAACTACGATAACCCTCTGGCAGAGTCATATACATGTACACTTCCAAATTCCATTTGGAAAGACGTTATAGTCATCCACCTGCCAGATATCATAGCCATAAACTGCATCAGCGCCAAATTATACACATATGGACTTCAGCGTAGACACTGAAGTAAAAGTCACATCACAATCCACAACGTGTATTTGATGAAAACCCTTTACAATAAGTGTTTACCCCAATCAGAGCAAAACTCTGTTCAAATTCCAAGGTGGGAAAAGAAGCAATGCTTCTGTTTTTCTCCAATCAAAGCAAAGCTCTGTCTTGAAAATTAAAGTGAAAAATTGAAATTAAAATAAATGAAGCAACGCTTCAAATTCCTTGCGCTGCGCGCAATGCGCCACGTGTCAAAATCAGACACGTCAGTACAAGGAGCGCAGCGTCCAAAGCAACGCACCCAATCAGAGCAAGGCTCTGTTTAAAATTCAAACTTAAATTAAAGAAGCAACGCTTCAGCTGACTTGCGCTCTGCGCTGCGCGCCACGTGGCAGCGCAGTTGCGCTAGCGCAGTGGCGCTGCGCGCCACGTGTCAAGCACAGGTGCACCTGCGCCAAACAGAATAAAATTCTGAAAGATTTCTCTGATCTTATCAAAACAATAAGATCTTCTCCTGTAAAACAGGAGCCCTTGGATTAAAGAGCCAACGATGGGGAAAATTCTCCAAATCACTTAGAGAAAGATCTCTTTAACAAATCTAACTAATTTATGGGCACTATAAAAAGGACCCTAAGCCTCAATTCAAAGGCATGAACATTTTTCTAAAAAAAAAAGAGAAGGGAAAGAGAACTCTGAAGAACTCCTCAAGAACAAAAGGTAAAAACCTTTAGAAGGAAGAGAAAGTTCTCTTATGAACATATCATAGATCTAAAAACAAGATCAATGATCTTTAATAAAAATAAAAATATATATATAATAATAAAATAGTGCTTTGCACTTTTATGAACCTTTGGTTCTTTGAGATAAGAAAAACAAGAAAAATTTATCTTTTCTTTGATCTAAATTAGATCAAGAAATCAAATAGTGCTTTACACTTCTGTTCTTGAATCTAAAAAATTCTTAGTGTTTTGCACTTCCAAACTGCGCTGTTGCGCTCTTGAGAGGGCGCCACGTGTCAGCTACAGAACAACTTGCGCTACGCGCTCTTAAAATAGAGCTTTGCTCTCTGGAATTGGCGCAACTCACCAGAGCGCGCCACGTGTCAGCAGCGCAACAGCGCAGCGCACTGCGCTGTTGCGCTTGCGCTCACCAGAGCATGACACGTGTCCTCACCACAAGCGCTTGCGCTCAGTGATTGGCGCAAAGCGCCTGATAAATGCAATGCATTTCCTAAAAGGGCCAGGCCCAAATCAGAAGACCTAGCGGGCCAAAATAAATTGCAAAGCAATAAAAAGGGGGCAGAGCCCAAGTGAAATTGATGCTCTGCATCTTTTATGGGCAGAGCCCAAACAAAAAAAATAGAAGTAATGCAATGCATTATTTAAGTGTGGGCAAAGCCCTAGCACAGGTCTAATAGACTAAAAATAAATAAAATGTTGAACATTTTCAACCGGACTTAGCCCAATTCTGGCCGTAAGTCCTTAAATTAAATTGAACTGAGCACAAATGCTCTCTCAAATCAATTTACCTCCGGTTCGAGGGTACATCTCCGAACTCCTCTGACACTTCTCGTTGTAATCCTTCAACGACGTCAGAGAGGCGACGGGTCCCAACGACCACACATGAATATGGACTGCGGGGTCCTTAAACTCATGGACCGAAACGTCCTTAAACTAATATTGGACCGAAACGTCCTTAAACTAATGACGGACCACCACGTCCCTAAACTGGAACATGGACCACCACGTCCCTAAACTGGAGCATGGACCGCCACGTCCCTAAACTACCTATGGACCACTACGTCCCTAAACTGGAACAATAGAGCCTCCAAATGCTCTTTTGCCGGATCTAAATGATCCCGTTTAAGTTAATCTTAGCCCCCAAACACGGCTAACGTATCCTTAAACATTCAAACGGACTATAAAACTCCAAATCAACCTTGGTTCAAGGGTACATCTTTGAACTCCTCTGACATCTGCCGTTGTAATCCTTCAACGACGTTAGAGAGGTGACGAGTCCCGATGGCCAGATATTAAATGGATTATCACGTTAAGTTGATCTTAGTCTCAAACAGGACTATCGTATCCTTAACGAACGTTTAAGTTAATCTTAACCGCAACGCGACTAATGCATCCTTAAACTAAAAACACTAAACCCAAATCTAAGTAAATACGGATTTGGACTAATCCACGTCCTACGGGCGACGGCATTACTTAGTCTCCGTATACAATCCACGGGCAACCACAAACAAAACAAACACACATGACACGAAGTGAAATTCTGGAGAAGGGGAAAGTTGTTACCGCGATGCGGTAGCGTAATTAACTGCAGGGGCTTGCGCCTGCAGAGAAGAGCGTCCCCACAATCAAAAACCCCTCAAGCGAGGGGGAATCTGACAAAGTCTGCTACATCGGCCGCATCCGTCTAAACCTCCGATACACGGTGCCATAAATCAACTTGGCATCTTCGGAGAGGTAGACGGATGAAACCAAATACCATCTGCCCCGAATCTCAGCGTCAGGACATCGCAGTCCCGTGCGCCACCATTCGGAGGGGAACAGATTCTGGCACGCCCGGTGGGACCTTTTCCTCTTTCCACTCCACACTTCGTGTGTTGTGTTCGCGAACGAATCGCGGTTTGCTGTGGTTGCCTGTGGATTCGAGGTACTAAGATTTGGTGTCTTGCTCCGTGCAGAAAACAGAAGATTAATGGCTTCAAACTGCACTGCTTGCAACTGCAACTCTCGCTCCGTCATTGCTGGAGGAGTGACTTATGAGCCCCAAGCGGCCTCCCTTTTCAGAATGCCGGTGGAGCAGGTGGCTCAAGCCACCACTGGACTGTTTTTTGGGACCATACTCCCACCAATGAGCTTCAACGCCCCAATGACATCGCAAGAAGCTCCGAAGAAGTCGGTCTTCGATCGACTTACCACTGCCGCGACCCCTCTCAACGGGTCGCCCAACTCCACTACTTCAGTTTTTAATGGACTAGGCTAGAGCTCTAACGGGCCCATGAAGAAGCCTGCAATACCAGAAGGCGTTATCCCGAAGAGGATAGCTTTCCCTACTCCAGTTTCAGGTGAAATCACCAAGGTTGCTTCCCCTGCTCGGAAGTCCGCTTTTGACAGGTTGGCCGTCCCTGTTCAACGGACGTCGGTCTTTAAAAGGCTGGTACCAGCATATTCTGACCAACACAGGGGGCATGAGGAGGTCACCCCTATAGCTGAAACAACTCCATCAGCACGACATGCTCGACATCGCTACTGGCGCCGAGTGAGGAAGGCTGGGGGCAACTCCCCCTCTGGATTTACTCCTCCAACTCTAACGGTGGGGATCGATACTGCTGTTCCATCCGGGAACAGCTTTGAGTTGCTGAACTCGGTGCGCAGAAACTCTCCTACCGCAGTGTTGAAGCGAACTCCTTCGCCTGTAGAAAATACTCCAGAGAAGAAGCTAGGACAGCCCCCTCAACGGCTATCCTCTAAAATTTACAAGGTCTGGCGACAGGTCCAGGAGTCGATGATTGATGAAAACTATCTCCACCGACAGAAAAGGACGGAGGTTCGGCAAAAGAAAGATTACTCTGTCAGACCAGAAGAAGCAACGGCTACTCGAGTGTCTACTGCAGCAACACCCTCAACGCCAATCACTCAAAAGAGAAGGAGGCCGCAAAAAGCCCCTGTGAACAAGGCACACCGTGAAAGCGCTGGACACAAACGCCCCAAGTCTGGGGGCATGGTAGTGCACACAGTTTATATGGCTTCCGGAAAGGAGGAAAGCCACGCTTTGACGAGTCACCGACCGCTCACCCGATCAGTAACGAAAGCCCAGGAGCAACAGCAAAAACTCCAGGAAATGATGACTACAATGGCCGCACTCACTGGGCCGAAAGAAAGCTCTGAAACGTCCTCGGATGAGCGTCAAGAACAAGAAACGGACGCTGAGTTTCTTCGCCGGATATTGGAAAAGAAGGATAAAGAGGCTGCGAAACAAGCGGCCGGAATAAAGAAAATGGCCATCCTCTTCCAAGATATGGTAGGGATGATGTTACAGCCAGACGCTCCAGCTGAAGACCCTCCAATCATTGTTGAAGATGACGGAGGGGAGACATCTAATCCTCTGCCGGCTCTTTCAGCAGCCAAAGATGAAACCATTTCCAAGGCCGCGCTAGATGATTATATAACTCAGCAGATCCGGGTTCATCAGGCGAATGAAGCGGCTGGGCAAATTGTTAGAACCGGACGACCGTATCCGAGCTGGTATGACCAAATCAGTTACCCGCCGGGATATACGATCCCTAAATTCCACGTATATAAAGGGACAGGGAATCCGCATCAGCATGTCGCTCAATTCAGGGCCCTATGCGGCAATACTGGAGGCGATGACAAATTGTTGCTACGTCAATTCGTCGGCAGCTTAGCAGAAACAGCCTTTGAATGGTATTCGGAGCTACCTAAAGACTCTGTCAAAATATTTGCAGAGATGGAGCTGCTGTTTACACAAAAATTCGCGAGTGCTAGTGAACGCACCACGATAACAGCATTAATAAATACCAGAATAAGGCCAGGCGAAACGTGGGTCCAATACGCAACACGATGGCGAAACCTATGGTCGAAATGCGAACAACGCATAGAAGAGGCACCTGCGGTAGGCATGTTTGTGGGCACTCTCGATCCGCAGGCGACCATCTCGCAATTCATGATGTTCTTCAGGCCGACCATCTTTCAGGCCTTGATCGACAAATTAGCCCAAATGGACCAGATGGGCCATGGACCGTCTCCTCCAAAATCAGATTCCCGAAATGAGAAAGGAAAAGGGAAAGCGATCGTCGTCGCCAATGCTCAGCAACAGTAGAATAACTCAAAGCCGGTCGTTCGCCAAAACAACGTGCGTCCACGCCCATCCCTCGAAGAGAGGCTAGGACGTCCTTACTCGTTTCCTCAAAATAAAACGAGAAGACTGTTCGAGCCGGCAGTGCGCAACAGACTCATTAATCTGCCGAGTCCAAAGCGTCTGTCGCAGCCAGGCGATCTTAATAATCCCAATTATTGCCCTTACCACCAAACGGTAAGTCACCCGATTGAGGATTGTTTCGTCTTTAAGGGATGGATCGAGGATTAGTAGCTACAAGGCAAGTTCGCGCTGTCGGAAAACTGGAAGGTAAACCCACCACAGCCGCACTCTCCAAAGAAGACGGACACGCCGGGGGCAGCTTGTTCTTTTGTCGAGGACGAAAACGATGGAGAAAACTCATCAGATGAATCCGAAGACTACGTAGCGACTTGTCATGTGATTTCTCACTCACTGGCAGATGATGAAGAGGCTTCTTGCGCCGAGAAACCAATGGCGAACCCCGAACCGAAAATTCTACAGCCATCAGACGAGTTGATCGATGTCTTCCTAAATGAAATTCGTCTGAAAGCAAAAGCCAATCAAGAGCGTGAGATGGCCATACTGGAAAGATCCAAGGCATTCCCGTCAAGTCAAAAGCCAGCCAATGCAGATAAAAACAACTTCAAAACGAGAAAAAGGTTCGCCAAAGCTCTATCAGTAGGAATGAAGCTACCACCCCCTGAAGAAAATACTCTCGCTGAGGTAGAAATGCACCCTAACTTCTGTTTATATCATCAGAAGATCATACATCCTACCGAAGACTGTGAATCCTTCAACTGTTGGTGGCAAGGGTATGTCGCTCAAAAGCAACACTTCGACAGGACAAAGTGTGAAGCCTGTGGACATCGGAAAAATGCGATATATGAGCGCAAAGGAGCCGCCGACAACTGTCACATAGCCGACTTCAAGGGATCGCAAATTATCACCTTTGGAAGCAACTCTGACGAAGAAGCTACCCCCAACTCTTCCCTCGGGGAATCTATTTCAAAAATAAAAGAATTGAGAAGCTGTGAGAACGTTCAGCCATGCATGCTACTCGGAAAAAATCTCGGCCCCGTAAACAAAGGATCGAACAAAAAGGATAAAGGAAAAGGAAAAACGGCCCTCGTCGCCAGCGCTCAACAACAATCAGGTGACCCTAGACCGGTTGCTCGCCAAAGCAACAAGCAGCAACCCCTCCAAGAAAAGTTGAAACGACCTTACTCGTTTCCGCAAGATAAAACGAGGGGACTGTTCGAGCTGGCAGTGTGCGACAGACTCATCAATCTGCCGGGTCCAAAACGTTCGTTGTGGCCAGGCGATGTTAATAATCCTAACTATTGCCCTTACCACCAAACAGTAGGTCACCTGATCGAGGACTGCTACGTCTTCAAAAACTGGGTTGAAGACCAATACCAACAGGGCGAGTTTGCGCTGTCTGAAAACTGGAAGGTGAGTCCGCCACAACCGCATGCTCCGAGAAAGATGGATACGCCGGGGGCATCATGCTCATTCATGGGGAAGGACCTATAGACCGAAAAGTCAATAAACTAGATATTCGCCTCAAATACGGCACACCGGACCGAAACGTCCTTAAACTAATGATGGACCGCAATGTCCTAACACTTGCAAATGACCGAAATGTCTTTAAACTACTACCGCGGCATCCTCAGGCTGACGAGAATATAAAAAAAAAGAGAAAATAAAAAAAAATAAACGGTTTGTCCATAAGCAAAATGGGCACGGATGAAAACCCGAAAGGGCTCCGTGAGTAAAAACAGCAGGGCTACCGGTGAGTGTTTGTGAAAACCTGAAAGGGCGCAACCTCGTTAGAAAAAAATTAGAAGAATAAAAAGAATAAAAGAAACGGTATGTCCATAAGCAAAATGGGCACGGATGAAAACCCGAAAGGGCTCCGTGAGTAAAAATAGCAGGGCTACCGGCGAGTGTTTGTGAAAACCTGAAAGGGCGCAACCTCGTTAGAAAAAAATAAGAAGAAGAATAAAAAGAATAAAAAAAACGGTATGTCCATAAGCAAAATGGGCACGAATGAAAACCCGAAAGGGCTCCGTGAGTAAAAACAGCAGGACTACCGACGAGTGTTTGTGAAAACCTGAAAGGGCACAACCTCGTTAAAGGACACTTACAAGATCCTCTCGACCTTGTTAAGTAGAAACCACCCGCGTGAGATCCTTATGACTCACATGGGAGCAACACACTTAGGGATCCCCATGATTCCTAAGAAGAAAATACACTTACGAGATCCTCACGACTCGTAAGGAGAACTCTCTTATGGGACCCTCACGGCTCATAAGATTTGAAAGTCTTAAGTTACAGAGACCTAAACCTGTGCTTAAGCAAACCCCCCACAACTTCCGATATTGCCCTACAAGTGGTTCAATACTGACCCTTGTATACAATCCACGGGCGCGAATAAACATTCCCTAACCAAGTCCCATCCGTGACTGGGGATATGTCCATACGGTGAACAACCATTGCAAGTCCTCTCGACTTATAAGGAGAAAACCCTTTTGTAAGATCCTTACGACTTACATGGGAACATACACTTAGGAATTCTCACAATCCCTAAGGAGAAAACACACCTACGAGATCCTCACGACTTGTAGGGAGAAATACCTTTGTGAGACCCTTACGGCTCATGAAGTCAAAAGCCTTAGTCGACAGAATTCTAACCCTGTTTACTAAGCCACCTTTGTTCGACATCGACAAAGGTAAATGATGATTCGCTCCTGGCAATATCCCAGTTGTAGCGATGCTGATGCCTAAAACGGTATCAAATTCCAAGTCCCTTCATGGCAAATGATGATTCGCTCCTGGCAATATTCCAGTTGTAGCGATGCTGATGCTGAGATTGGTGTCAGATTCCAAGTTCCACACTCGCGATAAAACATCAGCGAGCCACACATGCATACGAAATAGCCGAAATGATGGGGCAACTTGCAATAAAAAGCAGCAAGTAAAAATGTATGCATACAAAATAGCCGAAATGATTGGGCAACTCGCAATAAAAAGCAGCGAGTAAAAATAAAATAAATAGCCGAAATGATTGGGCACCGCGAAAAATAGCCGAAATGATTGGGCAATCGCGACCTTCACGATATAAAAGCTGAAATGATAGAGCATCGCGGAAATAAAAAAACTGAATGAATGAAACTTTGGCCCTACAGGTGATAGTACAGCAATCCCTGTATACGATCCAGGGGCACAAACAAAGAAGGAGGCACCCTTTCCCTCCCAATGCTCCATCAGAAAACGGAGCCAAATCTTAACGGCAATATCTACGGCCTAACAATCAAACAAACGGAGCTACGGCAAAATTCCAGCTCCATCTCGACGCTCGTTTCGATACAGCGGATGAGTTGTCACCCCAGCATTCTTCCTCCAGCGGGATTCGGACCCGACAATCAAACAAACAGAGCCACGGCAAAATTCCAGCTCCACCTCGACGCTCGTTTCGATACAGCAGACGAGTTGTCACCCTAGCATTCTTCCTCCAGTAGGATTCGGACGCGAAAATCAAACAAACGGAGCCACGGCAAAATTCCAGCGCCACCTCGACGTTCATTTCGATACAGTAGACGAGTTGTCACCCCCAGCGTTCTTCCTCCAGCGGGATTCGGACGCGACAATCAAACAAACGGAGCCACGGCAAAATTCCAGCTCCACCTCGACGTTCGTTTCGATACAGCAGACGAGTTGTCACCCCAGCATCCTTCCCCCAGCGGGATTCGGACACGACAATCAAACAAACGGAGCCATGGCAAAATCCCTAGTTCCAAACCTCGACTGTTCATCAGCAAACTAAAAAAACAACCGCGATATTCGTCTCGATACAGCAGACGCGATGCCAGCAAAACGAAGCGAAGGCCAAATTCCTAGCTTCAGGGTCTTGACGGCAACTTACATAAAACCTGAAAGACTATCGGAGATCATCCCACACCAGCGCGGAGTGGTTATGACTCATCGGGGCTCGCCAAAATGAGCCTAACCTCAAGTAAAAAGCGGCATGGCAAATCCTTAACGCTTGCTCTTCCGACGGTCAAACTGCCTAGGAAGATTGCTTGAAGACGTCTTGTCCAGCCCCCGAAGGGATCAGAGACACGGCAGTCGCAGGGCTACTCGAACAGCACGATTGCCTATCGAGGACTATATCAGCTTATGCGACGGTACGATAGCCAAAACCCTAAGTACCACCAACCTTAACGGGCTTCTATCGTAAAGAGCAGAGGTTAAATGTGACGTTAAGATGTTCTTGCGAGAAACGCTCGATTCGTCTCAACTTGTGAAGAAATTGTTGAGGCGGCTCGACTCGTGAGATAAAGCCTTAGGCAGTAGGCATAAAAGAAGCCTGTTTCCTAAGCACTGGGACCCCACAAGCTGGCCCAAAATGGTCTCTTGCATACCATCCACGGGTCTCACTCTCCAACGTCGAATTTCGACAAGGAAGGAAACAACCGCTTACAGGTCCTCTCGACTCGTAAGAGGGAAAGTTCTCTTATAGGATCCTTACGACTTATAAGAGAAAACCACACTTAGGAATCCTCACGATTCCTAAGGAGAGAAAAAAACGCCTACGAGATCCTCTCGATCCGTAGGGAGAAAAGTCTCTATGAGACCATCATGGCTCATAGAGTTGAAAAGTCTTAGGCGGCAGATCTGAACCTGCGGCCTAAGCCCTCGCTATCTTACTCTATTACCTGCTAATTGTGACGACATGCTGAGAAAGAAGAAAAGCAACAGAAAGAGCATCCGATTTACATTTGATCAAGCGTTCAAGACACATTCATTCATGCATGGGCAAAAAGACTCAGGACAAAAGATATATAATAAAGACAAGCTGGGATAAAAAAAAATTCATTAATATTGCCCGAAGTTCTTACAGTCATAAAAACAATAAACGAAAGTTACAATGGAATAACCTCAGATCCAGGGCATGGATTGAGGAATTCAAAAGCGACTCTATCTATGACTTTTCAAGCCTCGCGGACCATCCTAGCGTGCTTTCTTTCGCGAGCACAAGCGTCAGGGTCCCCCCTGATGTCTTCCACCCTCCGATAAGCAGCGAGTATGGCAGATTGTTGAAAGACCTCGTGCAAGAGATCAATAAGACTGTCTCGCCGTCTTTTTGAGATAAAGTTTAACAGGTACACCGAGTGCACCTTATCCTCAGCGGCATCCAGCGCCCTAAGCGGCACACCGGAATAGAACGGGGGAAGCGCTTCCCAGATAGCTCCCACGATAAGCTTAAGAAGGGAGGAACGCCGGGGAAGCAGAGGACCGTTGTACGCGTCGAAGCGGCTCATGATTTCAGCACACTCCGCGTTTGTGAACTCTCGATCTTGAGAGCGGCCAAGTCGGCGTATGTCCCCGTAAGAGATGATCTCATTAAGAGCATACATATGGGCGTCCATTGTTTCTGTGAAAGAGAATCAACAAAATTCTCAGAAAGACTGATTAAGAAAAGCAATATAATGTACTGAGGAATAAAATGCCATCTTTAAACTCCAAGATCAATGAAAAAATCCTAAAAGTTCTTTTGTATGATTTGGAAAGAGCAAAGCTCCACTAATGAAATGAGAAAATACAAGAAAAATCTTTTATAGAGCAAAGCTCTATTGATGGAACCTTAACAGGGTTCTCCTGAGTTCTCTTTGGACCCCTTTTAGAGCAAAGCTCTGCTAAGTGAAACCCTAAATGGGTTTTCTTTAGATCAGGGATCTATGGAGAGCAAGGCTCTGTCAATGAAAATTAATTTAATTTAATTTAATTTAATTCTAATTTAAATTTGCACCTAAAAAGTTTTAAAGAGTTTAACTCTTGGAGTTCTTGAAAATAAAGAGCAGGGCTCTGAGTTCTGAAAGTAAAATTTTGAAGATGAAAATCATCTAAAGGACCAAAGGTCCTATTTATAGGCATCAAATGCCCTTTCAACTTCCAAAAGTTGCCACAACGGTTGGAATTCTGTCACCATTGCGCTCACGTTTTGGAACCACGTAAGCGCAACGGTGGGGGGGCATTTGTTTACCCCAATCAGAGCAAAACTCTGTTCAAATTCCAAGGTGGGAAAAGAAGCAATGCTTCTGTTTTTCTCCAATCAGAGCAAAGCTCTGTCTTGAAAATTAAAGTGAAAAATTGAAATTAAAATAAATGAAGCAACGCTTCAGATTCCTTACGCTGCGCGCAACGCGCCACGTGTCAAAATCAGACACGTCAGTACAAGGAGCGCAGCGCCCAAGGCCATAGTCACATAATTCGCGAATTATTCGCCGAATTCGCGAATAATTCGCGAATTTTTGATCAAACGAATTATTCGCCGAATTATTCGCCATTGCCGAACTGGCCGAATAATTCGCGAATTATTCGCGAATAATTCGCGAATTATTCCCGAATTATGTGAAAAAACAGCGAATAATTCAAAAAACTGCAAATAATTCACAAAATCAAAACCTAGCGTCTCATATATTAATTTATTGCTCGAAATCCTTCCCGAACATTTCCCGAACACTTACCGAATCTTTCCCGAATACCTGCCGAATTTTTCCGAATAGTTCTCCGAATCCGAATTTTCGACCTCGCCGAATTATTCCCGAACGGCGAATTTGTGACTATGCCCAAGGCAACGCACTCAATCAGAGCAAGGCTCTGTTTAAAATTCAAACTTAAATTAAAGAAGCAACGCTTCAGCTGACTTGCGCTCTGCGCTGCGCGCCACGTAGCAGCGCAGTTGCGCTAGCGCAGTGGCGCTGCGCGACACGTGTCAAGCACAGGTGCACCTGCGCCAAACAGAATAAAATTCTGAAAGATTTCTCTGATCTTATCAAAACAATAAGATCTTCTCCTGTAAAACAGGAGCCCTTGGATCAAAGAGCCAACGATGGGGAAAATTCTCCAAATCACTCAGAGAAAGATCTCTTTAACAAATCTAACTAATTTATGGGCACTATAAAAAGGACCCTAAGCCTCAATTCAAAGGCATGAACAATTTTCTAAAAAAAAAAAGAAGGGAAAGAGAACTCTGAAGAACTCCTCAAGAACAAAAGGTAAAAACCTTTAGAAGGAAGAGAAAGTTCTCTTATGAACAGATCATAGATCTAAAAACAAGATCAATGATCTTTAATAAAAATAAAAATATATATATAATAATAAAATAGTATTTTGCACTTTTATGAACCTTTGGTTCTTTGAGATAAGAAAAACAAGAAAAATTTATCTTTTCTTTGATCTAAATTAGATCAAGAAATCAAATAGTGCTTTACACTTCTGTTCTTGAATCTAAAAGATTCTTAGTGCTTTGCACTTCCAAACTGCGCTGTTGCGCTCTTGAGAGGGCGCCACGTGTCAGCTACAGAACAACTTGCGCTACGCGCTCTTAAAATAGAGCTTTGCTCTCTGGAATTGGCGCAACTCACCAGAGCGCGCCACGTGTCAGCAGCGCACTAGCGTAGCGCACTGCGCTATTGCGCTTGTGCTCACCAGAGCATGACACGTGTCCTCACCACAAGCGCTTGCGCTCAGTGATTGGCGCAAAGCGCCTGATAAATGCAATGCATTTCCTAAAAGGGCCAGGCCCAAATCAGAAGACCTAGCAGGCCAAAATAAATTGCAAAGCAATAAAAAGGGGGCAGAGCCCAAGTGAAATTGATGCTCTGCATCTTTTATGGGCAGAGCCCAAACAAAAAAATAGAAGTAATGCAATGCATTATTTAAGTGTGGGCAAAGCCCTAGCACAGGTCTAATAGACTAAAAATAAATAAAATGTTGAATATTTTCAACCGGACTTTAGCCCAATTCTGGCCGTAAGTCCTTAAATTAAATTGAACTGAGCACAAATGCTCTCTCAAATCAATTTACCTCCGGTTCGAGGGTACATCTCCAAACTCCTCTGACACTTCTCGTTGTAATCTTTCAACGACGTCAGAGAAGCGACGGGTCCCAACGACCACACATGAATATGGACTGCGGGGTCCTTAAACTCGTGGATCGAAACGTCCTTAAACTAATGTTGGACCGAAACGTCCTTAAACTAATGTTGGACCGAAACGTCCTTAAACTAATTTGGACCGAAATGTCCTTAAACTAATGTTGGACCGGAACGTCCTTAAACTAATGTTGGACCGAAACGTCCTTAAACTAATTTGGACCGAAACGTCCTTAAACTAATGACGGACCACCACGTCCCTAAACTGGAACATGGACCACCACGTCCCTAAACTGGAGCATGGACCGCCACGTCCCTAAACTACCTATGGACCACTACGTCCCTAAACTGGAACAATAGAGCCTCCAAATGCTCTTTTGCCGGATCTAAATGATCCCGTTTAAGTTGATCTTAGCCCCCAAACACGGCTAACGTATCCTTAAACATTCAAACGGACTATAAAACTCCAAATCAACCTTGGTTCAAGGGTACATCTTTGAACTCCTCTGACATCTGCCATTGTAATCCTTCAACGACGTTAGAGAGGTGACGAGTCCCGATGGCCAGATATTAAATGGATTATCACGTTAAGTTGATCTTAGTCTCAAACAGGACTATCGTATCCTTAACGAACGTTTAAGTTGATCTTAACCGCAACGCGACTAATGCATCCTTAAACTAAAAACACTAAACCCAAATCTAAGTAAATACGGATTTGGACTAATCCACGTCCTACGGGCGACGGCATTACTTAGTCTCCGTATACAATCCACGGGCAACCACAAACAAAACAAACACACACGACACGAAGTGAAATTCTGGAGAAGGAGAAAGTTGTTACCGCGATGCGGTAGCGTAATTAACTGCAGGGGCTTGCGCCTGCAGGGAAGAGCGTTCCCACAATCAAAAACCCCTCAAGCGAGGGGGAATCTGACGAAGTCTGCTACATCGGCCGCATCCGTCTAAACCTCCGATACACGGGGCCATAAATCAACTTGGCATCTTCGGAGAGGTAGACGGATGAAACCAAATAGCATCTGCCCCGAATCTCAGTGTCAGGACATCGCAGTCTCGTGCGCCGCCATTCGGAGGGGAACAATAAGTCTAGCCTTATTAGGTTAGTACTTCCACCTGCACAGATCCCGAAAGATCTACTTGCTCCTAATGGGCTTCATCCCTTCAGGAGCACCCAGCAAAGTCTAAAATCCATGAATCGCTGAAGTGCGTGGAGTCCGTCTTGGGTATGAAATATCTGGTCACCTGGAAATTATCATTTTTTATGACCTGCTGATAACAAGTAGGGGGAATAGCAATGCCAAGTCATATCCGTATGGGCTTCAGCATAGACATTGAAGTAAAAGTCTCATCCTAATCCACAACGGGTATTTGATGAAAACTCTTTACAACATGTCTAGTCTTATTAGGTTGATACCTTTCCATCTGCACAGATCTCGAAAGATCTACTTGCTTTTAATGGGTTTTACCCCTTCAGGAGCACCCGTAAAGTCCAAAATCCATGATTTGCTGGAGTGCGTGGAGTCCATCTTAGATATGAAGTATCTGGCCATCTGGAAACTACCACTTCCGATGACCTACTGATAACTAGTAGGGCCATCATCATCATGATGCTGACCTCCCTGTCACCATCTACGAGAAAACCGAAGTATCTCTCGGGTGTCTGAGGTCGCCTACTAAAATGTGCGGAGCGGCTAATGGTTTGTCAAGTTCAATTGAATCCTTAAGTTCTACTAAATTTTCAGTAACCGTTTATAGTTCTGGAATCACTTCCAATTCTACCACACTCCTACTTGTTTCTTTTGCAAAAAGATTCTTTTTATAAAAAGGTGGCGAGTCAAGAACAATGTAACTATTGATCTTGAAAATGGTAGAAAACAAAATCTTAGCGAATGCTTGGGATAATCCTCAAACGGCTATTACCGAAGCATGCTTTGAGTTTGTCTGGATTCAGCTTTTAAACAAAAACCGGATAACTCCATATCATAACAATCTCAAGATATGTAACCATTCTATATCCATATAGAATCAAGGCACTAATTTAGATAGAACCAGATCCAAATGTCATGCAGCTGTTTCCAGTGCATATCACCTAATGGAAAAAAGTCAATGCAGCATTACTCATCATGGAGCGCACCCACGGATGAGTAACCTGGGAGTGAATCAAGTTCTCAATACTATGATGGAATACCTAATATAAGTATCTATATTTTCGATCACTTCGGAGAATTCTGATATTTCCAACATATGGTTCTCTACTTTATTCTTATACCTATAAACTTCTCAAAATCTTTAGAGCTTGCATTACAACGAATGCGTGTCTAAAACCAGAGAACTTATAGCTAAACCTGAATGAAGTAAGAGTACCAACCCTTTGTCCCGAAAGACACTGGACAACATACATTTTCATGTATAAGTCCCAAGAGTATACTAACTCAAATTCTGTAGTTTTGTAAATTAAAAATTGTATTTTGGTTGAGAATGTCTTACACCATTATTCAATACACCTTACTTTATCCTCAACTGATAAAGGTAAATGTTTATAACACAATTTTCAAAATGTATATCTCACTTTATAAAATAAAGGTACAAATATTTCATTTTAAAATTTGGTGTATAACAACGGTTATTTGAAACCAAATATTTGCCGTTAAGCAAAATCAAGCGATTTAATCCAATATCACCAATTACAACGAATTCTGATATTGGGGATCAAATCACCCATTTTCTTATATTCTACTCCTACTCATCATCTGTAATACGATACAGATGTGAAATCCAAATCCGGTAAATACATACCCTGGAGTTAGAATTAATTGGGAAAACAGTTCTCCTTTACAAGTATACAGAAATACTGAAACATGAAAATGTTTCGAAGGGGTGGCCAGTTATTCCTAGTAATGCCTATTCCATTATCCAGATTCATGACAATAGTCACAATTTCTTTTGCTTTCACTTCAATCCCTTTATATGTCTCTACATCTTACATTCTACACACCGCACATAAGCTAATTGATTTTCTGCCTTCCCTACCTTTCGGCACCAGCCTGAGGTTTAGAAGAAGACTATCCAGTAAACGCAATAGGTGTACTCTCCTAATACAAGGAGCTCTCACAACCTGAGAGAATGTAAAGGGAAGAGACAACCGAATAATTATATTCAATTTCTCTAGAACATGTGGTCATCCTCGACTGAAGTAACTTCTTCAAGTTCGCATGTAACTATACAATGGCCGTTTCAAGCGATATGGATCATCGTAGTGATACGAAGTGTTCTGAAAAAATGCAAAGGGTAAAGTAGGAGTAGCAGGAATATATACGGCTTTGTCACGAATCAAGATAACCCAAAACCAAAGGGTGTCAGAAGGTTCGGTTAACTTGGTTCATGAGTTTTTAAGATTTAAGGTAAGTCATGGGTCGCTGTACCAGAGAGAGAGAAAAGAAATACTCGGCGTGCACTCTATCAAGATTAGATTGGTTTTCACTTTATCTAATAAGGATGGCTCCCACTGTTTTCTCGAATTCTCCTTCAAACCCTAAAAGGAGAACTAGTCGGGATCATTTACACTTTACAAGTTCACTAACCGTTTTGCCAAGCCAGTGTTGGTACTCCGAGGAAGGTCCCCCGTAGTTTCGCACGGACCCAATTAATAACCCCGTTTCCGCAGAGGCGTAAACTTATTAACACTTTCTAGACACCTAATAGGTTAGCTAATTGTGAAGTGAAAAAGTCTCCCGAGCAGTAATACATACTCAACAGTGGGAATCAGGACCCAACTATCATTGTGTGATAACTTTGACGGAAGCCGGCCAAAATTACCACACTCTAGAAGATATGCGCAAAATTGGCAAGTTTTCCGTATGTTTGAAACCCCCGATATGGTTTTTGCCCCAAGCGTCTTATGACCTTGACGAAGGCCAACAAATCATAAGTCGCAAATAAAGTTCTACCCGTAATTGTTCTGATTAATCTAAACACACCCGTACTCACCCTTGACGAAAGCCAAGAAGGTTGTACGACTATCCTAAATTAATGCATTTCTATACCGCAGAAAAGTAACACATAACTACCATACACAATACCTTGACGAAAGCCAACAAACATAGCATGAATACTAGACGCTACCCATCTGAAATGACAGAGGGCTACAGCTGGTTTTTGGCGAAAAACCTTTAACGTAATGAACTTAATATTGTTGAAGGAACTCGAGTGGCTTTGAAATGGAGCGGTTTAAGCTCCGCTTTTTAAAACTAGTAACATAAACTTTTGCTTAAGAGCGAACTCCTAGTGAAGGGATCAAGGCTCTTTCCTCATATAATGAGGTGCAGGATATTCCTAACCGAATACCTCTATACAAAGCAAAAGAATACGGCTATGAGTTTTGAAGAAAACCGAATGGTTTTAAAATTGGTTCCGATAACATCATTTAGGTTTATTTTCCTTGCATTATTTAGATAATGTGTTTCCATCATTTTAAGTTTCCAAGCCACAAAACAAACAACCAAAATAATATGCTATTTATATGCCATCCACATTCGCCACGGGGCCCCGTCATGCACCGTTAGGTTACTTAACTAACAGTAGAGCAGGGGCAGGACTAGCGCGGATGAAAAACATATAGAAATATCTACTAAATATAATATATATATATATATATCAACATCGCAGGCAGATAATAGTCATCACAGGCAAATAAAAATCATCACAAGCATGCGAACAACAATATGGAATAGCGGATAATCTAGGAGCCCCGCGTTTCATTTGAGCCATAAATGAGACGCGATGTTCCCCGGTCGTTTGGATAGCCAGTGAAATAAAGAACCGATACCCCTACGAGTGCGGCAAGTTACTCGTCAATCCCCAAAGTGAGGCAATCTCAATCAACAAAGTGAATGGGTCACCTAGCACTTCACAGAATCCAGTAACTTGAGCACCCCTCCGTGGGTCAAGCTATACCCCCTACGAGTGTGGTTAATAGCTCGTCAATTCTAGAGTAAGGCCCCCCTCCGGTCTCAACGCCATGAGATGCGGGCCCGTTGCCCTCTAGAACCCGGCTATTCGAGCACTCATCCGCGGGGTAATTCTAGTACAAAAAAGAAAATATATATACAACGGCGATATCGACCTTAACTCGATCGTGCCCCAATAAAAGAATATATAAACTGGCAGAAACAACAGTCTACATGTCGGACGCTCACCCCATAATAATGAATATACAAATGAATATGAACTGTACATCTAACATTTCACACAAGGTTATTCATCACGACAATCCATCCATAACATCAGTGCAACAAAGAACATCAACTCGAATATCATGTTCGTAAACCCTTCTGATTGTACATATAGCAACCAGTTGGATTATACCGTGCCAGGATATTCACGGTCGTAAAAACTAACAAATGCACTGAAAGCTACGATTTCAAAATTTCGATCGATTAAAAGTTTCCGCATTGACATCAAGTACAAACCGGTACTCAAACAAATCTAGGCCAAAACCAAATATCTCAAAAATCGCATTCCCATAACCTAGAGTACCATAAAAAATTTAGGTCACAATAGCCAAAATTGGACCACGGAATCGCGGCCAAATGGCATGTTCGACGGCGGTTCCATGGCTAAAGTTTGGGCTTATGTGCCCAAAAATTTTCCTGGTCTCTAGTTTTGCCTGCACATAATTTCAAAGCAATCTGAACAATTTTTTGAACAACTTTAAATTCGAACAGCGGGCAATGAAATGGAAATGTGAATCGTAAAATTCCGTCGATCGAAACCTAAACTAGTGCAAACTAGCTTGTTAAGATTTAAGGAGTGGCTCCAATACCATGTTGGGTTTCGATGCCCTTGCCGCGGAGGCCGCGACCGAGACAGAAGCGAAAACAAAAATTTACACGAACACCAAACACCCGTAAAACCCAGGATACGATCCAAAAACCTAAACTAGCTAACTAGAAATACAAGGGTTGAGAGACTATAATTTTTGTCGCGTGTCTACCCAATTATGGAAGACCCCTCCAAGCTCATAAACGTCAGGAATGGGCTTGAAAATCAACCACCCTCGCCGAAAACGATCCACCCGAGAGAAACCGGAAGAAGCTCTAACCGATGGTCCAAACTTGCTAGGTGTGGATGGTCGATGATATAGGAATATTTCACTAAATTTTTCTCTCATATTCTCAAGCTCAGATGAGCAAGAGAATAAAGAAGGAGAAAAGATGAGGATGATGGTTGCTAACACTTGCAACCATGAAGCATGAAGCTCACAGGATGAAGAAAAATCATCAAGTCCAAAAAGAAAAGAGAATGACTACATATAAGCCACCATGCATCAATAGTGTGCTATAAAGTGATCAACAATAAATGCTAGAACCATACCTCTGTTAGTGTATATGCCCTAGAGGCCATTACTGTATCGTACTAATTTGTATATTACTTAATGGAAGCTTGGGATATTCACCATTGTATAGACAATCTTGCTCAAAATAGTAGTATGCTACTTGGTTTGTCTCTACTTCAATGTGTGTACATGTGTTTCTTTTAACATATCGCCTATACACATTAGTGGAGCCCTTAGGATCTTTGCTTGATTACCAGCGTTGTGATGGCAGTCACACTCGTGGGGGCTGGGTAATCCACAAGCACATCCTTATACAGGTCCCTAGTTGTAGGACTATCGAGACAGGGCATCGATACTCCGGAGTAGACTAGCGTATGCGCTTTTCATCCCAGCAGGGGAGACGGTCTGTCCCACAGCCGTCAGTACGTCGTACTTGAGATAGTATGCGGGTGCTCGTTAGGTTACGAGTACACTGGACAGGACTCGTCGGGAACTGATTGGTTCGTATTATACCTATCGTCAGTTATCAGTTCCCAGGTGACATGAGTACAGCTTAGTCCGCTGACTTGACACTGTCACTTCGCCTCGAGTGTGTTCCCACTGTACTTTGATTACTACCCTACCACGGCTCAAAGGAGTCGTGCAAACAGGTAGTAGTTGGGTGCAGTCCCGAAGCACTTGGAGGCAGTGACAGTTAGATAGGATTCGTCTCTCCCGGTATTGGGAGTTGATATCGCGCTGTGTCAAGGAGAGCCATTACACACAGTCGTCCCTGTCCAGGGCAAGCGAGATGCACTGGTAGGTTTCCAGTGTTATCTCAGGGTGTTCTGGGCTACACTCCGACACGACTTGTACCGCTATTAGGGGACTGACGTTTACCGCCCCCCTAGGCCCGCCATGCGATATTCTCAGACGAACAGACTGGACTGTACGGAGACTGTCACATTCAGGCTCAGTAGTAGTTCGGATGAGTTCACCTCGTCGGTCTTCTTATCGGCATCTACCTGGGGGTCGTTACGCACAGCTAGTGCCGCTTACGGTCTGTGGTTAAACCCACTGCCAGCGTAGTGTCGAGTCTTTAGAGTCCCACACAGAGAGCTATTCGCCTTTAGGCAAAAGAGTAGAGGTCGCATGGTTTTGCGACAGGGTTCGGTCACATCCGCGCACTTGTGCACGTTTGGTGTCCGGGCAGTTATTACTAGCGGGCTTTGGTTTAAGCCAGATCCTAGTATACGTTTTGGGATTGGTTTTATCTCGTTTGTATTCGTGCTCCTCGGAACGCGGATGTGGGTGTGTATGCACGGTTGACAGAGACGGAGGCAGAGGATTCTCATTAGGGTTGTTGACTGTTGACTTTTGCTAAACCCTAATGAGAATAAGAAATATGATTAATAACAATATTAATTAAGTATTATTATGCCATGGTTGGGTTGAAAGGTTGACTTTGTTGACTTGTTGACTTTGTTGACCGGTTGACTAGGTTGGACTTGTTGACCATCATCATGACAATGGCTATCATTTCATGGCTATGACTTTTGCTTGCTTGTTTGTTCACAAAATGCATTAAATGCATGAAATGATAATTCCATTGACATGAACCATCACAAGATGCTTAATTATTTGTTATTATTATGATTATTTGGTGTTATGAGAGGATGGTGAGAAAAGTCTTCTTCATTCTATCATATTGATTCTCTCTCATCCTTAAGCTCTCCCTCTTCCTCTTGCTCTCTCTCTAGCTCATGGTTCTATTGTCTCATGAGTTGAGAAACAAGAACCATAGAGATAAAACCCAAAACACTTCTCTATTCATCCTAGTGTACAAGGTCCAGCAAGCCAAGTATTCTAGTTTCCTCTAGATTGAGGTTGGAGCCAAAGGTAGAAGCTTTCGGGTGGATCCATCTTCGGCACAAGGAGACGACGAGGTGAGGCCGATCCGACCACCACAAGGAGTTGAAGAGAAGGAGTTCAAGTTTAGGTATAACCCCTAACCTAGTAGCTAAACTCTTAGTTAGGTTGTTAGATAGTTTGCTTAACAAAGATCCGTTTCTAGAGTCCATGTTACCCCCACCGTAAAAATCGTTTTTCACCATTTCCGCAACCCCAAAGAACCGGGGACGGGTAACGTGGACTTACGGTGGTATCAGAGCCTTGTTGAACACTATCTAACATGTTAGCAAAGTAACTAGAAATTCGATCGGAGAAAAAATCACAAAACATGCCCGAACTTTAAACTTTCTGTCGATTTTTATTCTGCTCTAAAAATAATTTAACACATCTGAAAAATCGTCTCAGGGTTTTTAGTGAACACAGCAGAAAAACGATCCACTGAGCCGACCAACTCACCGCGGAAACGCGGCAAGAAGAGCTTCTTGCCGCGGATCCGCGGCCGAGTTGACTCGGCCGTGGATCGGTTTTGCTGCAGTGTGTTTCTTGGGGTGTTTTGGGATTTTTGGAATATGATTTTTCTGCCCAGATTTTCCAGAAAGCAAAATTTGTTTTTGGGGTGGTTAAAAATCCGTATTTTGATCGAACTTCTAAAGACTTTAGCTAATGGGTTATATCTGTGATGTGATATATGTATTGAACGTCTGCTAATCGCTATACGGGGATTAGTGGGGGTTATACATATCTGTGATCTGTAATGTTGATGGTATGTGTATATGAATTCATTGGATTGTCGTGGATGAATAGCCGGGGGGTTGTGAGATGAGAGTTTTCTTTTTCTTTCAATTCATGTAATTTGTAATTGATGTAATATTATTTGTATGGCCGCACATCCGGGATGAGGTTGTAGCCGCCATTGTATAATTTCTTTTACTGTTTTTGCTCCTAGGATAGACCCAAGGAGGGGTGCACAAACTACCGGATACCTCGAAGTGCCGAGTGGCCTACTCACGTTGTTGAGAGAGGTTGCTTCATTTCGGGTATTTGGCGGGTAGTTTGCCGCACCCGTAGGGGTCTAAGGTGGGGTATTGGCTATTCACCGCGACCGTGTAATCCGCTTTTCGTTACAGGCTCGTATGGAATGCGGATTCCTAGTATATCCAATGTGTTCATCTGTGATCTGGAATGGCCATCATTGCATCTGACGAATGTATATATCTATATATGATATCTATTTAGGCGTTGCTTATGTTTTGCATCCGCGCTAGTCCAGCCCCCGCTCTGTCGTTAGTTAAGTAACCTAACGGGTAATGACGGGGCCCCGTGGCGAATGCGAATGGCATAAGCGTACGTCATATTTTCGTTGTTTTCTGCAATGGTAGGATTGAATGATGGGACGCATTAAAATTAATGCAAGAAAATAAACCAAAGTTAAGTCGTTGGAACACTTTCAAAACCACTCGGTTCTTTTCAAAAACCAACTTTTAAACGCGGAGCTTGAACCACTCCCTTTAAAAGCTATCTCGTTCCATCGATTATATCAAGTTCACTACGTTCACGGTTTCGCCAAAACCATTCGTAGCCCTCCGTCATTTCATATGGATAGTCAATAGTATTCAAGTTGTGTTTGTTAGCCAAAGTCAAGGCACGGTGTTTGGTAGCTATTGGGTATTCATATACAGCATAGATAGATGCGTTGGTTTGGGACAGTCGTACTGCCTTGTTGGCCAAAGTCAAGGATAGGTACGGGTGGATTCAAATTAACCTGGAGAATGGCGGGTAGAACTTGACATGTGACTTATGATTTGTTGGCCAAAGTCAAGGTCATAAGAGCATGGGGCAAAAATCCACATCGGGAGTTTCTAAAGAACCAGAAACTTGCTAGTGCTGCATACCATTTGGAGTGTGATGATTCTGGTAGGATTCCTTCAGTTTTGTCATGCGATGATATTTGGATCCCGATCCTACTGTGAGTATGTGCTACTCCTCGGGAAATTTCTCACTTAACGATCAATGCTATAAACCAAGTAGGTGTCTAGAAAGGTGTTAGCGGGGCTACGCCCCCAGGGAAAAGAGGTTCTTAAATTAAGGAACTTCGCGAAAGCGTTGGAAAACCTCCCTCGAAGTACCGACACTGGCCTGGCTGAACGGTTAAGCAAGTATTGTACAGTGAGATTGATCCCGATTAATTCCTCCTTTTTGGTTTGAGGAGGGATTCGAGAAACAGTGGGAGCCATCCTGTTTAGACAAACTAAAATCCACTTTAAATTTGCAAGAGCATCATGCTGAGTGTTTCTGTAAATCCCCGTTTCCGTTCTAAATAAAATTCTCCTTTTTCTAAATTCTAGTGACTTTCTTTTATTCTCCTTCATATAACTGAATTGGTTGTTTAAACTATATATTTATTTTTCCAAACCTAAAAGTTAAAGCCAAGAGTTAAAACCAAAGCCGATTAAACTAAAACCTAAGCTAAAACCCAAAATAAAATATATACTAACATACACTATTCCCCGCAGCCCAAAATCCTTATTAATAATTAAAAGAATTTACCCCCGGCCCATATATCCTCAGCCCACTGCCTTTTAAAGGAATTAATTGTTTTGTTTTTTTGGGCGGCCCACAACTCCGGCCCAGCCTTCCTCCAGAACCCGACCCGACCCAAACCTTTCCTTCCTCCCCACTCCTTTCCCGCTCGTTTCCCTTCCTTCTCGCGACCCCCACGTCCCCGAGCCCCCACGTTGCCCTCGCCGCTGTCCACGTCCCCGTGACCCCCAACCACGTTTCCACGCATCTCGAACTCCCCGTCTCCAACTCCCCGCACGCTCTCTACCCCTCCAACCCACTCCTCTCCCATCACTCAAAAACCCACAGTGAACCCACTTCGAAACATTCCTCTGCACTCCATCCCGACGACGACGACGTCGCCGAAGACTGCAACCCCCTCTTTCATCCTCCCTCGCTCTCCTTCCTCCACCAACAGAGCATCCCTGCAGCCTCCTCCATCTGCAGAACATCCCCTACACGCAACCCAAACTGTTACCGAGCTCGGCCACGTTACACCCCTCGACGCCGGCGAACTCCCCACGACCTCCACTTCCTCAGCATCACCACCCTTGTCACTCCTAACCCAAGCCCCCACTGCTCTCTCCCTCTCTCTCTCTCTCTCTCTCTCCAATAGAGAAACCCCCCGTGCACTGTGCACGTCGCCGGAGCGACCACGGCCGACCACCGTCGACCCCAGCAAGTCCCAAGTGAACCACAGAGCCCCTCTAAGCTTCCAGCGCACGCGAGACGACTCCGGGAAATTCCGACGCAAAATCCGTGTTCGATCGAGGCTCGCGCGAACTTGTTCCGCGGCGTACAACGCGCGTTCGTGACGACGTTGCCTGCCCCGTGACCCCGAGTCGTTACCAGGCAAGTGTTTACTTGCTTCATGCTAAAATATTAGTAGTATAAACCTAAAATATCTAGTTTACGGATTTGCCGAATACCGATACATAATATGACATAAGTGTTCGATGCTGGTCTCTCATGGAAATAATAGTTTATTTTGACGGAAACTGATACCTTCTATTGGCCCACTTGATAATGAATATTGTGTATAAGTATCGCTGGAAAATACGATTGTTTGTAACAAAAATTGATACCCCCAAATATGCCGTTAAAACTAGAATCTTCTCGTGTCTGAAAACGAATAAAATCACCATAAATCATATGCATAATGGAATGATGTGTTCTAGGGCTTAAATCGAAGCCGATTCGATGAAACTTAACCCTATATAAAATCCCTATGATTTCTGTTCTGTAATCATGATGATATCTGGGTCGGAACACGACTCTGGACTGCAGTCCAGAGTGTTTCTGATTATTGTTTTCTGTTCAAAGGACCTGCGTCGCTGTGTTTCCCGAAACCGTACTTCATGGAACTTTACAGTAGATTAGAGATAATTCTTTTAGCTAAGCAAAACAAGTGGTTTCACCCCGATCCATCGCCGTTTGTTATTTTAAACTATTTTTAAAGGGGCAGAACGTATGGCTGTTCAGAACAGATTCTGAAGTGACATATTGAAGTTAAACTGTGTATAACTTTCAACGTACAGATGCGATTGAAGATCCGTCTGTTACGTTGAATACTCTATTGGAAACCCCAAATTTCATGTAACTGTAACGACGCTAAATTCTGAGCCCAAGTGGGTGCAATTCGTGCCGCGAAATGGACGTTCAGTTCTGAAAACTGAATTTCCAGCCGCGCGCACTTAAAATGAAACTGCTATATCTTGAGAACCGGAATCCCGATTGAACTGAAACAAATTCTGATGAATTACTGACTGAGTGCTCTATATATCTTATTTACATCGCTTCGCTGAATTCTTAACATAATAGTTTGTGCAATTTATTTCAGTTCATGACATGCATGTCGATTCATGATATACAGAACTCATTGGTAGCATACATACATATATCATACCCTTGCCATATACTCAGTGTTAGTACGTGTGGACATTGCATTATCGTACGTGACAGATGTTGGTTTAGTTGTGACAAGTACATCAATGGAAAATGAACATTCGTGACAGTGATTGATACAGTGAACAGTGATAAAAATCGTGCCATTGATATACTTGTACATAACTAGATCAAGATCATAACTAGTGAGAACCTGGGGAAAAAGGGGAAATCAAAGTGGAAAGAGTATCGTATTTAGCGGGACCGATTTTAGAGGATGATCATTCGAACAGAGATATCGATACATGTAGGATAGGATCTAGCGATCCGGCTGACAGGGTTATGTCCCGAGCATGTGGGCCGTTGTCTCGGGTATGTACGAGACTCCTGTTAAACATGATCCTCCTTCCACTATGTGATTTCAAACTTGACCTAGAGACCGATAGGGACACATAACATACTCTGCATCATATAGCGACATAGTGATTACTTGCATTGTTCTTACACTAGTATTACTCATATACCTGTCACATCTCATTATAATAATATTGTTATTGTGTCGCTCTGACGACCTGAGTATGCATGCTCAGATCCCGCGGGAGGACCAGCACAGGAGACGGATCTGCCCTTCGAGTTTACGGAGATTTAGACTGGTGTACTTTCTATTTTCTGCTTTCCATAAAAGTGATCGTAAGTTTGACTTTTGATAGTATTTGTTCTTGTTATCTGCAAATTGTGAACAATGGAATATTAATGTAATAGATTAGTGATGTGATTCCTTTACCACTGCGCTTTATTTACTAATTACCATGTAATGCTAGAAGCCGAAGTGTGACTACGGCGGGATGATTCCTTGACCGTAGGAGCATGGCTGGCCTAGTCATCCCTCGTTTTCCGTATTTTGGGAAGCGGGGCGTGACATGGTTTAGTTGGTATCAGAGCCCGTGTTTGGTACCAAGGGATAACATTAACTATGCAGTATTACGTTATTCTTGTTTCACTACTCTTAATTTCCATCCTTGAATCTGATCCTATCCTTTTGAATCTTCCAGTGATATGACGTCCCCGAACGACCCCTCCTCGGACTCCAGCACTCAGGACCGCACGGAAAGGATGCTCAGCGCACTGACTACTCTCGCGGAAGCTCAGGAGAGGAAGACCGACTTGCTCACTGAGGGACTCAGGGCGATTACCGCCACAGGAGGACCCTCCGCATTTATTACCGCCTCCGAGAGCGTTGTTCCACCAGCGTATCATGCTAGGGCTGGTACAGTAGCAGACTTCCGACGGTTACACCCAGCTGCGTTCACAGGGCTAGCTGAACCCCTTGAGGCTGAGCAATGGTTGGTGAATATGGAGAATTTATTGACTGCCGCCAGGATTCCAGAGGAAGACAGAGTGAACGTGATAAAGATACAATTAGAAGACGAGGCCCGCACATGGTGGTCGGTGGAAGAGAGCAGACTTGACAGGCCGATCGAATGGAGCAAGTTTAAGGAGTGCTTCCTAGATCATTACTTTCCTTCCACAGCCAAGGCAGAAATGGAGGAGAGGTTTATTCTTTTGAAGCAGAATGGACGTCCAGTGGATGTTTATGCGGCAGAGTTCAACCGCTTGGGTCGTTTCGCTCCGTACATGGTCGCCTCAGAGGTCACCAGGGCCAGGCGTTTCCTTCAGGGGTTAGATTTTGAGTTGCAGCAGTTGATTGCATCGTTGGATTTACTGACTTTCGCTCAAGTACTCAACGCGGCGAGAGTTCAGGAGCAATTGATTAACAAGTTCAGGAGACCCCCGGTCGTTCCAGCACGTGCCCACACGCCATCTCGAGGAACCATACCAGTTCACAGAGCAGGAACGACACAAATGAAGCGCCCGTTCGTACCACAGCATCGCCCCCAGAGACATGGCGTAACTTGCGGCTATTGCGGTAGAGGAGGACATACCCAGAAGGACTGTCGCCGTGCCAAGGGACAGTGTTTGATTTGCGGTGTTCCAGTCAGCATTGTGTCAGACCGGGACACGAGATTCTTGTCGCACTTTTGGAAGAGCTTACAGGAGAGCTTGGGTACTCGCCTAAATTTCAGCACAGCTTATCACCCGCAGACGGATGGACAATCCGAGCGTACGATTCAGACGCTCGAGGACATGTTGAGAGCCTGCATGCTGGACTTTCAAGGTTCCTGGGAGGACCATCTGCATCTAGTCGAGTTCTCTTATAATAATAGTTATCAAGCTAGTATTCAGATGGCCCCTTTTGAAGCATTATACGGGCGGAAATGTCGATCACCAGTATGTTGGGATGATGTGGGAGAGCGAAGACTACTGGGCCCCGAACTCATTGTTCAGACAGTTGACAAAGTCCAAATGATCAGGCAGCGTATCAAGGCGGCTCAGGATCGACAGAAGAGTTGGGCAGATACCAGCAGAAGGGCCCTTGAGTTCGAAATCGGAGATCATGTGTTCTTGAAGATTTCCCCTACTCGTGGAGTTATCAGGTTCGGAGGTCGGGGAAAGCTTAGTCCCCGCTTTATCGGACCTTTTGAGGTGCTAGAGCGAGTAGGAGAGGTGGCTTATCGACTTGCCTTGCCTCCATCGCTAGCTGGTGTGCACAATACTTTCCATGTGTCACAGTTGCGGCGTTACGTTCGAGATGAGAACCATGTTCTGGACCATTCAGAGTTAGTTTTGGGGACTGATCTGTCATACGAGGAGCAGCCTACTACCATTCTCGACCGCAGAGAGAAAGTGCTGAAGAATAAGGTCATTCCGTTAGTCCGAGTGTCTTGGGGCGGTCGTTCCCCAGGAGAATCCACCTGGGAGCGGGAGGAAGATATCCGTGATCGTTATCCACAACTCTTTGTTTAGTACTTTGTTTCTTTGTATCCTTGTTAAATTTCGAGGACGAAATTTTTGTTAAGGGGGGTATGATGTAAATCCCCGTTTCCGTTCTAAATAAAATTCTCCTTTTTCTAAATTCTAGTGACTTTCTTTTATTCTCCTTCATATAACTGAATTGGTTGTTTAAACTATATATTTATTTTTCCAAACCTAAAAGTTAAAGCCAAGAGTTAAAACCAAAGCCGATTAAACTAAAACCTAAGCTAAAACCCAAAATAAAATATATACTAACATACACTATTCCCCGCAGCCCAAAATCCTTATTAATAATTAAAAGAATTTACCCCCGGCCCATATATCCTCAGCCCACTGCCTTTTAAAGGAATTAATTGTTTTGTTTTTTTGGGCGGCCCACAACTCCGGCCCAGCCTTCCTCCAGAACCCGACCCGACCCAAACCTTTCCTTCCTCCCCACTCCTTTCCCGCTCGTTTCCCTTCCTTCTCGCGACCCCCACGTCCCCGAGCCCCCACGTTGCCCTCGCCGCTGTCCACGTCCCCGCGACCCCCAACCACGTTTCCACGCATCTCGAACTCCCCGTCTCCAACTCCCCGCACGCTCTCTACCCCTCCAACCCACTCCTCTCCCATCACTCAAAAACCCACAGTGAACCCACTTCGAAACATTCCTCTGCACTCCACCCCGACGACGACGACGTCGCCGAAGACTGCAACCCCCTCTTTCATCCTCCCTCGCTCTCCTTCCTCCACCAACAGAGCATCCCTGCAGCCTCCTCCATCTGCAGAACATCCCCTACACGCAACCCAAACTGTTACCGAGCTCGGCCACGTTACACCCCTCGACGCCGGCGAACTCCCCACGACCTCCACTTCCTCAGCATCACCACCCTTATCACTCCTAACCCAAGCCCCCACTGCTCTCTCCCCCCCTCTCTCTCTCTCTCTCTCCAATAGAGAAACCCCCCGTGCACTGTGCACGTCGCCGGAGCGACCACGGCCGACCACCGTCGACCCCAGCAAGTCCCAAGTGAACCACAGAGCCCCTCTAAGCTTCCAGCGCACGCGAGACGACTCCGGGAAATTCCGACGCAAAATCCGTGTTCGATCGAGGCTCGCGCGAACTTGTTCCGCGGCGTACAACGCGCGTTCGTGACGACGTTGCCTGCCCCGTGACCCCGAGTCGTTACCAGGCAAGTGTTTACTTGCTTCATGCTAAAATATTAGTAGTATAAACCTAAAATATCTAGTTTACGGATTTGCCGAATACCGATACATAATATGACATAAGTGTTCGATGCTGGTCTCTCATGGAAATAATAGTTTATTTTGACGGAAACTGATACCTTCTATTGGCCCACTTGATAATGAATATTGTGTATAAGTATCGCTGGAAAATACGATTGTTTGTAACAAAAATTGATACCCCCAAATATGCCGTTAAAACTAGAATCTTCTCGTGTCTGAAAACGAATAAAATCACCATAAATCATATGCATAATGGAATGATGTGTTCTAGGGCTTAAATCGAAGCCGATTCGATGAAACTTAACCCTATATAAAATCCCTATGATTTCTGTTCTGTAATCATGATGATATCTGGGTCGGAACACGACTCTGGACTGCAGTCCAGAGTGTTTCTGATTATTGTTTTCTGTTCAAAGGACCTGCGTCGCTGTGTTTCCCGAAACCGTACTTCATGGAACTTTACAGTAGATTAGAGATAATTCTTTTAGCTAAGCAAAACAAGTGGTTTCACCCCGATCCATCGCCGTTTGTTATTTTAAACTATTTTTAAAGGGGCAGAACGTATGGCTGTTCAGAACAGATTCTGAAGTGACATATTGAAGTTAAACTGTGTATAACTTTCAACGTACAGATGCGATTGAAGATCCGTCTGTTACGTTGAATACTCTATTGGAAACCCCAAATTTCATGTAACTGTAACGACGCTAAATTCTGAGCCCAAGTGGGTGCAATTCGTGCCGCGAAATGGACGTTCAGTTCTGAAAACTGAATTTCCAGCCGCGCGCACTTAAAATGAAACTGCTATATCTTGAGAACCGGAATCCCGATTGAACTGAAACAAATTCTGATGAATTACTGACTGAGTGCTCTATATATCTTATTTACATCGCTTCGCTGAATTCTTAACATAATAGTTTGTGCAATTTATTTCAGTTCATGACATGCATGTCGATTCATGATATACAGAACTCATTGGTAGCATACATACATATATCATACCCTTGCCATATACTCAGTGTTAGTACGTGTGGACATTGCATTATCGTACGTGACAGATGTTGGTTTAGTTGTGACAAGTACATCAATGGAAAATGAACATTCGTGACAGTGATTGATACAGTGAACAGTGATAAAAATCGTGCCATTGATATACTTGTACATAACTAGATCAAGATCATAACTAGTGAGAACCTGGGGAAAAAGGGGAAATCAAAGTGGAAAGAGTATCGTATTTAGCGGGACCGATTTTAGAGGATGATCATTCGAACAGAGATATCGATACATGTAGGATAGGATCTAGCGATCCGGCTGACAGGATTATGTCCCGAGCATGTGGGCCGTTGTCTCGGGTATGTACGAGACTCCTGTTAAACATGATCCTCCTTCCACTATGTGATTTCAAACTTGACCTAGAGACCGATAGGGACACATAACATACTCTGCATCATATAGCGACATAGTGATTACTTGCATTGTTCTTACACTAGTATTACTCATATACCTGTCACATCTCATTATAATAATATTGTTATTGTGTCGCTCTGACGACCTGAGTATGTATGCTCAGATCCCGCGGGAGGACCAGCACAGGAGACGGATCTGCCCTTCGAGTTTACGGAGATTTAGACTGGTGTACTTTCTATTTTCTGCTTTCCATAAAAGTGATCGTAAGTTTGACTTTTGATAGTATTTGTTCTTGTTATCTGCAAATTGTGAACAATGGAATATTAATGTAATAGATTAGTGATGTGATTCCTTTACCACTGCGCTTTATTTACTAATTACCATGTAATGCTAGAAGCCGAAGTGTGACTACGGCGGGATGATTCCTTGACCGTAGGAGCATGGCTGGCCTAGTCATCCCTCGTTTTCCGTATTTTGGGAAGCGGGGCGTGACAGTTTCTTCTCTCTCTCCTAATTGCAGCGACCAATCGTCATGACCGGACTTAAGTTACTTCTAGATAAAAATATACTGACAGGGCCAAACTACAAAGATTGGCTCAGGAATATCAAAATGGCAATCACTTACGACAAGCTGGGGTATCTCCTTACCACCAAAGCTCCCCCTGTCCCAGGTCCCACCTCCAGCGTCGCGGATAAAGAAATCTGTAAGACCTGGGAGATCGATTGCGCGAAGGCCAAGTGCCTCGTGCTTACCTCTATGGACAATGAACATCAGAGGAGGCACGAGAATATGGACCTAGAATCCATATTTCTCCATACTAAGGAACTATATGGAGAGCAATCCCGTATCGCCAGATACGAAGTCTCGAAAAAGTTGTTTTCGACGAGATTGGCCGTCGGATCATCGGTAGCGGAACACGTGCTTAAGATGATTGGCTTCATTGAAGAGCTCGCGGACCTTGGGACCATGTTAGAGAATGAGCTCTATACGGACTTGATTCTCCAGTCCCTTCCTTCCACTTACGCCCAGTTTATCCTGAACTTCAACTTGCAAGGAAAAGAAGTTGAACTTCCGGAGCTCCTTAACATGTTGAGGAGTGCAGAGGGCACCCTACAGAAAGGTAGGGAAACATCCACTTTGTTTGTAGGAGGATCTTCCTCTTCTAAGTCCAAGGCGAAAGCCAAGGAAAAGAAGAAGAAAGCCCCCGCCAAACCAAGGGACGATATTAGTAAAGTGGAAACGAAGGGAAAAGCAAAGGCAACAAAGATAGCAAGGCAGCTTGTGGGAAAGGAAGAGTGCTTCTATTGTCATAAGAAAAGACACTGGAAAAAGGATTGCAGGGCTTGGAAGGCCAAGAACCAGGACCCGAAGCAAGTTACGGTTTCGGCTTCAGGTGTGTATGTTATTGAAAACTGTCTATCAATAAACTCTACTTCCTGGGTATTGGATACCGGATCAGGATCTCATATCTGTAATTCCATGCAGGCACTGAGAAAGCGTAGGGTTTTGAAGGCAGGTGATATGACCCTCAGAGTTGCAAACGGAGCTGGCATGGATACTGAGTCCGTGGGGGACTATTACTTGGGAATGTCAGATGGACATGTTTTGGTTTTGCGTGATTGTTATTTTGTACCCAATGCAACTTGTAATATCATATCTGTATCTTTATTATCTAAAGAAAGTTATGAATTTGCATTTGTAAGCAATGTTGTAAACATTCAACTTAATCAAGTTTTGATTGGGTCAGGTACATTAAGCAATGGTATATACGTATTAAACCAACCACAGATTTTCAATGTCCAGAATACACACAAAAGAAAGTCTCCGGAAACAAATCAGGCTTTCTTATGGCATTGTAGACTGGGTCACATCAATGAGAGAAGGTTGACGAAGTTACATACAGAAGGATATTTGGATCCGTTCCAATATCAATCATATGCAACTTGTCAATCCTGTCTCAAAGGAAAGATGACAAAGACTCCGTTCACTGGACACGGAGTAAGAGCGAGCGAGCTCTTGGGACTCGTACACAGCGACGTGTGCGGTCCTATATCTACACATGCGCGAAGCGGTTATTCTTACTTCATTACTTTTACGGATGACTTTTCAAGGTACAGATATGTCTTCTTAATGAACCATAAATCCGAACCCTTTGGAAAATTCCAGGAATATAAGAATGAAGTAGAAAAACAAACCGGCAAAAGTATCAAGACACTGAGATCTGATCGAGGTGGTGAATACTTGAGTGCCGAGTTCCTGAATTACCTAAAAGAGAATGGAATTCTCTCTCAGCTTACTCCTCCATACACTCCGCAACATAACGGTGTATCGGAGAGACGGAATCGGACCCTATTGGATATGGTACGTTCCATGATGACTAACGCTGAGTTACCGCGATCATTCTGGGGATATGCACTAGAATCAGCTGCATATCTTTTGAACCGAGTTCCAACTAAGACTGTGCCTACCACACCATATCAGATATGGTGTGGGAAGAAACCCTATCTTAAGCACATTAAGACATGGGGATGTCCAGCTTTTGTTAAAAAGCAGCATGCGGACAAACTCGAGGCACGCTCAGTACAGTGCAAGTTTGTGGGATATCCAAAGAACTCCAAGAGATATTTCTTCTATTGCAAAGAGGAACAAAAGGTTTTTTTGTTTCTCTTCATGCCTGCTTCTTGGAAACTGAGTTTTTGGAAAATCAGATAAGTGGGAGCGCAATAGAATTGGAAGAAATTCCAGAACCACGAGCTATTACTGAAATCTTAGAAGAACCAGAGGGTTCGAAAGAACATGACATTCCTACGCCGCTCCGCAGGAGTAGTAGGCAGTCTCATCCGCCCGAGAGATACTACGGTTTTCTCATAGACGGGGATAGAGAGGATTGCATCATTGATAGTGATGAGCCTACTAGCTTCCAGCAGGCCATTCAGAGCGTTGACTCAGTAAAATGGCTGGATACAATGCGGACCGAAATGGAGTCCATGTACACCAACAAAGTATGGACTTTGGACATTGCTCCAGATGGGGTAAAACCCGTAGGATGCAAGTGGATCTTCAAAAAGAAAATTGGTGTAGATGGATAGGTTGAGACCTATAAGGCTAGACTTGTTGCAAAGGGTTTTCGTCAAAGACCTGGTTTGGACTATGACGAAACCTTTTCTCCAGTGGCTATGCTGAAATTTATTCGGATCCTTCTTGCCATTGCTGCTTTCCACGATTATGATATTTGGCAGATGGACGTAAAGACCGCTTTTCTAAATGGAAATTTAGAGGAGTGTGTCTATATGGACCAGCCAGAGGGTTTCATTCAGAGTGGGAGCAGCGGAAAGGTGTGCAGGTTGCTTAAGTCCATCTATGGACTAAAGCAGGCATCGCGGAGTTGGAACATCTGTTTTGATGAGACAGTCAAAGATTTTGGCTTTATCAAAAATCCAGATGAACCATGCATCTATAGTAGATTTGTAGCAAGAACTGTCGTATTCCTCGTTTTATACGTGGATGACATTCTTTTGATAGGAAATGACATTCCTATGCTACAATCTGTCAAAGGGTTCTTGTCACACAGGTTCTCCATGAAAGACCCGGGTGATGCCACTTACATTCTATGGATCCGGATCCATCGTGATAGATCCAAGAGGATATTAGGCCTTTCGCAGTTCAGGTACATCAACAACATACTGAAAAGATTCAGTATGGAAGATTCCAAGCACGGTAATCTACCGGCTTGTCACGGGATCACCCTCTCCAAAGAGATGTCTCCCAAGACTGATTTGGATAGGGATCGCATGTCTATTATACCCTACGCTTATGCAGTAGGCTCTATAATGTATGCGATGTTGTGTACCAGACCGGATGTAGCTTATGCACTGAGTGTGGTAAGCCGGTATCAGTCAAACCCTGGGGAGAAGCACTGGATAGCGGTAAAGAACATTCTCAAGTACCTGAGAAGGACTAAGGAGGTGTTCTTGGTGTATGGCGGAAAAGACCTCTAGATCGAGGCCTTTGCTGACTCCAGCTTCCAGAGTGACAAGGATGATTCCAAGTCCATGTCGGGTTTTGTCTTTACCCTCAATGGAGGGGCGGTGTGTTGGAAGAGTTCCAAACAGGAAACCGTTGCTGACTCGACAATGGAAGCGGAATATATCGCTGCTGCTGATGCCGCAAAAGAAGCCGTCTGGATAAGGAAGTTCTTGACAGAACTTCAGGTGGTTCCGTCCATTGTTGATCCAATACCTCTGTATTGCGACAACAACGGGGCTATATCTTTAGCGAAGGAACCCAGGTCCCATCAGAAGTCCAGACACATCTTGAGGCGGTATCACCTGATCAGGGAGATCGTAGATCGCCAGGAGATCGAGGTTCGGAGGGTTGCTACGGAAGATAACACTGCTGATCCATTCACGAAGGCCTTACCCCAGACTCAGTTCGAGCGGCTGATCGAGATGATAGGTCTTCGATACGCCAGTACATGGCCTTAGTGCAAGTAGGAGATTGTTAGTGTATATGCCCTAGAGGCCATTACTGTATCATATTAGTTTGTATATTACTTAATGGAGGCTTGGGATATTCACCATTGTATAGACAATCTTGCTCAAAATAGTAGTATGCTACTTGGTTTGTCTCTACTTCAATGTGTGTACATGTGTTTCTTTTAACATATCGCCTATACACATTAGTGGAGCCCTTAGGATCTTTGCTTGATTACCAGCGTTGTGATGGCAGCCACACTCGTGGGGGCTGGGTAATCCACAAGCACATCCTTATACAGGTCCCTAGTCACAGGACTATCGAGACAGGGCATCGATACTCCGGAGTAGACTAGCGTATGCGCTTCTCATCCCAGCAGGGGAGACGGTCTGTCCCACAGCCGTCAGTACGTCGTACTTGAGATAGTATGCGGGTGCTCGTTAGGTTACGAGTACACTGGACAGGACTCGTCGGG
Source organism: Agapanthus africanus (assembly GCA_030015575.1). Taxonomy (NCBI): domain Eukaryota; kingdom Viridiplantae; phylum Streptophyta; class Magnoliopsida; order Asparagales; family Amaryllidaceae; genus Agapanthus; species Agapanthus africanus. Next base: position 465,029 of record JASDDO010000218.1, on the reverse strand, counting down.
AACTGATTGGTTCGTATTATACCTATCGTCAGTTATCAGTTCCCAGGTGACATGAGTACAGCTTAGTCCGCTGACTTGACACTGTCACTTCGCCTCGAGTGTGTTCCCACTGTACTTTGATTACTACCCTACCACGGCTCAAAGGAGTCATGCAAACAGGTAGTAGTTGGGTGCAGTCCCGAATCACTTGGAGGCAGTGACGGTTAGATAGGATTCGTCTCTTCCGGTATTGGGAGTTGATATCGCGCTGTGTCAAGGAGAGCCATTACACACAGTCGTCCCTGGCCAGGGCAAGCGAGATGCACTGGTAGGTTTCCAGTGTTATCTCAGGGTGTTCTGGGCTACACTCCGACACGACTTGTACCGCTATTAGGGGACTGACGTTTACCGCCCCCTAGGCCCGTCATGCGATATTCTCAGACGAACAGACTGGACTGTACGGAGACTGTCACATTCAGGCTTAGTAGGAGTTCGGATGAGTTCACCTCGTCAGTATTCTTATCGGCATCTACCTGGGGGCCGTTACGCACAGCTAGTGCCGCTTGCGGTCTGTGGTTAAACCCACTGCCAGCGTAGTGTCGAGTCTTTAGAGTCCCACACAGAGAGCTATTCGCCTTTAGACAAAAGAGTAGAGGTCGCATGGTTTTGCGACAGGGTTCGGTCACATCCGTGCACTTGTGCACGTTTGGTGTCCGGGCAGTTATTACTAGCGGACTTTGGTTTAAGCCAGATCCTAGTATACGTTTTGGGATTGGTTTTATCTCGTTTGTATTCGTATTCCTCGGAACGCGGATGCGGGTGTGTATGCACGGTTGACAGAGACAGAGGCAGAGAATTCTCATTAGGGTTGTTGACTGTTGACTTTTGCTAAACCCTAATGAGAATAAGAAATATGATTAATAATAATATTAATTAAGTATTATTGTGCCATGGTTGGGTTGAAAGGTTGACTTTGTTGACCGGTTGACTAGGTTGGACTTGTTGACCATCATCATGACAATGGCTATCATTTCATGTCTATGACTTTTGCTTGCTTGTTTGTTCACAAAATGCATTAAATGCATGAAATGATAATTCCATTGACATGAACCATCACAAGATGCTTAATTATTTGTTATTATTATGATTATTTGGTGTTATGAGAGGATGGTGAAAAAAGTCTTCTTCATTCTATCATATTGATTCTCTCTCATCCTCAAGCTCTCCCTCTTCCTCTTGCTCTCTCTCTAGCTCATGGTTCTATTGTCTCATGAGTTGAGAAATAAGAACCATAGAGATAAAACCCAAAACACTTCTCTACTCATCCTAGTGTACAAGGTTTAGCAAGTCAAGTATTCTAGTTTCCTCTAGATTGAGGTTGGAGCCAAAGGTGGAAGCTTTAGGGTGGATCTATCTTCGGCACAAGGAGACGACGAGGTGAGGCCGATCCGATCACCACAAGGAGTTGAAGAGAAGGAGTTCAAGTTTAGGTATAACCCCTAACCTAGTAGCTAAACTCTTAGTTAGGTTGTTAGATAGTTTGCTTAACAAAGATCCGTTTCTAGAGTCCATGTTACCCCCACCGTAAAAATCGTTTTTCACCATTTCCGCAACCCCAAAGAACCGGGGACGGGTAACGTGGACTTACAACCTCTCTACATACCTCATGCCACCATACCTCCACCTCATTTTCCCATTTAATTTTCTAAAAAGAAAATCAAATATGAGGTGTCTTTCTTCTATTAGTATTCCCGTATAAATACGGAATACTTCACCCTGTATATGTATCGCTACATATACGTGTATCCATATAAAAATACGGATAGCACCAAAGAGAGAAAATGAATAGTGAACAATGATACTAAAATATATGTATCAAAATACATATATAAATTATTAAATAAAAACCTGATTTAATAATCCGGCTTAATCATAAGCCGGCTAGTATTATCAACCGTCCGAATAAAATTCGTGTATCCCGTACACGTATTTAATCGGACCCATGCACGTACCAATGCACGGCTCCTACATCTATCGCCTGAACCGGAAAAACCCTCTGTATAGGACTCTAAAGACTCGATAATATGTCGGCAGTGGGTTTAACCATAAACACATCAGCGGCACTAGCTGTACATAATAGCTACCCAGGTACTTGCCCAAATGGGGGTCGACAATCAAGTACGTCCTTACCCTACTGAGCCTGAATATGACAATCTTCATACAATCTGGTCTTTTCGTCAAAGAATATCGCAAATCAGGTTTAGGAGGTGGATAACGTCGGACCCCTACCAACCCGATAAGTCGTGTCTAAATCAAGCTCATCACCAATAGAGATACTACTAATCAACTATCAGTAAATCTCATCCACCGTGGTCACGGATTTCTGGTGATAACCAACTGAACACAGTGCGACAACGACTCCTAATACCAGGAGAGACGAATCCCTGACAATCGACCCCTGCCTCCATATGGCTCTGGGTTGTACCCAACTAAAACATGTATGAACGACTCCTTTGAGCTGTGGTAGGGTAGTAATCAAAATACAGTGGGAACTCACACGAGACAAATGACGATTTCAGGTCAAAGGACTAACCTGTACTCATGCCACCTAAGAAGTTCCATCCGACGATAGATATAATACCATCTAGAAGTTCTCGGCGAGTCTATCCGGTGTACTCACCTCTAGTGAGCACCTGTATACTACCTTAGGTGACACAACACCAATGGCTTGTAAGACCGGCCACCGCCTCTCGTCGAGGTCTAAAAGTGTATACACTAGTCTACTCCGGAATATCGATGTTCAGTCTCGATACTTTCACGACTAGGGACATTTAAGAATGTGCTTATGGACAATCCAGCTCCCAGATATATGATCGCCATCATAATACTGGTTGTCAAGCAACAATCCTACAGGCTTCATCAATGATGAAGACAAATCAGATAGCATACTATCATCTCGAGTAAGACCGTTATACCTATATAGGTCCTCCCTCAATTATTATAATCGCCTACTTGCAATTACAATAATTGCCTTGAGGGCACTATATCCAACACTTTTTATACATGGGTTAACGATGCTGATATAGATCCGTTAGATAGGGCAGTTATCTGTATTTTTTAAAGTACATGGTAGTTATCTGCCACGGGCTGAAACTACAAGAGAACTGCATTTAAGCCTTTTATAAATTCTAATGTTTTGGTGGGTTATTTTAGATAGTTCAAGACAAAGTTTTGTCAACTTCTCATTATTTACAATTTTGCCTATCATCTCAACTTTTCATTATTTATAAATGTACTTTAGTTCAAAATTTTCAATAATTACAAGTATGACATCAATTCAAAATCCCAATAGAATTCCCTAAAATACCATGAACTTTCAATGCTTTATACATAAACACCATTCATTTTTATTAAAATACGACGAACTTTCGCTATTTTGAAATAAATACCATGAAGTTTGTTTATAAAAAGTACTATAAATATCAAGCGTTTTCCATATAAATACCATGAGTTTTGTCCGTTATAATTAAATATCGTTAATTTTCAACGTTTTTCAGATAAATATCATGGACTTTTTCCGTTACAAATAAATAACGTTTACTTTCGCTGTTTTTCAGATAAATACCATGGATTTTCTCTGTTTACAAATAAATAAAATAAACTTTCAGTGTTTTATAAGTTAATAGCACTAGATTTGCATTAAAATACGATGAACATTCCTTTTTCCAGATAAATATCATAGACTTTGTCTGTTATAAAAAATATCAATAAATTTCAATATTTCTTAGGTAAATACCGTGACTTTTTCCGTTATAAATAAATAACATTAAATTTCAACATTCTGAAATAAATTTCAACGTTTTTCTGATAAATACCATGGGTTTTGTTTTTACAAATAAATACCATTTTCACAGATTATTCTAAAACCCGCCGCATCACGCGCGGTTTACCTCCGGTCTTTCTTTCTTTTCTCTTTCTTTACACTATAAGAAAGTAGAGTGAGGACGTGAATCTTTGAGATTTCCTATTTTACCTTTTGATTTTGACCATTTTCTCTTTGCATCAAATTTGGACTATGCTGATATTTTGGAGAATATGGTTTGGTGGTGTGGGCAAATATGTAATGGGAAAAATTTTGGATGCCCAGTTTACCCTTCTTATCAAGTATTGTGAAGATTTGGGCTATGTTAGTTAGCTTGTGGTTCTGCCTAAATTTTGAGGACAATTATGACAATTTATGGATTATTGTTTATTAACCATAAACTTTCAAAGTTTTTCAAATAAAATACCATGAACTTTCAAGGTTTTTCAATTAAATACTATGTATCATTGTTTATTAACCACGAAATTTAATTATGGCAAATAAATACTAGGAACGTTCATTTTTTCTTCATGGTGTAGAACATATGTAAAAGAAATGTAGTATAGTGTTAATAAATACCACAAATGTTTAGGTTTTGAAATTTTTGCAAATAATTACCACATCTTTTATCATCGTATGAATTGAAAGTTACAAAAATATAAATAGTAAAATAAAAAAAGAACCTACGATTTTGTCTATTTTTGCATCCAAAAAAGTTTTTGGTATTTAGTTCTACGATATTTATCTAAATGATACTAAGATAAATATTTGGTGAAATTTAATATGATTTTCTAAAATTCTCAAGGCATCCGTTTACCCCTAGTTTTCCTATAAAATCCAAGTTTTATAATTAGGACGTTGAGTGAGAGTGAGGGGATGAGCAGAATTATTAAAATTTTCAGGCTTTTGCTACCAAATTAGTATATTATAAGGATGGGATTAGTTATTGCCACGTGTAATGGCCTCAAACCCTAGTTTATTTGCTTACTGGGCCAAAATATATCATCAAAATAAACGAGGCCATAGCTGTTTGCCACCCATTTGACTTTTGGAGTTAATTTGACTTCTCTTTTATTTGCTCGGGCTCTAAGTTATCTAGGGTTTGAGTTTTCTAAGAGCGAAGCCCCAATATCGTCGCTTTGATTGCGATTTTCTCCAGGTTCGTGATCAATCCTTAACAATTTTGAATTTTTTTAGTCTTACATCAATCGAGTTCTTGAATTACTGTTGCGATCTGTAGAAAACCCTAGATCTTAACCTTTGTTTGATTTTTTATGAATTAGGTTTGTATTTGATTCTAGAAACTAAAAGAAAGGTTTGATTTTTATCTGTCGAATACTTAGGATTCTCAACGATCGTGGAAAACCCTAGATTTGAGACACTTTTCGATTCTTTTTCACTGCTTTTCTAGATGAAAGTTAGGGTTTTTATTTTTGATATTTAGACTTCTGAAATTTTTAATTCTTGATGAGTGATTAAGATCAATAGACACCTATTTTTGTGGTGGTTTTGTGCTATTATATTGGATGCTGATGTGAAAATAAATGGTTCTATCATCCTAATAATTATAGATTTGGTTTTTTATTTCTCTTTTGAGAAATTCACAGTTTATTTGTAGTGTCTTTATTATTGCAGCCGGCCTCAAGGTTTTAGTTGTACAAAATCAACAAAATAATGTACTTTTCTTGGCATCCATATTCCCTTAGTGAGAGGTGTTGAGGGGCCGAGTCGTTGTAGACTTAACGGTAGCTATAAACAGCTTATAAATTAAAATTCTGAAACTTTATTTCGGCGCCAAAAAATAAAAATTACAATAGTAATGATCAATCGTCATTCTTGTCTTTCACATTGAATTTCCTAGTTTTCTGATTATATCTTGTGATTTTATTATTCTTCGTCTTTTGATTTGATGAAGAGCTCGGCTTAATGAACAGTCCAAACAATGAATTAATTGGTTGGAAAAACACAATAAAGTAAGCAAACAAACCTAGTAACATTAGGAAGTTTTGGCTCAGTTACAAGAAACTCTAATGTAATCATTGTAACAAAGTCGTGAACCCTACTTATGAGAACATATAAGATTGCTAAAAGTCCAAATTTAACATTGGGCTGGACCGTTGCAGCAAGTTTCTGTAATTTATTACCTATCTAAGCCCAACTAGCTGACTTGTACTCATAAAGATTTAAGCCATGTTTTCTAATTGGTCTGAAATTTTATATCTTGCAAGCCTATTCAATCATGACCATTATAACAAAAATTATCTCTTTATAATGTTCCTACTTTAGAGTACATCAGAACTCATATTTTTATAAAATGTAATGCTCATGGGTTGGACCATTACAAAAATTACTGTAGCGATCGTTTCATTTTACAGCTAACTAATGAGGAGGCACAGTCCAGCTTATTATAGCCCACCACGAAGGGGATATGGCGGCAGAGAAAGAAGTCCACCAAGGAGGAAGCATGGTGGCGGGCGCAGGGAAACTGGCCGGAGCCTTTTGGTCAGGAACATTCCCTTGAATTGCAGGTAATGATTCTTCCCTCGATGTGTTTTTTATTTGTTTTGCTTGTTAAATGTTAGGGTGGGTGCTTTTAGAATTACTCAAATTATTTACTTGTAAAGATGGAATTTTGTTTTCTTGCCTTCAGGCCTGACGACCTTCGCATTCAGTTTGAAAGATTTGGGCGCGTAAGGGATGTTTATTTGCCGAAGGACTACTACTCGGGGTGTGTAGAACCTCAAATTACTCTTTTGATGATGAGTTTTGACATGATCAAAGAAATGAATGTTCCTTTGCCGTTTCCCATGCCATGTCTTGGTTATTAATTTATAATACCGGTTCGAAGTCCATGTTTGCTTTGTGAAATTTCTGGAACCAGTGTATGCTTATGTAGGTATATATAGAATGGGACTTGTCACTTACCAGACATTACACAGTGATTTGTTATTACCAAAAATTTACATCAGACTCATTAAGACCTAGGAAAAAGTTGTATAATATCTGGAAACTGAGGACTTTGCAAGAAGGGAGACATCGGAGCGCTGTGTGCACTTTGCCTTCTTATCTGATCTTTTTTTAAAAAAAAAATGAAAGCAACCTATCAGATTTTATTTTACTTCGGTAGAGGAAGTGAGAATTAGGTTAATCTAATGTTAGCTCACCTGGATTGTTCCTCAATTTTTCAATTTTCTTTTGTGTGGTGGATCAACTGCGACATTCTTTGGGTTCTCCTTTGTGAATCCTTCTTTGGTATAGTGATTTACGAAGGGCTAATCCTGAGGAATGGTTTTTAAGAACATTCTGTAAGAGATTAATTCTGTATGTTTGACAAAGTTTTAACGACGGTTGACTACTAAATGCAGTCTTCCTTTATATGGATGTCACTATCTGTCAATCAGGCGAACCTCGTTAAATTATAAAGAACAACTTAATAATCTTTGTTTATGCATTTTCTTGCTTCTTTCTTGGATTCATGGATTCATGTCCTGTTTCCATCATAAGAATTTTCCTTTGAAAATTTTCTTTTTTTGTTATCATACTCTTCTTTTTTGCTTCTGCAGTGAGTTACTGTTTGAAATGGTTTTCAGGGATGTACTGCATTGAAGTAATACAAGCTTTGCATTTTATGAAGTTCACTCGTTACAATTGCCTAACTTATTCATTGGGTTGAGGGTGTAGTTTCTTGTTCAAAAGAAGCAGTTTCCTTTGAAGGAGCGTCTGAAATCAATATCAATATGACGTTGTTGAAGATCAAGTTAAGATGATGACCAATTTAAATGGATTGCATTAAAGTTTGGAGCAAAGTTTATATCAAGCTTCAAGTAGTTTCAATCTTTTGAAGATTTGAAGATATTTGCACTTCATGAAGTTGCTGTAACATATTTAAGTGTAGAAGAGAGGTCCAGGCATTAGAGCGTGGAATCCTAGATGCTTTTTTATGATACTTGAGTGTCTTTTTTTGAGGGAAGCAATAGTAAGTCAATGTCTTTGCACCATGAAGATCTTAATTAGGAAGACATATTTAATGATGACAAGTGGTGACGGTAAACTTAGCGAGCAATATTTTTTCCCCATCCTCGTATGTTTGGCTCTATATTGGCACTGGCCATCATTTGCTTATTAAGCCTCAAATTCAAATTGCAGCGATCCCCGAGGTTTTGCATTCGTAGAGTTTGTTGACGGTTATGATGCTGCCGAGGCTCAGTACCACATGAATCACCAGCGTTTTGGAGGCAGGGAGATAACTGTGGTGGTTGCTTCTGAGACAAGGAAAAGACCCGACGATATGCGCCACAGAGCAAGAATTGGGTATTTAACATATTTTTCATTTCTTTTTTCTTTTGTTGATTTCGCTGTTACAATTTGATGTTTAATTCTATATGTGCTTTCTTGTTAATACTCTTTGCAGTGAACCTTCTCGCCATGATGGACGTCGTTCTTCTGGATATGGTATAGTTTTTGATATGTTATTATAAAACATTAATAGTTTTAGCAATTTGTATTTGATATCTTTTCGTGGATAAAATACTTCCAAAAATTTAGCATGCCTTTTTCTTTGAGTAGTTTGTTAATACTCTACCTGTGTGGTTTGACGAGGAATAATTCATGGAAACGAGAAACTAAATTTGATTAATAGTTTCCCGTCTAAGATGCTACAAAAATGCTAGCAGCATGCTATATATTTGCAGAGGTTTTTTTTATTAGTTATATGTAATGCTTAAGCCCTTGTTTATTAGTAGTGGAAAAGGTATTCTAAAATAAAATTTCCTGAATGCATCTTCATGCTATCAGTATTTATAATATGATTTCCATGCATTTGAAGGATCATACTTGCTCACAAGTAGAAATATGAGTTACTCTACTTCCTGAATGCATCTTCATACTATCTTCATCTATAACATGTCAATGTATTTGGAAGCTCTTTCACAATTAAGTGCTTTGTTTATTTATTTTTGTTAATTGTATACAGAATTGGCATCTTATTCTCATATCAGCCAGTTTCCCCTCATTATTTTGTATGTGATACTGAAAGATATACACCTTAATTAGGTTTTTTTATTCATATATTTTTAAGTTTTCCATGTCTGATTATCGATATGGATTACATACCTGATTCCATAAGGAGTCATGGTTATGGCACTTATTTTTATCGTGAACATGTGCCCTACTGCCAACCGTGCCCTACTGCCAACTGTTCCTCTTTTTCTTTTCTTTTTTGAAATTCTACAGCATCAGTTTCAATGTGCTAACGTGTCTAGGTGATTTTTATCATTCTCCTATTCTCATACCTTAGTCAAAGTGTTTTTATGATGGATGTTTACAGGGCGTTCACGTTCTCGCTCAAGATCACGCTCACGTTCGCCTTACTATCAGCCTGCTTCTAGAACCAGGCAGGCATCTAGGTTCGTTCTCAAAGCTATTGATGTTATTGATTATTAGGATTTAATTGTGGTTGGAGCTGTGTCTAATATAATACTATTATGCAAAACCCTTGGGGGTTTGGCATTTTGTGATTTTAATTTGTATTCACATGCATCTCTTTGAATGCCTGCAATCTTCTACTTTGATGCCTTGTGGCATTCTACGCCAAATTCATACCTGCCAACGACTATTTTGTTGTCATGCGGCATTATATACAATCATTAAGTTGATGGGAGGAAAAGGTTTTTACTATCTTTTCATACAAGTCCTAAATTTCTAAACGTGCAATAGAATAATTTATTGAAAAATGTTCTTTTAACTTTTGTGTTCTTTTTTTTAATGCAAAACTTTTATAACTCGAACCAGCAATCTCTCACTTGGGAGAAGAAAGTTTTAAATGAAATTTTAGTTTTAAGTCATTTTGCAAAATAAAAAAATTTTGATTTTTGTATTTTTGCAAAATAAACTTAAAACAGTAAATTTTTATTTTTAAAAAATTATAAATTAAAATTAAAATCGCCCTAAAGATAATTAACCTTAACAATTGTGTTGCATGTGCCAGAAAATAGTCAATTTATCCTTTCAAAAAAAGTCGGTTTATAATCAGCAAAACTTTCTGCGGCCAGTTCGATACTTATTTGCTCTTTCATGTACCCTTTTAGGTCATATTCTCCACCACCAAGACGGCAAGGCGATTACTCTGTATCCCCGAGAAGGCATTCAGCCCGAAGGTCCCCAAGGGATTATCCAGAAGACCGTGGTGAGGACTATCATCGCAAATCACGGTCTCCAGGATACAGTGGTGATAACCAAAATCGAACTGACAATGATCATGCTGAGTAAGTTTCTGTGGATTTCTTTCATTTCATTTTATTAACTCTTTTCCTCCCCTTTAAAATTTGTTCTTACCATGAGAACTACATGGCGGAATCAGTTATGGGGCCGGGCTAATATGACCTTTAGGAGAATTCCAATGTTAATTTTCCATTTTATATTACTTTAAATTCCTGTGACATGAATTAAAGAAGACAAACGACAAATACTAAATAGTTAAGTTCATGATTTCTTAGCAAAGATATTGATCTTGAATGTCTGATGTCTGTCTGGGTAACGACAGTCTAGACTCTAGAGTCTAGATGGATATTATAATATAGAGCATCTTTTTTTCTTCTTGAAACTCTTAGGTACAGTCTTTCACTTAAGTACATTCACAAGTACTGAATACCATCTTTTCTTCACATTACTTTTTTTTATTGAAGAAATCTTTCTTCGCAATACTTGAGAAAATTCTGTATTTGACCTATATTGTAGACGATACTATCTATAATTGAGGCAGGTATAACCTATATTTGATCAAAGGTTATTGTAGATCATAGATGTACACGCATGAACTGTTGTTAGCTCAACAATTATACACCTGTTTTCTTTTCTTTTTTTGTTGGGGGGGGGGGGTTAACTTTTTTGGCTTTTGAATTATTAGATAACTAGTCATTTGCTAGTGCTGGTTAAGTTTATTTAGTATAGCTAAATTCATTGCACATATTAAGAGTACTAGTTATATGAAGAATTATATGGGACTGCGGTCTCCAGACCATCCTGGGTGGGTCCCATCTCAACTCAACCTCAGTAAAACCATCCACCCCTAGTATTTCCCTTTCGGCGCTGCAATCAACCGCAGCCACCCTTAGAAAAATAGCTAAATTCTTTGGCACATACAAGGCAGGTCTTTTAGCTTTGAAGGTTTAAATGAATATGTTTCTACTGCTCTCATCATTACCCAAGAGTTAAAAATATTTTCCTATAGCAAACTTATTAATTAATCCTTCTTTTAGCTTTCTTCCCTATTCGAGGAGAATAGGGAGGATGCTATCTGGTCCCTTGGGATTATGTCAAGCCTTTTCTTTTGTGATGGTCTTACCGATTACCACAAATCTTTCATGAAGTTTTGCCTTAGAATTTCGCTTTTGTGAACCGACAGTGATTCTTAAGCTGAAGGCTCAAGTGGCTTAATCTATTATACAGTAAAACCTCCGTATAGGAATACTCTATATAGGAATAACCTCCCTATAGTGATAAAAAGTCCCGGTCCCGACTCGGGACCAGTTATAAATAAGAATAACCTCCACAGTGTGATATTCCATACTTTTTCCAAGTCCCGCCTGTACTAATTTACCTCTATATAGTAATAAATTGGCATTAAATTTTAAATAATTTTTTATATATATAAAAAATACATAAAATTACTTGGCTATTACAATTGAACTTAAGATGACATAAATTACTTAACTACACAATTGAACTTAAGATGACATAAAGTACTTATTCAAAGTTGTTTGGGACAATGACTTAATTTTTTGAGTTACTACCATATCCTTTAACTTGCGAGTTCGTAGTAACTCGTCACCACAATCACCTTCTTGTTGAATCCAAAACATTTCTAACTTATCCAACATGTTTGAAGCTTCTCGACATGACACCTTTTCTATTTCCACACTATCGTCTTCCGGATTATCACCTTGCGCTTCTTGCCTTATTGCCGCCATGATTTCTTTTATATATAAAACTCTACTTAAGAATAACCCCCCTATAGTAATATTTTTCCCCGGTCCCAAGGATATTACTGTATAGAGGTTTTACTGTAATTCTTTGGCAACATCTGTGTTATACGTGGTGCTTATAATGGTGATTAATTTGCAGGAAGGAGGTCTATGACGATGAAAGAAGGCGCTCTCGCTCGAGATCACCAAGGCGTGCATCGCGCTCACCATCTGGTTCGCGGTCAAGATCCGCTGACGTGTCTCCTGGACGCAGCAGATAGAGAGGATGCATGCCCTTTTTTAGGGGTTTGAACCTGTGTTATGTACTTTTTAAAATATATGAGTGGTCTTCAAGACTTGTTTTCTAGGTTTCCGCAGTACTTTCGTGCATTGTGTATTTGAGTTTCTAGAATCCTATGGGGTGCATCTCAGAACAAAGTGTTCATTCGCGCTATAATATTAATATTGCAGCTGCAGCCTTTGGTCCATGGTTTTGTCATAATTATTATTTGCTAGACTTGACGTTATGCGAGGCCATCATTCTCAAATGTTTGTATTGAAGTATCATACCTATTTGCTGTGTATTTTCACTTTGGTGCAGAGAAATCGATTCATTTCTGTTGAGAGACACAAGTTGAATAGAAGTAAGCTTTTATGATTACAAGCCAGCGCCTGATAACAAAAAGATCAAGAAACAATCAATACATTTCCTCAATAAGTAGATTAAAGATCAAGAAACAATCAATACATTTCCTCAATAAGTAGATTAAAGATCAAGAAACAATCAATACATTTCCTCAATAAGTAGATTGTGCATTTTGAACTGTATGATACGAGTGCTCCACTGTTACTGTTTTGAAACGTAAAGTTGATCTGAATTTCCACGACGTTCAAGCCGCAATTACCAATTTCGTTGTTGTTCCGGTGTAAAAGATAATGGAACTTCCTTTCTGAAAAGCCCCTTCTCATCTGAAGGTAGCAAATGGTGTTCAACCTTGATACCAATTTTACCTCTCTTGGGGAAGATTTCTTATGCAGCTCTTTGTGCTGCTTTCTGTAATAACAGTCCTGATGAAGTGCGTTCGGCAAGCTTTGAGAAAGGGGAAGATTACACCTTACCCAATTTCCCATTTCATGTCTGATTATTCTTTATCAGCTTCGACAATTAAGTTTCAGCCATTTTCAATGCTACGGAGTCTAAGATTCTTTCAGAGGTCCCGAAGGCCCTTGGGGAAAAAAAATAGCTTCTTTCGTTTTCAAATCCAGCTTGGGTATATACCCATTTGAAGATATACTCATTTGATGCCAGCTGTTCGCTTTCCTGAAGAGCATGGATATATACCCATTTGAAGATACACCCATTTGATGCCAACTGTTCGCTTTCCTGAAGAGCATTGTTATTCAAGGCTTCCATCTCTTCCTCAATGGCCTTCTTTCTTTTAGGATGAGACAACGCTTCAACAAGACGGTTTTCTATGATGAAATGGTTAAGATAAAAACCAATTAAGAGGATTACAATGCTTGATAGGGAAACGAAATGGTGTTCATAGGGTAGTTAGTAGAAATACAGATAATTAGTAGAAATACAAAAGTAATCAAGTTTTGCACACGGTTCCATCATACAACCAATTGTAGCACACTCAAGCTCAGTATTCAACATCTTTCCAGATTATAAAACTTGTCGGTCAAAAATAGACTTAGAATAGGGAAGCATTTAAGGCAGAGAAGTGCAAATTCCGGTGCCTAACTGAAGAAAATAGCTAAACACCAATCCATTGGCATTGTTTATTACAAGCAAACATTGACATAACTCTTCTAACTGGCTTCCTCAATAACTATAATTTAACTAAGGAAATATGACGCGAGGCTGCCGACACTACAATGAAACTAAATTCAAGATTTCAGATTCCATCTGCCTCTATCCTCATCAAGCTTGGGTAAAAAAGGTGGAATTCCTTTGGTGATTTATTCGCCGGATTTAGAACTGATAGCTCTCTTGGCAAAGGAAGGCAAGCAAAAAGCAGCGGAATGAATCTGAGGAAGAACACAACTGATGTGAGTAAAGAGTGGGACACTGATAAAAACCCAAATAACTAATCAATAGGCAAAACAATACCTCTGGATTGTAAAATTTGAGGGGGCCTTTCGATTTATCGGAGTTCTCATCAATGTTATAAACAGGGTGCTGAAAGTCGACTGGAGGCCCCTCGGTCGAGCAAAGCATGAAACCGATCACTCCACTGCATTAATCCAACAGAAAAAACGTGGTCAAAAGATACCTCTTCAATAGATTAGATAAATTGTGCAACCCCCACTTTTGGGGTATACCACCCTAACTTTTTAAAGTAGCATTTTACTCCCATCGTCAGTAGACTTTAGTAGGCAATTTTGATGAAAAAGTGGGAGAAAAATAGGGTATCCAAGGGTTTTGAAAACTTAGATATTTCTTTAGTTTACACCCAAAACCTACTAATTCCATATTAATCCCCAAAACATGAAAATTCATATTCCACCCCAATTCCTTCAAGTTATCCAAGTAAAATACTTTGGTTAATTTTAGAGGATCATAAGGGTTTATTCTGTCAATTAGCAGTTTACCACTTAAAAGTTAACAAAAATAGCCCTCAAAGGTCATCTTCAACCTACCCTCCTCATCTAAATTATCGATGTGGGAATGAGGGGTTTTCCCTGTAACATAGAAGGAAGTTAGGTTTTTTTTCCCTTCTAAAAAGTTCACATGCTCTCCTCTTTTGCTTTAATAGAGAAATTTGCCAGTGATTATGAGTGAAAGACTTAAGGGGTCTAGAGAAAACACTTTTATACCTTGGGTAAGTTGGTACAGTGGTCCATGCGTAGTTTACTGAACCTTTGAAGACCTGACGACACACAGAGACAATGTCTTCTATAATGTGCATATGCAGCCATATGCTCTCTGCTTGAGTGCACACGACGCCACCTGGACGCAAAGCTCTCGCAACTGATTCAAAGAAGGGCTTTTCAAAAAGTTCTTGAGCTGGACCTGATTGAACCACCAAAAAGGGTAAATATCTTTCTTGTTTTTATGATGATGATGTGACTAGGCCTAATTTCACAAAGCTATCAAAAACTATACTAATTTTCACTAAACCACCATACACCTTGTAAGAACATGTTTTTTTACTGAACTACCACAATAACGTTTAATAGATTCTATTAATGCCAATGTTAGTTTGGTAAAATGAAACTTAATTTACTGAAAATCAGGTATGTTTGGTACAATTTTATTTAGTTGTGATTTATGAAGTTTTTGGTAGTTTAGTGAAAAAGAGGTATAGATTTTGGTACCTCAGTGAAAATTAAGCCTTAATCATGATCATCTTATCAAAGAGGTATTATTAGAAATCAACAAAAAGAGCAACATGATTAAAAGGAAGATTTACCTATCGGATCAGAGGAATCAACTATAATAGCATCATAAGTGCCCTCTGGCATATTCTTTAGGAATGCAACACCTGCAAGATCAAAAGTTAATAAGTGCCATGACCAGGAAGAAAACTTTATGGACTTCCGTGCTCAATAAGGGTGTGCTTGGTTGTTTGTTTAGTAAGAATGCATTCTAACTAATAATTCACAAAGCATGCTTTTGTTTGGATGTAGTTGTAGGGTCATCAAAACTATTTTTTGCCCCCTGCATTCCAATGGCTGTAGCTGGAAAAATGTTAAAATCAAACACAGTTCCAACTACACATTTTCTGACTCATTGTAGGACGAAATGTCACAAATGACTCCTAAGGGTGCAAGAGTTGGTAGAGGATGTGAATTGTAACAAGGTCACAAGTTCAAGGAATGCACTCAAACACAAAGAGGAGAGGAGATCAGCCAATTTGTTCAAGAAGTGTTTGGGTCTCACATAAGTACTTCCTTGTAATAAAAGGAAATGTTGCATTGTTACTGCTATGAATTTTACATTCAGCAATCTAATAATTAAGGAGCAGACTTGCAAGTAAGACTATTAGGATCATCCAGTTAACAATAAAAGGTACAAGGAAAAGAAAGGGTATTTTTTTTCCCTTACCATCACCAACATGCAGGTTCACACGCGGATCCTCATAGCCAACAGCCAACTCAGAGAAGAATTGCTTTGAGACCTGAAGGTGCAAGGACGAAAATAAGGATGATAAATTAGTAAAGATTTTAGGAATGCCAAGGGAAAAAATTAGATGCATCATATAGTTTTGGGGATGGGGGGGGCAATAGTAATAGACATCATAAGCTACCTCAGCAGCAAGGTAGACATGAACAAATGGCTGTTCAGATATAACAACAACAACAACAAAAGAGCCTTTTATCCCAAGCATATGGGGTAGGCTACATGAACCAACATGAGAATCACGGATCCAGCACATGAATCCTCCGCCTCCACTCACTCCTATTGAACAATATACTTTCATTGAGGCCTTTGGCAACCATATCTTTTCGTATCACCTCCATCCATGTTTTTTTCGGTCTCCCTTTCGCACTTTTGATATTGCCTATATCGATAGTATCCATTCATCGAACCGGTGCTTCCATAGGTCTGCGCCGCACATGACCAAACCATCTTAGCCAGTTTTCCCGCATCTTTTCCTCCACGGGTGCAACACAAACTTTTACATGAATATCCTCATTTTGCACCTTATCTTTTTAGTGTTACCACACATCCAACGCAGCATGCGCATCTCTGCCGCGTGCATCTTCTGTGTATGATGCTTCTTAGGAGCCCAGCATTCTCTACCATATAACATAGTCACATAATTCGCGAATTATTCGCCGAATTCACGAATAATTAGCGAATTTTTTATCAGCTGAATTGATCGGCGGGCCGAATAATTCGCGAATTATTAACGTATAATTCGCGAATTATTCCCGAATTATGTGAAAAAACAGCGAATAATTCAAAAACAGCAAATAATTCACAAAATCAAAACCTAACGTCTCATATATTAATTTCTTGCTCGAAATCCTTCCCGAACATTTCCCGAACACTTACCGAATTTTTCCCGAATACCTGCCGATTTTTTCCGAATAGTTCTCCGAAGCCGAGTTTTCGACCTCACCGAATTATACCTGAACGACGAATTTGTGACTATGCCATATAATAAGACAGGCCGAAGAGCGTTCCGATAAAACTTCTCTTTCAACCTTAGCGGAAAGTTACGATCGCACAAAATCCCTAAAGCACTCTTCCATTTCAACAAACCAGCTTGGATCCTCTGATTAATATCGCTATCGATCTGCCCATCCTTTTGGATGATGAAACCTAAATATCTAAACCGATCGCTCGATGATCTCTTGTCCTTTCGGTGTTGTACCAATGTGGTTTCGACTTCTCTGTTTGCTAAATTTGCAATGCATATATGATATCTTGGACCTGCTCAATCTGAACCCTGAAATTCCAACGTTTGCCTCCGTAACTCCAATTTGGCATTAACCCATACTTTCATCTCATTAACGAGAACAATATCATCAGCGAATAGCATACACCAAGGTACTCACATTGGTTAGTTCTAGTAAGCTCGTCCATCACAATGGTAAACAGGAATGGACTTAACTCATATTCTTGATGTAAGCTAATTGTAATCGGAAAATCACTCGTTAGGCCGCCGCAAGTTCTGACATTTATCACTACTCCTTCATACATATCCTTGATTATGTCAATGTATTTGATGGGACCCCCTTTTTCATCATTGTCCCCCATAATATCTCTCTAGGTATTTTATCGTGCTTTCTCTAAATCAATAAATATCATATGCAAATCTTTTCTCCTCTTTCGAAAACGCTCGACAATTTTACGAAGCAAATGAATAGCCCCTGTCATCGATCGTCCAGGCATGAACCCAAACCGATTCTCTGTTATCTTAACATCCTTCCTTAGTCTGTGTTCAATCACTCTCCTCCAAAGCTTCATGGTATGACACCTAAGTTTTATTCCACGATAGTTTGAGCAACTTTAAATGACACCCTTTTTTTGTTGATAGGTATAAGGGTACTTTTCCTCCACTCATTTGGCATCTTTTTGGTCCGTCTAATCTTATTAAACAGATCGGTCAGCCATCTAACGTCTATTTCTCTTAAGTATCTCCAAATCTCGATAGGAATCCCGTCTGGACCAACCTCTTTTCTTGATCTCATTCTCTTCAAAGCCTCTTTAACCTCTGGTATTCTTATTTTACGCATGAAATCACGGTTTATATCTTGAGATTGAATGACAAGTATATCCAAATTCTTAGTAAAGTTCTCATTGAACAAATGACTGTTCATATCCATTACTAAAATCATATATTTTGAAACATTAAAACTGAGAGATTTGCTATTCAATTTTGCACTAGTAAGAAAAAAAGAGATTCATAAGACTTACTGTAGACCATGAACATGGATGTACCAAGGCTGCTAATAATATCGTATTACTTCGACCTATTACTAAGGCATGCCCTAGAGCAGCATCCAAATAGAAATTTAAACACATGAAAAGGCAAGGGAAGTGTAAACTACATAATCCAACTACTAATTGAATTCGAAATATCCTTAATATGAAAAAAGATTTTGCTGTTGAAATTGATTCGGACAATAGAATAGTTCCCCTTCTTAAATCTTTCTCCAGATACATATCCGAATCTTAACATGAATATCGGATAGAATCTAGATATCCATTTTCCCTATTAAATATGCGCGCGCGCAGAGAGAGAGAGAGAGGGAGAGAGTTATACATCACAATTTTTTATTTTTTGCGTCTTGGTCAACTCTTAGGAATCTCATTTCGAGAATGTAATAATGGTCAGAACTTATGAGTAATTTAATAACATCTTTTTGCATTCAACCACGATCAATTTAATTGATCATGATCTATTAGTGATGGACATAACAACACTATAGAAAGGCACCTAAGCAAAAGTTACAGAATTTTTATAGCAAATAGAACATAAAGGGCAACCTTTTAGGAAGATATCTATGATCACAGTATTCTAAATTCATGATAATCCGAATTCCAGCATCTTCCATCTCATCCCTTTGAGACAACTTAACTCATTTCGTTTATCTATTTGTGGTTAGCTTCACCATTTCTAATTTTATCTGGATAACAATCCGTTTGGACTGTGGAAATAAAGGGACTACAAGATAGCTGAAGCAGCATGCAATGGAAACAACAGTTTAATTTACTCACATCTACAACCATTTTATCGATTTCACATATATCAATTTGTTCCACAGAAGAATAACGTGAAACTTCACGCAAAACACCACCATCACCACCTCCAATAACCAAGACCTGATAAAGTGAAGCTGTGTTAGTCAAAAAGATATAAAGTTATCTTAATAAACTTACATGAAAAAGCGTCAAACAAGTTTCTAAAAAGTGGAGTAAAGTTTGTGAAGGAATGTACCAGCCAATTACCTAAAACAGAAAATTCTGCTACATTAAATCTATTATTAGAAACAAGGTGATCAAATTGGATAGGTAGCATTCAGAAAATTTAATAAACTAAAGCCATCAACCTTGAATAACAGAATTTCCCAATTAAAGTCATTGTCTAAGCCTTTGTCCTATATAATGGGATCAATTATGAAGCAAAAGCTTCCCAAGGATTTGATAAAAGTACAACCGGCTGCACATCTGGCATTGACCCTCTCATAATTAGTGTCGAATCCCTGGATTAGGATACTATAACAAGAGAGGAGTTGTCATAATCTAACCAGCAAATATGCATCCTCCATATTCTTCCAGATTACAGACATCTAGACGAAGGAAAATGATGATATATTCACTGAAGGAAATTAGGTTCAAATTCAGGGCACAGATAAAGCCAAGAGCGAAATACAACATATTAAAATGACTCTTTTAAGATGATTAAGATACAGACAATAATGTTTTTTTATTAATATTATACGTGGAATGATTTCTCCACCATCAAAAAATCTAGAAAAACAATAATCAAATACATTTTATCACTAAATAAAAAAATAACACAGATGCTTGTAGGAGTCAGTGACTAACCTTCTTAGGATTTGGGATGGAGCAAAGGGGAAGGTGTGCTATCATTTCTTGGTATGCACACTCATCCCTCTCTGTCACTTGAATGACTCCATCCAAGACAAGAACCTTTCCATACGTCGATGACTGAAACAAAATAATGCAAATATGTTGTAACAAGCATACACAGACTTTGCTTATGCAAGAATTTTAGGGCACTTCATGATATCTCAGTGAAAAGGTACCTGAAATACCATCACATTTTGATAGTCAGATTTTCCTTGGAATAGAACCTTTTCTACCTTCAAGGAATGAGCTTCACCTATAATACGACAAAAAAAGGGTTTATTTCAGGATGCTCTTATTTGTTGTATTCAAATGACACAGATTTTTCATGACTCGTGGGTTTAGAAACATATAAAAGCACATGAACAGGTGATTTCAAAAAAAATTGTAACAAACTAAAATGGAAAGACGACACTTGCACAAAAAAAACTCCAACTTTACATGCTATTTTGTGCATATTAGCTTAGTCTAGCTACCATAAGGAGATTACCGTATGGAATAAGGTTACGGAAACCTGGTGGAGGTTATGTATACAACATTCAATTATCACTTGATGATGCTTTGAATTTGCGAAGGTCAACATATAATGTCCCCCACTTGGGTGGTGGGCTCTCTTCAATTCAAGGGGAGACATGGAACGGTAAGGAGTTATAACAGAGCTATGCACCTCCAATTGGAATGAAATGTAAATCTTTAATAGGACTATGTCTGAAAATGTTTGATTCGAACAAATGGAGGTGAACAGACAACGAAATGGTTAATAAACTGTCCAGGGTCTGATATTGAGATGTTCATTGACTATGTATTCCATTGGATTCTAGTGAGTGGATAGAAAATGGAAGACTGCAGGAATTAAAAAATAAAATGTAAATCTCCAATTTGGACTAAACCCTTGTCCTGCTAGGATAATAATCTAGTGAATTCTCACTCTGATTTTTTTATATATTTAGAATGGCTTCCGAACAATAGGAAAATAACTTGTGTCACAGAAAAATTTCTACAGGCCCGTTAAAGGCAAAACCCAGTAAGGCTATAGGAACCGAGTTCTCGTTTTTTTTTTAATTCTCTTTGATGTTCATTCAATTTTGTTGATAGGGTAATTATTGGTCAAGAAATGTCCAGCTTTTCTTTTATTTAGGTTTTTTGGGGGGGGCGGGGGGGGGGGGGGGGTTGAGCACGTCTGAAATAACAATGTTGAGATGGATGAGTGCAGCATGGAAAAAGATAGGATGGGTAAAACCCTCTTAAAAAACATGGCTTTCAGTTGAGGATAAAATTTGGGAGAATTTATAGAGATGATTTTGCATGTGCCGCAGAGACCGGTTAATGCCCTAATAATTTTGAATGATGTGGTTGTAATTGATGAAGGGCAAGGACTTACAGTAAACCTAAACAAAGAACAATTGATGCATTATAAATGATATGTCACTTAGCTTAAGAGATGACGAGGCCGCAAAGAGGGAGACACGATTTTTTTCCCACCCCTTTTATGCAGCAGACAACAAGGATTTAGGATAAAAGCTTAGGTGGTGCTAGTTCTTCCTTCGACAAACGAGCAGAAAAGAAGAATGACCTACGAATATACATAAAACCGACTAAAGTCGTTGAATTTCTTACTTTCTCTATTACAAAAATTTGACATAAAAAACTTATTTTAAAAAATCCCCTAAACACTAACAAAATCTAAGGATAACCACATGGGCATCTGAAAAGCACAAAATTCATGTTATTTAAGCTGTTGCTCTTTATGAAGTAATAATATATATATAATTCTCACTCCCAACTATAAATATACAGTCTTGCTAAAAATAAAAGGAAATTCTAAGCATAATCACGCGCAAAACCACACCCTCAACCAAATCCATACATAAAGAACTAAGCCAATACTAATCTTTCGCTAAATTCCATTAGAAGCGTACTTAAAATCGTTTATTTTCCTCTTTTTTCTAGAAAGCGAACAAATTGCATCACTCGTCTGTACTTTTTTCCATCAAAATGAAATATTTAACTAAAGTTTCGGTTACTCCTCTTGATTAGTACCAAATTCCAAACCAAATAAGCTAAATATTCACATAAATGTGTGTGAATGAACAATGATCGTCAATCAAAAACGAGAGAGAGAGAGACCTGGCCACATAGGGCTCATCTCAGAGAACCATCCAGGGATGATCGCAGATATGCCATTGCCTTCGCCTTCGCCCTCTCGCGGCCTCTTCGTTTGCCCCTCTGCTTCCATCGCTCCTCCCAAAAAAGCTGAGATTTTTAGGGTTTTGGGGGGGTGGGGGGGCGCATTTTAAATAGAGGCGAGAGAAGAGATGGGGAAGTGGGCCTCCTTTTCTTTAAAAAGGGGCCGACATTTAAATTGGGTGGCGAATTTTGAAAGTGTGATGATAATGAGTACTTGGGATTGATTCCTGATAATGAGTTGATCATTTTTCTTATCTGCATGGGTTCGATTCGATTCATTATCACGCATGACTGGGACATTGTACTGCTTGATGATAAACTCCTGATATGAGTTATGAGTTGTGTTGTGCGAGTTGAGTTTTCTAAACCTCCTAAAGCCAGCAAACTACAATCATCTAAACTCCAATCGGAGTTGGCCGACAAAAATGCTTGTTGTATCAGCGGTTCTGCTACAACCGGACTGAACAAAATGGTTTTACAATAACAAAAAGTTCATACAACAAGCATATGAATCGTTTTCTTCATTTCTGTTTTATTAAAGAACTCCACCTTAAATATCAATGCCATTGTTTTGCATGTGTGGGTGTACATGTATATGAAAATAAAAGTTTGATGTTGATATCTTCGTCATTATAACTAAAAATCTATTATCTTAACTAAAAGTTATTAAAAATCTTTACAAACATTTTGATTATAATGTTGATATATACACACGTGCATCACACGTCTAACAGATTTACCGTGTATACCATCTTAGAATTAAGATTTTTGTTTTTGATGATTTTCTAATTAATCATGTGGCGTAAATTTTCCATCCTACATATATTACAATGGTAGAGAACCAGAGATATGATTCCTCTCTCATGGCTGGAAAAGCAAACTATAGAGATCTCGGGGCCTTTCATAGCGCAGTCTCGTACAAGAAAGCCTACACATTCGCTGGAGCTGATGCTTGCTTTAGCTAAAGAGGCAGAGGACATCACATACCCCTTACCTTTTGCACATGAGATTATGTTCCATTCTCATCATTCTATTGATGACACCATGAAAATTAATTGAAGGGATTTTTCTATGTATCATCCCAAAACTTACCTAATTCCAAATATCACACCCAAAAATTCATATTTCCATATACCAACTATAATGTTCTCAAAAAAACACCTCTTTAACCATTTAATCATTTTTTAAAAATTAAACTTGGATTAACTTGACTCTTTCTCTCCTCCTTTTCCCTTTTAACTCCATAAACCCAACAAGTTTCATCGTGCGTCGGATCACGTCAAGATGTTACCTTCTATAGATCTACTGTCGGTGACGATGGACGGCTTGGATTGAGTAGGAGAGTAGCCTCCTGAAGCGTGTGGGTCTCAACGGGTTGTGGTTTTGAGATTGAGCCGAGCTACCTGCAAGGAAGTCCCGGGGTTGTTGTACCACCGAGAACCCTCAGACGATCAAGTTAGTGGTGCAAGTCGAGCAGAGTAGCGGCTTAATCAGGAAAGAATTGTTTATTTGATGATGCTCAATATTGGCGGTCTCCAAGAGCTGGACACGTGGCAGATGACGTGTCCTAAAACTCAGAAGGAAGGGCCACAGGGGCCGACCAGGCAACCTCTGTACCCGACCCACAAGCACAAGCTGGCCCTCCTCGGGGCCCTCTGCAAGTTGGCCTCCTCTACCCCCCAGCTCGACTCGAGCTGCCACAGAACCAGGACTCCTCGGCCCTCTTGCTCATCTCCGAGCTCCCTAGCCGAGGCCGTCTTCCTTGGTCCCTCCGACCAGATCCATCGCTCACAGGCGTAACCGCCATTCTGCGAATCTCGCCATGCACGGATTCTCCGCCGGCAACATCCCACGTTCCACGCCTCCACGATCCCCATTAATGGGCGATCTGCTCTCGACGCGGGCGTAATGTCGGGAGCGTAACTGCTGGTGAGATTCTCGCGCCTGCTGCCGCATGCCATCACCGCTATATAAACCCCCATCACATATGGGTCAAGTAAGCTATTTTTATTCCACTTAGCCGTTACTCTGCTCGGATCTAGCACTGACTTGATCGTCGGAGGGTCCTCGGTGGTACCAAACCACCTCGGGACTTCTTTGCAGGTACTCGGTGCCAAACTCCTCAAATCACAATTCTCATCAAAACCCATTGAGATCCACACGCAACCGAAGACCACCACTAAAATCCACCGGGAGATCAACGGAAGACAACATCTGACGGAGACCTGAAAAGGACTTCCATCAGCTGGCGCCGTCTGTGGGAAACGCAAACTCCACAAAAACAAAGTTGGCCTTCCGATCTCCGCTCGCATGGCGAGCAACCATCCTGAAGATCCCGGTACCAGCCGCCTCCTTCCCCTCACCAAAGGCGCGGATGAGCCTCCTCCAGCGACCATCATCAACGCCCTCGCCAGCCGAATAGATCGGCTACAGTCGCTCGTCCGCGTCCAAGCGGCCGGGCTTGGGCCCCAGATCGCCGCTCCACTACCTCCAGAAGGCTCTGCCCCCATCTGGACAGCTG
This sequence comes from Agapanthus africanus, assembly GCA_030015575.1. NCBI lineage: Eukaryota > Viridiplantae > Streptophyta > Magnoliopsida > Asparagales > Amaryllidaceae > Agapanthus > Agapanthus africanus. The sequence continues at coordinate 440,466 of JASDDO010000218.1, read as the reverse complement.
ACCACCAACGGCCCACGACTCCTGACCACCGATCTCTCGAGCCGGTACCCCCTGAGGCCCGCTGGGCGCCCCACGGCTCCACACCAAGGTCCGCCGCCAGAACGCCTCGTCTCGAGCCTCCTCACGACCCTTATCCCCCTGAGGAGATATCAGTCACCTCGCCTGTCCACAGGCATGGTCGACACCACCCCCCTCGGCGGGGCCGCACTGAAGGGGTCCACATCGGCGGCTCGAAAGCCACATCTCCCAGGGATCTGAGGCACCTCATCGAGAGGAACCGGGGCCGCTCCCAGACGCAGGTCACCCGCAGTGGAGGTCTGGGATCCCAAGGCGCCGATTCCTCGGGATACCACGGTCGGCTCGACGCCCTCGAGAAGAAAATCGAGGGCATGCGCCGGGAGGCTCACCTCTCGAGCGACAGGGCTAAGTACGCTCCGATTCGCTCACAAAGCCGTTCACCGAGGAACTGCTCGCCGTCCACGTCTCCTCGCGCAACAAGCCCCCAAAGGTCTCCCTGTTCGACGGGAAAACCGACCCAAAGGACCATCTGGACGCTTTCACCGCGGGGATGAGCTTCCAGGACCACTCCGACGCCGTCCAGTGCAGGGCCTTCCCGGCCACCCTTATCCGCGCAGGTCGGGACTGGTTTCGGGGGCTCGAGCCCCGCTTAATCTCGACCTTCGACGAGCTGGCTACTCAGTTTCTCGGCCATTTCGTTGGGAACCGTCGACAGAAGGGCACGGTCGACTACCTCTTCACGGTTAAGAGTGAGGACAAGGAAACGTTCAAGGCCTACATTACCCGTTTCTACAACGCCCTTCTCGAGGTGCCCGAGCACCGGGACGAGATCGTCATCACGGCGCTTAGATCTGGTCTGAGGCACAAGGAGTGGTTACGCTCCTTCGCGTTAGCGCAACCTAAGACCATGGCCGAGGTCAAGACGTGGACCAAGCGTGAGGTTCAGCTGGAATCCGAGGTGAACGCTAACCTCCCCCGAGCAGAACGATCCGACCAGAAGAAGAGGGCTCGGGAGGAGAGGCCGGAGCGTCAGCATCCCTACCACCCGAAGTTCTAGGAGTATACCCCCCTCAACGTCTCCCTCGCAGTATTGCTAGACGAGGCCCAGAACAAGGGATTCTTCAAGTTCCCTCCAATCCCGCGTCAAGCTGCGAAGCGAACCCGGGGCCCTTACTGCGCTTTCCACCGGACACTGGGCCACGCCATGGAGGATTGCAAGTAACTCAGGGACTACATCGAAGAGCTTGTCCAATCGGGACACCTCGCCGCATACTTGAAGGACAAACGGCAGGCCGACCGCGAGCAAGAGCAGCATCGCCCTCCCCCTGACCTGACCATCGGCCAGATCATGCTCGTTTCGGCGGACGGCCAGCACGGAACTCAGGGAGCCTCGTACCCTGCGCCAAGCACGGAGGCCCACAGTCCTCCGGGGAGCTCGGGCCGAGCCAATAAAATCATCTACTAGCATATACCTTTCCTTTAAGGCAATGTAAACTCTTCCTAGGATCTATTGTTAATTTAATAAAGATCAATGGAACATTGCGGAAAAGAAAGAAAAACCTTATTTATTCAAAAGGTATTATGGGCTCCTCAGCCATACACGCAAAAAGAAAAGGAAATTACAACAGTGGAGGAAGGGGGTGCAGCGAGCACTGCTCGTGGTACTCGGTAAAGATCTCCGCTAGCCGGGGCCTCTCGAGGTCCAACCTCTGTCCCTGGTTCCCCCCGCGCGCGTCGATCCCAAGCCTCAGCTCGTAGCATTCACGGACGAGCGCCTCTGAGCGGGCCAGCCGGTTCGCGGAGATCAGGCCGAAGCGCCTCAGAGACCGCAGCTTGCCCACAGCCTCGTCATAGAGCTGCTCGGACAGGGGGTTGTAAAGCCCGGGCGACGCCCTCCAGATAGAGTACATCAGCAGCTGTAGCAAGAAGGAGCGTCGGGGGAGCAGCCGGCCGAAATGGTCCTCAATGCTCCCATAGACCAGCTGCACCGTGTCCTCGGTGCAGTTCTAGTCGTAAAGGTACACGTCTTCGAAGTGGATGATGTCGGGGATAGTAAACGGGAAGTCTTGCATTTTGGACGACCCATTTATGAAGGATGGAAGGACCAGTACTCCTTCAGCCTTATATAGCCCTCTGCGCAGCTCAACAGTCGCCCGCTTTTCACCCAAAAAGTCGCCGCCACGCGGCGGTCATCAAGCCTTCTCTGGTGGAATCGAAGCGATGCGCCCCTAGCGCTTCGCCTCCCCCCGCATTCAATGCACATGCTACGCGCACTGTTGCCGCGACCGTTCCTATTCCCCATGCCTACAGCTGGATGGTCGGGCTACACCTCGCGAAGATTCAACCAGGCAGCTATCCTGCTCGGCCACCCCTGGCGGGTAGCTTCCCTACCGCAACGCTAAGGATCAGAAAGCCCTCCCAGAGGCAGTCGAGCCCGAGGATCCCTCGCTCGGCTATCCCCAGCGGGCAGCTTCCCTGCCACAACGCCGAGGATCAAAAAGCCCTCCCAGAGGCAGTCGAGCTCGAGGATCCCTCGCTCGGCTATCCTTCAGGACAAAAGCCCTCGCCAAGAGGCACCGGGCAGTAACCCTGCCCGGCCAAGGGTCCTTAGTAGGCTTCTATAGCCCCTCCCGCGCTAAGGAACAAAGTCCTCCCAGAGGCAGTCGAGTCCTTGCTCGGCTATCCCCGGCTGGTAGCTTCCTACCACAATCGACAGGGATCAAAGTCCTCGCCAAGAGGCACTGGGTAGTAACCCTGCTCGGTCCCCGTCCTGAAGAGTCAAAGCCCTCGCAAGAGGCAACCGAGCAGCTACCCTGCTCGGTCATCTCCGACTGGTAGCTCCCTACCCATGACGCCAGGGATCAAAGCCCTCGCAAGAGGCATCCGAGCGGCTGCCCCGCTCGGTCATCCCAGGCTGGTAGTTGCCTACCCGTGACGCCAGAGATCAAAGCCCTTGCCAAGAGGCAACCGCGCAACTTCACTGCCCGGTCATCCTTAGTGGGCTTCCTACAGCCCCTCCAACAATAAGGATCCAGGCCCTCACCAGAGCGAACGAGCGGCTACCCTGCTCGGTCATCTCCGGCTGGTAGCTCCCTACCTGCGACGCCAGAGATCGAAGCCCTCGCAAAGAGGAGACCGCGCAGCTTCACCGCCCGGTCATCCTTGGCGGGCTTCTTACAGCCCCACCAACGCTGAGGATCCGAGGCCCTAACAAGTGGCAGCAAGTCCATCGAAGTTTAAGCGATCCACCCTCGGCTCCGGGGCCATGAAGATGCCTCCTCGGCAGCGCTTGGCAAGTGGTCGAAATCGACCCGACGAACGATCGCTAGACAGATAGCTGACCCAACAGTCCAAGCAGAAATATTTTGCAAACATTCTTCACAAACAGATGGTAGAGCGCGATTCAATAAAACCAAAGAAAATTTTTATTACTACCAAAGACGAAAGCTTTACAAAGGGTATTTTTTGAGGCTCCCCAGCCTTACAAAATTCCAAAAACAAAAAATGAAAGGAGGAAGACGAGGGCTCTAGACCTCAGGGCCAGGTACGACCTCAAGGTCCTCGATATCCACCACGTGGCGCGCGGGGTCCTCGGCGGGTTCCTCGTCAGGAACCTCTTCCCCCTGCTCATCGGCACCCGCGAGGGGGAACTCGGCCCGGAGATCTCCGTCGGCAAACTCCGGCATCCGGTCATTAACGGCGTCGAGGGCATCGTTCCAGATGCGGGTCGTAGTCACGGCCAAGTCATTATAGAAGTCCTTCGACTTCTTATAGCTCTCCACAACCTTCAGTTCAGCCGACTTGGCCGCCTCGGCTGCCGCCCCGGCTGCCGCCCCAAGCTTCTTCCGGAGGGTCTTCACCGTCCTCTTCAGGCTGCCGGCAAGCACCTGGGCGTCCTCGAGCTTGACCTCGGTAATCACGGCAGCCTCGCGATGCCGGGCTACCTCCCGCTTCCCGGCCTCCACCTCGCCTTCCAAGGCGGAAACCATCGCCGTCATCGCCTCCAGCTCCCGCCTGGAGCTCACTTCCAGCGAGGCGAGCTAGCCCGCAGCCTCCAGCGCCGGGGCTACCACCTCGGCTTCCATACACAAGGCGAGGGCCACGTGCTAGAGAACCTAGAAGACACGAAAAAGATCAGAAAGATGAAGGAGGCACCGAATCTCACAATGAACCAAACACTTACCTGCACAGACTCCTGGGCGACGGACGCCGGCTGGGCCCTGAAGGTCCCCTCGGGAACTCTACCTCCGGTCGAGATCTCTATCTCATGCAGAAAGCTATCCGCGACGGATAGCCCCGATGGCACCGCGAACCGGAGGCCCCCTTCCTCCACCATAGTCGGTGAGGACCGGCCCCGGGAAGGTCCCCGGGAGCTCCTCTTGAGCGGCTCCGAGGGAGAGCCGATCTTCTCTTCCGAGGCCGGGTCCTCCAGAATCAGGGCCTGCTTCCGGCCCGACACTCTGCTGGGACCCGGGGCGGGATCCGCCCCCGAGCGCTCGCGGGACACTACCGCCGGAGCAGTAGGAGCCGGGCAGGCTTCGCACGAGAAGAACTGGCGCCCCCAGCCTTCGTAGCCTGCCTCGACTGGCGCATGGAGGCTTTGAGCGAGTCGAAGTCCATGGATCCTGCACAAGGCAAATACCCAACAAATCAGCGATACGAGCAGGACACAAGCCAAAAAGCTAACCTAACTTACCGATGAACTCAACGGGGCTGAGCCCGGCCCAGCTCAGAACCCTCTCGGACAGCAGCACGTCAGATCGGGGGATGGGCTCCCACGACGCCACCCTCACCGCAGCGGGGTCATCGGACTGGTTCCCCAGCAAACATTTCTCCCTCGACCACTTGGTAGGCACGGGCCAGTCCTTGCCCTCGGGAGGGGAGACGAAGAAAAATTTCTTTTTCCAGTCATGAATAGAAGAGGGCAAGGCCACGACCCCGGTCCCCAGCGCCCCCCGGCCGCTTTCTGAAGGAGAGATAGACCCATCTCGGGTCCCCCGCTCGACTACCAGGGTGACTTTTGAAGACGGGAGAAGAATCGAGAAGGGAAAGGCCGAAGGAAACTGCCTGTAACTTCAGGCGGATCAAGAACCCGAGAAAGATCCTCCACGAGTTCGGCACTAACTGGCCGGGGGCCAAACCGAAAAAATTCAGCACAGCAACGACCTCGGGAGAGAAGGGCAGGCGCATTCTGCCCCAAAAAGCTTCCAAGTACGGGGCGATTTCCCTGCCCTGTACTTGATCCGCCCTCTCTCCTTCCTTGGCCAGTCGGAGCATGCAGCACGAGGGGATGTGGAAGCGAGCCCGAGCATTAGCGAGATTGTCCTCATGCCTCACCCAACACGAGGAGCCAGGGGCCGCATCTGCCGCCTCCTTCCTGGGGGCTGCCCCCGCCTCACGATCCCGGGGAGAGGACCCGACCCCTGCTCCCCTGGGGGACTCAGACACAACTGAGGGGTCTCTAAAACCTACTCCTACAACACCTACTGACTCTACAAAAGGAAGACATCTAACCTTGAAAAAGGAAATCTTCAGGGGCCGAAAGCGGGAGAGAGAAGACGAGCGTCGAGCAACCGAGACTTGAGAGAAGGAAATATGAAGGAGTAGGGGCCCAAGGGCGGACCCCATCCCTGTTTATTGCTGTGAGCGGCCTCATCCAACGACGCCCGTCATTTCCCGCCTAAACGACTCCTTGCGTCCAGCGGCTCCGATCGCTCCACGTGTCGATCCTGCGCTGGATCGTGTCCCATCAGATGCCGCAGGCCTGCATAGTTGCGTCAGCCAATTGACGCTTGACGCGTGGACCGTCGCTTCAGTGGCAAAGTGCACGGACCGGCGCACCTTCTTTAAATGCAAAGATCTCGCCTTGATTCGCTGACAGAAAAGACAACTGACGGCCCGAGGACTCGTCCCGACAAAAGCCCTGGGAAGGAGCCCGCCTCGGGAGGCCTAGCAGTCCACTCCTGACCTGACCCGCTGGCTGGTCGAGACAAGAGTGGGGGGCTAATGATGATGCTCAATATTGGCGGTCTCTAAGAGCTGGACACGTGGCAGATGATGTATCCCAAAACTCAGAAGGAATGGCCACAGGGGCCGACCAGGCAACCCCTGTACCCGACCCACAAGCACAAGCTGTCCCTCCTCGGGGCCCTCTGCAAGTTAGCCTCCTCTACCCCCTAGCTCGACCCGAGCTGCCACAGGACCAGGACTCCTCGGCCCTCTTACTCATCTCCGAGCTCCCTAGCCGAGGCCGTCTTCCTTGGTCCCTCCGACCAAATCCACCGCTCATAGGCGTAACCGCCGCTCCGCGAATCTCTCCATGCGCGGATTCTCCGCCGGCAACATCCCACGTTCCACGCCTCCACGATCCCCATTAATAGGCGATCTGCTCTCGACGCGGGCGTGACGTCGGGAGCGTAACTGCTGTCGAGATTCTCGCGCCTGCTGCTGCGTGCCACCACCGCTATATAAACCCCCATTACAGAGGGGTCAAGTAAGCTATTTTTATTCCACTTAGCCGTTACTCTGCTCGGATCTAGCACTGACTTGATCGTCGGAGGGTCCTCGGTGGTACCAAACCACCCCGGGACTTCTTTGCAGATACTCGGTACCAAACTCCTCAAATCACCATTCTCATCGAAACCCATTGAGATCCACACGCAACCGAAGACCATCACCAAAATCCACCGGGAGATCAACGGAAGACAACATCTGACGGAGACCTGAAAAGGACCTCCATCATTACTTGAGTCATCTGAAAGAGGAGTTTATGTAGCTGTGGCAATAGGTAGGCAGGTGCGAGAATCACGCAGGCTGTTACGCCCCCGACGTCACGCCCGCGTGATAGGCGGGATCTCCCATTAATGGCGAGACATGCTCGTTAATGGAGGATTGTGATGGCGTGGAACGTGGGACGTAGCCGGCGGATATCTTGCGCATGGCGAGATTCGCGGAGGCGAGGCGGAAGCAACTGCGAATGATGCCGTCGGTCAGTCGATGGGACCAAGAAAGATGAGCTCGGCGGGAGGCTCGGGACCGAGCGAGAGGCCGAGCTATCTTGGTTCTGTGGTAGCCCGGAGGCGAGCTGAGAGGGCTGAGGAGGCCAATTGTGTAGGGGGCTCGGAGGTGAGCCAGCAGCTGTTTGTAGGATGGGCATAGGAGTGGTCTGGTCGGCCACTGCAGGTCCTTTCTTGTAAGCTTCAGGACATGTCATCTGCCACGTGTCATGATCTGGGAGACCACCGATATCGAGCATCATCATTAGCCCTCCACTCTCGTCCCGACCTACTCACGGGTCAGGTCGAGAGTGGTCTGCTGGGTCACCCGAGGTGAGCTCCTTGTCGCAGATGTCATGAGCGTGCATTCCCGGGCAGTCAACTGTATCTTCTTGGTGACGTCAGCAGGTCAGAGGTCAGATCTCGCATTAAAGAGGATGCACCGGATCGTGCGTACGTTCACCAAAGCGAAAGCCCACGTGTCGGGCGCTAGTTGGCCGACGCGACGGGCCGTAGATTTCTGGCGTCTGATGGGATACGACCAATGCATATGCGACAGGTGGAGCGTTCGTGGCCGTTGAATGTAATGGATCGTTTCGGCGGGAGATGGCTGTCGCCGCAGGATGTGTACGCAGGCAGCCATAAATATAGGTGGGGTCCTTATCGTGGCCTGTACCACTTCATATTTTCCTCGCCTTGGGTCTCGTTAGCTCGGCGCTCTCTTTTTAGGTCGGATCTCAGCGTTTTCCCTTCCAAGGACTCATCCATTCAATCAGGTTAGATGTCTTCTTCTGAAGAGTTTTTAGAAATAGATTGGGTAGGGTCTAAGGAGCCCCCTATAGATTCTTCTTCTTCTTCCGCTTCTTCTTCTACTGAGTCGGAGTCTTCCCGGGAAGTTAAGGCCAGATCCTCTTCTCGGGGTCGTGAGATGGGGACGGTCCCCAGAGTGGATGTCGCGGATGCCCCTGGTGTGTCATCCACGGTGAGGTACGAGGATGAGCTCGCCACCGCTCGGGCTCGTTTCCACATTCCTCCCAGCTATACGCTTCGTTTGGCCGAGAAAGGAGAGAGGGCAGTCAGGTACGGGGTAAGGAGATTGCCCTGTACCTGGAAGCTTTTTGGGCCGGAATGCGCTTGCCCTTCTCTCCTGAGGTTGTTAGAGCACTGAATTATTTTGGGTTAGCTCCGGGCCAGTTAGTGTCGAACTCCTGGAGGATTCTTCTTGGGTTCCTGGTCCGTTTGAAGTTGCGCGCGATCCCTTAAAGGCTGAGCACCCCCACCTCTTATCTCTGTTACAAGAGTCACCCCGGCGCTCGTGCGGGCGAGCCGAAGTAGGTATACATCTCCTTTAGGAAACAGCGGGGAAGTGCTCCCGGATCGGGGGTCGTCGTCGTGCCTTCTTCCATCCACGATTGGAAGAAGAAGTTTTTATTTGTTGGACCGCCCGAGGGTGAGGACTAGTCCATGCCCACCCAGTGGTCTAGGGATAAGTGTCGGTGAGAGAGTCAGTCGAGCGATCCCGACGCGCTGAAAGTGGCAGAGTGGGAGCCTCTTCCTCGGGCTAACGTGCTGCTTTCTGAGCAGGCCCTTAGTTGGGCTGGGCTCAACCATGCCCAATTCGCGGGTAAGTTAGGAGTTTACAGGCGATCTGTTAGACTTGCATTTATTTTACTTTTACTTGAGTTGCTGACTCCATTGTACCTTGTCTTGTGCAGAACCCATGGACGTGGGCAAATTCCGAGCAGCCATGCTCGAGCAGAAGAAGGGATCGAGGGCTGGAGGTGCCAGCTCCTCTCATCCGACGTCGGCCCCTGTTCCCCCGGCAGCCGCTCCACCCAAGCGTTCGAGTGCGGCCCGTGCCTCGGAGTGCGGCCAGGTGCCAAGCCGGAAGCGAGTTCTGGAACAGGAGGCCCGGGCTGCGGAGGTAGAGACTGGCTCCCCGGCTCCGTCTCTAAAGAGGTTTCTCCGGACGGTCCCGTGCACCCCGGCCTCCCCGATCCTGGAGGATGAGGGGGATCTTCGCTTTGAGGTGCCCTCGGGGCTCTCCATTGCTGACAGCCTGTTGGCCAAGATGGAGAGGTCGGCCGGGGGCAAAGTCTCTCGGGGTACTCTCAAGGCGCAAATGGCGGCCATCGCCCAAGAGGCCGTGAAGGTTAGTGCTCACCCCTCGCTTGGTTTTCCTCTCAGCATATCATCAATCGTGAAATTTGGTGCCCCCATTTTCTTTATGACCCCTCTCTGATTTCTTCAGGTCCTCCAACATGTCGCCCTTGTCGTCCAAATGGAGGACGAGGAGATCGCCCCGGTGATGCAAGTCGCGGGTGAGTTTTCCTCGCTGGAGGAGAGCTCCAAGTTGGAGCTGGAGGCGGCGATGGCGAAGGTCGTTGTCCTTGAGGACGAGGTGGCGGCCGGGAAGCAAGAGGTGGCCAGGCACTATGAGGCCGCCCGGGCCGCCGAGGCTAAGCTTCAGGACTCTAAGGTGCTCGTCGGCACCCTGAAGAAGTCAGCGAGCTCCCTCCGAAAGGAGCTGGAGGTGGCGGTAGAGGGGACAAAGTGAGCCGAGCTAAGAGCGTCGAAGATGGTGGAGAACTATAAAAAGTCGGACCACTTCTATGCCGACCTAGCCGCAGCCTCTACCCTCATTTGGCACGATGCCCTCGACGCCGTTAAGGCTCGGATGCCGGAGTTCCCTGATGAGGAGCTCCAGAACGAGTATCCTCGCGGGAATGACACGCAGGCTGATGCCCCTGGAAGTGTTGCTGGGGAGGAGGCCCCCGGCATGGGCGGCGCCGAGGCTCCTGCGATGGGCGCCGACCCTCCAGACGCAGCCCCGGTCGTGGTGGATGCGGTGCTCCTTGATGTCGCCCCGGCCCTAAGGCCTGAAACCCCTTGTCTTCTATACATGTATTTTTTGTTGCTTTGGGAATCTTGTAAGCCTCCGGGCACTTTTGTTAGGCTGAGGAGCCTATAATACCTTTGTAGAGACTTTTGATTTATGCGAATAAAAGAATCTTTTTGCAGTTTCTTTGCGTGCACATTATCCTTTTGTTTGTGGAGAGCATCCGTATTTGCACGGTTCAGCTTTCATGTCAGGTCAGTTCTTCGTATGGCGATCACACGTCGAGTTGAATTCGACCATTTGCCAAGTTGACCATTTGCCAAGTGTGCAAAGACCGGTGATGGGTCGGTATCTCCATGGCCCCGAAGTCGAGGTGGAGATCGCTCAGGCGTAGATAGACCGGACGTCCTTTGGTGGGGTTTTGTTCCTTAAGGACGGGCCGAGTAGGGTCGTTGCTTGGTGCCTCATGGCGAGGGCTTTGATCCCTGGCGTTGTGGGATAGGGAACTAACAGCCAGGGATGACCGAGCAAGGGCGGGCCTGGTTGCCTCTTGGCGAGTGCTTTTAATCCTTAGCGCGGGAGGGGCCGTAACAGGCCTACTAAGGACGGGCCGAGCAGGGTTTCTGCCCGGCGCCTCTTGGCGATGGATTTGATCCCTGGCATTGAGGGGTAGGGAGCTACCAGCCAGGGATAACCGAGCAAGGTCGGGCTCGGTTGCCTCTTGGTGAGGGCTTCAATCCTTAGCGCGGGAGGGGCCGTGAGAGGCCTACTAAGGATGGGCCGAGCAGGGAGATTGCTCGGTGCCTCTTGGCGAGGGCTTTGATCCTTAAGGATGGGCCGAGCAGGGTTGCTGCCCGGTGCCTCTTAGCGAGTGGTTTTGTAACACCCGAGCCCAATACTACTATTTCTGTTACTGGTTGAGTGTTAGATATTACTCATTTTATTTATCTTGCTTGTTTGGGTCTTACTGTAAAATTTCATCTGGCTAAGACATTTCTGCATATAACAAATTTTAGCACCTAAAACAAAATTAAAAATATCTATCTTGGCCTACTCGTCATCCCTAGCCGCGTGGTAGCGTCCGTGCGTCGAGTTCTCGTTCCGTTCGGTGGAACGGGCGAGTTTGGACGACTACGCGCGCGTACATGTGGCCGACTTGGGGGTATGCTTTTAATCATAAAATATTTCATTTTAAAATTTGGAACCCGCTTAAAATCCTACTATTTGAATTTCGAATTTTTGGACCCAACCCGGGCGCGATTTGGAAATGTTTCATTTAGCGCCAAAATCCCAAATTAATAAAATATTCAAACCTTATAATATTCCATATATATATATATATATCTTTACTGTTAACGTAATATTCTTAAATCTTTTTAAACTAATCTTTTAACCACTCAAATTCTTTTATCAGCCAATCAAGGGGTTTTTAACCCCGTGGGCCCGCTCCTATCTCTCTCTCTCTTCCTCTCTCCATCTCTCACGTCTCTCTCTCTAATTTCTATATATATATCTCTCTCTCTAACTCTCTTTCTCTCTCTCCCTTATATATTTTTCCCTCACCATTTATTATTCACGAGCAGAAACCCCACGTGAGGAAACCCACGAGAACTTAGCCCTAGCCACCATGCCCGCCGCCACCGCAGCTCCGACGCCGGCGTTAGCACCGCCGGGATCCTTGCCTCCTCAACCTCGTCTCATCCTTCCTCCTTTCCCCACGTTCCTGTGCACCCTACGCCATAGCCGCGCCCACCTGCACCCATCCCTGCTCACCCGTCGCACCGTTTGAGTCACCGCCGGCGATCTCAATCCGCCTCCCCGGCCTCGCTCGTCCCCTCAGTCTTCACAGTCACTGTTAGTCGGCCGCCGGAGCTCCGTCGACGAGGTCGACCGTCGCCACCCGTCCCACAGACCATTCGAGGTACCCCGACCCATGTGGTTCCACTGTTCGTCGTTTGGGTTCTTTCCGTGAACCGTGCGTCCGTCGCGTGTTTCCCCGCCGACGTTACGTTCCGTTTTTCCCGGTTCGCGACCCGTCGAGGCAAGTATCACTTGCTACATGCTATACTATGCGATTATATATGTTTGACTCATTAAACTTGCAAAACTTAACGCGGTATAGTTATTTTCTCATTTGGTTGTAATATGACATATATCATTTTTACAGTTAACATGAAATTACAATTTGCCACTTTTAACCTAAGAACCAAGTTTACCTGTTAATCACATTTTACTGTTTAATAGATTGTAGCACTTTCCTATGTAGTTCTATCACATTCGGATATTCGTATTCAAAGGCTTGATATAACTGTATTGCTTCATCATTTAAGCTGTTGCACCGCGAAGGGTGCTCAAAACCTGTTAATATAATAAAACGGCTGCACTATATTAATGCACTATTGTGATTGAGTGAACTGCTTATTATGTTTAATTTACTTCCTGCTGTTAATCCCCTGTTCGATTATATATCTGTTGTGAGCATACCCACGGTATTGTTACATCTTGACTTGACTTCGTTACACATGATATATATTGATATACCTGACATGGTACCGTTTACTGTTGACTTGACCTGATGTACCATGACCTGACCTGTTACCTGATCTCGTGCCTAATGCCAACAAACCCGATATGTAGTCCTCATGGACCATTCCAGTTGTCTATCCAGACAAACCTGCTGTTACCTGATCCTGTGTTGGCATTAGTTCTTGATTACTGAATACCTGACCTGACACACATAACTTGGGGGTATGGGGAAATCAAAAGTGTAAACTAAAGTGTAACTTAAAAGGGTATTACTTGATCCGTGGTCCCGGGGGGTAACAGGACAGAGCCATTCGTGACTCTTACATTTTCCTGATCCGTGGTCCCGGGAGGCAACGGGACAGAACCACTATTGGTTCCCATATTCTTGATCCGTGGTCTCGGGGGGTAACGGGACATATCCTTTGAGTTACATGGAGGATTACTCAAATTGATTTCAAAGACTTTAGACTAGGAAACCCGATAGAACAGTTTAGTTACCCACTGCACATTACCTTGCACCGCCTGTTTCACATTATTGCTTTATTCATGTTAGTTCTGCATTGCCTATTACACTGTTCATATTATATTACTTGTTGACTTGACGCGCTGACGTCTGGGTTTTGCATGGCCCAGATTCTTTACCACCGTCGCTGTCCGAGCAGGAGTACTTCAGCCAGCAGGCTGAGTTGTGAGTTCTGTAGTGGTTAGTTTTATTTACTGCATTTTTATTTCCAGATGTGAGCCCGCATTATGGGACATACTTTTCCGTTATTGTATTGGATCATTTGCTTCCGCATTTATTTATCATTGACTCTTGTTATTCTGGATTGTGGACATGTTTAGATAGTTTTATCTTGTTCTTGATATCTCTACAGCCGTAATGTGACTGTGGATGGATACTTCCTACCCACAGGTAGCATGGTTGGCTATGTCACGTACCCAATCTAGCGTACTCTGGGAAGCGGGACGTGACATGGTTCTTTTGGTATCAGAGACATAGGATAGTCGGGTTGATTCTTTTGTAGTTGGGTATTGTACCCAATACACGAATCAGAATACCCGTGTTTAAGAAACATGTCCTGCCACCTTGACCGTTTTACCATTCTTGAATCACATTCTTCCTGATTGTATCTTTTACGATGTGCAAACTTATTTTGCATATCGATTCGAAAACCTGATTCCTTGTTATCTCTAGGACTTAGGCGACTTGGATGGAGTTATGTAATTGTGGCTATGATACCGCGGCATAGTTACAATGCGGTACTCTATTTAAGTATCTTGGAGTTCTAGCCTTGATCTATATTCAAAATCTATCATCATGCTAATGTTGGGTATTTTGAGTTCAGGATTATGGCTGGTAAGAAATTGAAGACATACCAGAGGCGTGTGGACGAAGCCGCCATACTTGGAGTGATAAGAGGAATGCTAGAGAATCAAAGAAACAGACCGAGCTGATCCAGCAGCAAGAGGACTCGTTTCGGGAAGGTTTGCAGATCGTTCAACAGTCTGTGAACAATGTTGGAGCTAGACCAGTTGACCGAGTAGGGACCGTAGCAGATTTCAGGCGGTTGGGTCCGTCTACATTTACTGGTTTAAAGGAGCCGTTGCCAGTGGAGCAGTGGCTAGTTGACACAGAAAACTTGCTTTTTGCGGCACAGATTCCAGATGACAAAAAAGTTGTTGTGGTACGCATTCAGCTAGTGGACTACGCCCGAGAATAGTGGCTTGTTGAGGAGACCCGCTTGCCCAAGCCGATCAAGTGGGCGGATTTTTCTAAGAGTTTCCTGGAGAAGTTCTTCCCGCGGACTGCACGGGAGGAAATGGAAGAGAAGTTCATCGGACTAAAGCAGAAGGGAGCACCCGTAGATGTGCATGTAGCAGAATGGACGAGACTCAGTAGTTTCGCTGGACCTTTAGTTGCCAACGATGCAGACAGGGCACGGAGGTTCATGCGCAGACTGGACGTAGACATCCAGAGGCAGATTGTCTCCCTGGGTTTGACCACTTTCTCACAAATACTTGCAGCAGCCAAGAGCAGCAGAGTTTATCTGGGATGAAAGGGAGTTTGCAGCAGACAACAGTTGCGTTAAGGAAGCAGTTCGGTCGGGCCGGTCGACTTTAGGGCTAGGCCGACAAACAATATTCTTGCATCAATGGAAGTGATGAAAGTAAAGAGCCGGTTGTTGTTCGTGATTCTATGGACGTGTTTGAAGATATATCAGGTTTACCGCCGAGGAGAGACGTAGAGTTCGCCATTGATCTTATTCCTGGTGCAGCGCCATTATCTAAAGCGTATTATCCAATGGCGCCAGTAGAGTTGGAAGAAGTAAAGAAACAGGTTGCTGAATTGCTTGAAAAGGGTTGGATTCGAAGCAGTAACTCGCCTTGGAGAGCTCCAGTTCTTCTAGTAAAGAAGAAGGATGGCACAAGAAGGATGTGCATCGACTATCGAGAATTAAACCGGGTGGCTATCAAGAACAAGTACCCGATCCCTCGCATTAGAGAACTTTTTGAGCAGCTTAGTGGCGCGAGGGTATTCTCGAAGTTGGATTTACGATCCGGATATCATCAGGTCCGAGTGAAAACAGAAGATATTTGCAAGACGGCGTTCCGGGCTCGGTATGGACATTACGAGTACTTAGTGATGCCCTTCGGAGTAACGAATGCGCCGGCAGTATTCATGGACTTGATGAACCGAATCTTTTCACCGTTCTTGGATCAGTTCATTGTGGTATTCATTGACGATATTCTGGTTTACTTGAAGAGTTTTGAAGAGCATGCTGAGCATTTGAAGATCGCACTGCAGACGTTGAGACAGGAGAAATTGTATGCGAAGATGAGTAAGTGCGAGTTTTGGCTGGAGGAAGTAAGGTTTTTGGGGCATGTTGTGTCTGGCGATGGCATTGCCGTCGATCCAGAAAAGATTGCAGCAGTTCGAGATTGGCCTATTCCAAAGAATGTTGCTGAGATAAGAAGTTTCCTTGGATTAGCCGGATACTACAGGAGATTTGTGGAGAACTTTGCTCGTCTGGCAGAGCCGTTGACCAAGCTTACGCGCAAGGAGGTACCTTTTGTATGGGCGGATAAGTGTGCGTTAGCTTTCGAGACGTTGAAGCAGAAGTTGATAACCGCCCCTATTCTGACCGTGCCAGACAATTCCGGAGGATTGGTGATTCACAGCGACGCATCTGGGAAAGGATTGGGATGTGTTTTGATGTAGCATGGGAAGGTTGTAGCATACGCATCGAGACAGTTGAAGACCCATGAGAAGAATTATCCAACTCATGACTTGGAGCTTGCGGCTGTGATTTTCGCTTTGAAGATTTAGAAACACTACCTTTTGGGCGAAAGAGTCGAAGTTTTTACAGATCATAAGAGCTTGAAGTATGTGTTCACACAGAAGGAGCTTAACATGAGGCAGCGTAGATGGTTGGAGCTGATGGCTGACTACGATCTTGATCTTAAGTACCATCCGGGGAAGGTTAATGTTGTGCCGGATGCGCTTAGTCGGTTACCAGTAATTCAGGTGTTAACTACGCAGAAGGAGATCGTCGTAGATTTTCGAAGATTTGACTTGGAGGTTGTGCTACCGCGTTCTACGGGACAGTTGTTGCAGCTGCAAGTACATTCGTCTTTGATCGCGAATATTAAAGCAGCTCAATCGCAGGATCCTAGACTGCAAAAGTTTCGAGAGCAGGTTGAAGCCGGGCTACGAACAGATTTATTGATCCACGAAGATGGTTCGTTGAGGTATGGTAGCCGTTTGTGTGTGCCAAAGGGTGATGTTCGTGAAGAGCTTATGAAGGAGGCACACAGTTCAGCTTATTCTGTACATTCAGGAGGCACAAAGATGTACCGAGATATTCGACAGCATTTCTGGTGGGAGGGCATGAAGCGGGAGATTGCTCGCTTTGTGGCGAAGTGTTTGGTATGTCAGCAAGTCAAGGCTGAACACCAAAGGGTTGCTGGTTTGTTGCAACCACTTCTGATCCCTCAATGGAAGTGGGAACATATAACCATGGATTTCGTGACGGCTACCGCGGAGTCCAAAAGGAAACAATGCAGTATGGGTGATTATGGATCGGTTGACCAAGGCAGCTCACTTTATCCCTTTCCGGGTTGGTCAATCAACGGAGACTTTGGCAGAACGGTACATGCAGGAGATTGTAAGATTGCATGGCGTACCGGTGAGCATCGTGTCCGATCGGGACACTCGGTTCCTATCACACTTCTGGAGGAGTTTACAGGAAAGTTTGGGGACTCGATTGAAGTTTAGCACAGCTTATCATCCTCAAACCGATGGTCAGTCGGAGAGAACGATCCAAACTCTTGAAGACATGTTGAGGGCATGCATGTTGGACTTCAAAGGTTCATGGGAGGATCATCTACACTTGGTGGAGTTTTCTTACAACAATAGTTTCCAAGCAACTATCCAGATGGCTCCGTTTGAAGCTTTGTATGGTCGTAAGTGCCGTTCACCTGTTGGTTGGGATGATGTTGGTGAACGAAGATTATTGGGACCAGATTTGGTGGTACAGACAGTTGAGAAGGTTAACACCATCAGAAAGCATATGAAGACAGCTCAAGACAGACAGAAAAGTTGGGCTGACACGTCAAGAAGACCTCTAGAGTTCGCCGTGGGTGATTTGGTATTCTTGAAGATATCACCGACTAGAGGAGTGATTCATTTTGGGAGTCGAGGGAAGCTTAGTCCCCGATTCGTTGGACCCTTCGAGATATTGGAGCGCGTTGGAGAGGTAGCGTACCGTTTGGCGTTACCGCAGTCCTTGGCAGGTGTGCACGATGTGTTTCATGTATCTCAACTACGAAGGTATGTTCGAGATGAAACACACGTCTTGGATCATTCGGAGTTAACTGTACGGGAAGACCTAACTTTTGAGGAGCGACCGGTTGAAATCATGGATCGAAGGGAAAAGGTCCTTAAGAACAAGGTTATCCCCTTTGTGCTAGTTTCTTGGGGTAATCGATCGCATGGGGAGTCCACTTGGGAGCGAGAAGACGAGATCCGACAGAAGTTTCCTCACCTTTTCCTGTAGTTTTCTATCTTGTATTCTTGGAATTTCGAGGAAGAAATTCTTTTGTAGTTGGGTATAATGTAACACCCGAGCCCAATACCACTATTTCTGTTACTGGTTGAGTGTTAGATATTACTCATTTTATTTATCTTGCTTGTTTGGGTCTTACTGTAAAATTTCATCTGGCTAAGTCATTTCTGCATATAACAAATTTTAGCACCTAAAACAAACTTAAAAATATCTATCTTGGCCTACTCGTCACCCCTAGCATTGTGGTAGCGTCCGTGCGTCGAGTTCTCGTTCCGTTCGGTGGAACGGACGAGTTTGGACGACTACGCGTGCGTACATGTGGCCGACTTGGGGGTATGCTTTTAATCATAAAACATTTCATTTTAAAATTTGGAACCCGCTTAAAATCCTACTATTTGAATTTCGAATTTTTGGACCTAGCCCGGGCGCGATTTGGAAATGTTTCATTTAGCGCCAAAATCCCAAATTAATAAAATATTCAAACCTTATAATATTCCATATATATATATATATCTTTACTGTTAACGTAATATTCTTAAATCTTTTTAAACTAATCTTTTAACCACTCAAATTCTTTTATCAGCCAATCAAGGGGTTTTTAACCCCGTGGGCCCGCTCCTATCTCTCTCTCTCTCTTCCTCTCTCCATCTCTCACGTCTCTCTCTCTAATTTCTATATCTCTCTCTCTCTCTAACTCTCTTTCTCTCTCTCCCTTATATATTTTTCCCTCACCATTTATTTTTCACGAGCAGAAACCCCACGTGAGGAAACCCACGAGAACTTAGCCCTAGCCACCGTGCCCGCCGCCACCGCAGCTCCGACGCCGGCGTTAGCACCGCCGGGATCCTTGCCTCCTCAACCTCGTCTCATCCTTCCTCCTTTCCCCACGTTCCCGTGCACCCTACGCCATAGCCGCGGCCACCTGCACCCATCCCTGCTTACCCATCGCACCGTTTGAGTCACCGCCGGCGATCTCAATCCGCCTCCCCGGCCTCGCTCGTCCCCTCAGTCTTCACAGTCACTGTTGGTCGGCCGCCGGAGCTCCGTCGACGAGGTCGACCGTCGCCACCCGTCCCACAGACCATTCGAGGTACCCCGACCCATGTGGTTCCACTGTTCGTCGTTTGGGTTCTTTCCGTGAACCGTGCGTCCGTCGCGTGTTTCCCCGCCGACGTTACGTTCCGTTTTTCCCGGTTCGCGACCCGTCGAGGCAAGTATCACTTGCTACATGCTATACTATGCGATTATATATGTTTGACTCATTAAACTTGCAAAACTTAACGCGGTATAGTTATTTTCTCATTTGGTTGTAATATGACATATATCATTTTTACAGTTAACATGAAATTACAATTTGCCACTTTTAACCTAAGAACCAAGTTTACCTGTTAATCACATTTTACTGTTTAATAGATTGTAGCACTTTCCTATGTAGTTCTATCACATTCGGATATTCGTATTCAAAGGCTTGATATAACTGTATTGCTTCATCATTTAATCTGTTGCACCGCGAAGGGTGCTCAAAACCTGTTAATATAATAAAACGGCTGCACTATATTAATGCACTATTGTGATTGAATGAACTGCTTATTATGTTTAATTTACTTCCTGCTGTTAATCCCCTGTTCGATTATACATCTGTTGTGAGCATACCCACGGTATTGTTACATCTTGACTTGACTTCGTTACACATGATATATATTGATATACCTGATATGGTACCGTTTACTGTTGACTTGACCTGATGTACCATGACCTGACCTGTTACCTGATCTCGTGCCTAATGCCAACAAACCCGATATGTAGTCCTCATGGACCATTCCAGTTGTCTATCCAGACAAACCTGCTGTTACCTGATCCTGTGTTGGCATTAGTTCTTGATTACTGAATACCTGACCTGACACACATAACTTGGGGGTATGGGGAAATCAAAAGTGTAAACTAAAGTGTAACTTAAAAGGGTATTACTTGATCCGTGGTCCCGGGGGGTAACGGGACAGAGCCATTCGTGACTCTTACATTTTCCTGATCCGTGGTCCCGGGGGGCAACGGGACAGAACCACTATTTATTCCCATATTCCTGTTCCGTGGTCCCGGGGGGTAACGGGACATATCCTTTGAGTTATATGGAGGATTACTCAAATTGATTTCAAAGACTTTAGACTAGGAAACCCGATAGAACAGTTTAGTTACCCACTGCACATTACCTTGCACCGCCTGTTTCACATTATTGCTTTATTCATGTTAGTTCTGCATTGCCTATTACACTGTTCATATTATATTACTTGTTGACTTGACGCGCTGACGTCTGGGTTTTGCATGGCCCAGATTCTTTACCACCGTCGCTGTCCGAGCAGGAGTACTTCAGCCAGCAGGCTGAGTTGTGAGTTCTGTAGTGGTTAGTTTTATTTACTGCATTTTTATTTCCAGATGTGAGCCCGCATTATGGGACATACTTTTCCGTTATTGTATTGGATCATTTGCTTCCGCATTTATTTATCATTGACTCTTGTTATTCTGGATTGTGGACATGTTTAGATAGTTTTATCTTGTTCTTGATATCTCTACAGCCGTAATGTGACTGTGGATGGATACTTCCTACCTACAGGTAGCATGGTTGGCTATGTCACGTGCCCAATCTAGCGTACTCTGGGAAGCGGGGCGTGACAGGTTTGATCCCTGGAGTTTTGGGATAGGGAACTACCAGCCAGGGATAACCGAGCAAGGCGGGCCCGGTTGCCTCTTTGCGAGGGCTTTTGATCCTTAGTGCGGGAGGGGCCGTAATAGGCCTACTAAGGTGTCACACCCCGCTTCCCAAAATACGGAATACGAGGTATGACTAGGCCAGCCATGCTCCTACGGTCAAGGGATCATCCCACCGTAGTCACACTTCGGCTTCTAGCACTACATGGTAATCAGTAAATAAAGCACAGTATTAAAGGAATCACATTACTAATTTATTACATTAAAATTCCATTGTTCACAAAATTACAGATAATAAGATCAATAACTAACCAAGTTCGATCTCACGATCACTTTTATGGAAAGCAGTAAATGAAGAAGGTACACCAACTATATCTCCGTGAATTCAAAGGGTAGATCCGTCTCCCGTGCTGGTCCTCCCGCGGGATCTGAGCATGCATACTCAGGTCGTCAGAGCGACACAATAATAATATTTATTATAATAAGATGAAACAGGTAAATGTGGTAATACTGGTATAAGAACAATACAAGTAATCACTATGTCACTATATGATGCAGAATATGTTATGTGTCCCTATCGGTCTCTAGGTCATGTTTGAAATCACATAGTGGAAGGAGGATCATGTTTAACAGGAGTCTCGTACATACCCGAGACAACGGCCCACATGCCCGGGACATAACCCTGTCAGCCGGATCGCTAGATCCTATCCTACACGTATCAGTATCACGGTTCGAATGATCATCCTCTAAACACGGTCCCGCTAAATACGATACTCTTTCCACTTTGATTTCCCCCTTTTCCCTAGGTTCTCACTAGTTATGATCTTGATTTAGTCGTGTACGAGTATGCTAATGGTACGGTTTTATCACTGTTCACTGTATTAATCACTGTCACGAATGTTCACTTTCCATTGGTGTACTCGTCACTCCTAAACCAACATTCATCACGCACGATAATGCAATGTCCACACGCACTAACACTGAATATATGGCAAGGGTATGATATATGTATGTATGTTACCAATAAGCTATGTATGTTATGAATCAACATGCATGTCATTGACTAAAATAAATTGCATAAATTATTATGTTAATAATTCAGTAAAATGATACAAGTAAGATAAATAGAACACTTAGTCAGCAATTCATCAAAATTTGTTTCTGTTCAATCGGGATTCCGGTTCTCAAGATGTAGCTATTTCATTTTTTTTAAGTGCTCGCGGCTGGAAATTCAGTTTCAGAACTGAACGTCCGTTTCGCGACACGAATTGCAACCAGTTGGGATCAGAATTTAGCGATGTTGCAGTTGAATGAAATCTAGGGTTTTCGATAAAGTATTCAACGCAACAGACGGATCCTCAGTCGCATCTGTACGTTGAAAGTTATACACAGTTTAACCTCAGGGTGTCATTTCAGAATCTGTTCTGGACAGTTATACGTTCCGCCCTTTTAAATACAGTTTAAAATAGCAAATTGCGATGAAACGGAATGGAACCACCTGTTTTATTTAGCTAACAGAATTATCTTTAATCTACGGTAGAGTTCCGCAACATACGACTTCAGGAAACACAGTGACACAAGTCTTGGGACAGAACACAATAATCAGAAACGCTCTGGACTGCAGTCCAGAGTCGCATTCCGATCCAATTATCATCACGGTTTCAGAACAGAAAACATTAAAATTCTACATAGGGTTAAAGTTCGTCGAGTTGGCTTCGATTTAAGCCCTCGAACGTAGCATTCCAGTTTGAATATAATTTATGGTGATTTTATTCGTTTTCAGGTACGAGAGAATTCTAGTTTTAACGGCATATTTGGGGGTATCAATTTTTATCACTAACAATCGTATTTTCCAGCGAGATTCACACACGATATTCATCTTCCTATGGGCCAACAGAAAATATCAGTCTCCGTCAAAATAAACAATCATTTCCATTGGGATCTAACATCGAGCACTTAGGTCATGATATATATCGGTAATCGGTAAGTTTAATAACTATGTGATTCAGGTTTGTAACACAACTAAATTAGCATGAAGCAAGTAAATACTTGCCTGGAGAAAGTCTCGGGGTAGCACGGCAGCACGGTGTCACGAACGCGCGTTGTACGCCGCAAGATGAAAATGCGCGAGTTTGGCTCGCGATACGGAATTTGCGTCGGAGTTCCCCGGAGCCGTCAAGTGCTTGCTGGAAGGGGAGATGGTGCTCTGTGGTTGGCCTGGGACTTGCTGGGGTCGACGATGTCGGCGATGGTCGCTCCGGCGATGTGCACCGTGAATGCGCAGTACGGGAAGAAAGTGGGTTTTTGGTGATAAAGAGAGAGAGAGAGCAGTGGGGACTTGGGAATTGTGGTGAAGGTGATGATGCTGAGGAGGTGGAGATTGACGACGTGGTGGGGGTCGCCGGCGTCGAGGAGGCGTGCAGGGGTGACTCGAGCTCGGTCGGGTGATGGGTTTCTGTGTGCCGAGGTGTGGGTGTGCAGGGGGCTCGGGTTAATGAAGGAGGAGTCGTGGAGGGATTTAGGAGGAGGTTAGGGTGAGGTGATGCAGAAGGGAATCGGAGGAAAGTTCGTCGTCGTCGTCGAGGGTGGAGGTTGCAGTGGGTTGTGGGAGGTTTGGGTGATCGGGTTTGGGGGCTCGGCGAATGTAGAGAGAGAGAGATGAGGAGTGAGTGGGAGACGGGGTTGAAGACGTGGGGGTAACGGCAGGAGCGGGGGCGTGAGGCGCGGCGGAGGAAAGGGATCGCGCGCGCGAGTTGCGGGAGGTTACCGTTGGGGATTTTTGAAGAAGAGGAACAGTAGAGTGGGGTCGGGTCGGGTCTAAAGAGGCGGCCGGAGGGAGTGGGCCAGGCCCGCTTCAAAAGTAATTCCCTTTTAAAAAAAAACCTCGTGGGCTGCAGGGGAGAGACACGGGCCGGCTCAAGTAAATGAGTTTAGGAATTTTATTTAAAAGTTTGTGGGCCGAAGAAAAGGAAAATGGGTTGAGGGATTTTATATTCATAAAAGGATTTATTTAAATTCGAGTGGGCTGGGGAAAAATAGTGAGGGGCCGGCTAGGGTTTTTAATTTAGGGATTTATTTAAAAGTTTTGAATGGGCTGAGGGTATTTTGTAAAAAGGGTTTGGGGTTTAATTTAGAAAAAATAATTCTAGGGTTTTGATTAAGCTAAAACTTGAATCTCGAGTAACCAATTACCCAAAAAAACGGGGAAAAACATGAGACATACGGAATTTGGAAAGTACCGGAAAATTTTATAGATGGAGAACGGGGATTTACAACATACCCCCTTAAGAAAAATTTCGTCCTCGAAATTTAACAAGGATACAAGAATACAATGTACTAAACAAAGAGATGTGGATAACGATCACGGATGTCTTCCTCCCGCTCCCAGGTGGATTCTCCTGGGGAACGACCGCCCCAAGACACTCGGACTAACGGAATGACCTTATTCTTCAGCACTTTCTCTCTGCGGTCGAGAATGGTAGTGGGTTGCTCCTCGTATGACAGATCGGTTCCCAAGACTAGCTCCGAATGGTCCAGGACATGGCTCTCATCCCGAACGTAACGCCGCAACTGTGACACGTGGAAGGTATTGTGCACACCAGCTAGCGATGGAGGCAAGGCCAGTCGATAGGCCACCTCTCCTACTCGCTCTAGCACCTCAAAAGGTCCGATAAAACGGGGACTAAGCTTTCCCCGACTTCCGACCCTGATAACTCCACGAGTAGGGGAAATCTTCAAGAACACATGATCTCCGACTTCGAATTCCAGTGTCCTTCTGCTGGTATCTGCCTAACTCTTTTGTCGATCCTGAGCCGTCTTAATACGCTGCCTGATCATTTGGACCTTGTCGACTGTCTGAATAATGAGTTCGGGGCCCAGTAATCTTCGTTCTCCCACATCATCCTAACATACTGGGGATCGACACTTCCGCCCATAAAGTGCTTCAAAAGGAGCCATCTGAATACTAGCCTGATAACTATTGTTGTAAGAGAACTCGACTAGGTGCAGATGGTCCTCCCAGGAATCCTGAAAGTCCAACATACAGGCTCTCAACATATCCTCGAGCGTCTGAATCGTACGCTCGGATTGTCCATCCGTCTGTGGGTGATAAGCTGTGCTGAATTTAAGGCGGGTTCCCAAACTCTCCTGTAAGCTCTTCCAAAAGTGCGACAAGAATCTCGTGTCCCGGTCTGACACAATGCTGACTGGAACGCCGTGAAGTCGCACAATCTCCTGCATATATCTTTCTGCCAGTGATTCTGTCGACTGTCCCACTCGGAAAGGTAGAAAGTGTGCAGCTTTTGTGAGGCGATCGACGATAACTCAAATAGCGTTATTGCCTCTAGGGCTCCGTGGTAAGGCCGTCACAAAGTCCATAGTAATGTGCTCCCACTTCCATTCCGGTATCGGCAATGGTTGTAACAATCCTGCTGTCCTCTGATGTTCCGCCTTCACCTGCTGACATACCAAGCACCTGGATACGAACCTCGCAATTTCCCGCTTCATTCCGTTCCACCAAAAGTGCTGCTTTAGGTCCTGATACATTTTTGTACCTCCTGGATGCACAGAATAAGCTGAACTATGTGCTTCAACCAAAACTTCTTCCCGAACATCTCCCTTAGGTACGCAGAGTCTGCTACCAAATCTCAGAGAGCCATCTTCATGTATAATCAAATCTGTTCTCAGTCCAGCTTCCACTTGTTCTCTGAACTTTTGCAATCGGGGATCATCCGCTTGTGCAATCTTGATGCGATCCACTAGAGAAGATTGCACCTGTAGCTGCCAAAGTTGACTGAGTGCGTTCGGCGTAACGACTTCAAGTTCAAGTCTCTGAAAATCCTCAATAATGCTCCTTTGATCGGTCAACATCATGACCGCTGGCTTGCGACTGAGCGCATCTGGTACAACATTCACCTTTCCCGGGTGATACTGAAGGTCCAAGTCGTAATCTGCCATCAACTCTAGCCATCGGCGCTGCCTCATATTTAGTTCCTTCTGGGTGAAAATATACTTCAAACTTTTGTGATCTGTGTACACCTCCACTTTCTCGCCCAAAAGATAGTGCCTCCAAATCTTTAATGCAAATACTACCGCAGCTAACTCCAAGTCATGCGTAGGGTAGTTCTTCTCGTGGTTTCTCAGTTGTCGAGAGGCGTAAGCAACCACTCGGCCGTGCTGCATCAAAACACAGCCTAAACCCTTCCCTGAGGCATCACTGTGTATCACCAAACCACCGGAATCATCTGGTACAGTAAGAATAGGCGCCGTGGTTAACTTCTGCTTTAGTGTGTCGAATGCCTGAGTGCACTCCTCTGTCCATGTAAACGGCACGTCCTTCCGTGTCAGCCTCGTCAATGGTTCCGCGATTCTTGAGAAATCTTGGACGAATCTCCGATAATAACCTGCCAATCCCAGAAAGCTTCTGATCTCGGCCACTGACTTCGGCGTTGGCCAATCTTTGACAGATTCTATCTTTGCCGGGTCCACCGAGATGCCTTCGCCCGAAATAATATGTCCCAAAAACTGAACCTTGTCAAGCCAGAATTCACACTTGCTCAGCTTCGCATACAACTTCTCTTCCCGAAGAATTTGTAGTACCATGCGTAAATGTTCAGCGCGCTCTTCCCGGGTCTTCGAGTAGACAAGTATGTCGTCGATAAACACAACGACGAACGTGTCCAAGTGCTTTGCGAACACTCTGTTCATCAAGTCCATGAATATTGCTGGGGCATTGGTAACACCGAACGGCATCACAAGAAACTCGTAGTGTCCGTATTGGGTCCTGAAAGCCGTCTTGCATACATCCTCGGCTGCTACTCTGATCTGATGATATCCAGAACGGAGGTCCAACTTCGAGAATACCTTGGCTCCACTTAGCTGATCGAATAGGTCGTCAATGCGCGGTATTGGGTACTTGTTCTTTATTGTGACCTTGTTCAGCTCTCGATAATCTATACACATTCGCAGCGATCCATCCTTCTTCTTTACTAGTAGGACTGGTGCACCCCACGGTGAAGCGCTTGGCCGAATAAATCCCTTCTCCAATAGTTCTTCAACATGTTTCTTCAATTCCGCCAACTCAACTGGTGCCATTCTATATGGGGCCCTGGATACTGGGGCTGTACCTGGAATCAAATCGATTGAGAACTCCAAGATTCGAGGAGGTGGTAGACCTGGTAGATCTTCGGGACCAGAAAGTCCCGAACAATTACTGGAACTGGGCTCTTATCAATCTCCATAGCTGTCAGCTCCTTAGGCTTTGCTCTGTATTTAGCTGGCTCCAAAGATTCGCTTCCGCCCTCGAAAGTAAACTCCGGGTGATTAGGGATGCGGAAGATCACCTTCCTTGCCCGACAGTCGATAACTGCATGGAAAGTGCTCATCCAATCCATCCCGAGAATTGCGTCGTAACTGCCTGTCCCGATCAAAAGGAAATTCGTATAGAATTCCCTGCCACACACTACAACTGGGCATAATCTACATTCTCGACTAGATATAATAATGCCATTACCCGTATGAATTTCCCATCCCTTGGTTAGTGGTTCATGTGGTATTGAGTGTGTATTAGTGAAATACTCAGACAAGAAACAATGCGATGCTCCCGAATCAAATAGTACTCTAGCTGGCAAGGAATGTATGAGTAGAGTACCTGTAACCACATCTCCTGACGCTTCTGCCTGCTCGGCGGTCAAAGTGAAAGCCCGTCCCTGACCGCGACCTGTAAATGGTTGCCTCTGCTCCTGTGGCCTCTGCTGTGGCGGTCCAGAACCTCCCTGTATCTCTGCTCGCTCAGGGCAACTGTTAATCCTGTGCTGAATGGAACCGCAAATCAAACACTGTCCCTTGGAACGGCGACAGTCCTTCTGGGTATGCCCTCCTCTACCGCAATAGCCGTAAGTTACGCCCTGTCTCTGGGGGCGATGCTGTGGTACAAACGGGCGCTTCATTTGTGTCGTTCCTGCTCTGTGAACTGGTATGGCTCCTCGAGAAGGCGCGTGGGTACGTGCTGGAACGACTGGGGGTCTTCTGAACTTATTAATCAATTGCTCTTGAACTCTCGCCGCGTTGAGTACCTGTGCGAAAGTCTGCAAATCCAATGATGCAATCAACTGCTGCAACTCGAAATCTAACCCCTGAAGGAAGCGTCTGGCCCTGGTGGCCTCTGATTTGA
Source organism: Agapanthus africanus (assembly GCA_030015575.1). Classification (NCBI taxonomy): domain Eukaryota; kingdom Viridiplantae; phylum Streptophyta; class Magnoliopsida; order Asparagales; family Amaryllidaceae; genus Agapanthus; species Agapanthus africanus. Next base: position 413,148 of record JASDDO010000218.1, on the reverse strand, counting down.
CCATGTATGGAGCAAAGCGGCTCAGACGGTTGAACTCTGCCGCATATATGTCCACTGGGCGCCCATTCTGCTTCAAAAGAATAAACCTTTCCTCCATTTCTGCCTTGGCTGTGGGAGGAAAATAATGATCTAAGAAGCACTCCTTAAACTTGCTCCATTCAATCGGCTCGTCAAGTCTGCTTTCTTCCACCGACCACCATGTACGGGCTTCGTCTTCTAATTGAATCTTTATTACGTCCACTCTGTCTTCCTCTGGAATCCTGGCGTCTGTCAGTAAATTCTCCATGTTTACCAGCCATTGCTCAGCCTCAAGGGGTTCAGCTAGTCCTGTGAATACAGCTGGGTGTAACCGTCGGAAGTCTGATACGGTACCAGCCCTAGCCTGATAAACTGGTGGAGTAGCGCCCTCGGGGGCATTAATGAGTGCGGAGGGTCCTCCTGCGGCGGTAATCGCCCTGAGTCCCTCAGTAAGCAAATCTGTCTTCCTCTCCTGAGCTTCTGCGAGAGTGGTCAGTGCACTGAGTATTCTTTCCGTGCGGTCCTGAGAGCTGGAGTCCGAGGAGGGGTCGTTCGGGGACGTCATATCACTGGAAGATTCAAAAGGATATGATCAGATTCAAGGATGGAAATCAAGAGTAGTGAAACAAGAATAACGTAATACAGCATAGTTAATGTTATCCCTTGATACTAAACACAGGCTCTGATACCAACTAAAGCATGTCACGCCCCACTTCCCAAAATACGGAATACGAGGTATGACTAGGCCAGCCATGCTCCTACGGTCAAGGGATCATCCCACCGTAGTCACACTTCGGCTTCTAGCACTACATGGTAATCAGTAAATAAAGCACAGTATTAAAGGAATCACATCACTAATTTATTACATTAAAATTCCATTGTTCACAAAATTACAGATAATAAGATCAATAACTAACCAAGTTCGATCTCACGATCACTTTTATGGAAAGCAGTAAATGAAGAAGGTACACCAACTATATCTCCGTGAATTCAAAGGGTAGATCCGTCTCCCGTGCTGGTCCTCCCGCGGGATCTGAGCATGCATACTCAGGTCGTCAGAGTGACACAATAATAATATTTATTATAATAAGATGAAACAGGTAAATGTGGTAATACTGGTATAAGAACAATACAAGTAATCACTATGTCACTATATGATGCAGAATATGTTATGTGTCCCTATCGGTCTCTAGGTCATGTTTGAAATCACATAGTGGAAGGAGGATCATATTTAACAGGAGTCTCGTACATACCCGAGACAAACATGCCCGGGACATAACCCTGTCAGCCGGATCGCTAGATCCTATCCTACACGTATCAGTATCACGGTTCGAATGATCATCCTCTAAACACGGTCCCGCTAAATACGATACTCTTTCCACTTTGATTTCCCCTTTTTCCCCAGGTTCTCACTAGTTATGATCTTGATTTAGTCGTGTACGAGTATGCTAATGGCACGGTTTTATCACTGTTCACTGTATTAATCACTGTCACGAATGTTCACTTTCCATTGGTGTACTCGTCACTCCTAAACCAACATTCATCACGCACGATAATGCAATGTCCACACGCACTAACACTGAATATATGGCAAGGGTATGATATATGTATGTATGTTACCAATAAGCTATGTATGTTATGAATCAACATGCATGTCATTGACTAAAATAAATTGCATAAATTATTATGTTAATAATTCAGTAAAATGATACAAGTAAGATAAATAGAACACTCAGTCAGCAATTCATCAAAATTTGTTTCTGTTCAATCGGGATTCCGGTTCTCAAGATGTAGCTATTTCATTTTTTTTAAGTGCTCGCGGCTGGAAATTCAGTTTCAGAACTGAACGTCCGTTTCGCGACACGAATTGCACCCAGTTGGGCTCAGAATTTAGCGATGTTGCAGTTGAATGAAATCTAGGGTTTTCGATAAAGTATTCAACGCAACAGACGGATCCTCAGTCGCATCTGTACGTTGAAAGTTATACACAGTTTAACCTCAGGGTGTCATTTCAGAATCTGTTCTAGACAGTTATACGTTCCGCCCTTTTAAATACAGTTTAAAATAGCAAATTGCGATGAAACGGAATGGAACCACCTGTTTTATTTAGATAACAGAATTATATTTAATCTACGGTAGAGTTCTGCAACATACGACTTCAGGAAACACAGTGACACAAGTCTTGGGACAGAACACAATAATCAGAAACGCTCTGGACTGCAGTCCAGAGTCGCATTCCGATCCAATTATCATCACGGTTTCAGAACAGAAAACATTAAAATTCTACATAGGGTTAAAGTTCGTCGAGTTGGATTCGATTTAAGCCCTCGAACGTAGCATTCCAGTTTGAATATAATTTATGGTGATTTTATTCGTTTTCAGGTACGAGAGAATTCTAGTTTTAACGGCATATTTGGGGGTATCAATTTTTATCACTAACAATCGTATTTTCCAGCGAGATTCACACACGATATTCATCTTCCTATGGGCCAACAGAAAATATCAGTCTCCGTCAAAATAAACAATCATTTCCATTGGGATCTAACATCGAGCACTTAGGTCATGATATATATCGGTAATCGGTAAGTTTAATAACTATGTGATTCAGGTTTGTAACACAACTAAATTAGTATGAAGCAAGTAAATACTTGCCTGGAGAAAGTCTCGGGGTAGCACGGCAGCACAGTGTCACGAACGCGCGTTGTACGCCGCAAGATGAAAATGCGCGAGCTTGGCTCGCGATACGGAATTTGCGTCGGAGTTCCCCGGAGCCGTCAAGTGCTTGCTGAAAGGGGAGATGGTGCTCTGTGGTTGGCCTGGGACTTGCTGGGGTCGACGATGTCGGCGATGGTCGCTCCGGCGATGTGCACCGTGAATGCGCAGTACGGGAAGAAAGTGGGTTTTTGGTGATAAAGAGAGAGAGAGAGCAGTGGGGACTTGGGAATTGTGGTGAGGGTGATGATGCTGAGGAGGTGGAGGTTGACGACGTGGTGGGGGTCGCCGGCGTCGAGGAGGCGTGCAGGGGTGACTCGAGCTCGGTCGGGTGATGGGTTTCTGTGTGCCGAGGTGTGGGTGTGCAGGGGGCTCGGGTTAATGAAGGAGGAGTCGTGGAGGGATTTAGGAGGAGGTTAGGGTGAGGTGATGCAGAAGGGAATCGGAGGAAAGTTCGTCGTCGTCGTCGAGGGTGGAGGTTGCAGTGGGTTGTGGGAGGTTTGGGTGATCGGGTTTGGGGGCTCGGTGAATGGAGAGAGAGAGAGATGAGGAGTGAGTAGGAGACGGGGTTGAAGACGTGGGGGTAACGGCAGGAGCGGGGGCGTGAGGCGCGGCGGAGGAAAGGGATCGCGCGCGCGAGTTGCGGGAGGTTACCGTTGGGGATTTTTGAAGAAGAGAAACAGTAGAGTGGGGTCGGGTCGGGTCTAAAGAGGCGGCCGGAGGGAGTGGGCCAGGCCCGCTTCAAAAGTAATTCCCTTTTAAAAAAAAACCTCGTGGGCTGCAGGGGAGAGACACGGGCCGGCTCAAGTAAATGAGTTTAGGAATTTTATTTAAAAGTTTGTGGGCCGAAGAAAAGGAAAATGGGTTGAGGGATTTTATATTCATAAAAGGATTTATTTAAATTCGAGTGGGCTGGGGAAAAATAGTGAGGGGCCGGCTAGGGTTTTTAATTTAGGGATTTATTTAAAAGTTTTGAATGGGCTGAGGGTATTTTGTAAAAAGGGTTTGGGGTTTAATTTAGAAAAAATAATTCTAGGGTTTTGATTAAGCTAAAACTTGAATCTCGAGTAACCAATTAAAACAGGAGACATACGGAATTTAGAAAGTACCGGAAAATTTTATAGATGGAGAACGGGGATTTACATAAGGACGGGCCGAGCAGGGTTGCTGCCCAGTGCCTCTTGGCGAGAGCTTTGATCCTTAAGAATTGGCCGTGCAGGGTTGCTGTCCGGTGCCTCTTGGCGAGGGCTTTGATTCCTGGCGTTGTGGGGGTAGGGAACTACCAGCCAGGGATAGCCGAGCGGGGTAGCCACTGGGCTGCCTCTTGGTGAGGGCTTAGATCCCTGGCGTTGCGAGGTATGGAACTACCAGCCAGGGATAACCGAGCAAAGGCGGGCCCAGTTTCCTCTTGGTGAGGGCTTTGATCCTTAGCACTGGAGGGGCCGTACGAGGCCTGCTAAGAATAGAACGAGCAGTGAAGCTGCTCAGTTGCCTCTTGGCGAGGGCTTAGATCCCTGGCATCGTAGGGTAGTAAATTACCGGCCGGGGATAGCCGAGCGGGGTAGCCGCTGGGCTACCTCTTGGTGAGGGCTTAGATCCTTAGCGCGGGAGGGGCCGTAAGAGGCCTACTAAGGACGGGCCGAGCGGGGTTGCTGCCCGGTGCCTCTTGGAGAGGGCTTGGATCCTTAGCGCGGGAGGGGCCGTAAGAGGCCTACTAAGGATGGGCCGAGCGGGGTTACTGCCCAGTTGCGCAAGAATTCGTCCGACCCTTCAGACGTGTGAACACCGGGAAGGCTAATAGTCACGGACGACACGTGTCAGGGACATAAGGGGGGAAGGCGGATAGTTTCGAGAAGCCGCGTCAGTTTCGCCACGTGGCGGCGTGGCATTGGAGTAGCTGCCGCGATTCCCAAGATTCGTGCCGGTACGTGCGAGAATCCGGATCCTTGAAGATTTTGCTTGGGGTTATAAATAGAGAAGGAGATGGCAGCTCCTTCGGCACCGCTTTCTTTTGAGATGACCGGGCGTGTGTATTTGATCGAGGAGATCATCTCCCTTGGTGATGTCTCTTTGTACGACCAATCTCTGGCTGAGGATGGGTATCGGGTAGTGGTTCAGTGCCTCGAGGATCACTTTGGCCGGCTTCTCCCTACGCGGTCGTCCCTGCTTCAGATGTTGATGTATGCGATCTGGAGGGGGTCCCCGGGTTCGCTTTGAGGCCATTCGCGAGATCGAGGGGAGATTGAAGAACCCCTTTCCCTTAGCCTCCTCTAGCAGTACCGTCTGGGAGACGTTGTGTAATACTCCATTTTTAGTGTACATAAATTTGCTTTAAATATAAAATATACTTGGAGTATTTAATGTTGCTGTTACCACTTTAAGTATTTATTTCACTCCATAATTACAAGAAGGAGCTTGTAGCTCAGTGGTAATACCTTGCACTGCTGAACCAAGCCACCAGAGTTCAAATCTCATGCCCCACATTATTTTTAAAATTTATGTGTTTTAAATTCTTTAGAAGCCCAACTACACAAGATAACTCCAGATTTTCCCACTACATTTGAAAAACTGAAAGTACCAGTGGCTACCCCCAGTGACCCCCCACCTTCCGAGACCTCGACTCTGGCCGGCGCCGCCGGCCGGACTTTTGATCTTCCCTACTCCTCTGCATACTTCAATTTCTGATATTAATTCCAGAGACCCCATTAAACCTCATTTACTACATTTTTAATACATTTTTCATACATTTTTACATTTTTTTTAATTAAAACCCTACATCTACCCTAACCCTAGCCTAACCCTATAAATACAACCTTACCCTCTACCCTCTCACCCCAAAACTCTGAGCCGACTCTCTAAAATTCTCAATAAATATTGTGTACTTTGAAAACGAGCACGAAGCGAAGCTACGGCGAAATTCCCGGCGAACTTCTGGCGATCGTTCTAGGAACTCTCGGCGACGAATCGACGCACCGGCGATTCCTCTTCTTCCATCTCACTCTCGTTATTGTCCAAAACCCGTAAGTCCCATTTTCTATCTCTCTTTTCTATTCAAAAATATACGGATTTACAAAACCCGACGAAATCGGAACAAATCCGATTTCCGATTCGGTTTCTTATAAAACTTCACTTCTCGTTAATACAATTATGCTTAAACTCTCCCATATTGACTATTAAACACTAATCAACCAAATTGATCAAGTTTCATTTCATAAAATGATGGCTATTTTAATTTATCGTATTTTTCACTTAAATACCGCATTGTTTCAATTCTATATTTAACTTCATTAAACTTGCTATACCTTTAAGTAGACCACGAGGTAATGACCAACCTCCTCACACGTTCATATGCAACATAACACGACACCCTCGGGAACTTAGAATACGGGAAAACAAACATTTTTATTTAAATACCCTTACTTAATAAAACCATTTCTAAAAAATTTAGTATTAATATATCTTTACAAATAAATAACCTTTGAGATAATAATAAAAATATCTAGACTCAGCCAATTAAGAACTATCGCACTCATTAGGACAGAGGAAGGTTGTGGGCATTCAGTCGTTTATCTAAACCTGACTTTGTGGTGTCTAGGCTAGACAAGTGAGAAAGGTAACTTTAAAAGACCCGTTTCACGGTGATTCGTGAGCGGATCCCTACTTTCTTCACTTGTACTTACCTGGAGATTTGAGGGATATCTCACAACTTGTCGCTTTGGACCAGTTAGGAGCAGTCGGTTGACTTAGGAGGCTCTAGAACATAGAATACGGGAAATCGACATCATTACAAATAAATAGCAATTACTTAATAAAACCATTTTCTAAAGAATTTAGTATTTATACAAATCTTTGCAAAGCGCCGCTACAACCCATTTTGAGGAACCCGTTCGGGATGGTGCGGATTATCACACGTCCTCGGGCTTAGTAGTGCGAGATTCAGACCTCCGCAAGGAGCATTCGGTCTCGAAAGATTTAAAATACGACATCTTAAGAAAATGAGATTTTTAGAATATAAAATATATATTAAAATTATTTTTGTATAAATATATGTATATTTATCATTAAAATACCTATTTTGTTATGACATAAATATTCCTCCTTTTTCTAAAAATTACAAGAATCAATTTTACACTAAAATACCATGAATTCCATACAAAACCAATATTACAAATAAATACCATTTATTATGAAATTAGGATATTTCCACTAGAAATATCACAATATAAAATCTATATTCATTACCACTCTAAAGACAATTAATAAATACTTGGGTGTATTTTGAAAATTATATAAAAGTATTTTTAAATAAAACCCCCTCAAGTTCTATAATTTACCATAAGGACCCTAGTAAATATAGGTTTAAGCGGGACCAATCTCTTGAGCCTCAGGGAGCCGGAGAAGTGGCTGCTTGCCTATCTAAGGTAGACAACTTAACAACGGTGTTATCAATAAGGTAATCGTCTTTGAAAAAGACACAAAAGGTTACCGATAACATCAAAACAATCAGGACTTCAATTTACTTTTCTAATTGTCTGACTCAGAGTGAGTCTCATTATAATCTGACTTGAATATGATTCAAGTATAATCTACAATCTACAATCTACAATTTATAATATTACAATTCAACATGAATCCATGAATCCATTATTCCATATATTCAATCTATTAACTTGACTGAACCGAACCATGGATATACATCCATTTACATGATTCTCCAGTTACATCCATTTACTGATATCATGGTTTCGGTCAGTCATCCAATTATACAATCTATACAGTTACAATACAAGACAAACAATACAATCAAAACACTACAGGGTTTAAGGGGTAGATTGGTACGGAAGGTGTTAAAAGTGGCACGAGACGGTAAAATTAAGACACCTAACCTATATTCCGTTGCTGTTGTACCGTGGCTTAACGGTTCCTTGTACATTCCGCTTGCCCTGGTCTCTAGCATATAGAGACCCCTCTCGTATACACTGGCATCCTTCTGTACCAAGCTACAAACAACAGCGTTAACACAACATTATTACAATATAATACAACTGTAAAAGATACCTTCTTATTCTGTCTTTTCTATTTTCTCTCTTATTTTTGGGACTTACCGAGCGACCTGTTCGCTGACGACATTCTCTTTCTTCCTTCTTTGAATGTTGTCGGGTGATCTGGACACTTCAGAGATCGAGCCCACTGCTGAAGACTTGGATCAGTTCAGTGAAGACCCCGAGCTCTAGACATTGTACATTTTCCATTCAGTACTTTTCATTTCCTGTTATGCCATTGTTTAGGCATCGTTTTTATTTCAGTTGTATTTACTTTTCATGCATTGTATAAAAAGAATGTGAATAAATAAAGTTGCTGTTTTATTATATCTTGTCTCTTGTGTATTTATTTTTATATTGCTTAGATACGCTTAGCGTATTTACTTCAGAGTAAATACGTAGCGGCCTCGTCGCGTCCTCTGGCCGTATATTGGGAAGCGGGGCATGACAGGTTTTGTTGGTGGCCCATGCAGGTCAGAGCTGTATGAAACTCTATCATGCAGTTCTGTTCTGCGTGAACAACCTAAGCAATATAACACAAGAACCAGCAACTAAAACATTCTTTACAATTCATGTTTCTTGAATCTTATCATTTCATGTACTTTGAATCTGTTCTAACCCAAAATTTTCTTCAAGGTTATGGATTTGCCGAACAACACCAACACCAATATCAACAACACACCTCCACCACTACCACTCACACATGCCGTCTCTGCTCCGATCAATGAGCAGACGGTTCTACTTGAGGCAATCTGAAGCCTCTTAGAAGGACAGCAGCAGCAGACTGCTCTCTTAATGAACCGTCCCGAGGCAGAAGCACCTGGGGTGAAGCAATTCAGGGCTTTGCACCCCAAACAGTTTTCAGGAAAGGAGAGCCCACTGGAAGCTGAGGAATGGGCTCAGAGTATCGAAGATGATCTGGCAGCGGCACAAGTGCCAGAATTAGCTTGGGTTCGTGTTGCAAAATTACAGCTCACGGACAATGCACGAAACTAATGGAAGGCGGAAGGAAGCCGTCTTGAACTACCCATCGAATGGAAGACTTTCATCTACATGTTCGACGCTAAGTACTTCCCTGAGACTGCCAGGTTTGACATGGAACAGCAGTTCATCCATCTGCAACAATGTTCGATGTGGACCAAATCAGTAGATGAGTATGACGCTGAGTTCACCATGCTCAGTCGGTAAGATATGTCTCAATAATTCGATTTTTTATATATCACATATGACACAGCTAACAAAATGTTTTTAACAGATTTGCGGCACACCTGATACCGACGGATGAGATCAGAGCCCGTCGATTTCAACAAGGTTTGGATTCGGAGATCCAGGCTGCACTGGCCACAGGAGATTTTTCGACTCATGAATCGGCTCTGAAAGCTGCCCGCCATTATGAGGCAGTGGTAAAGGCGAGGGGAAGACCTCAATCTGCTGGATTTAAACACCCTGCCAATCAGATGGCAGGAGGAGCCTCGTCCAGGCCACCTTTTGTGCCAAGGCGACCCGGAGTACCGAACCATCGTCCCAGCCCAGCCTTTTGTACCTACTGCAAGAGAACTGGACATATGATGAAAGAATGTCGGCGAGCCAACTGTCTCTGCTTAGTCTGCGGCTCAGCTACTCATGATATTAGGTCTTGTCCCCAAAGACAAAACCCTGTTGCTACACCCAGGCCAACAATTACCTATCCGCAGGGACCAGCTCTTCAGGCACCTGCTCCAAGACTTGCACTACCTGCACCACCTAGAGGACCACAAGCTGCACCACCTCCTCGTCAGTTCCATCAAGCTCAAAGGAATGTTCAGAGGAATGCTCCTCAGGCCAGGAGGAATGCACCAAGGCGCCAGGCTTTCACGATGACAGTGGAAGAAGCTGAAGCCACTGGCCAAGTTATCACTGGTAAACTTTTTTTTCTCAAACTTTTCTTTCAGTCTTGCTTATCTAAATACATTTCCCTATACCTAAAACAAATCCCACATACTTAGGTACAATCTTATTATTCTCAATACCTGCACTAGCACTGTTTGATACTGGAGCATCTCACTGCTTTATGTTGTAACAACCCTAATTTTTCTATACAAATTTTTTTCAAATATTTTTTTTCAAAATCCATAAAAGGGTATTTTAGCATGAGCATAAGTTATAAGTAATTATTTTGCTTTTTAATTACAAGTTAAAAGATTGTAACAACTTCATTTTTAGTGTACAAAAATTTGCTTGAAAATTAATGTATACTTGGGGTATTTACATTTTCTATGACTATTTTAAGTAATTAATTAGCTCCATAATTACAAGAAGGAGCTGGTAGCTCATTGGTAATACCTTGCACTGCTGAACCAAGCCACCAGAGTTCAAATCCCATACCCCACATTATTTTTAATATTGATTTTTCTAAAACCTTTAGAATACCAAGGGTTTACACGTGCATATCTCACAAAAACCCCATTACACCAAAAAATGTAACATTGTCAGAGGTTAGATGAATCGTCGGGAGGGGATCCCGGCCGCCTGACTCGGCCGGGAATCGGCCAAATCGGTCTCGACTCGACCGACTCAGTCCTCCAACCGAGTCACGGCCGAGTCCGCCGATTCCGGCGACGACCCCAACACAAAAAATGTGTCTTTTGGTCTTCCCTGTACACCTGCAAAATTTTAGCCTCAGACCATTTCCAGAGCTCTTTTAAAACCCTAATTACTCCACTTTTAATACATTTTTAATACATTTTTCATTTTAACATTTCACCTACCCTAACCCTATAAATACCACCCCTACCCTTTACCCTCTCATCCCAAACTCTGAGCCAACTCTCTAAAATTCTCAAGAACTCTTGTGTGCAATTGAATTGAGCGAAAGGCGAAGCTCCGACGAATTCTTCGGCGGAATTTCCGGCAACGACCGTAGGAACTCCCGGAGACGAAACGACGCACCGGCGACTCCTCCCGATCCACCTTCCTTTTATCTTTGTCCAAAATCCATAAGTCCCATTTTCTATCTCTCTTTTCTATTCTAAAATTACGGATTTACAAAACCCGACGGAATCGGAACAAATCCGATTTCCGATTCGGTTTTCTTATAAAACTTCACTTCTCGTTAATACAATTATGCTTAAACTCTCTCATGTTGAGTATTAAACACTAATCAACCAAATTGATCAAGTTTCATTTCAAAAAATGATGGCTATTTCACTTTATCGTATTTTCATTTAAATACCACATTGTTTCAATTATACATTTAACTTCATTAAACTTGCTATATTTTTAAGTAGACCACGAGGTAATGACCTACCTCCTCACACACTCATATGCAACATAACACAATACCCTCGAGAACTTAGAATACGGGAAAACCAACATTTTCATTTAAAAACCCTTTACTTAATAAAACCATTTCTAAAAGATTTAGTATTGATACATCTTTACAAATAAATAACCTTTGAGCTAATAATAAAAATATCTAGACTCAGCCAATTAAGAATTGTCGCACTCATTAGGACAGAGGAAGGTTGTGGGCATTCAGTCGTTTATCTAAACCTGACTTTGTGGTGCTTAGGCTAGACAAGTGAGAAAGATAACTTTAAAAGGCCCGTCTCACGGTGATTCGTGAGCGGATCCCTCCTTTCTTCACTTGACTTACCTGGCCATAATTGATGGTGAAGAGGCGATTTGAGGGATATCTCACAACTTGTCGCTTCAGACCAGTTAGGAGCAGTCTAGTTGACTTAGGAGACCCTAGAACATAGAATACGGGAAATCGACATCTTTACAAATAAATACCATTTACTTAATAAAATCGTTTTCTAAAGGATTTGGTATTTATACAAATCTTTGCAAAGCGCTGCTACAACCCATTTTGGGGAACCCGTTCGGGATGGTGCGGATTATCGCACATTCTCGGGCTTAGTAGTGCGAGATTCTGACCTCCGCAAGGAGCATTCGGTCTCGAAAAATTTAAAATACGATATCTTAAGAAAATGAGATTTTTAGAATATAAAATATATATTAAAATTATTTTTGTATAAATATATGTATATTTATCATTAAAATACCTATTTTGTTATGATATAAATATTCCACCTTTTTGTAAAAATCACAAGAATCAATTTTACACTAAAATACCATGAATTCCATACAAAACTAATATTACAAATAAATACCACTTATTATGAAAATAGGATATTTACACTAGAAATATCACAATATAAAATCTACATTCATTACAACTCTAAAGACGATTAATAAATACTTGGGGTGTATTTTGAAAACCATACAAGAGTATTTTTATATAAAACCCCCTCAAGTTCTATAATTTACCCTAAGGACCCTAGTAAATATAAGTTTAAGCGGGACCAATCTCTTGAGCCTCAGGGAGCCGGAGAAGTGGGTGCTTGCCTATCTAAGGTAGACAACTTAACAAACGGTGTTATCAATACGGTAATCATCTTTGAAAAAGACACAAATCCTGCCGCCCATGTGCAGCGGTTACCGATAACATCAAAACAATCAGGACTTCAATTTACTTTGAGTTTCATTATAATCTGACTTGAATATGATTTAAGTACAATCTACAATTTACAATCTATAATCTACAATTTACAATCTACAATATTCTGATTCAACATGAATCTTTATATTCAATATATTCAATCTACATTGACCGAACCGAACCATGGATATACATCCATTTACATGATTCTCCAGATATTCCATTTACATGATTATACAGTTACATCCGTTTACTGATATCATGGTTTTGGTCAGTCATCCAACTATACAATCTATACAATACAATACAACAATACAATCAAAACACTACGGGGTTTAAGGGGTAGATTGGTACGGAAGGTGTTAGAAGTGGCACGAGACTGCAACTATAAGACACCTAACCTATATTCCGTTGCTGTTGTACCGTGGCCCAACGGTTCCTTGAGTTTCTGATACCTTAGCCTCCGGGGCAAGTGAGACTCCTCTCGTATACACTGGCATTCTTCTGTACCAAGCTACAAACAACAGCGTTAACACAATATTAAAACAATATAATACAACTTTAAAAGATACCTTCTTATTCTGTCTTTTCTATTTCTCCCTTATTTTTGGGACTTACTAAGCGACCTGTTCGCTGACGACATTCTCTTTCTTCTTCTTTGAATGTCGTCAGGTGATCTGGACACTTCAGAGATTGAGCCCACTGCTGAAGACTTGGACGAGTTCAGTGAAGACCCCGAGCTCTAGTCATTGTACACTTTCCATTTCAGTACTTTTTCATTTCTGTTATGCCATTATTTAGGCATTGCTTTATTTCAGTTGTATTTACTTTCCATGCATTGTACAGGAAGAATGTGAATAAATAAAGTTGTTCTTTTTAATTATATCTTGTCTCTTGTGATTTATTTTTATATTGCTTAGATACGCTTAACGTATATACTTCACAGTAAATACGTAGCGGCCTCGTCCCGTCCCCTTCGCCGTATACCGGGAAGCGGGGTATGACAGGTTTTGTTGGTGGCCCATGCAGGTCTGAGCTGTATGAAACTCTATCATGCAGTTCTGTTATGCGTGAACAACCTAAGCAATATAACACAAGAACCAGCAACTAAAACATTCCTTACAATTCATATTCCTTGAATCCTACAATTTCATATTCCTTGAATCATGTACTTTGAATCTGTCATAACTCAAATTTTTCTTCAAGGTTATGGATTCCCCGAACAACACCAGCACCAATGTCAACAACACATCTCCACCACTACCACTCACACATGCCGTCCCTGCTCCGATCAACGAGCAGACGGTTCTACTTGAGGCGATCCGAAACCTCCTAGAAGGACAGCAGCAGCAGACTGCTCTTTTAATGAACCGTCCCGAGGCAGAAGCACCTGGGGTGAAGCAATTCAGGGCTTTGCACCCCAAACAGTTCTCAGGAAAGGAGAGCCCACTGGAAGCTGAGGAATGGGCCCAGAGTATCAAAGATGATCTGGCCGCAGCACAAGTGCCAGAAATAGCTTGGGTTCGTGTTGCAAAATTACAGCTCATGGACAATGCACGGGTCTGGTGGAAGGCGGAAGAAAGCCGTCTTAACGAACCTATCGAATGGAAGACTTTTCGAGACATGTTCGACGCAAAGTACTTTCCTGAGACTGCCAGGTTTGACACGGAACAGTAGTTCATACATCTGCAACAAGGTTCAATGTGGACTAAGTCGGTAGATGAGTATGACGCTGAGTTTACCATGCTCAGCAGGTAAGACATGTTTCAGTGTTCGATTTTAATATCACATACTACACAACTAACATAAGACCGTAACAGGTTTGCGGCTCATCTCACACCGACTGCTGAGATCAGGGCTAGAAGATTTCTGCAAGGGTTGGACCGGAAATCCAAGCTACTCTGGTTACAGGGGATTTCCCAACCCATGATTTGGCTTTGAAGGCTGCCCGAAGATATGAGGCAGTAGTAAAGAGGAAGGGCAGACCTCAATTTGCCGGTTTGAAACGCCCTGCCACTCAAATGGCAGGAGGAGCCTCTTCCAGGCCAACGTTCGAACCCAGGAGAACTGAAGAACCCAATAACCAGCCAAGACCACATTTCTGTTTCCATTGCAAGAGAGATAGACATTGGATAAAGGACTGTAGGAGCGTAAAAGGCCTGTGCCTAGTTTGTGGCGCGTTCAATCACAGAATTGAGACCTGTCCATATAGATAAAACTCAGCTCACACGCCTACCAACTACCCGCAGCGGCCAGCTATCCAGGCTCCTGCAACTCGACCTGCACTCCCAGCACCACCTCCACATAGAACTCCTGCACAGCCTACTCACCAATTCCAACAGGTAACGAGGGACATACCTCGAGGGCAGAGAAACAGGCCTCAAGGACAGAATGTGCCCCAGCTAGAAGGAATGTACTACGGCGACAGACATTCACCTTACCAGCTATAGAACCTGAGACTGTGAACCAAGGTAACCCAAGTAACTCGCTCACAATTTTGACCAAATTTTTTTTACAATCTTTAGTTCTGTCACCAAACTGTTACACTTTCCTTTTACAAATTTCGAGAATAAAATTTTTATAAGGAGGGTAGAACGTAACAACCCTAATTTTCCTAAACAAATTTTTTTCAAATATTTTTTTTCAAAATCCATAAAGGGGTATTTTAGCCTGAGCACAAGTTATAAGTAATTATTTTGCTTTTTAATTACAAGTTAAAAAATGTAACAACTCCATTTTTAGTGTACAAAAATTTGCTTGAAAATTAATGTATACTTGGGGTATTTACATTTCCTGTGATTACTTTAAGTAATCAATTAGCTCCATAATTACAAGAAGGAGCTTTAGCTCATTGGTAATACCTTGCACTGCTGAACCAAGCCACCAGAGCTCAAATCCTATGCACCACATTATTTTTAATATTGATTTTTTAAAACCCTTTAGAATACCAAGGGTTTACACAAAAACCTCACTACACCCAAAAATGTAATATTGCAAGAGGTTAGATGAACCGTCGGGGGGGGGGATCCCGGCCACCTGACTCGGCCGGGAATCGGCCAAATCGGCCTCGACTCGGCCGACTCCGTCCTCCGACCGAGTCACGGCCGAGTCGGCCGATTCCGGCGACGACCCCAACACAAAAAATGTGTCTTTTGTTCTCCCCTGTACACCCGCAAAATTTTAGCCTCAGACCATTTCCAGAGCTCTTTTAAAACCCTAATTACTCCACTTTTAATACATTTTTAATACATTTTATCACATTTTTCATTTTAACCTTTCACCTACCCTAACCTTATAAATACCACCCCTACCCTCTACCCTCTCACCCCAAACTATGAGCCAACTCTCTAAAATTCTCAAGAACTCTTGTGTGCAATTGAATTGAGTGAAAGGCGAAGCTCCGGCGAATTCTTCGGCGGAATTTTCGGCAACGACCATAGGAACTCCCGGAGACGAAACGACGTACCGGCGACTCCTCCCGATCCACCTTCCTCTTATCTTTGTCCAAAACCCATAAGTCCCATTTTCTATCTCTCTTTTCTATTCTAAAAATACGGATTTACAAAACCCGACGGAATCAGAACAAATCCGATTTTCGATTCGGTTTTCTTATAAAACTTCACTTCTCGTTAATACAATTATGCTTAAACTCCCTCATGTTGACTATTAAACACTAATCAACCAAATTGATCAAGTTTCATTTCAAAAAATGATGGCTATTTCACTTTATCGTATTTTCATTTAAATACCACATTGTTTCAATTATACATTTAACTTCATTAAACTTGCTATACCTTTAAGTAGACCACGAGGTAATGACCTACCTCCTCACACACTCATATGCAACATAATACGATACCCTCGAGAACTTATAATACGGAAAAACCAACATTTTCATTTAAATACTCTTTACTTAATAAAACCATTTCTAAAAGATTTAGTATTAATACATCTTTACAAATAAATAACCTTTGAGCTAATAATAAAAATATCTAGACTCAGCCAATTAAGGACTGTCGCACTCGTTAGGACAGAGGAAGGTTGTGAGCATTCAGTCGTTTATCTAAATCTGACTTTGTGGTGCCTAGGCTAGACAAGTGAGAAAGGTAACTTTAAAAGGCCCGTCTCACGGTGATTCATGAGCGGATCCCTCATTTCTTCACTTGTACTTACCTGGCCACAATTGGCGGTGAAGAGGCGATTTGAGAGATATCTCACAACTTGTCGTTTTGGACCAGTTAGGAGCAGTCTAGTTGACTTAAGAGACCTTAGAACATAGAATACGGGAAATCGACATCTTTACAAATAAATACCATTTACTTAATAAATCGTTTTCTAAAGGATTTAGTATTTATACAAATCTTTGCAAAGCGCCGCTACAACCCATTTTGGGGAACCCGTTCGGGATGGTGCGGATTATCGCACATCATCGGGCTTAGTAGTGCGAGATTCAGACCTCCGCAAGGAGTATTCGGTCTCGAAAGATTTAAAATACGACATCTTAAGAAAATGAGATTTTTAGAATATAAAATATATATTAAAATTATTTTTGTATAAATATATGTATATTTATCATTAAAATACCTATTTTGTTATGATATAAATATTCCACCTTTTTGTAAAAATCACAAGAATCAATTTTACACTAAAATACCATGAATTCCATACAAAACCAATATTACAAATAAATACCACTTATTATGAAAATAGAATATTTTCACTAGAAATATCACAATATAAAATCTACATTCATTACAACTCTAAAGACGATTAATAAATACTTGGGGTGTATTTTGAAAACCATACAAGAGTATTTTTACATAAAACCTCCTCAAGTTCTATAATTTACCATAATGACCCTAATAAATATAGGTTTAAGCGGGACCAATCTCTTGAGCCTCAGGGAGCCGGAGAAGTGGGTGCTTGCCTATCTAAAGTAGACAACTTAACAAACGGTGTTATCAATACGGTAATCGTCTTTGAAAAAGACACAAATCCTGCCGTCTATGTGCAGCGGTTACCGATAACATCAAAACAATCAGGACTTCAATTTACTTTGAGTTTCATTATAATCTAACTTGAATATGATTCAAGTACAATTTACAATCTACAATCTATAATCTATAATTTGCAATCTACAATATTCTGATTCAACATGAATCTCTATATTCAATCTATTCAATACATTCAATCTACATTGACCGAACCGAACCATGGATATACATCCATTTACATGATTCTCCAGATATTCCATTTACATGATTATACAGTTACATCCGTTTACTGATATCATGGTTTTGGTCAGTCATCCAACTTTACAATCTATACAATATAATACAACAATACAATCAAAACACTATGGGGTTTAAGGGGTAGATTGGTACGAAAGGTGTTAGAAGTGGCACGAGACTGCAACTATAAGACACCTAACCTATATTCTGTTGCTGTTGTACTGTGGCCCAACGGTTCCTTGTGTTTCTGATACCTTAGTCTCCGGGGCAAGTGAGACTCCTCTCGTATACACTGGCATCCTTGTGTACCAAGCTACAAACAACAGCGTTAACACAACATTACAACAATATAATACAACTTTAAAAGATACCTTCTTATTCTGTCTATTCTATTTCTCACTTATCTTTGGGACTTACCGAGCGACCTGTTCGCTGACGACATTCTCTTTCTTTCTTCTTTGAATGTTGTCGGGTGATCTGGACACTTCAGAGATCGAGCCCACTGCTGAAGACTTGACCAGTTTAGTGAAGACCCCGAGCTCTAGTCATTGTACACTTTCCATTTCAGTACTTTTTCATTTCTGTTATGCCATTGTTTAGGCATTGCTTTATTTCAGTTGTATTTACTTTTCATGCATTGTACAGAAAGAATGTGAATAAATAAAGTTGTTGTTTTTAATTATATCTTGTCTCTTGTGCTTTACTTTTATATTGCTTAGATACGCTTAACGTATTTACTTCACAGTAAATACGTAGCGGCCTCGTCCCGTCCCCTTCGCCGTATACCGGGAAGCGGGGCGTGACATATGTCGCAACGGTTCGTCCGAACCCATGCGATTCCAGTCACACCACTTGTATCCAGCTGGAATGTCAATTCAGGAAATGGCGTTCTAAAGGCAACAATGGGATACAGATTGTATCCAGTAGTCGTCTGCAGCAGAGAATTTTATGCTGACTTCAAAGTGCTGGACATACCGAACTTCGATGTGGTTCTAGGTATGGACTGGCTTGGAACTTTTTATGCTACCATCGACTGTCGTCAAAGGAGGTTAGTATTCGAGATTCCAGACCACCCGGTCTTCTATTTCAAAAGCAGAGACCGTACCCTGGAGCCAAGTACCTACAAAGCGAAGCCAAGGGAAGCAGTAGTTGCAGCAGCTCAAGCGGAGGAAGAATCAAGGCTAGATGTGGTTCGAGAGTTCGACGACGTGTTTCCTGACGATATATCAGGTTCGCCTCCCGATCGAGCTCTTGAATTCAGCATTGATTTAGTACCAGGAGTACAACCGGTGATCAAAGCACCTTATAGATTAAGTCCGGAAGGTTTGAAGGAAGTCCGAACATAGTTGGACGAATTACTGGTGAAAAGATGGATTCGTCCCAGCACTTCAAGTTGGGGATCACCTGTACTGCTTATGAAGAAGAAGGAAGGTTCATACAGAATGTGCATCGATTACAAAACCTTGAACGAAGTCACTATAAAGAACAAGTATCCACTCCCACGCATCGACGATTTATTCGATCAGCTAAGTGGATCTTGTGTTTTCTCTAAATTAGATCTTCATTCAGGTTATCATCAAGTGAAGGTCAAGGAAGCTGATATTCACAAAATAGCTTTCAGAACACGCTATGGACATTACGAATTTCTAGTGATGCCATTTGGAGTGACCAACGCACCAGCAATATTCATGAACCTAATGAATCAAGTTTTCCGGGAGTACTTAGACAGGTTTGTTGTCATCTTCATCGACGACATCCTGGTGTATTCTAAGAGTCAGAAAGAGCATGCCGAGCACCTACGAATTGTCCTGGAAACTCTTTGACAATATCAGCTCTATGCCAAGTACAGCAAGTGCGAGTTTTGGTTAAAGCAAGTTGGTTTTCTTGGACATATCGTATCAGGAGAAGGAATCTCTGTAGATCCAGCGAAAGTTTCAGCAGTTAGCGAATGGCCTACACCAAAGTCAGTGAAGGACATTCGGAGTTTATTAGGTTTAGCTGGATATTACAGAAGGTTTATTGAAGGTTTTTCAAAGATAGCAACACCCCTGACCAAGCTCACATGTAAAGATGAAGAATTTGTGTGGTCGGAAGCATGTGAACAAGCTTTCGTAGAACTCAAGTCAAGGTTCACATCAGCACCTATTGTCGTAATACCGGATCAATCTGGAGGATTCGAAGTGCATTGTGATGCATCCGGTAAGGGATTAGGATGTGTTCTACATCAGCACGGTAAAGTTGTGGTTTATGCTTCAAGACAACTGAAGATTCATGAGCACAATTATCCGATGCATGATCTGGAGTTGGCAGCCGTCATCTTTGCTCTCAAGATTTGGCGCCATTATCTACTTGGTGAACGAGTGAATATCTACACAGATCATAAGAGTCTGAAGTACGTGTTTACTCATAAGAAGTTGAATATGCTGCAGAGAAAATGGTTAGAACTCATGGCTGACTTTGACATCAACTTACAATATCACCCAGGGAAGGTGAATGTGGTACCTGATGCTCTTAGTCGTCAACCATTATCAATGAATCTCACCGCTCAGTGGAAGCTTCAACAAGACTTGCATCAGATGGAGATTGAAGTAGTCATGCCAGGTAATGCTTCAAGTTTGATGAATTTACAAGTTCAATCAACCATTGTCAATCAGATCAAAGCAGCTCAAGCAAGTGATACTAAGTTGCAAAAGATCAGAGAACAAGTGGAGAATGGACTCAGAACAGACTTAATCATCCATGAAGAAGGATCTTTGAGATACGGCAGCAGATTGTGTGTACCAAAAGGTCCTGTTCGGGAAGAGTTAATGAAAGAAGCTCACAACTCTCCCTACTCAGTACACCCTAGAGGTACCAAAATGTACAAAGATCTACGTCAGAATTATTGGTGGCATGGAATGAAGCGTGAAGTAGCCAGAAGCGTCGCAAAATGCTTGGTGTGTCAGCAAGTAAAGGCTGAACATCACAGGACAGCTAGACTACTTCAACCGTTACCAATCCCAGAATGGAAGTGGAAACACATCATGATGGATTTTGTAACTGCTCTTCCTCGCAGCACAAAGGGTAACGATGCCGTATGGGTCATTATGGATCGACTCATAAAGTCGGCTCACTTCATCCTATTTCGTGTTGGCCAATCAACTGAGGCACTAGCAAAGAAGTACATGGAGGTAATAATCTACTTAAAGATTTAAACTCTTCATAATGTACTATCTCTGATACCCATGAACTCATACAGGAAATTGTGAGACTTCATGGAGTACTGGTCTGCATTGTCTCCGACCGTGACACCAAGTTCCGATCTCAATTTTGGCAGAGTCTGCTTGGGAACAAGTCTGAACTTCAGCACGGCTTATCATCCACAAACAGATGGTCAGTCTGAGTGAACTATTCAGATATTGGAGGATATGCTCAGAGCGTGTATGTTAGACTTCAAAAGATCGTGGGAAGATCACCTACATCTTGTGGAGTTTTCATACAACAACAGCTACCAAGCAAGTATAGAAATGACACCTTTTGCAGCATTGTATGGAAGGAAGTGTCGATCGCCATTAAATTGGGACGACATCGGAGATAGGGAACTTCTTGGACCAGAGATGATAGTAGCGACTATTGATGTGGTTCGTACTATCAGGAAAAAGATGTGCATAGCCCAAGATCGTTAGAAGCACTGGGCTGATGCAAAGAGACGACACTTAGAGTTCCAGCCAGGAGATCATGTATTCTTGAAGATATCTCCGAACCGCGGAGTGATCCGATTTGGAAGACGGGGTAAGCTAAGTCCGAGATACATTGGACCATTCGACATACTCGAACGAGTCGGTGAAGTGGCATACCGTTTAGCGCTTCCACCGTCATTGGAAGGAGTGCATAATGTGTTCCACATATCCCACCTCAGAAGGTATGTGAGTGACCCCAGCCATGTTCTCGATTATTCCGAGCTCACTATACAGTCCGACTTATCTTGTGAGCAACAGCCTGTGGAGATCCTGGACAGGAAAGTGAAGACACTTCGGAATAAGGAAGTTAACTTGGTCCGAGTGATATGGAGGAAAGACACTCCAGGAGAGTCCACTTGGGAAAGGGAAGATGAAATGCGTGCAAGATATCCTCACCTCTTTGTAAACCAGTCCTCAAATAAAAGTTGTAAATTTCGAGGACGAAATTTTTGTAAGGTGGGTAGACTGTAATACTCCATTTTTAGTGTACATAAATTTTCTTTACATATAAAATATACTTGGAGTATTTAATGTTGCTGTTACCACTATAAGTATTTATTTCACTCTATAATTACAAGAAAGAGCTTGTAGCTCATTGGTAATACCTTGCACTGCTGAACCAAGCCACCAGAGTTCAAATCACATGCCCCACATATTTTTAAAATTTATTTGTTCTAAATTCTTTAGAAGCCCAACAGTCCACATAAGATAACTCCAGATTTTCGCACTACACTTGAAAAACTGAAAGTACCAATGGCTACCCTCGGCGACCCCCACCTTCCGAGACCCCGACTCGGCCTGACTCGGCCGAATCGACTGGCGGACCGGCCGACTCTGGCCGCCGCCGCCGGCCGGCCGAGTCGTCAACAAGAAAAATCTGGCTTTTGATCTTCCCCACTCCTCTGCATACTTCAATTTCTGATATCAATTCCAGAGACTCCATTAAACCTCATTTACTACATTTTTACTACATTTTTCATACATTTTTACATTTTTTTAAATTAAAACCCTACATCTATCCTAACCCTAGCCTAACCCTATAAATACACCCCTACCTTCTACCCTCTCATCCCAAAACTCTGAGCCAACTCTCTAAAATTCTCAAGAAATCTTGTGTACTTCGAAAACGAGCACGAAGCGAAGCTACAACGAAATTCCCGGCGAACTTCCGGCGATCGTTCTAGGAACTCTCGGCGACGAATCGACGCACCGGCGATTTCTCTTCTTCCATCTCACTCTCATTATTGTCCAAAACCATTAAGTCCTATTTTCTATCTCTCTTTTCTATTCAAAAAAATACGGATTTACAAAACCCGACGGAATCGGAACAAATCCGATTTCCGATTCGGTTTCTTATAAAACTTCACTTCTCGTTAATACAATTATGCTTAAACTCTCTCATGTTGACTATTAAACACTAATCAACCAAATTGATCAAGTTTCATTTCATAAAATGATGGCTATTTTAATTTATCATATTTTTCACTTAAATACCACATTGTTTCAATTCTACATTTAACTTCATTAAACTTGCTATACCTTTAAGTAGACCACGAGGTAATGACCTATCTCCTCATACATTCATATGCAACATAACACGACACCCTCGGGAACTTAGAATACGGGAAAACAAACATTTTCATTTAAATACCCTTTACTTAATAAAACCATTTCTAAAAGATTTAGTATTAATACATCTTTACAAATAAATAACTTTTGAGCTAATAATAAAAGTATCTAGACTCAGCCAATTAAGGACTGTCGCACTCATTAGGACAGAGGAAGGTTGTGGGCATTCAGTCGTTTATCTAAACCTGACTTTGTGGTGTCTAGGCTAGACAAATGAGAAAGGTAACTTTAAAAGGCCCGTCTCACGGTGATTCGTGAGCGGATCCCTCCTTTCTTCACTTGTACTTACCTGACCACAATTGGCGGTGAAGAGGCGATTTGAGAGATATCTCACAACTTGTCGCTTTGGACCAGTTAGGAGCAGTCTAGTTGACTTAGGAGACCCTAGAACATAGAATACGGGAAATCGACATCTTTACAAATAAATACCATTTATTTAATAAAACCGTTTTCTAAAGAATTTAGTATTTATACAAATCTTTGCAAAGCGCCGCCACAACCCATTTTGGGGAACCCGTTCGGGATGGTGCGGATTATCGCACATCCTCGAGCTTAGTAGTGCGAGATTCAGACCTCCGCAAGGAGCATTCGGTCTCGAAAGATTTAAAATACGGTATCTTAAGAAAATGAGATTTTTAGAATATAAAATATATATTAAAATTATTTTTTGTATAAATATATGTATATTTATCATTAAAATACATATTTTGTTATGACATAAATATTCCACTTTTTTCTAAAAATCACAAGAATCAATTTTACTCTAAAATACCATGAATTCTATACAAAACCAATATTTCAAATAAATACCATTTATTATGAAATTAGGATATTTCCACTAAAAATATCACAATATAAAATCTACATTCATTACCACTCTAAAGACGGTTAATAAATACTTGGGGTGTATTTTGAAAAGTATATAAAAGTATTTTTACATAAAACCTCCTCAAGTTCTATAATTTACCATAAGGACCCTAGTAAATATAGGTTTAAGCGGGACCAATCTCTTGAGCCTCAGA
Source organism: Agapanthus africanus (assembly GCA_030015575.1). Lineage (NCBI taxonomy): Eukaryota > Viridiplantae > Streptophyta > Magnoliopsida > Asparagales > Amaryllidaceae > Agapanthus > Agapanthus africanus. Next base: position 389,292 of record JASDDO010000218.1, on the reverse strand, counting down.
GAGCCGGAGAAGTGGATGCTTGCCTATCTAAGGTAGACAACTTAACAACGGTGTTATCAATACGGTAATCGTCTTTGAAAAAGACACGAAAGGTTACCGATAACATCAAAATAATCAGGACTTCAATTTACTTTTCTATTTGTCTGACTCAGAGTGAGTCTCATTATAATCTGACTTGAATATGATTCAAGTATAATCTACAATCTACAATCTACAATTTATAATATTACAATTCAACATGAATCCATGAATCCATTATTCCATATTTTCAATCTATTAACTTGACCGAACCGAACCATGGATATACATCCATTTACATGATTCTCCAGTTACATCCATTTACTGATATCATGGTTTCGGTCAGTCATCCAATTATACAATCTATACAGTCACAATACAAGACAAACAATACAACCAAAACACTACGGGGTTTAAGGGGTAGATTGGTACGGAAGGTGTTAAAAGTGGCACGAGACGGTAAGATTAAGACACCTAACCTATATTTCATTGCTGTTGTACCGTGGCTTAACGGTTCCTTGTACATTCCATTTATCCTGGTCTCTAGCATATAGAGACCCCTCTCATATACACTGGCATCCTTCTGTACCAAGCTACAAACAACAGCGTTAACACAACATTATTACAATATAATACAACTGTAAAAGATACCTTCTTATTCTGTCTTTTCTATTTTCTCTCTTATCTTTCGGACTTACCGAGCGACCTGTTCGCTGACGACATTCTCTTTCTTTCTTCTTTGAATGTCGTCAGGTGATCTGGACACTTCAGAAATCGAGCCCACTGCTGAAGACTTGGATCAGTTCAGTGAAGACCCCGAGCTCTAGACATTGTACATTTTCCATTCAGTACTTTTCATTTCCTGTTATGCCATTATTTAGGCATCGCTTTTATTTCAGTTGTATTTACTTTTCATGCATTGTATAAAAAGAATGTGAATAAATAAAGTTGCTGTTTTATTATATCTTGTCTTTTGTGTATTTATTTTTATATTGCTTAGATACGCTTAGCGTATTTACTTCAGAGTAAATACGTAGCGGCCTCGTCGCGTCCTTTGCCCGTATATTGGGAAGCAGGGTGTAACACGTTGAGCGGGGTGTACTCCTAGAACTTCGGGGAGTAGGGTTTTGGCCGCTCAGGTCTCCTTTTCTCTTCCCTCGCCCTTTTCTTTTGGTTGGCTTGCTCTGCCCGGGGGAGATTTGCGTTCACCTCGGATTCGAGCTGGACCTCACGATCGGTCCAGGTTTTTACCTCGGCCATGGTCTTAGGTTACGCTAATGCAAAGGAGTGTAACCACTCCCTGTGGTTAAGACCGGACTTATGTGCTGTAATGACCATCTCGTCCCGATGTTCTGGGACCTTGAGAAGGGCGTTGTAGAAGAGGGTGACATACCCTTTGAATGTCTCTTTGTCTCCGCTCTTGATCGTGAAGAGATGGTCGACTGTCTATTTCTGCCGCCTGTTCCCGACGAAGTGGCCGAGGAATTGGGTGGCTAGCTCGTCGAAAGTTGAGATTGAGCATGGCGCAAGTCCTTGGAACCAGTCACGTCCGGAGCGGATGAGAGTGGCTGGGAAAGCCCGTCATTGGGCGGCGTCGGAGTTATCTTGGAAGCTCATTCCTGCGGTGAATGCATCCAAATGGTCCTTCAGGTCAGACATACCGTCAAAGAGAGAGACCTTTGGGGCTTGTTCCGGGAGGAGACATGGACGGCAAGCAGCTCCTCTGTGAAGGGTTTGGTGAGCGAGTCGGCGGCATACTTAGCACCGTCGCTCGAATGATGACCTTCCCGATGCATACCCTCGATCTTCTTTTCCAGGGCGTCGAGTTGGCCAAGGTATCCTGACGATTCGGCACATTCTGATTTTTGGCCTCTGCCGTTGGAGACCTGTGTCTGGTCGCGGCCCCGGTTCCTTTCGATGAAGTGCCTTAGGTCGCCTGGAGAGGTAGTCTTCGAGCCGCCGTAATGAGTCCCGTCCGCGCAACCCCGTCGAGAGAGGGGGTGTCGGTCATACCTGGGAGCAGGTGAGCCGACCGACATCTCCTTGGGAGGGATAGGGGCGCGTAGGGGTTCGGGGCGAGGCGCTCTTGTGACGAACCTCGGCGTTGAACTGTGGGGCGCCCAGCGGGTCACAGAATATATTAGCTCGGGAGATCTGCGGCCGTAGGAGATAGCGAGGCGGTGGTCGGCAGTGCCGACATGGGCAGAGTCTTCTCTCCCTCTGTTGGGGTTCCGGTCCCGAGGTAGGGGAGCGGCGACCTGGGGAGCTTGCCCTGCTGTTTGGACACGGACGAGCGCATCCATGATGGATGCGAGTCGATCTATCCTGGCGGTAAGGGCGTTGATGGAGTTTGGGGGAAGAGATTCGTCCGCGCCTCCGTTGTGGGGGAGGCGGCGGCTAGTGCTAGGATCGTCGTGGTGAACGCTAGCCATTGGGTTGAGATCGGAAGATGAATTTTTGTTTTAGTGGAATCAAGTTGTTCCCACAGACGGCGCCAGCTGACATGCGTCGGATCACGTCAAGATGTTACCTTCCGTAGATCTACTGTCGGCGACGGTGGACGGCTGGGATTGAATAGGAGAGTAGCCTCCTGAAGCGTGTGGGTCTCAATGGGTTGTGGTTTTGAGGTTGAGCCAAGCTACCTGCAAGGAAGTCCCGGGGTGGTTGTACCACCGAGGTCCGACGATCAAGTTAGTGGTGCAAGTCGAGCAGAGTAGCGGCTTAATCAGGAAAGAATTGCTTACTTGAGTCATCTGAAAGATGAGTTTATGTAGCGGTGGCAACAGGCAGGCAAGTGCGAGAATCACGCCGGCCGTTACGCCCACGACGTCACGCCCGCGTGATATGCGGGATCTCCCATTAATGGTGAGACAGGCTCGTTAATGGAGGATCATAATGGCGTGGGACGTGGCCGGCAGATATCTCTCGCATGGAGAAATTCGCGGAGGCGAGGTGGAAGCACCTGCGAATGATGCCGTTGGTCGGTTGATGGGACCGAGGAAGATAAGCTCGGCGGGAGGCCGAGCTATCTTGGTTTTGTGGTAGCCCAGAGGCGAGCTGAGAGGGTCGAGGAGGCCAATTGTGCAGGGGGCTCGGAGGTGAGCCAGCGGCTATTTGTAGGACGGGCATAGGAGTGGTCTGGTCGGCTACTACAGGTCCTTTCTTGCAAGCTTCAGGACATGTCATCTGCCACGTGTCATGATCTGGGAGATCACCGATATCGAGCATCATCACTATCTTTTTCCTTCTAATCTTATGAGATTGTTGATTATTTGGAAAAGTTTAAAGCAATAGATGAGGTGTCTTTTGATGAATTTGAAGAATTGATAATGGATATTGTAGAATTAAAAGGTTCATATAGCGAGAGATAGTGGAAGAGGCCATAAATTGCTTAGGATTGTTGGAATTGGTAAGAATAAAATCATAATGGAGAAATTGTTGGGTTCACGAGATCAAAAGAAAATGGAGATGGACTTGTTAGATTCATAAGACCAGAAGGAGGTTGGGATGATTTTTTTTTAATTTGCGTTTATAAATTTAAAAGGAGGGGGGCCGAGAAAGAGTCAAGCTATTTCAGTTTTAGTTAAAAAAATAATTGAAATGGTAAAATGGGTGTTTTTGGAGAATATCATAGTTTTTGTAAGATACATGGAAATATGAAGTTTTTGGAGTGATATTTAGAATTGGGTAAGTTTTGGGGGTGATATATAAAAATAACCCTTAATTGAATTGTCAATATATTTTTGATTATTTAAATTTATTTTTATGTGTCGGTTCAAAACATTGATATTTCCAAAATTTACACATAAAACCGTGAAATTCCATATTTCGCCCACTACAGCTTCTCTGTTTTCCAAAATTGCCTAAAATTGTATCTTTCGGTCTCCATTTGAGCGAAGTTAGGCTAAACTAACCTATGTCTTGAAATAAATAAGGGAGAATGAATATTAAGCTTATTTTTCTTCTTCTCCTCTCATCTCTCCCTCTCTCCAACACCAAAGCATGGTGAGAAAGTGGAAATCTTACTAGCAACCCCGTTTCGGTTCACTGTTCTTCATCTACACGGAATCTTGGTGAAGCGGGAAAGCAAAGAGGAAGAACTTGATGATACTCGTAACTAGAGATTTCTAGGTCACGGCACGTATCAGATGACGTGTCTGTTGGGGTCGAAAATTGCACCCCGGTTGACCAAGTCAAAATCAAGGTCGACCCCAAACCAGGTGGGCCCAAACCCAGATCAAGTGGGCTCATGCCCGAGTCGAGCCCGAACATGAAGCGGCCGGCCTCCCCCATGCCAAAACGAAATCATGTAATAAATAATTTTGATGATGTAATTTTTTATGCATAAATGTACGGAAAATGGGCACAAAGCTAAATTTTTGTAAAGCACATGGCTTATGTGCAAAAAAATAGCACATGAGATATGGGATGGGAAGAATGTCATTTTGTAAAGCCCAAGGGGCTATGTGTAAATGTGTAAATCTATATAAGGCAACATGATGATGAGATAAAAAAAACTTTTCATTCCCCTGAAAAATCTAGGGTTTTTGTGCCTCTTTCTCCTTCCTCAAGGTTCTAACCTTCTTCCCTTTTTCAATTAAATCAAGAGCTTTACTCTTCCTTTTCCAAAATTAAATAGTTTTTCACTACAAAACCCACAAAGGGGCACTCAGATCTTTCATCAGATCTCAAAAAGGGGAGATTTTTAAATCTCATCCCTTTTTCTCCAAGATCCGATCGACAGAGAGGAGGAAGAAGGAGGGTCATCTCCAAAGACTCAACTTTGGAGAAGATCCAAGGCTCAGGGGAGAAGAAAGGGGTCCCCATGAGCATTTACAAATATTTCTTGGAGTTTAACTCTACAAATCAAAGCTTCTAGGAGTTTAACTCCATAAAAAAAGTCTTTCTTTCTAGGAGTTCAACTCCAAAAGTCAATCGGGAGTACAGCTCCATGTGCAGGGGTTAAGCCCTTTTTTTCCCGCTGGTGCCCAGCGCCCGCGTGCCACACACATAAGGCGTGAGCGTCTGGCGCCCAGCGCCTGCGTGCCGTGCACGTGAGGCGCTGGCGCCCAGTGTCCACATGCCGTGCACGTGAGGCGCTGGCCCCCACGCGTCCTTTGGACGCTTTTTCCCCTTTTTATATATACGTGTATATGTATATATATATACACACATACATAAACACTCCACGACACTGTCTCTATTAGAAAAAAATTTCTAACGGGGCGCTGCTCCGCATCCCGCAAAGGGGCTGCTAGCTCTCTTGACCCCCAGCCCGCTATCCGGGTAGTGGGACCCCCGTAAAAAAACTCTGCGGGGCCCCCGATATATCCAAAACTCCTTCAAAACACAACACAGCACATTAAGTTCGCATGACCTGTTTGACCCGTCAATCAGAGGTTCTCTCGCTCCAAAGACGAGGGATAATTAACGGCAGCTTAGTTCGCGGCTGCCGAAGATTCGGATCCCCACAATCAATAAACCACAGCCTACCCTAGACAGGGGTGATCTGTAATACGCCCGATAAGCGCACGTGTATTCCCATCTCAATGGGGTGACGAAAAACACCCTACAGATTCTGGCACGCTCGGTGGGACCTATCTTTCCTCCCATATTTCGGGTTAAACGTTCATGCCAACTCAATCACATATATACATTGATTGCATGTACTGAAATCATGCTTCTTTGTGCAGGTTAACAATTTCCAATTGCAATCTTCAGACGTAGCAAAAATGTCTCCAAGGACAAGCTCAGCTCTCGACACAGCTCCCATCTCCTACACGATGAAGATGGACGCCAGGACGGTCCTCCCGGCCAGTCTCGGGCGACAATGGGAGGAGTCGCTGCTACCATTCGGCTCTATTATGTTTATGCCAATTAGCGCCATCCCAGCTCCTTAAGCTCCAGCAACAGACAGACCGGCCTCGAAAGGCGGGAGACCAAATATGGTGATCTCGAAGGCACCACTACCCAAACGCAAGTCGGTGTTTGAACGACTTTCCTTTGCTCCAGCTGGGGGCAAGGCCATCAACACCAACAAAGCAATAACCCGTCTCGAGCAAGCTCCAGCGGTGCCCTTGACAACTGCTCGATCGGGTATCTTCTCTAAGCTCCCCATCAATCGACTCACGGTGGATTCCCAGAAAACAGATGCCCGCCAAGCCCTCAAAATCAAGAAGCTAAAATAGAAAAGGCTCAGATACAGAGCCAACAAAAGGGCTAGGGCTCATGCTATGCTGAACTTCATGAGGTTCCATGAACAGGATCACCCCGCCAAAAATAAAGAGACAGCTGGATATGTGGTCCATGCTATCTACATAGTGGGCACGCGCAGCAAGAGCAAGGATGGGGCCACAACATCTTAAATCCAATCTGGTGTGAATGTGGCTGTCACTTCCCAAGACCAGCATCCACCAGAAGGTAATGAAAATCCTCCCAGTGAGGCCGATAAGCAGAGAGATCCCTCGGTTCATGAGGAGTCGGGCTCGGAAAGAAAAGAGGAGCCAATCTTCCGTCCCAAGAATGCAGAGCGGCAACTTCTCCAAGAGCTCCGAAAACAGCTCAAAAGCAAAGACAAAGAGATGGCCAAGCTTTACTAAAAAATTAACGACTTGACGAATGTCATGATGCAGCTCACGGCCCAAGTTGCCTCTCAGCCGCCCAATCAAGCGTAGGGTTCTGCTCATGAACCGGGAAACGGTGTCCCGAGGCAGCTGACGCCTATTCACCCAAATCCAAAGGTAGGTGGACCGCACGAAAGCCAGCCGCATCCTATCTCGGGAAATGTCTTGACTACCGATGACAGCAACCCGCTAACTCAAGATCAAATAATGGATTTGGTTGCCAACAAAGTCAAAACATTGCTAGTTAAAGCCGGAGAGCAAAAAGATGTCAGCGGTAGCGGGAGACCATATCCTGCTCGGTACGATCTTGTGGAGTTTCCCACTGGCTATATTGTCCCCAAGTTTAAAAGGTTCAATAGGACGGGAAATGCGAACCGGCACATTGCCTAATTTAAAGCATCATGTGCAAATACTGGGGGCAATGATGCGCTCCTTCTCCGCCAGTTTGTCAATAGCTTGACGGATATTGCTTTCGATTGGTATGCAAGCATACCAGATGACTCGATCACGATGTTCGCTCAAATGGAATCCATGTTCAAGCAAAGGTTCATGGGTGTCAGTGATAAAATCACCATTGTCGACCTCGTAAGGACCGAGCTAAAGAACAATGAAAGCAGCATGGATTTTATAGTCCGATGGCGCAATCTCTCTATCAAATGTGAACCGCCGTTGGAGCAAGACCAATCCGTCAGTCTTCTTATAGAAAATCTGAAGGACTGGATGAAACCTTTCCTGTGCACCGCAGGCCTTAAAACATTCCAAGAGCTGACCAAGAAGGTCCAAATGTTAGAACGCTCAAAGCCCGAGCCCACTCAGGATCTTCAGTTCACAAACAGACCAAAACCTTGGAGGGACGACAACCGAAAAGGCAAAAGTTCCAACAATACCGATTCTCTTATTAGGCAGAGAGCGAGCGAAGCGAAGGCTAACAAACCCCGAGAGCCAACTTTGGAGGAAAGGAGAAATAAGGTCTACTCTCTCAGAAGAGACAAGGTCCACAAAATATTCAAAGATGCTCTGAAGAATGGCCTGCGGCTACCAGAACCAAAAAGGCTAACTGAAGTGAACAGGACTGATCATCCCAACTTTTGTCCATACCACAGAGTGCTGGAACACACTATTGAAGACTGTTGCATCTTTAAGGATTGGGTCGAGAAATAATACAAGGCGGGAAAAATATCATTGTCCCCTGGCGTGTTAACAAACAGTCAAGCTGCGACCGCCAATTTCATACAAATGGAGACCGAAGTCCTTTGGGAACTTGATTCTCTCAGATATCTGTCTTTCTCTGAAAAGAGTAGACCAAGGCAACAAGCTAAGAGCCAAGCGAGCAACATTGCCGATGAAGAAGCAATAGACGGGTACACAACCCATACGGTCTATATGATAGAGCTCAGAGAAACAAGTCCTCCTACACCTTATAGCCATGACAATGACGCGGTTGTTGCCATCCAACACCGGCTCGATCCAAATGATGAAGAGCTCACTCAGGCCATTAAGCCAAAGGAACCCGTGGTTCATGCTGAATCAAGTTCAGGCGGTAAGGATGACCCCGTTGTCATACCCGGAACTATAGAACAAGCATTATTCCAATGGCTTCAAAGGCAACTTCAGGACATGGATGAGAAGATGGCCGAGGTCCATTCCAAAGTCGACGAGCTGGCAAATGTCGTGGCAGATCTCATGACCCAAGTCGTCCGATTGCAATTACAGCAAAATAAAATTTTCGTTCATGGGCTATGAATTGATATTCGGAAACAACCAACTGATACCCCCTCCGGCCCAAACGCGGAACACCTTTGTGAAAAACGGCCGCGATCAGCCTCCTGTCCCTCTGATACGTACACTGAACGTGGTAAGCGGACAGTAGGCGAACCAAAGACTGATCGTCTTCAGGGTCCAGCATCAGTAAGGGCACCTACTCTAATAGAGAGAAAGAAGAAAGCATACTCCTTCAGGAGGGATGAAGTCCGCAAAATATTCGAGGACGCTTTGAACAACGGTTTGCAACTACCTATTCCAAAGAGGCCACATGAAATGAACATGATCGGCAATCACATATACTGCTCATATCATAGAATGGTGAGTCATACCATTGAAGACTGCTATGTTTTTCAAGATTGGGTGGAGAACCAATACAAACTTGGGAAAGTCTCACAGTCGTCGGATGTACCGACAAGCCACAGAGCTACGGTCATTAACACAGCTCCGCCAAGATCAAAATTTGAGGAGCTGGGATAAGCAAACAACATACCACCAAGTCTTTAAACTGGGAATAAACGACCATCACGTCGTTAAACTGGGAACAATCGACCTCTAGGTCGTTAAACTGGGGATGTAAAAAATGTGTAAATAAATAATAAAAAATAAAAAATAAAAAAGCAAAAGCCGAAATGATGGGGCGACTCACAATAAAAATCAGCGAGTAAAATAAATAAGAAAATAAAGCCGAAATGATGGGGCAACCGCGAATAAATAGCCGAAATGATAGAGCAATCGCGACCTTCGCGATAAGAAAAGTCGAAATGATAGACCAATCGCGGTAAAAAAAAGAAAGAGAAAAAACCTTCCAAATGGTGAATGATGAGTCGCTCCTGGTACCATATTCCAGTGCAGCGATGCAGACGCCAACCAAATTTCAAATCTTTGAATGTCCCAATGGCGAATGATGAGTCGCTCCTGGTACCATATTCCAGTGCAACGATGCAGACGCCAACAAAGTCCCAAAATTCTCCCAGCCCTACGGTTGGTCCCCAAGTTGACAACTGTATACAATCCACGGGCTCAAATAATTCTCATCATACCCATACCCCACCGCAATCACTAGTCACGCGGCCGGTCTCCACCCTTGGAATTATGCTCCATTTGGGAAGACCCACTCATGTGTCCTCACGATACATGAGGAGAACAAACTTACGAGATCCTCTCGACTCGTAAGAAAACACCTTCGTGGGATCCTTACGACTCACAAAGGAAAACCATACTTGGGGGTCCCCACGACTCCTAAGGAGAAAGTACACCTATGAGATCCTTTCGACTCGTAGGGAGAATACTTTTATGGGACCCTTACGGCTCATAAAATTGAAAAGCCTTAGGTGATAGGAACTTAAACCTGTCTCCTAAGCCATCGCTCCTCAACAGGTAAATGTAAATGATGAATTTCTCATAGCATCTATGCTTCAGTGTTAGCAACGCTGATGCCGACCCTAACCCCAAAATTCTAAACTTCCGACCCAATAGACCCCTAAGTCTTTAAACTGGGAACAGATGATCTCTAAGTCGTTAAACTGGGAACAGATGACCTCTAAGTCGTTAAACTGGGAACAGAAGACCCCTAAGTCTTTAAACTGGGAACAGATGACCTCTAAGTCGTTAAACTGGGAACAGATAACCCCTAAGTCATTAAACTGGGAACGAGAGAAATCCCCTCATGGCAAATAATGATTCGCTCCTGGTACCACATTCCAGTGTACGATGCTGATGCCAAACCAAAACCAAAATCCCAAGTCCTCCCAGGGCAAATGATGAGTTGCTCCTGACATTATTCCAGTGCAGCAATACTGATGCTAAACAAATTCCAAATTCCTCTCAAATTCAAAAGTCCTGCCGAACAAGGAAAAAACCAAACAAATCAAACCAACCAATTCCAATATCGACCTCTGCGTCAAACAAAGAGACACTCCGTGCCGGAAAACGTCAAGCACACACTCCGTACCGGGGACACGTCAACTAGCACACACTCCGTGCCGGGGAAATATCAAGCAGACACTCCGTACCGGGGACACGTCAACCAGCGACACTCCATGCCGGGAAAACGTCAAGCACACACTCCATACCGGGGACATGTCAACCAGCACACACTCCGTGCTGGGGAAACATCAAGTAGACACTCCATGCCGGGGACACGTCAAACGGACACTCCGCCTTGGGGAAACGTCCAACAGTGACACTCCATGCAGGGACAAGTCAACCAACGACACTCCACGCCGGTGAAACGTCGACCAGCGACATTCCGTGCCAGGGGCACGTCAAACAGACACTCCATGCAGGGGACAAGTTAACCAGCGACACTCCGCACTGGGGTAACGTCGACCAGCGACACTCCGTGCTGGGGGCACGTCAAACAAACACTCCACCTCGGGGAAACGTCCAACAGTGACACTCCGTGCTGGGGACAAGTCAACCAGTGACACTCCGTACCGGGGACACATCCACCAGCGACACTCCATGTACTACAGACGCTCCATCTCGGAGGCGCGTCAAGAGTCGACCGTCCATGTCGTAAAAAGGGCAGTGCCAGCTTCCCACAAAGCGGGAACAAAATCACTCCATGCCGGGGAAACGTCTACCACAGACACTCTGTCTCGGAGACGCGTCAAGCGTCGACCGTCCATGTCGTAAAAAGGGCAGTGCCGGCTTCCTACAAATTAGGAACCAAATCACTTCATGCCGGGGAAACGTCTACCACGGACACTCCGTCTCGGAGACGCGTCAAGCGTCGACCGTCCTTGTCATCAAAAGGGCAGTGCAGGCTTTCCACAAAGCGGGAACCAAATCACTCTGGGCCAGGGAAAAGTCTACCATGGACACTCCGTCTCGGAGATGCGTCAAGCGTCGACCATCTATGTCGTAAAAAGGGCAGTGCAGGCTTCCTATAAAGCGGGAACCAAATCATTCCATACCGGGGAAACGTCTACTACGGACACTCCGTCTCGGAGACGCGTTAAGCGTCGACCGTCCATGTCGTAAAAAGGGCAGTGCATCCCAAAAAGTGGGAACCAAAGCAAGTCGCCTCCACGCGAAAGAAGATCCATCAATTTCATGCACACGACCCATATATGTGGTGTGCATTTATTGATGGGGGCACTTTGTTGGGGTCGAAAATTGCATCCCGGTTGACCAAGTCAAAATCAAGGTCAACCCCAAGCCAGGTGGGCCCAAGCCCAGATCAAGTGGGCTCAAGCCCGAGTCGAGCCCGAACATGAAGCGGCCGGCCCCCCCATGCCAAAACGAAATCATGTAATAAATAATTTTGATGATGTAATTTTTTATGCATAAATGTAAGGAAAATGGGCATAAAACCAAATTTTTGTAAAGCTCATGACTTATGTGAAAAAAAAATAGCACATCAGACATGGGATGGGCAAAATGCCATTTTTTAAAGCCCAAGGGGCTATGTGTAAATGTGTAAGCCTATATAAGGTAACATGATGATGAGATTAAAAAAAACTTTTCATTCCCCTTAAAAATCTAGGGTTTTTGTGCCTCTTTCTCCTTCCTCAAGGTTTTAAACCTTCTACCCCTTTTCAATTAAATCAAGAGTTTTATTCTTCCTTTTCCAAAATTAAATAGTTTTTAACCACCAAACCCACAAAGGGGAACTCAGATCTTCCATCAGATCTCAAAAAGGGAAGATTTTTAAATCTCAATCCCTTTTCTCCAAGATCCGGCCGACAGAGAGGAGGAAGAAGGAGACCCATCTCCAAAGACCCCACTTTGGGGAAGATCCAAGGCTCAAGGGAGAAGAAAGGGTCCCCTTGAGCATTTACAAAGATTTCTTGGAGTTTAACTCTACAAATCAAAGCTTCTAGGAGTTTAATTCCATAAAAAAAGTCTTTCTTTCTAAGAGTTCAACTCCAAAAGTCAATCGAGAGTACAACTCCCTGTGCAGGGGCTAAGCCCTCTTTTTCCCGCTGGCGCCCAGCACCCGCGTGCTATGCACGTGAGGCGCTAGCGCCTGGCCCCCATGTGCCAGGAACGTGAGGCGCCGGCGCCTGGCGCCCAGTGCCCGCGTGCCATGCACGTGAGGCGCTGGCGCCTGGCGCCCAACGCCCGCGTGCCAGGCACGTGAGGCGCTGGCGCCCAGCGCCCGCGTGCTGTGCATGTGAGGCGCTGCCCCCACGCGTCCTTTGGACACTTTTCCCTTTTTAATATATACGTGTATATGTATACACACACACACACTCCCCGTAAAAAAACTCTGCGGGGCCCCCGATATATCCAAAACCCCTTCAAAATACAACACTGCACATTGAGTTTGCATGACCTATTTGACCCGTCAATCGGAGGTTCTCTCGCTCCAAAGGCGAGGGGTAATTAACGACAGCTTAGTTCGCGGCAGCCGGAGATTCGGATCTCCACACTCAATAAACCCCAGCCTACCCTAGACATGGGGAATCTGTAATGCGCCCGACAAGCGTGCGCGTATTCCCATGTCAATAGGGTGACGAAAAACACCCTACAGTGTCGTTCACGTAAGCCCATCAGATTTCTGAGGGCTATGGAGCTGGAATAAGTATGATGCGATGGAGGCATTCCTCGGCGCCTCGCCTTCGAGGTAACACCCGATCTTTTTGGGGGCCTCCTCTGAGTACGTTCCCTCTTCGCCTAACCACCAGCTATTGCTCGACTCCGAGCAATCATAGAGTTGAGCTTCCTCAGCTCTCTTACTGTAGGGTTACTAGGCACTCTCACAAGGGTCTATAAGGCATCAACCATGCCCGATTTAAAATTTAGACGTGCCGAACAACCCTAACCAAGATCTTTAAACTAGAGATTAGGCGAAACAAAGCATGTAAACAACTTTACATCTAAGAGATAGGGATTACAACCTTTGTAGTCCATTCCTTCACTTCTAAAGCTCCATGTTGTGGTCCCTTCGCTGCGATCATCATGTTCCCGAACTCTAGAAAGGCTCCACGAAGAGAAAGATGCAAGCTTGCTTCCGATCTTCGATAACTAAGATGATCTACCTTGAAGTTTCTTTAACACAAGCTCTCACTCACTAAATGAAGTGAACACCCTAATCTAATTGGCAAGAATAGATTAGGATGATGAAGTAGGAATTTAGCTCTCAGTTGTTTTCTTAATCTCACTCATTTTCATCACCTTTGAAAAAGCTAGAAAGCTTTTCAAGCAAGAAGAACAAGAAGAAGATCAAAATCCTTTTGTGATGAATAATGAATCAATTGAGATTAGAAATGCAACCATGGGTTAAGTATGAAGACTTAACCCATGTAGAGATTTAGCTATGGTTAAAGGGTTGGGTTGGGTTAAAGAAATATCACAAAATATCAAGGTCAAAGTCAAAGCTTCAAGAAACTTCTTGAAAGCTTCATGAATGTTTAACCCTAATCCAAACCCTAACCACAATTAAACTCCATAAAACATGTTGCATTTATAACCCTAACAGGTTACAATATTATATATCACATATACAATATTTATTGTAACAAAATAAAATAATACAATCAACATATATCGCATATATATCAATGTATTACCCGAGTGAGAAAAAGAATCTTTTAGTGAGCTTATATCAGTTAATATAATTTAATATATCAAATATATAATTATACATTAAATTATCGAATCAACATTTGATCCGATAATCCGGCTATTTCTCAAATAACTGACCAATATAATCTGTATCAGTTCATCGAATCAACACTTGATCCGATGACCCGGCTATATCACATATACCCGGCCGATATCTCATATCGCGAGAATCTAATACGGTATCACATACTCGTATTGTTCTCGGTCCCGCACATATCATATATGTGCTCCTACTCCATTTTTCCTGAGTCAAGAAACCTCTGTGTAGGACTCTAAAGAATCGTCAATACGCCGGCAGCAGGTGATGATCATATCAAACACCCACAAGCTGCAAGCGGTCAGCTAAACGTAACAGCCACCCAGGTATTGAGCGATCAGAAGATCAACAAGCAAGCCTGTATATTCTCCTGCGAATCCAATCAGTAACACTCCCGTACAGTCCGGTCTCTTCGTCTGATATGTCGCATATCTCGCATAGGAGTGGTAAACGTCAGACCCCAGTAGCTTGATAAGTCGTGTCGATATGAGGTCCATAACAGTTTGAGAAACTACTGATAACACTTACCAGTAAATCTCAGCAACCCTGACCAGGGATTTCCAGTTATAGCCAATCGAACACAGCCCAACATCAACTCCCTATACCGGGAGAGACGAATCCCCTCCTATCGCTCATTGCCTCCATGTGATTCGGGACTGTACCCAAAAACCACCTTTTTGCACACCCTCTTGGACGTGGTATGATGGAAATCAAAGCACAGTGGGAATCACACAAGACTCTATGACGATCTCGGGTCTACAGACTAACCTGTACCAGTGTCACCAGAGAACTGCCATCTGACGTGAGGTATAATACCATCTGGGAGTTCTTGGCGAGTCCGTCCAGTGTACCCAGTCTCCACTGAGCACCCGTATACCTTCTCTGATGTCAAACACCAATGGATATGAGATCATCCATCGCCCATCATATGGGTCAAGAAGCGCATACGCTAGTCTACTCTGGAGTATCGATGCCCTGTCTCGGTACTCCCACGACTAGGAACATTTGAAGGATGTACTTGGCGACTACACTGTCCCCACTAGTATGATCCGCATCATAGTCCTGGTAGTCAAGTACTTATCCTAAGGGCTTTATCAACATGTAACATAGAGACAATCAGAGTACATATTAAGATAAAGAGCAACCATATAGCGTACTATCATGTCGAGCAAGAAAGTCCTCCCTATATATGTCCAAGCATCCACTACAATATACATCGTATGTACAGTAATGGCCTCTAGGGCATACATATAACTAACAATCTCCCACTTACACTAGGGCCATCTGTTGTGGTATCACATACCCAACAATTAGCTGTGGTTGAAGTATCTCATACTCAATCATCCCATAAAAGTCTCTACTGGGAAAAAGGCCTTTGTGAGTGGATCCGCGCTGTTGTCCTCTGTGTCTACTCTCCAAACCTCGATCTCCCTGGAGATCAACCATCTTCATGATCAGGCGATACTGCCTAAGAATTATATCTGGATTTCTGATGGGACGGGGGTTCCTTGGCATAAGCCACAACTCCATTGTCACACAGGTAGGAACGAAGTTCATCTCATGAACTTAAATATATCCAGACTGCCTCTTTGGTAGCATCCTTGGTAACGATGTATCTTGCCTTTAATCGTCAGTAAGTCACGGTATCTAGCTTGGAACTCTTCCAACATACCGTCCCTCCACTGAGGGTAAAGACAATGCCTGCGACTGACATTCAGTCGTCCTTATCACCCTGGAACCTTTCCAGTGATTCTCCCCAGGATCGATTGATACTATCTCACTACAACTAGTGAGAATCCTAATATCCAATTAGATCTATCTCATAGATCCATAACCCAGGATTTAGGAGGTATCACCTTGATCCTATATGGAGAATCCTTATAATAAGCGGAGATTGACCGAGCGTAGCATAGGAAACTCCTTCCCTATCAAGAGTATGTCATCCACGTACTCTACGAGGATCACCACCATACTCCTTACTACCTTTTTGTATATACAAGGTTCATCTACCATTTTGATGAAGTCAAATTCTTTGACTACCACATCAAAACAGATGTTCCAACTCCGCGATGCCTGATTTATCACATAAAACATCTTGCTCACGTTTCCGCTACTCCCACTATCTACGAAACCCTCTGGCTGTGTACTTATAGACGCTCTCTTCCAAATCATCATTTAGAAAAGCAGTCATGACACCCAACCGCCAGATATCGTAGTCATGGTATGTAGCCGTGGCAAGTAGGATCTGGATGGACCTTAAGCATAGCTTTGAAATTCTCAACTTTTCCATGTACACCAAGTAATCTTCTCAAGATATACTTGCTCCTGATGGGGATTTAACCATTCAGATAAAGCAACCAAAGTCCATACTTTGTTGGTGTATAAGGATTCCATCTCAGATCACAAAGCATCCAGCCATTCTTACAGAGTCCCACTTCTGATGGCCAGCTTGAAACTAGTTGGGTCATCATCTCATGATGCAATTCTCGCTCCCACTGTCATAGAGAAAACCGAAGTATCTCTCAGGTGGGTGAGGAACCCTACTAGATCGGCGGAGAGGCTGAGGTTCGTTGGAAACTATTGAATCTTTTGGTTCTACCAAATCATCAGCTGCAGTTTGTATAGCTGGAACTCTTTCCAGTTCTACCTCATGACCAATAATTTCTTCATAAGAAATTCCCTTTCACAAAGGTGGCATGCTGAGAAACAAAACATCTTTTGTTTCTCGGTTTGGTAGAAGATATTCCCTTGCAAATGCTTGGGAAATCCAACAAACTTCCACAGAACTGACTTTGCCTCGAGCTAGTCCGGATTTTGCTTTTGACATAGGCCGGACAACCCCAAATCTTAACTTACTTAAGATATGGGCTCTTCCCATTCCATATCACATATGAAGTGGTAGGCAATAGATTTGATTGGAACCCTATTCAATAGGTATGCAGCTTCACAAGTGCATAACTCCCAAAAGGAAATAGGCTACTCAGTAGTACTCATCATAGAGCACACCATATCACATAGGGTGTAATTGCTCCGCCCCGATACACCGACGTGCTGTGGTGTATTCGGAGGAGTAATGCTGAGAGAGAATCTCATTCTCCTTTAGAATAGTCCAGGAATCCCGTGCTCAAGTATTCTCCTTCTTGATCTTATCAATGGACATAATAATTATACCCGTTTTTGGTTCTCTACTTCTAACTCATATTCATTGAATTTCTCAAAAGGTTCAGACTTGTGTTTCAACAGGAACATATGTCCGAATCTTGAGAGATAAACAGTGAATGTAATGAAGTATAAAGAACCGGTCTTGGCATGTGTAGACAGGGGACCTTACATACATCATCATGTATCAATCCCAAGAGTTCACTAACTCTTTCTCTGTTTCCAATAAACGGAGTTATGGTCATCTTATCTTTGTGACATGACTGGCAAGTTTTACAAGATGTAAATCCAAACTAATTTAAATATGCATCTTTATGTAACTTCAGCTAGTCGGGTCGCATTGATATGACCCAGTCTACAATGCCTCAAGAAGGATTCGTTCATTTCTAAACTCTTCCTCTTGTATGTGTTCTGTATGTTAAGAACTGTGGTTTGATTTAGAACATTTATGCTTTTAGATAACGTGCCTAAACCGATCAACTCTTGATATAGGAAATGTTCAAAACATTATCCAACAATAAAAAATTATATCCTTCTTTATTAAATAAAGAGACCGATATGATGTTGTATATCAGGTTCGGTATCTAATAACATTCATTCAGAATCAATGTATTCTGGTAATACAGGGTGATAACTACCAACAGACTTGGCTGCAACACTTGCACCGTTTCTATCTCATGAAACTTATCACCCGTTCTCAGTTCTCTACCTATCTGTAGCCCATGTAACAAATTACATATGTGGGATCCTGATCCGGTATCAAATACTCAGGACGTAAAGGATATTGAGAAACAGTTCTGTGTAATGAACACACCTGAAGAAGATGCATCAACATGTACTTTCTTCGTTTGGGCGGCACGGGAATTCTGGTAATCCCCTATTTCCTGCTCTGTCTTATAACAATTATAAGTTGGAGCGGGATTAACGTTCCTTAGCGCGGTATAACAAGCGGGTTCGGTCAATACATCCGTATTATTATCTTGATTAAGGCATGACATAGTCGCAACCAGGAGAGAGAGAGAAGAAAACACTCAGCGTGCGCTTTTACAAGATTAGATTGGTTATCAATTTATCTAATCAGGATGTCTCCCACTGTTTTAGTCAAATCTTCCTTCAAACCCTAAAAGGAAAGACTAGCCGGGATTAATTATACCCTACAAGTTCGCCAATCTTTCAGCCAGGCCAGTGCCGGTATTTTGAGGGAGGTTCCCCGTGCTTTCGCACGGACCTAATTAAAGTAAACCTCGTTTTTCCAGGGGCGTAACCCCGTTGACACGTTTCTAGACACCTACTTGATCGGCTAATTGTAATGTGTAAAACTCTCCCAAGAGTAACTCTTACTCGCAGCGGGTATCGGGATCCAACTATCTCATAGAAGCTATGCAATCTCATTGCAAATTTCAACACTTGAAATTCCCAATAATATTTTTACCTTTAGCGTGCTATGATCTTGACGCATGCCAAACAACCCACGGTACACTAGTCAAGTTCAACCCGTGCATTTCCTGATTGAATTAAACCCACCCGCACGACCCTTGACGCATGCCAAACAATGCCGTACGAATACCCTAATCCAATCGCATCGTATGCTAGCAGATAAGCACTAGTTAGCTACCGTACACTATGCCTTGACGCATGTCAAACTACCGCAGCACGAATACTAAGTAGTACTTATCTGAAATGACGGAGGGCTACGCAGGTTTTTAAGAAAACCATGAGCGTAATGAACTTGATATCGTTGTAGAATCGAGTGATTTTGAATGGAATGTTTTTGAGACCTTTTCTAGTTTTGCTAAAGAGGTCACTCCCGGTGAAGGGATCGTCGGCTCTTTCCTCATTGAATAAGGTGCAGGATATTTCACAAATATCACTATGCAAAGCAAAAACTATAGAAACAATCAAAAGACAAACCGAGTTTGTAGCATCTGCTAGTTTCGCTAAAGAGGTCACTCCCGGTGAAGGGATCTCGGCTCTTTCCTTATCGAATAAGGTGCAGGATGTTCTACAAGAAACACCGCTATGCAAAGCAAGAACTGGAGCTACCTGTTTTTGAGACAAGTTTCTACAACATCTTTAGGTTTCTTTTAGTTTCATTAATCTCATTAACGAAGTCCCATTTTATTATACTTCACAAGCATCACATTTGAAACGAAATCTGCAATATAACATATATCTCATATATATAATATAAACATTCGTCTCAGGCAGTAATATGATCTCATCACAGAACATTGCAGCAGAAGAACACATATGAAATATTGGATATACTAGGACGTCCGTGTTTTAATACGAGCCTGTATAAAACACGGATTCCACGGTCGCGATGAATAGCTAAACCCACATCCCTAGACCCCTACGAGAGCGGCAAGCAACACTGCCAATTCTAGGGTTAGAAGACCCGGTCACGACTCCTCGAGATGGTCTCCCACTGGACCCCAGAACCCGATTACTTGTGCTCCCCTCCTCGGGTCTACCTAATGCGGAAAAGTAAATAATATACAATGGTGACATCATCCTCAGCCCGGAAGTGCCCCAATAAAAGAATATTACATACAAATGAATTTTACATGAATGAAAATAAAAACCCTCATCTCACATAAAACCCCCGGCTATTCAGAACACGACGATCCAATATAACATATCACAGCAACACATAATATCTCATATCATCAACGTAAGCAAGTATGCGTATCCCGATTGTCGTTGATGTATAGCAACGAAACCGGCGATACACCACATACTACGCTTACGGTCACAGAAAAGAAAGTGTAAAACTACAACAGTTGAAATCCGCAACCTCCTTAGACATCGCATTCCTAACCAAATGAATTCCTTAGACATTGCATGCCTAACAATTATAAACCCCGCATTTTAGTCTCAATATCGAAAACTCTTTTCAATATCTAGTCGGGCAATTCAACAAGATTCCCGACATCCTGATCGGATTCTCGTCGCAAACTTTAGTAGACGGCCGCACCCCCGGATGCCGTCGACGAAGTGCACTAAGGCGGAACACCGCTGCCGCAAGCACCCGAACGGATGCATTTGGCGACGGGGTTCTCCTACAGTCACTTGGTCGGGGCTATGGGGCGTGGCTATCTATTAAGTTTACCCGGCGAGTATCCGCGTACGCTACGTGATTGCGACGGACTTTTGATCGCATCAAAATCCCGTGGCAACCGATCATCTGAGACTAAACTGCTAGATTTATAACATTCAAAATTAGTTATCTCATAACTTTTTGTGGATTCCAAATATTGTATCACATTCCAGATAAATAGACAGTGTTAAACTTTCCGATCGAATAATCAAACACCCAAGATTTCCCAAATAGCTCAACACTTGAGCGGAGTTCAAAAAGTATCCATCACATGCCACAGTACCAATGGTCCAGCCGAAGAAGGGTCAAACCAACGCCTCACATGTGGCAACGCCGTACTGCCCCAAACCCTAAAGTTTAGAGGCAGTTCAGACGGTCACATAATCGAGTTAAGGTTTGTTGTCTTCTAGAGGGTCCACCGCGTTACTTGCACGACTTAGAACGTTCTTAAACTACGGAAAAATCCAACACATGGAAATTTTCCGGGTCGGGAAAAAGTGAGTTATTGATATCCGTTCGAACTTTTTAACAGGTTCTAAATTATCCGGAAAACACTTAAACGAAGTTAAACTTTCCGATCGAATCAACGAGTCCCCAATACAACCCAGAAAACTCAACACTTGAGTAAGATTAAAAATACCCAGAAATATGCAGAAACACCTACGGATATTACTGTGCAAAATCAAAGCCCAATTCCCTTGTACGGCCGCGGATCCGCGGCGCAATGCATGGTCTTGCCGCGGTTCCGCAGTGGTTTATGGGAATTATTGGCTCGTTTTGCACAGTAATTCTTATAATTCCCTGCTGATTTTTTTGAGTATTTTTAATGCAGAAAAAATCACATTTTTACAAAATTTCCAGAGAAGGGTAAAAACCGGGGTTTCGGGGTTCGATAGGACTTTAAACTTCGCCTAAAGCTCTAGCTTGGCTTTGATACCACTGTAGGGTTACTAGGCACTCTCACAAGGGTCTATAAGGCATCAACCATGCCCGATTTAAAATTTAGACGTGCCGAACAACCCTAACCAAGATCTTTAAACTAGAGATTAGGCGAAACAAAGCATGTAAACAACTTTACATCTAAGAGATAGGGATTACAACCTTTGTAGTCCGTTCCTTCACTTCTAAAGCTCCGTGTTGTGGTCCCTTCGCTGCGATCATCAAGTTCCCGAACTCTAGAGAGGCTCCACGAAGAGAAAGATACAAGCTTGCTTCCGATCTTCGATAACTAAGATGATCTACCTTGAAGTTTCTTTAACACAAGCTCTCACTCTAAATGAAGTGAACACCAATCTAATTGGCAAGAATAGATTAGGATGATGAAGTAGGAATTTAGCTCTCATTTGTTTTCTTAATCTCACTCATTTTCATCACCATTGAAAAAGCTAGAAAGCTTTTCAAGCAAGAAGAACAAGAAGAAGATCAAAATCCTTTTGTGATGAATAATGAATCAATTGAAGTTAGAAATGCAACCATGGGTTAAGTATGAAGACTTAACCTATGTAGAGATTTAGCTATGGTTAAAGGGTTGGGTTGGGTTAAAGAAATATCACAAAATATCACAAAATATCAAAGTCAAAGTCAAAGCTTCAAGAAGCTTCTTGAAAGCTTCATGAATGTTTAACCCTAATCCAAACCCTAACCACAATTAAACTCCACAAAATATGTTGCATTTATAACCCTAACATGTTACAATATTATATATCACATATACAATATTTATTGTAACAAAATAAAATAATACAATCAACATATATCGCATATATATCAATGTATTACCCGAGTGAGAAAAAGAATCTTTTAGTGAGCTTATATCAGTTAATGTAATTTAATATATCAAATATATAATTATACATTAAATTATCGAATCAACACTTGATCCGATAATCCGGCTATTTCTCAAATAACTGACCAATATAATCTGTATCAGTTCATCGAATCAACACTTGATCCGATAACCCGGTTATATCACATATACCCGGCCGATATCTCATATCGCGAGAATCTAATACGGTATCACATACTCGTATTGTTCTCGGTCCCGCATATATCATATATGTGCTCCTACTCCGTTATGCCTGAGTCAAGAAACCTCTGTGTAGGACTCTAAAGAATCGTCAATACGCCGGCAGTAGGTGATGATCATATCAAACACCCACAAGCTGCAAGCGGTCAGCTAAACGTAACGGCCACCCAGGTATTGAGCGATCAGAAGATCAACAAGCAAGCCTGTACATTCTCCTGCGAATCCAATCAGTAACACTCCCGTACAGTCCGGTCTCTTTGTCTGATATGTCGCATATCTCGCCTAGGGGTGGTAAACGTCAGACCCCAGTAGCTTGATAAGTCGTGTCGATATGAGATCTATAACAGTTCGAGAAACTACTGATAACACTTACCAGTAAATCTCAGCAACCCTGGCCAGGGATTTCCAGTTATAGCCAATCGAACACGGCGCAACATCAACTCCCTATACCGGGAGAGACGAATCCCCTCCTATCGCTCATTGCCTCCATGTGATTCGGGACTGTACCAAAAAGCCACCTTTTTGCACGCCCTCTTGGACGTGGTATGATGGAAATCAAAGCACAGTGGGAATCACACAAGACTCTATGACGATCTCGGGTCTACAGACTAACCTGTACCAGTGTCACCAGAGAACTGCCATCTGACGTGAGGTATAATACCATCTGGGAGTTCTCGGTGAGTCCGTCCAGTGTACCCAGTCTCCACTGAGCACCCGTATACCTTTTCTGATGTCAAACACCAATGGATATGAGATCATCCATCGCCCATCATATAGGTCAAGAAGCGCATACGCTAGTCTACTCTGGAGTATCGATGCCCTGTCTCGGTACTCCTACGACTAGGAACATTTGAAGGATGTACTTAGCGACTACACTGTCCCCACTAGTATGATCCGCATCATAGTCCTGGTAGTCAAGTACTCATCCTAAGGGCTTTATCAACATGTAACATAGAGACAATCAGAGTAAATGTTAAGATAAAAAGCAACCAGATAGCGTACTATCATGTCGAGCAAGAAAGTCCTCCCTATATATGTCCAAGCATCCACTACAATATACATCGTATGTACAGTAATGGCCTCTAGGGCATACATATAACTAACACTTACTCGTCTCCGAGCTATCCTATAACTGAGATTCCTCAGCTTCCTTACTCGTCTTCGAGCTATCCTATAACTGAGATTCCTCAGCGTCCTTGTTTGGCCGGGAGCACGGATCACGAGCGCTCCCGTAACAGCTCTTTATATCTTGCCACGACGAGATCTCCGCCATTCCACGTCCCGTGTCCTATGCTAGCGTATCTTGCTATTAATGAGCGTGCCTCGCCATTAATAGGCATTTTCTGCCATCAACACGAACGTAACGCAGAGGCAAAACGGACGACGAGAATCTCGTATTGGCTCGCTTTAATGCGACCCCTGTTGGGGTTCCCTTGCACCTAGTCTAGGGTTTGGTAGCATCACTCATGCCACTTTTAAATTTAGAGAGGTGCAAAGCAAGCAAACAAAGAATCATGCTAGAATATCTAGGGTAACAAGTTTGTATCCATACAAAAAAGTAAAAGAGATGGGGATTATAACCTTTGTAGTCCGTTCCTACGCTTCATAAGATCCGTGTTGAGGTCCCTTCGCTGCGATCATCAAGAACTCCGACTCTCATGAGACTCCAAGAGGTGAATGATGCATCTTGCTTGAAGTCTTCTTGATCCAAGAAGATCTACCTTGAAGAATCTCTAATCCAAGTTTACACTTCACTAAACAACTTATTAGAGAAGTGAACTCCCTAATTTAAATGGCTAGAATAGATGAGGATGATGAAGTATGAATTTTGCTCTCTTTTGTTTTCAAATTCTCACACTTATTCATCACAAATGAAAAGCTAGTGAAGGTTTTCTTTCAAGAGAATAAGGAAGAAGAAGATGAAGATAATCCTTTTATGATGAACAATGAATTATTGTTGTGGTTACTTATTCAACCTTGAGTTAACTATGAAGGGTTTTAACTCATGTAGAGAATAAACTAGAGTTAATGGTTTGGATTGGGTTAAGAAATATCTACACAAAATATCAAAGCTAAAGACAAAGTCAAACCTTCATGAAGCTTCATGGAAGCTTCATGCAAAAGCTAACCCTAATCCAAACCCTAACCAAGTTTAAACCCTAAACCAATGTTGAATTTTTAACCCTAACATGTTACAATATTATATATCACATATACAATATATTTTGTAAGAAAAGAAAATAATACAATTAACATATATCACATATATATCAATGTATTATCTCGTGAGAAAATGAATCAATAAAGCGAGCTTATATTCGTTAACGTAATGTAATATATCACATATATAATTATACATTAAATTATCGAATCAACACTTGATCCGATAATCCGGCTATAGCGCATATAACCGACTAATATAACATATACCATTTCATCGAATCAACACTTGATCCGATGACCCAGCTATATCACATATACCTGGCCGATATCACATATCACGAGAATAGAATACGGTATCTCATATCGTATTATTCTCGGCTTCAGGAAACCTCTGTGTAGGACTCTAAAGAATCGTCAATACGCCGGCAGTAGGTGATGATCATATCAAACACCCACAAGCTGCAAGCGGTCAGCTAAACGTAATAGCCATCCAGGTATTGAGCGATCAGAAGATCAACAAGCAAGCATGTACATTCTCCTGTGAATCCAATCAGTAATACTACCGTACAGTCCGGTCTCTTCTCTGATATGTCGCATATCCAGTCTAGGGGTGGAAAACGTCAGACCCCAGTAACCGATAAGTCGTGTCGATGTGAGGCTCATAACAGGTCGAGAAACTACTGATAACTGTTACCAGTAGCACTCCATATCAGCCCTGGCTAGGGACTTCCAGTTATAGCCAATCGAACACAGCACAGCATCAACTCCCTATACCGGGAGAGACGAAACCCCTCCTATCGCTCATTGCCTCCATATGATTCGGGACTGTACCCAAAAGCCACCGTTTTGCACGCCCTCTTGGACGTGGTAAGGTGGAAATCAAAGCACAGTGGGAATCACACAAGACTCTATGACGATCTCGGATCTACAGACTAACCTGTACCAGTGTCACCGGAGAATTGCTATCTGACGATAGGTATAATGCCATCTAGGAGTTCTCGGCGAGTCCGTTCAGTGTACCCAGTCTCTACTGAGCACTCGTACACCATCTTTGATGTCAAACACCGATGGATATGGGATCATATATCGCCCATCATATGGGTCAAAATGCGATACGCTAGTCTACTCTGGTGTATCGATGCCCTGTCTCGATAAACCCTCGACTAGGAATAGTTATAGGATGTACTCGTTGACTACCCTGGCCCCACTAGTATGATCTCATCATAGTCCCAGTAGTCAAGTACATATCCTAAGGGCTTTATCAACATGTGAGAGCAAGACAGTAAACTAATACAAGTCAACATGTTAAGACAAAGTGAAACCAAATAGTATACTATCATGTCGAGTAAGAAAGTCCTCTCTATATATATCCAAGCATCCACTATAATATACATCATATGTACAACAATGGCCTCTAGGGCATATATACAACTAACAATCTCCCACTTGCACTAAGGCCAGCTGTTGTAGTATCTCATATCCAACATCCCGAAGAGTCTCTCAAATTGTATCTGGGGAATGGCCTTCGTGAGTAGATCCGCAGTGTTATCCTCTCCTGACCTCGATCTCGCGGCGATCAACTATCTCCCGGATCAGGTGATACCGCCTCAGAATATGTCTGGACTTCTGATGGGACCTGGGTTCCTTGGCCAAAACCACAGCTCCATTGTTATCACAATACAAAGGTATTGGATGCTCAATGGATGGAACCACACCAAGTTCAGTGATGAACTTCTTCATCCAGACAGCCTCTTTGGCAGCATCGTTGGCAGCGATGTATTCAGCCTCCATCATCGAGTCTGCTACGGTTTCTTACTTGGAACTCTTCCAACAAACCGCCCCTCCATTTAGGGTGAAGACAAATCTCGAGTGCGACTTAGAGTCGTCCTTATCACTTTGGAAGCTTGAATCGGTAAAGGAATCCACTTGGAATTCTCTGTTACCATACACCAAGAACATCTCTTTAGTCCTCCTCAAGTACTTAAGAATGTTGTCCACAGCTGTCCAGTGACTCTCTCCAGGATCTGCATGATACCTACTCACTACACTTAGTGAGTATGCTACATCGGGTCTGGTATATAGCATCGCGTACATGATAGAGCCTACTGCCGAAGCATAGAGTATCCCTTGCATGCGAGCTCTCTCCAAATCAGTCTTGGGAGACATCTCTTTGGAGAGAGTGAGTCCAAAGATCGTGGGTTGGTTCCCACGCTTAGATTCTTCCATACTAAACCTCTTTAGTATGGTGTTAATGTACTTAGATTGGGACAATCCCGGTATCCGTTTAGATCTATCTCTATAGATCTTGATTCCCAAAATGCTGGAGGCATCATCTAGATCTTTCATTGAGAATCTATATGATAAGAAGAGCTTGACCGAGTGCAGCATAGGAACATCATTTCCTATCAAGAGTATGTCATCCACGTACAATACGTGGAAGACAACCTTACTCTCTGCAACCTTCTTGTATATACAAGGTTCATCTACGTTTTTGATGAAGTTAAACTCTTTGACTACGACATCAAAACAGATGTTCCAACTCCGCGATGCCTGCTTTAACCCGTAGATGGATTTAAGCAGCTTGCATGCCTTTCCGCTGCTCCCACTATGTACGAAGCCCTCTGGCTGAGTCATGTACACGCACTCCTCTAAATCACCATTTAGAAAGGCGGTCTTAACATCCATTTGCCAGATTTCGTAGTCATGGTATGCAGCAATGGCAAGTAAGATCCGGATGGACTTAAGCATAGCCACTGGAAAAAATGTTTCGTCATAATCCATACATGGTCGTTGACGAAAACCCTTTGCAACAAGTCTAGCTTTGTAACTCTCAACTTTTCCATCTACACCAAGTTTCTTCTTAAAGATCCACTTACTCCTAATGGGTTTTACCCCTTTAGGAGCAACTTCCAAAGTCCATATTTTGTTGGTGTACATGGATTCCATCTCAGATCGCATTGCATCCATCCACTTCACAGAGTCCCCACTCGTGATGGCCTGCTCAAAGCTAGTCGGGTCATCATCTTCCATGATGCAATCCTCGCTCCCACCATCTACGAGAAAACCGTAGTATCTCTCAGGTGGATGAGAAACTCTACTAGATCGGCGGAGAGGCTGGGGTTCGTTGGGAACTACGGAATCATCTGGTTCCACTAAATCTTCAGTTGTAGTATGTGGTGCTGGAACTTCTTCCAGCTCTACCTCATTGCCACTAATTTCTTTTGCAAGAAATTCCTTTTCTAAAAAGGTGGCATGTTGAGCAACAAACACCTTTTGATCCTCACTGTGGTAGAAAAAGTATCCATAAGAGTTCTTTGGATATCCTACAAACTTGCAGAAAACTGATCGTGCCTCGAGTTTGTCTGGATTTTTCCTTTTGACATAGGCCGGACAATCCCATATCTTAACTCGTTTAAGATATGGTATCTTCCTACTCCATATCTCATATGGTATGGTAGGTACAGATTTAGACGGAACTTGATTCAATAGGTATGCCGCTGTCTCAAGCGCATAACCCCAGAAGGAAATAGGTAACTCAACAGTGCTCGTCATAGAGCGCACCATATCTAATAGGGTGCGATTTCTCCGCTCCGATACACCGTTGTGCTATAGTGTATAGGGAGGAGTAAGCTGAGAGAGAATCCCATTCTCTTTTAGATAGTCTAGGAACTCAGTGCTCAAGTATTCTCCTCCTCGATCAAATCGAAGGATCTTAATACTTTTGCCCGTTTGGTTCTCTACTTCGTACTTATATTCCTTGAATTTCTTAAAAGCTTCAGACTTGTGTTTCATCAGGAACACATGTCCGTATCTTGAGAGATCATCAGTGAATGTAATGAAGTAGGAAGAACCGTTCCTGGCATGTGTAGACATGGGACCACATACATCACCATGTATCAGTCCTAAGAGTTCTGTAACTCTTTCTCCGTGTCCACTAAACGGAGTTTTGGTCATCTTGACTTTGAGACATGACTGGCAAGTATCATAAGATGAAAATTCGAACGAGGATCTTCCGCCTTCGATTTTTCCACCCAAAAAAGTTGATCTTCCGCCTTTGATTCGATAGCCAGCGACCATCACAACGAGGATCCTAACACAAGCCATCCCGTCCTCCGCAACGAAGGCAGGGACGGTTCCACTCCTCCTCCTAACATCGTCGAAGCCTTATCGGCGCGGATTGACAGGCTGACAACGACGATGGACGCGCTCGCTCATGTCCAAACTGCCAGCCATGCCCGGCAAACCGCTGCCCCTGCTCCTCAGAACGGCGGATTGCACGAGACAGCAGATGGATGCTTTCAAGTCGTCGGCCTCGCCCGTGCCAATCCTGACACTACAGAACACTGGTGTGCATTCAGGGTGTTTTTCGTCACCCTATTGAGAGGGGAATACATGTCGCTTGTCAGGCATATACATATTCCCCCTGCTTAGGGTGGGTCGGGGTTTACTGATTGTGGGGATCCAAATTTTCGGCAGTCGCGGACTAAGCAGCCGTTAATTACCCCTCGCCTTTGAAGCGAAGGAACCTCCGATTGACGGGTCAACTAATCATGCGAACTCAATGTGCAGTGTATGTGTGTTGTGTTTTGAAGGGTATTGGGTGTTTACCCCAATCAGAGCAAAGCTCTGTTCAAATTCCAAGGCGGGAGAAGAAGCAACGCTTCATCTTCCCCCAATCAGAGCAAAGCTCTGTTTGAATTCAAAATTCAAATTTTGAAGCAACGCTTCAAGTCTCAGGCGCAACGCGCCGCGTGTCTGGCGCTAATACGTCAGCGCAACGCCCAAGAAGGCGCACCCAATCAGAGCAAAGCTCTGTTTAAAGGAAGCAACGCTTCAGCTGCGCTGCGCTCTGCGCTGCGCGACACGTGTCAGCGCAGATGCGCTAGCGCAATTGCGCTGCGCTCTGCGCTGCGCGACACGTGTCAGCGCAGATGCGCTAGCGCACTTGCGCTGCGCTCTGCGCTGCGCGACACGTGTCACGCGCTAGGGCATCTACGCCAAACTAAATTAAGATTTTAAGAAATCTTTTCTGTTCTTATTAAAACAAGAAGATTTTCTTCTGCAAAGCAGAAGCCCTTGGATCAAAGATCCAACGGTGGGGAAAATTCCCAAAATCACTCAGAAAAGATCTTGTTAACAAATTCAACAAATTTGTGAGCACTATAAATAGGACCCCAGACCTCATTCGATGGGCATCAATTGGAAAAAGCGACTTCTAGCAAAAAAAAAAAAAGAAGAAAAGAGAACTCTTGGAGATTATTCAAGAACAAGAAAAAGAAGAAAGGTAAAAACCTTTTTTTAAGAGAAAAATCTCTGAAGAACAAAGGATTTTAAAAAAAAAAAGAAAAGGGAAATAAATAAAAATAATAAAAATAGTGCCTTGCACTTGTTATGAACCTCTGGTTCTCAGATAAATAAATAAATAAAAATAATAAATAGTGCCTTGCACTTGCTATGAACCTCTGGTTCTCTGAAACAGAAAGAAAGAAAAGATTTCTTTCTTTTCTTTTCTTTGATCTAAATTTAGATCAAGAAATTAAAAAGTGCCCTGCACTTCTTTTCCTGAATCTAAAAGATTCTTGGTGCTTTGTACAAATGCAATGCATTATTTGAAGGGCTAGGCCCAAGTTAAAAAGACCTAGCAGGTCAGAATAAATTGCAAAGCAATAAAAGGGCTGGGCCCAAATAAAATTGATGCTCTGCATCCCTTTTGGGCAAAGCCCAAATAAAAGCAAAAGAAATGCAAGAGCAATGGACTTAGCCCAATCGTGGCCATAAGTCCTTAAATTAAATTGACTGAGCAAAATGGCTCTCCTAAATCAATCTACGACTGGTTCGAGGGTACATCTCCGAACTCCTTTGACATCTATCGTTGTAATTCCTCAACGACGTCAAAGAGGTGACGGGTCCCAACGACCACACACCCATATGGACTGCGGGGTCCTTAAACTCGTGGACCGAAACGTCCTTAAACTAATATCGGACCGAAACGTCCTTAAACTAATGATGGACCGAGACGTCCCTAAACTAATATTGGACCGAGACGTCCCTAAACTAATGATGGACCACTACGTCCTTAAACTGGCGATGGACCGAAACGTCCTTAAACTAATGATGGACCACTACGTCCTTAAACTGGCGACGGACCGAAACGTCCCTAAACTAATAATGGACCACTATGTCCCTAAACTGGAACAATAGAGCCCAAACGCACTTTTGTCGGATCTAAACGATCCCGTTAAGTTGATCTTAGTCTCAAACTGGACTAACGTGTCCTTAACGAACGTTTAAGTCGATCTTAGCCGCAACGCGACTAAGGCATCCTTAAACTAAAAACACCAAACCCAAATCTAAGTAAATACGGATTTGGACTAATCCACGCTCTACGGGCGACGGCATTACTCAGTCTCCGTATACAATCCACGGGCAACCACAAACAAAACAAACACACACGACACGAAGTGAAATTCTGGAGAAGGAAAAAGTTGTTACCGCGATGCGGTAGCGTAATTAACTGCAGGGGCTTGCGCCTGCAGGGAAGAGCGTCCCCACAATCAAAAACCCCTCAAGCGAGGGGGAATCTGATGAAGTCTGCTACATCGGCCGCATCCGTCTAAACCTCCGATACACGGTGCCATAAATCAACTTGGCATCTTCGGAGAGGTGGACGGATAGCACCTATTAGCATCTGCCCCGAACCTCAGGCACAGACGTCCCAAAGTCCAGGCCGCCGTTCGGAGGGGAACAGATTCTGGCACGCCCGGTGGGACCTCTTCCTCTTTCCACTCCACACTTCGTGTGTCATGTTCGCGAACAAATCGCGGTTTGCTGTGATTGCCTGTGGATTCATGGTACTAAGATTTGGTGTCTTGCTCCGTGCAGAAAACAGAAGATCAATGGCTTCGAACTGCATCGCCTGCAGCAACAACTCTCGCTCCGTCATTGCTGGAGGAGTGACTTATGGGCCCCAAGCGGCCTCCCTTTTCAAAATGCCGGTGGAGCAGGTGGCTCGAGCCACGACTGGACTATTTTTTGGGACTATGCTCCCACCAATGAGCTTCAACGCCCCAATGACATTGCAAGAAGCTCCAAAAAAGTCGGTCTTCGATCGACTCACCTCTGCCGCGACCCCTCTCAACGGGTCATCCAACTCCACTGCTTCAGGTTTTAATGGATTAGGCCAGAGCTCCATCGGGCCCATGAAGAAGCCTGCCATACCAGAAGGCGTTATCCCGAAACGGATAGCCATTCCAACTCCCGTTCCTGGCAAAATCACCAAGGTTGCTCCCCATATTCAGAAGTCCGCTTCTGACAAGTTGGCCGTCCCCGTTCAACGGACGTCGATCTTTAAAAAGCTGGTACCAGTATATTCTGACCAACACAGGGGGCATGAGGAGGTCACCCCTATAGCTGAAACAACTCCATCAGCACGACATGCCCGACGTCGCTACTGGCGCCGAGTGAGGAAGGCTGGGGGCAACTCCCCCTATGGACTTACTCTTCCAGCTCCGATGGTGAGGATCGACACTGCTGTTCCAACCAGGAACAGCTTTGAGTTGCTGAACTCGGTGCGCAGAAACTCTCCTATTGCGGTGCTAAAGCGAACTCCTTCACCTGTGGAGAATACTCAAGAGAAGAAGTTAGAGCAGCCTCCTCAACGGCTATCCTCTAAAATTTACAAGGTCTGGCGACAGGTCCAGGAGTCAGTGATTAATGAAAACTATCTTCATCGACAGAAAAAGACAGAGGTTCGGCAAAAGAAAGATTACTCTGTCAAGCCAGAAGAAGCAACGGCTACTCGGGTGTCTGCTGCAGCGACACCCTCAACGCCAATCACTCAAAAGAAAAGGAGGCTACAAAAAGCCCCTGTGAATAAGGCACACCATAAAAGCGCTGGACACAAATGCCCCAAGTCCGGGGGCATGGTAGTGCACACAGTTTATATGGCTTCCGGGAAGGAGGAAAGCCGCACTTCTACAGGCCACCGACCGCTCACCCGATCCGTGACGAAAGCCTAGGAGCAACAACAAAAGCTTCAGGAAATGATGACTACAATGGCTGCACTCACTGAGCCAAAAGAAAGCTCTGAAACGTCTTCGGATGAGCGTCAAGAACAAGAAACCGACGCTGACTTTTTACGCAGAGTCCTCGAAAAGAGGGACAAAGAAGCTGCAGAGCAAGCGGCTAACATAAAACAGATGGCGCTCCTCTTCCAAGATATGGTAGGGATGATGTTACAGCCGGACCCTCCTGCTGAAGATCCTCCGATCGTCCTTGAAGGCGACAGGGGAGAAACGTCAAATCCTCCGCCGGCTCTGTCAACAGCCAAGGAGGAGGCAATCTCCAAAGTTGACCTAGACGAATATATAGCTCAGCAGATCCGGGTTCATCAGGCGAATGAAGCGGCTGGGCAAATTGTTAGAACCGGACGACCGTATCCGGGCTGGTATGACCAAATCAGTTACCCGCCAGGATATACGATCCCTAAATTCCACGTATATAAAGGGACAGGGAATCCTCATCAGCATGTCGCTCAATTCAGGGCCTTATGCGGCAATACTGGAGGAGATGACAAATTGTTGCTATGTCAATTCGTCGGCAGCTTAGCAGAAACAGCCTTTGAATGGTATTCGGAGCTACCTAACGACTTTGTCAAAACATTTGCAGAGATGGAACTGCTGTTTACACAAAGATTCGCGAGTGCTAGTGAACGCACCCCGATAACAGCACTGATAAATGCCAGGATAAGGCCAAGCGAAACGTGGGTTCAATACGCAACACGATGGCGGAACCTATGGTCGAAATGCGAACAACGCATAGAAGAGGCACCTGCGGTAGGCATGTTTGTGGGCACTCTCGATCCGCAGGCGACCATCTCACAATTCATGATGTTCTTCAGGCCGACCACCTTCCAGGCCTTGATTGACAAATTAGGCCAAATGGACCAGATGGGCCATAGACCGTCTCCTCCAAGACCCGATCCCCGAAATGAGAAAGGAAAAGCGATCGTCGTCGCCAATGCTCAACAACAGTCGAGCAACTCAAAGCCGGTCGGTCGCCAAAACAACGTGCGTCCCCGCCCATCCCTCGAAGAGAGGCTAGGACGTCCTTACTCGTTTCCTCAGAATAAAACGAGAAGACTGTTTGAGCTAGCAGTGCGTAACAGACTCATCAATCTGCCGAGTCCAAAGCGTCTGTCGCAGCCAGGCGACCTTAATAATCCCAATTATTGCCCTTACCACCAAACGGTAAGTCACCCGATTGAGGATTGTTTCGTCTTTAAGGGATGGATCGAGGATCAATACCTGCAAGGCAAGTTCACACTGTCTGAAAGCTGGAAGGTAAACCACCCACAGCCGCACTCTCCAAAGAAGACGGACACGCCGGGGGCAACTTGTTCTTTCGTCGAGGATGAAAACGATGGAGAAAACTTATCGGATGAATCCGAAGACTACGTAGCGACTTGTCATGTGATTTCTCATTCACCGACGGATGATGAGGAGGATCCTTGCGCTGAGAAATCAACGGCGGACCCTGAAACAGAAATTCCGTGGCCGCCAGACAAGTTAATCGATGCCTTCCTAAATGAAATTCGTCTGAAAGCAAAAGCCAATCAAGAGCATGAAATGGCCATACTGGAAAGAACCAAGGTATTCCCGTCAAATCAAAAGCCATACACTGCGGGTAAAAACAAATTCAAGACGAGGAAACGGTTCGCCAAAGCTCTATCAGTAGGAATGAAGCTACCGCCCTCCGAAGAAAATCCTTTCTCTGATATAGAGATGCACCCTAACTTCTGTTTATATCATCAGAAGATCATACATCCTACCGAAGACTGCGAGTCCTTTAACTGTTGGTGGCAAGGGTATGTCTCTCAAAAGCAACACTTCGACAGGACAAAGTGTGAAGCTTATGGACATCGGAAAAATGCGATATATGAGCGCAAAGGAGCCGCCTCAAACTGTCATATAGCCGACTTCAAGGGATCACAAATTATCACCTTTGGAAGCGACTCTGACGAAGAAGCTATCCCCAACTTTTCCCTCGGGGAATCTATTTCGAAAATAAAGGAATTGAGAAGCTGCGAGAACGTTCAGCCATACAATCGCATGCTACTCGGAAAAAATCTCGACCCCGCAAACAACGGAGCGAACAAAAAGGATAAAAGAAAAGGAAAAAAGGCCCTCGTCGCCAGCGCTCAACAACAATCGGGTGACCCTAGACCGGTTGCTCGCCAAAGCAACAAGCGGCAATCCCTCCAAGAAAAGTTGAAACGTCCTTACTCGTTTCCGCAAGATAAAACAAGGGGACTGTTCGAGGTGGCAGTGTGCAACAGACTCATCAATCTGCCGGCTCCAAAACGTCCGTTGCGGCCAGGCGATATTAATAATCCTAACTATTGCCCTTACCACCAAACAGTAGGTCACCTGATCGAGGACTGCTACGTCTTCAAAAACTGGGTTGAAGACCAATACCAACATGGCAAGTTTGCGCTGTCTGAGAACTGGAAGGTGAGTCCGCCACAACCGCACGCTCCGAAGAAGATGGATACGCCGGGGGCATCATGTTCATTCATGGAGA
Organism: Agapanthus africanus; assembly: GCA_030015575.1. Classification (NCBI taxonomy): domain Eukaryota; kingdom Viridiplantae; phylum Streptophyta; class Magnoliopsida; order Asparagales; family Amaryllidaceae; genus Agapanthus; species Agapanthus africanus. The sequence continues at coordinate 354,247 of JASDDO010000218.1, read as the reverse complement.
AAGACTCATAGACCGAAAAGTCAATAAACTAGATATTCGCCTCAAATACGGCGACAACGGACCGAAACGTCCTTAAACTAACAACGGACCGAGATGTCCTTAAACTAATGATGGACCGCAATGTCCTAAAACTTGCAAATGACCGAAATGTTTTTAAACTACTACCGCAGCATTCTCAGGCTGACGAGAATATAAAATAAAAAAATAAAAAATAAAAAACGGTATGTCCATAAGCAAAATGGGCACGGATGAAAACCCGAAAGGGCTCCGTGAGTAAAAACAGCAGGACTACCGGCGAGTGTTCGTGAAAACCCGAAAGGGCGCGACCTCGTAAAAAAAAATTTTATTAAAAAAATAAATAAATAAAAAGAATAAAAAAACTGTATGTCCATAAGCAAAATGGGCACGGATGAAAACCCGAAAGGGCTCCGTGAGTAAAAACAGCAGGACTACCGGTGAGTGTTTGTGAAAACCTGAAAGGGCGCAACCTCGTTAAGAAACACTTATAGGGTCCTCTCGACCTTGTAAGGAGAAACCACCTGCGTGAGATCCTTACGACTCACAAAGGAACAACACACTTAGGGATCCCCACGATTCCTAAGGAGAAAATACACTTGCGAGATCCTCACGACTCGTAAGGAGAACTCTCTTATGGGACCCCCACGGCTCATAAGATTTGAAAGTCTTAAGTTACAGAGACCTAAACCTGTGCTTAAGCAACCCCCACAACTTTCGACATTGCCCTATAAGTGGTCCTATATTGGCCCTTGTATACAATCCACGGGCGCGAATAAACATTTCCCTAACCAAGTCCCATCCGTGACTGGGGATATGTCCACACGGTGAACAACCCTTGTGAGTCCTCTCGACTCATAAGGAGATAACACTCTTGTAAGATCCTTACGACTTATAAGAGAACATACACTTAGGAATCCTCACGATTCCTAAGGAGAAAACGCACCTGCGAGATCCTCACGACTCGTAGGGAGAAATACCTTTGTGAGACCCTTACGGCTCATGAAGTCAAAAGCCTTAGTCGACAGAATCCTAACCCTGTTTACTAAGCCATCCTTTGTTCGATATCGACAAAGGCAAATGATGATTCGCTCCTGGCAATATTCCAGTTGCAGCGATGCTGATGCCTAAATCGGTATCAAATTCCAAGTTCTTTCATGGCAGATGATGATTCGCTCCTGGCAATATCCCAGTTGTAGCGATGCTGATGCCTAAATCGGTATCAAATTCCAAGTCCTTTCACGGCAAATGATGATTCGCTCCTGGCAATATTCCGGTCGCAGCGATACTGATGCTAAGATTGGTATCAGATCCCAAAACCCACACACTCGCAATAAAAAAATCAGCGAGCCAAAAATGCAGATGAAATAGCCGAAACGATAGGGCAATTTGCAATAAAAAGCAGCAAGTAAAAATATATGCATGCAAAATAGCCGAGATGATTGGGCAACTCGCAATAAAAAGAAGCGAGTAAAAATAAAATAAATAGCCGAAATGATTGGGCACCGCGAAAAATAGCCGAAATGATTGGGCAATCGCGACCTTCGCGATATAAAAGCTGAAATGATAGAGCATCGCGGAAAGAATAAAAAAAAATGAAAGAATGAAGCTTTTTGCCCTACAGGTGAAATCACACCGATCCCTGCATACAATCCAGGGGCACAGATAAAGAGGGAACCATACCTTCCCAACAGGCTCCATCAAAAAGCGAAGCCAAATCTCGACGGTTCATAGACAACCTAGAGACAATCTCGACATTTGTCGCCATATTGCAAATACGATGTCAACAAACGGAGCAAAGGAAGGTCCCTAGCTTCAGGGTCTCGACGTCAATATCGACAACTTAGAGATCACCAACGGCGTTTCTCCTCACTCCAACCAGATGCAGACGTGACGTCAACAACCGACCCCAGAGTCGCAACGAAATGCAACCATGACAAAGTCCCTAGTTCCAAATCTCAATGGCCACGTCTACAGCCTGGAGACCAACAACGGTGTGCCTCCTCATTCCAACAGGACACAGATGTTACACCATCAAGCGAAGCGATGGCAAAATCCCAGCTTCACCTCAGCATTCGTCTCGATACAGTAGACGCAGTGTCAACAACGGCGTTCCTTCGCAGCCCAGCGGGGTGTACATACAAAGTTAACAAAAGACCCCATGGTCGAAACAAAGCAGAGTGATGGCAAAATCCTAGCTCCACCTCAGCATTCGTCTCAATACACCAGACGCAGTGTAAGCAAACGAAGCGAAGGCCACATTCCTAGCTTCAACGTCTTTACGGTAACTCACATAAAACCGGAAAGACAATCGGAGATCATCTCGCATCAGCACAGAGTGGTCACCATCTTGACGTTCGTCTCGATACAGCAGACGAAATGTCAACCCCGGCGTTCTTCCTCCAACAGGATTTGGACACACCAGAGCAAACGAAGCGAAGGCCACATTCCTAGCTTCAACGTCTTTACGGTAACTCACATAAAACCGGAAAGACAATCGGAGATCATCTCGCATCAGCACAGAGTGGTCACCACCTTAACGTTCGTCTTGATACAGCAGATGAAATGTCAACCCCAGCGTTCTTCCCCCAACAGGATTCGGACGCGCCAAAGCAAACGAAGCGAAGGCCACATTCCTAACTTCGACGTCTTGACGGTAACTTATATAAAACCGGAAAGACAATCGGAGATCATCTCGCACCAGCACAGAATGGTCACCACCTCGACGTCCGTCTCGATACAGCAGACGAGATGTCACCCCAACATTCGTCTCGACACAGCAGACGCAACGTCATCAAACAAACGGAGCCACGGCAAAATCCCTAGTTCCCACCGCAACATTCGTCTCGATACAGCAGACGCAATGCCAGCAAACGAAGCAAAGGCCAAATTCCTAGCTTCAGGGTCTTGACGGCAACTCATATAAAACCCGAAAGACTATCGGGGATCATCCCACACCAGCGTGGAGTGGTTATGACTCATCGGGGCTCTCCAAAATGAGCCTAACCTCAAGTAAAAAGCGGCATGGCAAATTCCTAGCGCTTGCTCTTCCGACGGTCAAACTGCCAAGGAGGATTGCTTGAAGACGTCTTGTCCAGCCCCCGAAGGGATCAGAGACACGGCAGTCGCAGGGCTACTCGAACAGCACGATTGCCTATCGAGGACTATATCAGCTTATGCGACGGTACAATGGCCAAAACCCTAAGTACCACCAACCTTAACGGGCTTCTGTCGTAAAGAGCAGAGGTTAAATGCGACGTTAAGATGTTCTTGCGAGAAACGTTCGATTCATCTCGACTTGTGAAAAATTGTCGAGGCGGCTCGACTCGTGAGATAAAGCCTTAGGCAGTGGGCATAAAAGAAGCCTGTTTCCTAAGCATTGGGACCCTGCGAGTTGGCCCAAAACGGTCTCTTGCATACCATCCACGGGTCTCACTCTCCAACGTCGAACTTCGACAAGGAGGGAAACAACCGCTTACAAGTCCTCTCGACTCGTAAGAGGGAAAAATTCTCTTGTAGGATCCTTACGACTTACAAGAGAAAACCACACTTAGGAATCCTCACGATTCCTAAGGAGAAAAACCCACCTACGAGATCCTCTCGATCCGTAGGGAGAAAAGTCTCTATGAGACCCTCACGGCTCATAGAGTTGAAAAGTCTTAGGCAGCAGATCTGAACCTGCGGCCTAAGCCCTCGCTATCTCGTGAAGAAATCAAGAAGCTTACTCTATTACCTGCTAATTGTGACGACATGCTGAGAAAGAGGAAAAGCAACAGAAAGAGCATCCGATTTACATTTGATCAAGCGTTCAAGACACATTCATTTATGCATGGGCAAAAAGACTCAGGACAAAAGATATATAATAAAGACAAGCTGGGATAAAAAAAAAATTCCATTAATATTGCCTGAAGTTCTTACAGTCATAAAAATAATAAACGAAAGTTACAATGGAATAACCTCAGATCCAGGGCATGGATTGAGGAATTCAAAAGCGACCCTATCTATAACTTTCCAGGCCTCGCGGACCATCCTAGTGTGCTTCCTTTCGCGAGCACAAGCGTCAGGATCCCCCCTGATGTCTTCCACCCTCCGGTAAGCAGCGAGTATGGCAGACTGTTGGAAGACCTCATGCAAGAGATCGATAAGACTGTCTCGCCGTCTCTTTGAGATAAAGTTCAACAGGTACACCGAGTGCACCTTATCCTCAGCGGCATCCAGCGCCTTAAGCGGCACACCGGAACAGAATAGGGGAAGCGCTTCCCAGATGGCTCCCACAATAAGTTTCAGGAGGGAGGAACGTCGGGGAAGCAGTGGACCGTTATATGCGTCGAAGAGGCTCATGATTTCAGCACACTCCGCGTTTGTGAACTCCCGATTTTGAGTGTGGCCAAGTCGGCGGATGTCTCCATAAGAGATGATCTCGTTGAGAGCATACATGCGGGCGTTCATTGTTCTTGTGAAAGAAAATCAACCGAATTATCAGAAAGACCGATTAAGTAAAACGATATAACGCGCTGAGGAATAAAATGTCATCTTCAAGCTCTAAGATCAATGAAACACTCTTAAGAGAGTTCTTTTAGATCAAAGGGATCTATGTTTTGCCGAAGATGCAAGTTTCTGTTCATGGGTTGAGAAACCCTGAAACAGATTCCTGAGAGCAAAGCTCTATTTGGTGGAACCCCAAAAGGTTTTTCCTTTAGATCAAAGATCTATAAGAGCAAGGCTCTGTTAATTAAATTTAATTTAAATCAATTTAATTTAATTAATTTTACATAGAGTGATTCTAAAACTAGAACTTTGAAGCTCTCACAAGAGCAAGGCTCTGGAAGTTCTTAAACAAGAGCAAGGCTCTAAAATTCAAATTCTTGAAAATGGTAAAAGAATTACTAAGGACCAAGGGTCCTATTTATAGGCATCAATCGCCTCTTCAACTGCCAAAAGGTGCCGCGGCGGTTCGGATTCTGCCACCGTTGCGCTTGCGTTTGGAGGCCACGTAAGCGCAGCGGTGGGGGGGGGCATTTGTTTACCCCAATCAGAGCAAAGCTCTGTTCAAATTCCAAGGCGGGAGAAGAAGCAACGCTTCATCTTCCCCCAATCAGAGCAAAGCTCTGTTTGAATTCAAAATTCAAATTTTGAAGCAACGCTTCAAGTCTCGGGCGCAACGCGCCGCGTGTCTGGCGCTAATACGTCAGCGCAATGCCCAAGAAGGCGCACCCAATCAGAGCAAAGCTCTGTTTAAAGGAAGCAACGCTTCAGCTGCGCTGCGCTCTGCGCTGCGCGACACGTGTCAGCGCAGATGCGCTAGCGCAGTTGCGCTGCGCTGCGCGACACGTGTCAGCGCAGATGCGCTAGCGCACTTGCGCTGCGCTCTGCGCTGCGCGACACGTGTCACGCGCTGGGGCATCTGCGCCAAACTAAATTAAGATTTTAAGAAATCTTTTCTGTTCTTGTTAAAACAAGAAGATTTTCTCCTGCAAAGCAGAAGCCCTTGGATCAAAGATCCAACGGTGGGGAAAATTCCCAAAATCACTCAGAAAAGATCTTGTTAACAAATTCAACAAATTTGTGAGCACTATAAATAGGACCCCAGACCTCATTCGATGGGCATCAATTGGAAAAAGCGACTTCTAGCAAAAAAAAAAAAGAAGAAAAGAGAACTCTTGGAGATTATTCAAGAACAAGAAAAAGAAGAAAGGTAAAAACCTTTTTTTAAGAGAAAAATCTCTGAAGAACAAAGGATTTTAAAAAAAAAAAGAAAAGGGAAATAAATAAAAATAATAAAAATAGTGCCTTGCACTTGTTATGAACCTCTGGTTCTCAGATAAATAAATAAATAAAAATAATAAATAGTGCCTTGCACTTGCTATGAACCTCTGGTTCTCTGAAACAGAAAGAAAGAAAAGATTTCTTTCTTTTCTTTTCTTTGATCTAAATTTAGATCAAGAAATTAAAAAGTGCCCTGCACTTCTTTTCCTGAATCTAAAAGATTCTTGGTGCTTTGCACAAATGCAATGCATTATTTGAAGGGCTAGGCCCAAGTTAAAAAGACCTAGCAGGTCAGAATAAATTGCAAAGCAATAAAAGGGCTGGGCCCAAATAAAATTGATGCTCTGCATCCCTTTTGGGCAAAGCCCAAATAAAAGCAAAAGAAATGCAAGAGCAATGGACTTAGCCCAATCGTGGCCATAAGTCCTTAAATTAAATTGACTGAGCAAAATGGCTCTCCTAAATCAATCTACGACTGGTTCGAGGGTACATCTCCGAACTCCTTTGACATCTATCGTTGTAATTCCTCAACGACGTCAAAGAGGTGACGGGTCCCAACGACCACACACCCATATGGACTGCGGGGTCCTTAAACTCATGGACCGAAACGTCCTTAAACTAATATCGGACCGAAACGTCCTTAAACTAATGATGGACCGAGACGTCCCTAAACTAATATTGGACCGAGACGTCCCTAAACTAATGATGGACCACTACGTCCTTAAACTGGCGATGGACCGAAACGTCCTTAAACTAATGATGGACCACTACGTCCTTAAACTGGCGACGGACCGAAACGTCCCTAAACTAATAATGGACCACTATGTCCCTAAACTGGAACAATAGAGCCCAAACACTCTTTTGTCGGATCTAAACGATCCCGTTAAGTTGATCTTAGTCTCAAACTGGACTAACGTGTCCTTAACGAACGTTTAAGTCGATCTTAGCCGCAACGCGACTAAGGCATCCTTAAACTAAAAACACCAAACCCAAATCTAAGTAAATACGGATTTGGACTAATCCACGCCCTACGGGCGACGGCATTACTCAGTCTCCGTATACAATCCACGGGCAACCACAAACAAAACAAACACACACGACACGAAGTGAAATTCTGGAGAAGGAGAAAGTTGTTACCGCGATGCGGTAGCGTAATTAACTGCAGGGGCTTGCGCCTGCAGGGAAGAGCGTCCCCATAATCAAAAACCCCTCAAGCGAGGGGGAATCTGATGAAGTCTGCTACATCGGCCGCATCCGTCTAAACCTCCGATACACGGTGCCATAAATCAACTTGGCATCTTCGGAGAGGTGGACGGATAGCACCTATTAGCATCTGTCCCGAACCTCAGGCACAGACGTCCCAAAGTCCAGGCCGCCGTTCGAAGGGGAACATTGGGTATATCGAGGGCCTCACAGTGTTTACGAGGGTCCCGCTATCCGGATAGCGGGCTGGGGGTCAAGGGGGCTAGCAGCCCCCTTGCGGGGTGCGGGACGGCGCTCCGTTAGAAATTTTTTCTAACGGGGGTCGTGTTTTGAGTGTGGAGCGCATGGGAAACGAGGGGTGAGTAGTGTCCTAAGGACGCGTGGGCGCCGGGCGCTTGCAGAAAGAAGGGGCATAGACCCGGAATTAGGAGTTAAACTCCCGAGGAACTTTGGAAACTCCCAGAAAAGGGAAGGATTTTTATCTTCATAGAGTTAAACTCCTAAAATAATTTTATTTATAGAGTTAAACTCCAAAAGATTTTGAATGGAGTTAAACTCCTAAAAGTATTTTATTTATAGAGTTAAACTCCAAAAGTTTTTTGATAAATGGAGTTGAACTCTCAGAAATCTTTAGAGATGATCAAAGGGGACCCTTTTCTTCTCCCCTTTAGCCTTGGATCTTCTTTTGAGCCTTAGATCTTCCCGAATTGGGGTTTTTGGGAGATGGGTTTCCTTCCTTCTTTTCTCTGTTGGCTGAATCTTGGAGAAAAAGGGGTAAGACTTAAAAATCTCCCCTTTTGGGGATTTGATGGAAGATCCGAGCACTCCTTTAGAGGTTTTATGGTGAAAAACTATTTCTTTTGGAAAAAAAGAGTTAAACTCTTGATTTAATTCAAAAAAGGAAGAAGGTTTAGAACCTTGAGGAAGGAGAAGGAGACACAGAACCCTAATTTTTGAGAGAATGAAATGTTCTTCTTGATTTTTTCATCATGTTTGCCTTTATAGGCTACACATTTTACATATATCCCCTTGGGCTTTGCCAAATGGCACTTGTGCCCCCCATGCTTTATATACTTATTTCTTTTCGCACATAAGCCATGAGGTTTACAAAATTTTGGCTTTCTGCCTATCTTTCATACATTTATTTCTAAAAAAAAGTATTAAACTAATTTATTGCTTCATTCTTGGTATGGAGCTGGCCCCTTCCATGCTTGGTCCTGACTTGGGGTTGGGGGTTAATTGACTTTGACTTGGTCGATTGGGGTGTAACTTTTGACCCCAACAGTGCCGATTCCGGCAGTCGCAACCCCCATATGTGGAATGGTTCTATGACTTGTTGAGCGCCGGATAGTCCAACGTCAAGGTCTCAGGACCAACCGAATTATTTCAAGGCTCGCCATGCTCCCTCGCCCTTCGAGACAATGTCGGTCAGAACACCTGATTTCAGGAACGACCGACGTTGCCATGATCACCGAGGCCGTGCCCCTAGCGCACATCGGGGGAGCCATGGAGGGTTCATCCCGAGGGTCTGAGTAACGTGATAGAGCGAAACTGAAGCCGCTCTATCGCCCATGCCCAAAGCAGAGACAACAGACACTCCGATTATGCAGAATCCTCGGGGTACCAGCAGCGAATCGAAGTCCTCGTGAAAAAGATCAAGGACATGCGACTCGCCACCCGTTCACCCTGCAGATCGAAAAAATACTCCACGAAACCCTTCACTGAGCAGTTGCTGAGGGAGCGAGTCTCTTCCCGGAATAAGCCGCCCAAAATTGCTATTTTCGACGGGAAGTCCGACCCAAAAGACCACCTAGACGCGTTCACCACGGGCATGAGCTATCAGGATAACTCGGACGCCGCTCAGTGCCGAGCATTCCCCACCACCCGCATCCGAGCAGGACGAGACTGGTTCCGCGGCCTAACTCCGCGCTCGATCTCCACTTTCGACGAGCTAGCTACTCAGTTCCTCGGCCTTTTCGTCGGCAACCAATGACAGAAGAGATCGGTTGACCACATGTTCACCATCAAGTGCGTGGGCAGGGAGTCTTTCAAAGACCATATCACCTGTTTCTACAATGCCCTTCTGGAGGTACCCGAGCACCGGGATGAGACGGTCATAACCGTCCTGAGGTCTGGTCTTAGGCACAAAGAGTGGCTTCATTCTTTGGCATTGGCGCAATCTAGGATCTTGGTCGAGGTAAAAGTCTGGACCGAATGGGAAATCCAGCTTGAATCAGAGGCTAATGCTCATCTTTCCCGGGGAGACCGGACAAGCCAAAAGAAAAGGGACCGGAAAGTAAACAGGAAGAAGGCTGATCGCTCGAAACCTTACACTCCGAGATTTCACGAGTACACGCCTCTCAATGTCTCACAGACCGAGCTACTAGAGGGGGCGAAGAGCGAAAGATTCTTCAAGCTACCACCGAGGACACGAAAGCCGGGCAAGCGACTCCGGGGCCTGTATTGTGCCTATCATCGAATACAAGGACACCCGACCGAGGATTATAAACAGCTGCGCGATTACATTGAGGAGCTGATCCGCTCTGGTCACTTAGTAAACTACCTGCGAGACAAACGTCAAGCAGATAGGGGAAAGCCGACCAACTTGAAGCCGGAGAGCTAATGATCGGACAGATCATAGTCGTCACCGAATGACCCGAGTCCGAGCAACAAGGGCACCTGCCATATCCGGCCATTCAATACAGGAGAGTTTAAACTGTATCAACGAATCTGTATTTTCTTTAATAAATAAGGATTTTTGCTTCCCTGCGATCTAAACTGCTTATTTTTGTTTCCGAGCTAAGACGCTCCACAAAGCCGCCGGGTAGCTTACTGCCCGGCCCATCCACAGCAGGTAGCTTCCTGCCCAACAATACCGTGGATCCTAAGCCCTCATCACGAAGCCGTCGGGCAGCTTCCTGCTCGGCCCATTCACCACGGGTAGCTTCCTGCCCAACAATACCGTGACTCTAAAGCCTTCATCACGAGGCCGCCGAGCAGCTTCCTGCTCGGCCCATTCACCGTGGGTAGATTCATGTCCAATAATGCCATGAATCTAAATCCCTCATCATGAGGCCTCCGAGTAGCTTCCTTCCCGGTCCATCCACAGCGGGTAGCTTCTTGCCCAACAACGTCGTGGATCCAAAGCCCCCATCATGAGGCCGACGGGAAACTTCCTGCTCGGCCCATTCACCGCGGGTAGCTTTCTACCCAACAATGCCGTGAATCTAAAGCCCTCATCACGAGACCACCGGGTAGCTTCTTGTCCGGCCGGCTCATCCACAGCGGGTAGCTTCTTGCCCAACAATGCCGTGAATCTAAAGCCCTCATCACGAGATCGCTGAGTAGCTTCTTGTCCGGCCGGCTCATCCACAGCGGGTAGCTTCCTGCCCAATAACGTAGTGGATCCAAAGCCCTCATCATGAGGCCGCCTGCCGCGCCCCGCTTCCCAAAAGACGAAAGCAAGTACGTGACGAGGCCCGCGGCGTATTTATTTCGAGAAGGTCATTTCCCAGAATAAATACGCTAAGTATAATTGAGTAATATAAAATGACAAGAAATTAACACGAGATTTAAACTTCAACAATTTTATTTACATTCAAACTTGATACATTTACAATACATGAGTTCAACTGAAAAGAAAATACAAGAAAAGAAATGCCTAAACAGATGGCATACATAAACTGAAAGAAAAGATGAGTTAAGCTAAGCTTGACTAGTGGTCTGGTCGAAATCGCTTGCAGTCGCTTCTATCTCTTCAGTCTCTAGACCACCTGATGAACATCCAAAAAGAAAGAGATGGGTGGATCCCCGTCGGCGAACTTTCACTCGGTAAGTCCCCAAGAAAATGTGTGGAGTATAAAAGTATAATGACAAGTTGGAAAATGGATATCATGAAGCGATGGACTAGGAGATATGGTGTTTAAACATGTTATTTAATATAAGCATGGCAATTCTATGTAACATGCAGTTCTATCGGTAAGGTATCATGAGTATGACAATATGTTTATAAGCATGGAAAGGTAACATGAGCATAGCAAAATAGTATAGCATGGCCGTGTAGTGTAGGTATAGCAAACATGAAGTGCATGTAAGTGTCCTAAAAGGTATCTGCATGGGTAAACTAATTTAACGTAACTTCAAGAGTGAATGTCAACCAATCTCAAGAGTGTTCTCGAACCTTACTGGCTGTAATCTAGGGGTAAGGAACCACGGGCCCGAATCAAGTGTTAGTAACAGGACTTCAACCTAGTATTGAAATATTCCAAACTCAACAGGCTATAATTCAGGAGCAAGGAAACACGGGCTCTCATGATAGATTACTTGTGTTAGTAGATATGGATTCATGATCCAGGGGGACTCTTGAGATTTTGTTGGATTCGCATTTTAACTACCCCAACACCCCGTGTATTCTAAATTATAGTTAAAATTACCAGACTTACTCGAATCCATGAATATATCAAGTTGCAAGATTGAGTTCATATCAAGATCAAGTATCCGTGTCAAGTGTTCATGTATTCATGTTAAGTTATATTCATGGTTTGAGTCAAGTCAGTTCTAGAGTAGATATTGGGTTCACGTATTCATGTTAAGTTCAAGTGCCCAGTTCAGGTTCGAGTTCAAGTTCAAATTCACATCTGAGTCATGTTCGGGTTTGTATTCCGGTTATAGCCATTTCTTGTGAACGGATTTTACTATTTAAATTCTTATGTTCGGGAATAATCGGACAACCGCTGCATATTGACGGCATGATTTGTGTCTTTTTTCAAGACGATTGCCATAGATAACTCCATTAATTTGCAGTGTTGTCTAACCTGAATAGGCAAACACACACTTTCTCTGGCTCCTTATGGCCCAAGAGAAATAATACCGCTTAAACCTATATTAATTTAGGGTCCTTAAAGATTTATTCACGTTGTTTACATTGATTGCATTTCTTGAGGGGGTATTATGAAAAATATTTTAATATTGTAAAAAAATAAATCTCGAGGGTGATTTAGAATATTAAGAGTTTTATAAAAATGTATTTTAGTCTAGGTGGTATTTTAGAAATAAGAACCTAGCTTTTAAAAAGTTTATGGTATTTTTTCTGAAAACTACTGTTTTTGAAAATTTGATGGTATTTTATTAAAATTTCAATCTTTCATTTTAAAATATAATTTTCATAATTTGTTTTTATTGAAAATACAGATTCATAATTTTACATAATCTTTCTATGTTTTAATTTGTTTTGAAAAGTCGTATTTCATTAAACCGTATTTTTATTACCTTTCAAGACCGAATTCCCCGTGAGGAGTTCTGTATCTCACTCTACTATCCCAAGAACGTGCGATAACTCGTACTATCCGTAAGTGGGTTCCCCTAAAATAATTGTAGAGGCGCAATTGCAAAGGTCTCAAAAATATCGATTAAAAATATTTATTTATAAAAGCAATGGTATTTTATTTTAAATCGTATTCTTTAACTTAAACATACATCTAAAACTTCGTGCTATGAAATCATAGTGTATGTGATGGGGTATGTCGTTACCCCGTGAATTTTCTAGAGGTATAGTTCATGATAAGGTTAAAAAAGGTATTAGCAAAGTTCATGGTATTTATTCGTTATTTGTAATCTACATATTATTTAACATAAAAAATATCATATTAAAATTGTGAGATATAGACAGAGCTGTAAATTCGTATTTTCTTGATATTATGGCATGGAAATTTATGATGAACATGTCGAATTACAATGAATATGTATTTTTAATTTAAACTTTGTTTATAATACCGTATTCTTTCGCGTCGATGTAAGAGGAGAAATAAAAAAGAAAAGTAGACGGAGGATTTAGCGTAGTTGCAAGTGAAGCGGAGTGGCGACGTGGAATGAATAGAAAAGAGTATACAAGAGGAAAAAGAAGAGAGGATGAGAGGACTTACCGTTTCCGCTTGTACTCGTATGAGTGAGAAAAAGAAGAGAAGAAGCCTCGGTTGAGGAACCGAGACCTACGGTGCGTAGAGACTTGAGTTTGGGTCCGATTACACGTACAAGAACGAACACTAGATAGGTAACTGTTCCCCTCCGAAAGACGGCGCAAGACTGGGCGTCTTGGCACTGAGATTCGGGGCAGATGCTATTTGGTTTTATCCGTTTACCTCTCCGAAGATGCCTAACAGACTTGCACTCAGCAGAGCGTAACACGTGTCACCTCCACATGCGCTGGCGCCTTGTGCTCTGCGTGACACGTGTCACCTCCACATGCGCTGGCGCCTTGTGCTCTTTAATTGGCGCAGAGCGCCTGACAGGCCGCGTGGCGCACTGTCAGAAAAATAAATACTGTGCATTATTAAAGAAGGGCAGAGCCCAAGTAAAGCCTAACAGGCCTAATATAAATGCCATGCATTTAAATAAAGAGCCCAATGCCATGCATTATAAAAGGGCTGAGCCCCAAATAAAGGCTCAAACAGCCAGAACAACAAAATGTTCAATTCATATCGATTGAGCCCATATGCTTAAACAGACTTTAGTCCCAAATTGGACTATAAATCTCCCAACCAACTTTAGTTCAAGGGTACATCTCTGAACTCCTCTGATATCCGTCGTTGTAATCCTTCAACGTCTTCAGAGAGGTGACGGGTCCCGACGGCCATACATTCAATGGACCACTATGTCCCTAAACTAAAACAATAGAGCCCCCAAATGCTCTTTTGTCGGATCTAAATGATCCTGTTAAGCTGATTCTAGCCTCAAATTAGACTAACGTATCCTTAACAAACGTTTATGTCGATCTTAGCCTCAAATATGGCTAACGTATCCTTAAACATAAAATCCCAAACCCAAATCTAAGAAAATACGGATTTGGACTAATCCACGTCCTACGGGCGACAACATAAATTAGTCTCCGTATACAATCCACGGGTAACCACAAACAAAACAAACACCCACGACACGAAGTGACCATCTGGAGAAGGAGAAAGTTGATTTATGGCACCGTATATCGGAGGTTTGGATGGATGCGGCCGATATAGCAGACTTCGTCAGATTCCTTCTTGTTTGAGGGGTTTTTGATTGTGGGGACGCTCTTCCCTGCAGGCGCAAGCCCCTGCAGTTAATTACGCTACCGCATCACGGTAACAACTTTCTCCTTCTCCAGATGGTCACTTCGTGTCGTGGGTGTTTGTTTTGTTTGTGGTTGCCCGTGGATTGTATACGGAGACTAATTTATGTTGTCGCCCGTAGGACGTGGATTAGTCCAAATCCGTATTTTCTTAGATTTGGGTTTGTGATTTTATGTTTAAGGATACGTTAGCCATATTTGAGGCTAAGATCAACTTAAACGTTTGTTAAGGATACGTTAGTCTAATTTGAGACTAGGATCAGCTTAACAGGATCATTTAGATCCGACAAAAGAGCATTTGGGGGCTCTATTGTTCTAGTTTAGGGACATAGTGGTCCATTGAATGTATGGCCGTCGGGACCCGTCACCTCTCTGAAGACGTTGAAGGATTACAACGACAGATATCAGAGGAGTTCAGAGATGTACCTTTGAACCAAATTTGGTTGGGAGATTTATAGTCCAATTTGGGACTAAAGTCTGTTTGAGCATATGGGCTCAATCGATATGAATTGAACATTTTGTTGTTCTGGCTGTTTGAGCCTTTATTTAGGGCTCAGCCCTTTTATAATGCATGACATTGGGCTCTTTATTTAAATGCATGGCATTTATATTAGGCCAGTTAGGCTTTACTTGGGACCTGCCCTTCTTTAATAATGCACAACATTTATTTTTCTGACAGTGCGCCACGTGGCCTGTCAGGCGCTCTGCGCCAATTAAAGAGCGCAAGGCGCCAGCGCATGTGGAGGTGACACGTGTCACGCTCTGCTGAGCGCAAGTCTGTTAGCGCAGTGCGCTGCTCTAGTACGCTGCTGCCACGTGGCGCAATCTGGTGACTTGCGCCAATCCAAGAGCGCAGCGCTCTGTTTTTAGAAGCGCAAGGCGCATATTGACACGTGGCGCTCTCTGGTGACTTGCGCCAGTCCAAGGAGCGCAACAGCGCAAATTAAGAGTGCAGGGCACTGTTCAATAGCGCAGAGCACATCTTGATCAAATTTAGATCAAAGAAAAGAACCTTTTTAGTTCTAAAGAGGTTCTTCCTCAAGTTTTCAAGAACCAATGGTTCATCAAAAGGCTGTGCATTTATATAGATCAAAAGATCTAGGGATGAAGTAAATTACTTCTTTAGTTTTTGTGATTAGATCTTTTTTGATCTTTTTCTTTTTTGTGATGAAGATCTTGATCTTGTTCTTAGATCTTTGATCTTTTTAGAAGAAATTCTTCTTTTTTCAAAGGTTTACCTTTTTTCTCTTTGAGTTTTTTTCTCAAAGTTTTTGGAGGAGCTCTGTATTTCTGAGACTTGGAGTCTAGGGGCCTTTATATATGGCCAATTAGTTTGTTAGGTTAGTTACAGAGATCTTTCTCTGATTGATCTGGGGATATTTCCCAACCGTTGGATCTTTGATCCTAAGGCCTCTGTTTTACAGAAGATAATCTTCTTATTTTAATAAGATTAAAAAGATCTTTCTAGAATTTTAATTCTGATTAAATAATTCATTATTTAAGTTTTAGTGCTGGCACAGTTGGCGCAAGTGCACCTGCGCTTGACACGTGTCGCGCAGCGCAACTGCACTGACACGTGTCGCGCAGCGCAGAGCATAACGCACCTGCGCTAGCGCAACTGCGCTGACACGTGTCGCACAGAGCGCAAGTCATCTGAAGCGTTGCTTCCTTTATTTTTAAAGTTTGAATTTTAAAACAGAGCCTTGCTCTGATTGGAGGAAACGGAAGCGTTGCTTCATTTCCCGCCTTGGAATTTGAACAGAGCTTTGCTCTGATTGGAGGAAACAAATGCCCCCCACCGTTGCGCTTACATGGCCCCAGACGTGAGCGCAGCGGTGGAAGAATTCCAACCGTTGCGCCATCTTTTGGAAGTTGAAACGGCTCTCAATGTCTATAAATAGGACCTTTGGTCTCTTAGATGATTTTCATCACCTCCTTGAGAATTATCTCTTATTCAGAGCATTGCTCTTAGGCTTTAAGAACTTTCAAGAGTAAAACTCTATTAAAACTTAGGTATAGTTTAAAACTTTTAAGAAACCATGGTTTTACCCATTAACAGAGCTTTGCTCTTTATAGATCCTTGATCTAAAGAAAACCATTTTAGGGCTCCAATAATAGAGCCTTTACTCTCTAAAAGGATTTTATTTATAATTTCTTGATTTATTAATGGAGCTTTGCTCCTTTTAAATCATATAGCAGATCTCTTAAGAATTTTTCATGGATCTTTGAAGATTAAAAACGGGATTTTATTTTTTGATGAATTATATCATCTTTTCAGAGCAAAGCTCTCAATGTTCTCGGGGGATTTCTTTAAACTCCTTTCATAACTGATATTGACGGGTGTCACTCCTGTCTGTAGAGCATTGCACTCGGGGGGTTTAATTTCCTGCGCCTGTTTTGAATCAAAAATTGCTTAATCAGTCCGTCTGCTGATTTTGTTGATTTTCTTTTACAGGAGTAATGGATGCCCACATGTACGATCTCGACGAGATTATCTCTTACGGGGACATCCTCCGACTCGGCCGTTCTCAGAATCGAGAATTCACAGACGCCGAGTGTGCCGAAATCATGAGTCGCTTCGACGCATATAACGGTCAACTGCTTCCTCGACGCTCCCCTCTACTGAAGCTTATTATGGGAGCAATTTGGGAAGCGCTTCTGTAACAACCGAGTTCTGTTATACCAATTTCTATTGCCGTATGTGTGATTTATGGTGTTTAATTCATTTACCGTGTTTAGTTGCGAATGGTAGTTACTTTATTTTCGACCCGCTTGCTTGAGCTTGTTGTTTCTTAATTGTAGAGTACCCTAACATCACATATTCTTGCATATAACAATTTAAGTTACTTAAAATAATTTAAAATACTTGACAAGGCTTGCTCGATACCCCTAACCCTGTAGTAGCGTCCTTGCATCGTGTTCTCGTCCTGTTCAGTGAAACGGACGTGTTTGGACGGCTACACGCACGTACGTGCGTCCGTTCTTGGGGGTATGCCTTTTTGTTACAAAATCCTTCATTTTGATTTTTAGAACTTGCTAATAATTTTCATATTTCAAATTCAAAATTTTGGATCCAACCCGGGCGCAATTCTGAAATATTTTGTATCCCGCCAAATCCTATTTATTTTTTTTAAAATCCTCTAATCAGTATTAAATATTTTATTCAGCTGAAGCAAATATTTTAAGAATGGAAATCTTCTCCTCAGCCAGCGAGATTTTCTTTAAATCTTTATAAAAATTTTATCCAAAACCATTTCCTAATCTAACAAGCCAATCACATTTCCCCTTTCTTTTGTTGCCGGGCCCACATCTCTCTCCCCCTTCTCTTCACTGTTTCTCTCTCTCACCTTTCTCCTTCTCTTTCTCTCTCTTCTCTCTTTATCTCTCCTGCGCAAACAGCCAAGATTATCTCTCCTCACTGTGCATTCCTCTCTCTCTCACTCCTCTCGATCTCACTTCTCTCTCCTCTCGATTCTCTCTCTCTCTCTCTTCCACATATCTCTCTCCCTCTCCCCCCTCTATATATCTTCCTCTTCATTTTTCTTTTCTTTACGTAACCCATCGCCAGTTAAACCCTAGCCGCCGTCTCCTCTCTCGCCATTGCCCTAGCACCGACGACGCCTTTGCAGACCTCGTCGCCTCCTCACCCTCATCACCTCCGCCTCTACTCCCTTCTTCCCCGATCACCCTGCACTCGCACCCGAGCAGCCATGCACCCCTGCACACATCTGCACCGCCGGGGTGATCGCCGCCGGTGACTTGTCCCCGTGTTCCTGACCCTCGTGCGTTCCCGGTAAGAGTTGCTCCCTCATCCCTCCTTCTTCCTCCTTCCTTCTCTTTCTTCCTTTCATTTTTCTGTTCTGTGTCAGGTTCTGCACCGCCGGTGGCCTCTGCAGGGTTGTTCGCTGGAGCTCCGTCAATGCAATCGACCCTCACGACCCCCCTACAGATCATTGTGAGCCTCCTCTCCTCCATCCTCCTTCTCTTCTTCTCTTCTTTTCTTCATGCAGTTCTTTTAGTTTGTTGGTGTTCACTGTTTTTATGATCGCCGGAATCCGGCCGTACCGTCGACGATCCCGACAACCCAGCAAGGACATCTGATCCGTGTGATTCCATCGTGCGTGGTTTGGACTCATTCCGTGTACTGTGCGCGCGTCGCGACTTTTCCCGCCGACGCGAGACGTTCCGTTTACCGTATCGCGATCCGTCGAATCAAGTGAAACTTGCTACATGCTATTTAAACTACTATATATGCTATTTAAATTTCTATGTACCTATTAGAGTGCACGTTAGACCTGTAGTTTCCATTTAACACCAGAATTCCATTTTAGCATGTCGACGTCCCATCATATTATTTTAGATTCATGGCTCGAAACATACCAGTTTGCATTTAGTTCTATTATACATAGTACCCGCATTCATATTTAAATCTTGTAACAATTATTTGCATAACCCACAGTATCCTTTTATATTTTATACCCTGTCGGACGACCGTTTGCATACAACTAACCTGATTTATATTCAATTGCATCTTTAGATTATTTAGTACACATTAACATGAATTTTAACAATCCATATTTGTTTAAGTGTATGATACTTAATGTTGGAACCATAAACCGAACTCTAAATGATAACCGTGCATCGATATAATTTAACCTGTACCTATTTGCATATTATATTACATGTCCAGTTTATTCTTCTGATAGTACCCGTGCTTGTTTATTTATAACCATGTTTATGTTAGTTTGATTTATGAGCACCCACATAACATTTTGTGCTTCCTGACATGACCTGTTGCACTTCCTACTTGATATGATATGGTACCGTACACTCTTGACATGACATGACATCTAATTACACTACTTGACTTGACCCAATGTACCATGGCTTTACCTGTTACCTGATCTTATGTCTAATACCAACCAACCTGACCTGTAGTCCTTACGGACCGTTCCTGTTGTCTATTCAGACAAACCTGCACCTACCTGATCCTGAGTTGGCATTAGTTCTTGATTACTTAATACCTGACTTGAACACATATAACTTTGGGGGTATGAGGAAATCAATGATCAAACCTGACTTGTAACTCGACAGTTTGACACCTGTTCTGATCAGTCTTTCGGGCTAGGCCAGCCCCGGGGTGATGATGCTGACATCACTCATCTTTACATGCTACCTTTTACTGCCTAGCGGCACGTCTCGGATTCAGCCCGAGAATCTTGACCGTAGTCCCGGGCACGCACGGGATACTATTGAGTTACATCGATGATTCATCAAATTGATTTCAAAAACTTGAGAGTAGATAACCCAATTGACCAGTTTAGTTTACTCACTGCACACTACCCTTCACTGCCCTGATTTATATTGCTGTTACACCCGCTTTATCATTTATGATTATACTTGCATGTCTTGTTACCCTGTTTATATTTTATTGCTTGATGACATGACGCGCTGACGTCTGGGTTTTGCATGGCCCAGATTCCGTACCTTTGCTGCAGTCCAAGCAGGAGTACTTCGGCCAGCAGGCTGAGCAGTGAGGACTCAGTAGTAGTTAGTTCTTTTACTTTTCAGCATTTTATTTCTGATGTGAGCCTGCATTATGGGACATACATTCCAGTTATTCTTGTATTGGATCTCTTGCTTCCGCATTATTTATTCTTGACTCATTTTATTCTAGCTTATGGACATGTGCTAGATAGTTTTATTTTTGTTCTTAATATCTCTACAGCCGTAATGTGACTGTGGATGGATACTTCCTACCCACAGGTAGCATGGTTGGCTATGTCACGTGCCCATTTTAGCGTACTCTGGGAAGCGGGACGTGACATGGTTCTTTTGGTATCAGAGAAATATGTTAATCGGGTTGATTCTTTTGTAGTTGGGTATTGTACCCAATACACGAATCAGAATACTCGTGATTAGGAAACATGTCCTGCCACCTTACCGTTTTACCATTCTTGAATCTTAACCTCCTCCTGATTATACTTTTACGATATGCAGACCTCCTTTGCATATCGACTCGAAACCTGATTCCTTGTGTATCTTTAGAACTTAGGCGACTTGGGTGGAGTTATGTAATTGTAGCTATGATACCGCGGCATAGTTACAATGCGGTACTCTATTTAAGTAACTCGGAGTTCTAGCCTTGATCTACATTTTGAATCTGTTATCATGCTAATCCTTGGGTGTTTTGATTTCAGGAATATGGCAGACAAGAATCTGAAGACGTACCAAAGGCATGTTGACGAAGCCGCTATGCTTGAAGTAATACGTGGGATGTTAGAGAACCAAAAGCGGCAGACCGAGCTGATCCAGCAGTAAGCTGAATCTTTTCAGGAAGGTTTGCGGACCGTTCAGCAATCCGTGAACAATGTTGGGGCCAGACCAGTAGATCGTATGGGGACCGTAGCAGATTTCAGGAGACTGGGTCCGTCTGTCTTTACTGGCCTGGAGGAGCCGTTGCCAGCGGAGCAGTGGCTAGTTGACAAGGAGAACTTACTCATTGTGGCACAGATCCCAGATGATAAGCGGGTGGATGTGGTACGCATCCAGTTAGTGGATTACGCCCGTGAATGGTGGCTTGTAGAAGAGACCCGCTTGCCCAAGCCGATCAGGTGGGCGGATTTTTCAAAGAGTTTCTTGGAGAAGTTCTTCCCGCGGACTGCACGGGAGGAAATGGAAGAGAAGTTCATCAGTCTAAGGCAGAACGGTGCACCTGTAGATGTACATGTAGCTGAGTGGACGCGGCTCAGTAGGTTCGCTGGACCTTTAGTTGCCAATGATGCAGATAGGGCAAGGAGGTTCATGCGCAGTTTGGATGTGGACATCCAGAGGCAGATTGTCTCCCTGGGTTTGACCACTTTCTCACAGGTACTTACGGCAGCTCGAGAACAGCAGATCTTATCTGGGAAGACTGGGAGTTCACAGCAGACAGCAATTACAGTACGGAAGCCGACTTTTGCACCGAACCGAGCACATGGACACAGGGGTATTCCAGTGAACCGTCGTGGCGTAACACCGATGAAGAAGCCTGTTGTCGTTGATCGAAGAAGGAGCGTGATTTGTGACTACTGCCATTTACCTGGACACGTGCAAAAAGATTGTCGAAGGAGGCAGGGACTCTGTTTGGTTTGTGGAGCGGCGGATCATACTATTAACTCTTGTCCTTCGAAGCTTCGCACAAAGGATGATCTTTAGAAGCCTCTGCAGAAACCGTTTCAGGGACAGAAGCAGCTGACTCAGGGACCCAATCATGCTCGAGCATTTACCCTGACGGCTGAGGAAGCCAAGGCTTCGGGGGAAGTTGTTTCAGGTATTCTACTTGTTCATGGTTTTCCCGCATTAGTGTTATTTGATTCTGGTGCATCCCATTGTTTTATGTCTTCCAAGTTTATTGCTACACACTCGATTACTTGCACGACCCTGTCTAGTTTCTGGGACATACACACTGGGAATGGGAAAATCATATCTAGTAGAGAGTGTAAAGATTGTGCAGTTGTTGTTTGCAGACGGGAGCTTTTTGCAGATTTCTTAGTGATTGATACGGACAGCTATGAAGTCGTCTTGGGAATGGATTTTCTTGGCACTTTCCACGCTTACATCGATTGTAGGGCAAAGAAAGTAATTTTCCAGATTCCCGGACATCCAGAGTTTACCTTTATTGGAGGAAGCAGTTCTATCGGGCCAGTCGAGTTTAGGGCTAGGCCGAAAACTAGTGTTCTTTCGTCGATGGAGGTTGATAAAAGTGAAGCGCCAGCTGTTGTTCGAGATTTCACGGACGTGTTCGAGGACATATCAGGTTTACCGCCGAAGCGAGACGTGGAGTTCGCAATTGATCTTGTTCCTGGTGCAGCGCCAGTCTCTAAAGCATACTATCCAATGGCACCAGTGGAGTTGGAAGAAGTTAAAAAGTAGGTTACTGAATTACTTGAGAAGGGTTGGATTCGAAACAGTAACTCGCCTTGGGGAGCTCTAGTTCTTCTAGTAAAGAAGAAAGATGGCACAAGGAAGATGTGCATCGACTATCGAGAATTAAACCGGGTGACTATTAAGAACAAGTACCCGATCCCTCGCATTGGCGAATTATTTGAGCAGCTTAGTGGCGCGAGGGTATTCTCGAAGCTGGATTTGCGATCCGGATATCATCAGGTCCGAGTGAAAACTGAAGATATTTGCAAGACGGCGTTCCAAACTCGGTACGGACATTACGAGTACTTAGTGATGCCCTTCGGAGTAACGAATGCACCGGCGATATTCATGGACTTGATGAACCGAATCTTTTCACCATTCTTGGACCTGTTTATAGTGGTGTTCATTGATGATATTCTGGTCTATTCGAAGAGTATTGAAGAGCATGCAGAACATTTGAAGATCGCACTGCAGACGCTGAGACAAGAAAAATTATATGCAAAGATGAGTAAGTGCGAGTTTTGGCTAGAAGAAGTAAAGTTTTTGGGGCATGTCATGTCTGGTGATGGAATCGCCGTTGATCCCGAAAAGATTGTAGCAGTTCGTGATTGGCCGATTCCGAAGAATGTTGCGAAGATAAAAAGTTTTCTTGGACTCGCCGGGTATTACAGAAGATTTGTGGAGAACTTTGCTCGTCTGGCAGAACCGTTGACCAAGCTTACGCGCAAGGAGGTACCATTCGTGTGGACGGATAACTGTGCGTCAGCTTTTGAGGCGTTGAAGCAGAGGTTGATAACCGCTCCGATTCTGACCGTGCCAGACAGTTCCGGAGGATTGGTAATTCACAGCGACGCATCTGGGAAAGGATTAGGATGTGTTTTAATGCAGCATGGGAAGGTTATAGCGTACGCATCGAGACAGTTGAAGACCCATGAGAAGAATTACCCAACTCATGACTTGGAGCTTGCGGCGGTAATCTTCGCTTTGAAGATTTGGAGACACTACCTTTTGGGCGAAAGGGCCGAGGTTTTTACTGATCACAAAAGCTTGAAGTATGTGTTCACGCAAAAGGAGCTTAATATGAGGCAACGTAGATGGTTGGAGCTGATGGCTGATTACGATCTTGATCTTAAGTACCATCCGGGGAAAGTTAATGTCGTGGCGGATGCGCTCAGTCGGTTACCAGCAATTCAGATGTTGACTGCACAGAAGGAACACATTGAAGACTTTCGGAAATTTGATTTGGAGGTTGTGCTACCGCATTCTTCGGGACAGTTGATGCAGCTGCAGGTACATTCGTCGTTGATCGAGAATATTAAAGCAGCGCAATCGCAGGACCCTAGATTGCAAAGGTTTCGAGGACAGGTTGAAGCCGGACTTCGAACAGATTTACTGATCCATGAAGATGGTTCGTTGAGATATGGAAGCTGTTTGTGTGTGCCAAGGGGAGATATTCGCGAAGAGCTTATGAAGGAGGCGCACAGTTCAGCTTATTCCGTACATCCAGGAGGCACGAAGATGTACCGAGATGTACGATAGCATTTCTGGTAGGAAGGCATGAAACGGGAGATTGCCCGCTTTGTGGTAAAATGCTTGGTGTGTCAGCAAGTTAAGGCTGAACATCAAAGGGTTGCTGGTTTATTGCAACCACTTCTGATTCCTCAATGGAAGTGGGAACATATAACCATGGATTTCGTAACAGCTCTACCGCGGAGTCCAAAGGGCAACAATGCAGTTTGGGTGATTGTTGATCGTTTGACCAAGGCAGCTCATTTCATTCCTTTTCGGGTTGGTCAATCAACTGAAACTTTGGCAGAACGGTACATGCAGGAGATTGTAAGATTGCATGGAGTACCGGTGAGCATCGTGTCTGACCATGACACTCGGTTCTTTCACACTTTTGGAGGAGCTTACAGGAAAGTTTGGGGACTCGATTGAAGTTTAGCACAGCTTATCATCCTCAAACAGATGGCCAGTCGGAGAGAACGATCCAAACTCTGGAAAATATGTTGAGAGCTTGCATGTTGGACTTCAAGGGTTCATGGGAGGATCATCTACATTTAGTGGAGTTTTCTTACAACAACAGTTTCCAGGCGACTATTCAGATGGCTCCATTCGAAGCTTTGTATGGTCGCAAGTGTCGTTCACCTGTTTGTTGGGACGATGTCGGTGAACGAAAATTGTTGGGACCAGATTTGGTTGTGCAAACAGTTGAGAAAGTTAATGCAATTCGGAATCATATGAAAGCAGCACAAGACAGACAGAAGAGTTGGGCAGATACGTCGAGAAGACCTCTAGAGTTCGTTGTGGGTGATTTGGTATTCTTGAAGATATCACCAACTAGAGAGGTGATTCATTTCGGAAGTCGAGAAAAACTCACTCCTCGATTTGTCGGGCCCTTTGAGATTTTGGAGCGTGTCGGTGCGGTAGCGTATCGATCGGCGTTACCGCAATCCTTGGCGAATGTGCATGATGTGTTTCACGTATCTCAACTCCGTAAGTATGTTCGAGATGAAACACATGTATTGGATCATTCGGAGCTGACTGCACGAGAAGACTTGACTTTTGAGGAGCGACCGGTTGCAATTGTGGATCGAAGGGGAAAAGGTTCTTAAGAACAAGGTTATCCCTCTTGTACTTGTTTCTTGGGGTAGTCGCTAACATGGAGAGTCAACTTGGGAACGAGAAGATGAGATTCGGCAGAAGTTTCCCCATCTTTTCTTATAGTTAATTGATTGTTTGTCCTTTCTTGTTTTAGAATTTCGAGGATGAAATTCTTTTGTAGTTGGGTATAATGTAACAACCGAGTTTTGTTATACCAATTTCAATTGCCGTATGTGTGATTTGTGGTGTTTAATTCATTTACCGTGTTTAGTTGCGAATGGTAGTTACTTTATTTTCGACCCGCTTGCTTGAGCTTGTTGTTTCTTAATTGTAGAGTACCCTAACATCACATATTCTTGCATATAAAAATTTAAGTTACTTAAAATAATTTAAAATACTTGACATGGCTTGCTTGATACCCCTAACCCTGTGGTAGCGTCCTTGCATCGTGTTCTCGTCCTGTTCAGTGAAACGGACGTGTTTGGACGGCTACGCGCACGTACGTGCATCCGTTCTTGGGGGTATGCCTTTTTGTTACAAAATCCTTCATTTTGATTTTTAGAACTTGCTAATAATTTTCATATTTCAAATTCAAAATTTTGGACCCAACCCGGGCGCAATTCTGAAATATTTTGTATCCCGCCAAATCCTATTTATTTTTTTTAAAATCCTCTAATCAGTTTTAAATATTTTATTCAGCTGAAGCAAATATTTTAAGAATGGAAATCTTCTCCTCAGCCAGCGAGATTTTCTTTAAATCTTTATAAATTTTTTATCCAAAACCATTTCCTAATCTAACGAGCCAATCACATTTCCCCTTTCTTTTGTTGCCGGGCCCACATCTCTCTCTCCCCCTTCTATTCGCTGTCTCTCTCTCTCGCTCACCTTTCTCCTTCTCTTTCTCTCTCTTCTCTCTTTATCTCTCCTGCGCAAACAGCCAAGATTATCTCTCCTCACTGTGCATTCATCTCTCTCTCACTCCTCTCGATCTCACTTCTCTCTCCTCTCGTTTCTCTCTCTCTCTTCCGCGTATCTCTCTCTCTCTCCCCTCTATATATCTTCCTCTTCATTTTTCTTTTCTTTACGTAACCCATCGCCAGTTAAACCCTAGCCGCCGTCTCCCCTCTCGCCGTTGCCCTAGCACCGACGACGCATTTGCAGACCTCGTCGCCTCCTCACCCTCATCACCTCCGCCTCCACTCCCTTCTTCCCCGATCCCCCTGCACTCGCACCCGAGAAGCCGTGCACCCCTGCACACATCTGCACCGCCGGGGTGATCGCCGCCGGTGACTTGTCCCCTTGTTCCTGACCCTCGTGCGCTCCCGGTAAGCTTTGCTCCCTCTTCTCTCCTTCTTCCTCCTTCCTTCTCTTTCTTCCCTTCATTTTTCTATTCTGTGTCAGGTTCTGCACCGCCGGTGGCCTCTGCAGGGTTGTTCGCCGGAACTCCGTCAACGCAGTCGACCCTCACGACCCCTCTACAGATCATTATGAGCCTCCTCTCCTCCATCCTCCTTCTCTTCTTATCTTCTTTTCTTCATGCAGTTCTTTTAGTTTGTTGGTGTTCACTGTTTTTGTGATCGCCGGAATCCGGCCGTGCCGTCGACGATCCCGACAACCCAGCAAGGACATCTGATCCGTGTGATTCCATCGTGCGTGGTTTAGACTCATTCCGTGTACCGTGCGCGCGTCGCGACCTTTCCCGCCGACGCGAGACGTTCCGTTTACCGTATCGCAATCCGTCGAGGCAAGTGAAACTTGCTACATGCTATTTAAACTACTATATATGCTATTTAAATTTCTATGTACCTATTAGAGTGCACGTTAGACCTGTAGTTTCCATTTAACACCAGAATTCCATTTTAACATGTCGACGTCCCATCATATTATTTTAGATTCATGGCTCGAAACATACCAGTTTGCGTTTAGTTTTATTATACATAGTACCCGCATTCATATTTAAATCTTGTAACAATTATTTGCATAACCCACAGTACCCTTTTATATTTTATACCCCGTCGGACGACCGTTTGCATACAACTAACCTGATTTATATTCAATTGCATTTTTAGATTATTTAGTACACATTAACATGATTTTTAACAATCCATATTTGTTTAAGTGTATGATACTTAATGTTGGAACCATAAACCGAACTCTAAATGATAACCGTGCATCGATATAATTTAACCTGTACCTATTTGCATATTATATTACATGTCCAGCTTATTCTTCTGATAGTACCCGTGCTTGTTTATTTATAACCATGTTTATGTTAGTTTGATTTATGAGCACCCACATAACATTTTGTGCTTCCTGACATGACCTGTTGCACTTCCTACTTGATATGATATGGTACCGTACACTCTTGACATGACATGACATCTAATTACACTACTTGACTTGACCTGATGTACCATGGCTTTACCTGTTACCTGATCTTGTGTCTAATACCAACCAACCTGACCTGTAGTCCTTACGGACCGTTCTTGTTGTCTATTCAGACAAACCCGCACCTACCTGATCCGGAGTTGGCATTAGTTCTTGATTACTTAATACCTGACCTGAACACATATAACTTGGGGGTATGGGGAAATCAATGATGAAACCTGACTTGTAACTCGACAGTTCGACACTTGTTCTGATCAGTCTTACGGGCTAGGCCAGCCCGGGGTGATGATGCTGACATCACTCATCTTTACATGCTACCTTTTACTGCCTAGCGGCACGTCTCGGATTCAGCCCGAGAATCTTGACCGTGGTCCCGGGCACGCACGGGATACTATTGAGTTACATCGATGATTCATCAAATTGATTTCAAAGACTTGAGAGTAGATAACCCAATAGACCAGTTTAGTTTACTCACTGCACACTACCCTTCACTGCCCTGATTTATATTGCTGTTACACCCGCTTTATCATTTATGATTATACTTGCATGTCTTGTTACCCTGTTTATATTTTATTGCTTGATGACATGACGCACTGACATCTGGGTTTTGCATGGCCCAGATTCCGTACCTTTGCTATAGTCCGAGCAGGAGTACTTCGGCCAGCAGGCTGAGCAGTGAGGACTCAGAAGTAGTTAGTTCTTTTACTTTTCAGCATTTTATTTCTGATGTGAGCCCGCATTATGGGACATACATTCCAGTTATTCTTGTATTGAATCTCTTGCTTCCGCATTATTTATTCTTGACTCATTTTATTCTGGCTTATGGACATGTGCTAGATAGTTTTATTTTTGTTCTTGATATCTCTACAGCCGTAATGTGACTGTGGATGGATACTTCCTACCCACAGGTAGCATGGTTGGATATGTCACGTACCCATCTTAGCGTACTCTGGGAAGCGGGGCGTGACAGCTTCCCCTATTCTTTACCGGCGTGCCGCTCAGGGCGTTAGATGCCGCCGAGGATAAGGTGCACTCGGTGTACCTGATGAACCTAATCTCGAAGAGACGGCTAGACAATCTTGTCGATCTCCTGCACCTGGCCTTTCAACAGTCCGCCATACTTGCTGCTTATCGGAGGGTGGAGGACATCAGTGGGGATCCCGACGCTCGTGCTCGCGAAAGAAAGCACACTAGGATGGTTCGCCAGGCTTGGAAAGTCTTGGACAAGATCACTTTCGAGTTCCTCAATCCATGTCCTGGATTTGAGGTCTTGCCATTGTAATAGCATTTCAACAATGCTATTTTTGTTTATTGTCTTTATTGATGTAAGAATTTTCCAAGTATGAATGACAAATCTTTTGCCTCCTTCCTTTTATTTTCTGCTTTGTTATTGGCGTATTCCTTAAGTAAGCATAGCCTGTAGGTGATATAGAACTGTTCAGACCATAATATTGCATTATTATATTCCCCATTCTTATATATTTTACAAATAAACGGGTGCTTTTGACGCATGTCTGCTACATGTTACAGGTTACAGGTTCTTGGACAGAAAACAGTGAAAACAATGAAAAGACAATGCAAAAGTGGACTTTGACCAACAAACAGAAGACTCTTGATAAAGCCTACAAAAAAATCAGTTTACAAAGAACAAAGGGCAGCGCAAGGTCCAAGATTACAAAGCGAACGGGTAGGAGTCCACTACAATGTTTACTGGAAATCTAGAAGAGAACCAGAACCTAAATTGAGAAAAGATATATAGAAATAAGAAGCCCAAGCCACCAGAAATAAGCCCAAGAAAATGCAAAGCCCAATTCTACTTTTTGGCCGCGGAACCGCGGCCAAACCAGGCCTTGGGCCGCGGTTCCGCGGCGGGCTTAAGGGAACAGTGAATGAATTTTTACCAAATTGTGAGGCGGCTTTGACTAGGTCTTTTCTTAGGGGTATTTTTGTAATTTCAGACATGCGAAACAAATGTAACCCTAGGGTTTCCTATTCTTTATAAATAGGAACTATAATCATTGTAATTCCCTATGCCTCCTTTTAATAAAAATTCAGAAATCCTTTTTGGAGAGCATCGGTGTTTCCTTTCCATTCAGAAATTCAGACCTGACAACCCTGCATGGATGATTGGAGGGATGCATCTGTAAGTAGATTTAATTTCTCGCCCTAGTGTAGATTTCAATTCTTTGCCCTAGGTAGATTTAATTCCATGCCCTAGGAACTTGTTTAGGGTTTAGCTTTGGGGAAGGATTTTGAGAGATGAGATCTCTCATCCCTTTCTTACCCACCAAATATTTACAATAGGACTCCATGCATACACGCACACACCGTGCCCTACGGCATCCTACCCCTCGAGGTAGCGATGACACCGTAGTGTAAAGGCCCGGTTGCGCGCGTTTTCCATGGAGGTTAAGGTAAGGATCTCTAAAGGAAGGACAAGAACCTAGAGGAAGGAACACCTTCCCGAATGGATCTAATCCCCTTTATTGATAATTACCATAACTCCTCACAGATCTTCATTCAGGTATAGAAAGCGTTGAGATTTAATTGCATTTCCAAACCATCCCTAAACCTAACCCTAGCAAGAATAGATCTAGATAATCGTAGATAGATAGATTTAGGTTTTTGATTTAATAACCAATCCGAACACCCTTCGGAATTAACTCGTAAGAACGAATCGGAGATTCACAACATCCCTGTGGACCGACCCGTACTCACCAGCTAGCTTCATGCGACGCCGTTCTTGATTGCAGTAATAGAAATAGTTTTTGACACACGAATCAAATTTTAGTAAAGGGGAAAATTTCGGATGATGAACTCGTTGATTTGGTTAAAATTTTATGTCCAATTCATCATCCCGAGTCATTAATGGTTCCTCCCGAACTTCATATGCGTCTTAATTTTGATGATAATGGCATGGATGAGTTAACTATTGAGGAGACTTATGAGGATAGTATTGATGAGAGTCTTGAGGATAATATTGAGGTTGAACCATTATTGTTTGATGTGTCGGATTTTCCAATTCAGCCTCCTGAACCTTTAACTGTTATATCACCCTCCCTCCTTTCCATCGTTCCGACCACGCACAACATCACGCTTGAAGACTGTGAGCTTGAAAAATTTTCCTTTGAATCTGACACAGTTCTCCCAGCCGATAACACTTACGAGTGTTTCACTTTTTTGGACGATGTTGATGTCTCCCCGCCCGAGTTTGAGTCCTTTACATTTTCAGACGAGTTAGTTGAACCATCAGACTCGGTTGCTTACAGTCGTTTCGAACCATTGTTGGAATCTTTCCAGTTCGAGACAGTTTATTACGGTGAGAATGAGACTATCCCTACTTCACTCCCTTTCGTCATTCCTATCATTTCGACCGTACAAGAGACCGTTACGCTTTCATCTCCTATACCAAATTCGGCGTACCCATTCTTTCTTGCGAATCTTGAGGGATTTGACCCCATTTCACGACGAGTTGATAGATTAGCACAATCGCTTTTAACATATCGGTCATCACAAATTGCGCTAATTTATTCACTCGATTTACACCCTCAAGATCGTACTCCACTTCTTTCTCTTTTCCGCCATTCTTCTCCCCCACCGAGACCGTATCCCGTTTCTACCTCCACACGGTCTCGTGTGCTTCTCATTTCTTTCCTTTACACCCCATTATTTCACCAACTCGGCCATTACCACGATAAGATTTTTGAATGGTTGGTGCTAACATTTGGCTTATGTAAGGCCAAGCTTAAGTTTGGGGGGAGGGCCTTGTTGTATATATATTTTTGTTTTTCTTCTAACAATAAAAATAAAAAATTTAGAAATGAAAAAAAAAATTGTAAATAAATAATCAGGGGAGTGCCGACATTTTGACCCTCTTGGTGTAGCATGACAGTGAGGACACTGTCAAATTTAAGTTTGGGGGTATGCTTGGTACGTCTTCTTCCTTCGCATTCATTTGTATATATTTTTGCATTTGCATACTTATTTTAAAAACTCATAAAAATTGAAAATTTTCAAAAATTATAAAAATTATTGTATTCAATTTTGGCCATATTTAACTTAAGTTTAACAAGTAGGTTAACTGGCTACGAACAAGTAGATCTTAGACTTAGTAAATTAAAAACCCTAAAAATAACCTTTCTTAAAGTTTATCGGTAGAAAGTATATGTCTTTGTAGTTTATTTAGAAACAGGCAAATTTTGGGTTCACTTCTTGGGCTAAGTCGAAATAAAGGAAAAAGTATTGATTTTTATTAGAGTATAAGTTTGAAAAATAACTCCTAGCTTAAATCTAGATTCTGAAAATGTATACCCTACAATTTGCACAATCACGCATCTTGAAACTTGGAATAGTAGAAGAGACCTTGAAATGCTCTTGTCTAAAGTCCTTAGTACAATGCAAATAAAAGAAAAAAGTGTGAATAAAGAAACAAGAAAAAATGAACACTGGTTTTTGTGATTACTTAGCAAAAATAGAAAAATATTTAGCGAGGGTGCTTCATCACCTAGTGTCTTAGACCAACTGGTTTGGGAGTCACTTCTAAAGCCTTGGGTGTTGCAGGACTAGGAATTACGTTTTAATATGCAAACACATCTTGTAATCGGTCGTTGGTACCTCAAGAAGTATTAATAGTCGCATGAAGGATGTGTAAGCATAAATTCATTTAAAAAATTCACCAATTAAGAAGTGTTTTGGACAACGGACAAGAATACGATTGCTTGATTTGAATTTCCAAGTGTAGGTGTGATTTATATACACACGTGGGGATATGTGATTAGAGTTTAGATAAGAGAAAGGAATGAAGAATAGAACTTGTATCTTTAGTAGAGTTAATAGAAAAATTCCTAAGTGGAGATGGAACCTTAGAAGGAAAACTTAAGAAATGCCGAAAGCTAAGTAAGTCTATAGAACATATATAATCTTAAGTTAAATGATAAGAAAGCGTGAAGAATATGGGTGGATAATTTACAAGTAGAAGATAATAGAATTCCTTGTTAAAAAACCTAATTGGAGAACAAAAGTCGAAAGGCCGAATTGATAGGATTTTGTGGGTGTAATCCGCTGAAAACCCTCAGGAGACAACACTCCTCCTACTAGGGACACCTAGAGGTTTAACGGCTTGTTGCACGTGCTCAGTGCAATCGCGTTTCCCTGCGAAAGTGTGGTTAGGATTTTAGTGAATAAAAATAAATTTGCTCGAGGACGAGCAAAAGATAAGTTTGGAGGTATTTGTTCATATCATAATATTGCATTTTATATTCCCCAATTCTTATTCGTTTTATAAATAAACAGGTGCTTTTGATGCATGTCTGCTACATGTTACAGGTTACAGGTTCGTGGATCTAAAACAGTGAAAATGATGAAAAGACGATGCAAAAGTGGACTTTGACCAACAAATAGGAGGATCTTAGTCAAGCCTACATCGAAAGACAGTTCACAATTAACAAGGCAACGCAAGGTCCAAGAATACAAAGCGGACGGTTAAAAATCCATTGCAAATTGTTCACTAAAGATCTGGAACCAATGTAGAAGCCCAATTGATAAAAGAACCAAAGAACCAGAAGCCCAAGAAGACCAAGAACAAAACCATAAATTTTCAGCACCCAATCTTTCTAAAGGGCCGCGGAACCGCGGCCCAAGCCTGCTATTGCCGCGGTTCCGCGGCCATATTGTGCCCGTACGCGGAGAACTTTTTACCAAAATGTTTAGCGGCGCTGAAAAGTTGACCCAGGGCTATTTTTGTAAATTTAGACATGCGGATCAAAATGTAACCTAAGGTTTCTTATTCTCTATAAATAGGAACTCTAAAGATTGTAAATTTTATGCCTCCTTTTAATAATAAAATTCAGATCTCTTTATGGAGAGCATCGGTGTTTCTTTTCAACTCATGAATTCAGATCTGACAAACCTGCGTTGATGATTGGAGAGATGCATC
Organism: Agapanthus africanus; assembly: GCA_030015575.1. Taxonomy (NCBI): domain Eukaryota; kingdom Viridiplantae; phylum Streptophyta; class Magnoliopsida; order Asparagales; family Amaryllidaceae; genus Agapanthus; species Agapanthus africanus. The sequence continues at coordinate 321,329 of JASDDO010000218.1, read as the reverse complement.
TGTAAGTAGATTTAATTCCTTGCTCTAGTTTAGATTTCAATTCTTTGCCCTAGGTAGATTTAATTTCTTGCCGTAGATAAATTGTTTAGAGTTAGCTTTGGGGAAGGATTTTGAGAGATGAGATCTCTCATCCCTTTCTTACCCATAATATATTTTCAATAGGACTCCATGCATACACGCATACACCGCGCCCTGCGGCACCCTATCCCTCGAGGTAGCGGTGATACCGTAGTATAAAAGCCCGGTTGCGCGCGTTTTCCATGGAGGTTAGGGTAAGGATCTCTAAAGGAAGGACAAGAACCTAGAGGAAGGAACACCTTCCCGAATGGATCTAATCCCCTTTATTGATAATTACCATAACTTCTCTTAGATCTTCATTCGGGTATAGAAAGCGTTGAGATTTACCTGCATTTCCAAACCATCCCTAAACCTAACCCTAGCAAGACTAGATCTAGATAATCGTAGTATAGAATAATTAGGTTTTTAGATTTAATAATCAATCCGAACACCCTTCGAAATTAACTCGTAAGCGCGAATCGGAGATTCACAACATCCCTGTGGACCGACCCGTACTCACCGGCTAGCTACCAAGCGACGCCGTTCTTGATTGCGGTTATAAATAGTTTTTGACTTATAAATAGTTTTTGACATATAAATCAAGAACATTCCGTCTTGAATACTTTGGGGAGTAGTGATGGCTTAGGAGGCAGGTTCAAATCTGCTGCCTAAGGCTTTTCAACTTTATGAGCCGTGAGGGTCTCACAAAGACTTTTCTCTCTACGGATCGAAAGGATCTCGTAGGTGTATTTTCTCCTTAGGAGTCGTGAGGACTCCTAAGTGTGTTTTATCTTGAGAGTCGTAAGGATCTCACTAGAGAATTTTCCCTCTTACAAGTCGAGAGGACTCATAAGTGGTTTTTTCCCTCCTTGTCGAGATTCGACTTTGGAGAGTGTGGTCCGTGAATAGTATGCAAGAGTCCGTTTTGGACCGACTTGTAGGACCCCAGTGCTTAGGAAACAGGTTTTTTAATCCCCACTGCCTAAGGCTTTTCTTCACGAGTCGAGACGAATCGAGCATTTCTCGCAAGAATATCCTAACGTCACAGTTAACCTCTGCTCTTTACGACAGAGGTCCGTTAGGGTCTGTGGTACTTAGGGTTTTGTCCGTCGTACCGTCGCGTTGGCTGATATATTTCTCGATAGGCAATCTTGCTGTTCGAGTAGCCTTGCGACATGTCGTGTGTCTGATCCCTTCGGGGGCTGGACAAGACGTCTTCAAGCAATCCTCCTAGGTAGTTTGACCTTCGGAAGAGCAAGCATTAGGGATTTTGCCTTGCCGCTTTTAACTTGAGGTTAGGCTCATTTTGGAGAGCCCCGATGAGTCATAACCACTCCGCGCTGGTGTGGGATGATCTCCGATAGTCTTTCAGGTTTTATATGAGTTACCATCAAGACTCTGAAGTTAGGAATTTGGCATTCTCTTCGTTTGTTGGCATTGCGTCTGTTGTATCGAGGACGAATGTCGAGGTGGTCTCTAGGTTGCTGGTGAACCGTCGAGGTTTGGAACTAGGGATTTTGCCGTGGCTCCGTTGTTTGATTGTCGCGTGTGAATCCTGATGGAGGAAGAACGCTGTGATGACATCTCGTCTACTGTATCGAGACTAACGTCGAGGTGGTGACCACTCTATGCTGGTGTGAGATGATCTCCGATGGTCTTTCCGGTTTTATATGAGTTGCCGTCAAGACCCTGAAGCTAGGAATTTGGCATTTGCTTCGTTTGCTGGCATTGCGTCTGCTGTATCGAGACGAATGTCGCGGTTGTCTCTAGGTTGCTGGTGAACCGTCGAGGTTTGGAACTATGGATTTTGCCGTGGCTCCGTTGTTTGATTGTCGCGTGTGAGTCCTGCTGGAGGAAGAACGCTGTGGTGACATCTCGTCTGCTGTATCGAGACAAACGTCGAGGTGGTGACCACTCCGTGCTGGTGTGAGATGATCTCCGATGGTCTTTCAGGTTTTATATGAGTTGCCGTCAAGACCCTGAAGCTAGGAATTTGGCCTTTGCTTCGTTTGCTGGCATTGCGTCTGCTGTATCGAGACGAATGTCGCGGTTGTCTCTAGGTTGCTGATGAACCGTTGAGGTTTGGAACTAAGGATTTTGCCGTGGCTCCGCTGTTTGATTGTCGCGTCTGAATCCTGCTAGAGGAAGAACATTGTGGTGACATCTCGTCTGTTGTATCGAGACGGACGTCGATGCGGTGACCACTCTGCGCTGGTGTGAGATGATCTCTGATGGTCTTTCAGGTTTTATATGAGTTACTGTCAAAACCCCGAAGCTAGGAATTTGGCCTTCGCTTCGTTTGCTTTGGTGTGTCCGAATCCTGTTGGAGGAAGGATGCTGTCGTGACATCCCGTCTGTTGTATTGAGACGAACGTCGAGGTAGTGACCACTCCTCGCTGGTGCGAGATGATCTCCGATTGTCTTTTAGGTTTTATATGAGTTGCCGTCAAGACTTGGCTCCGTTGTTTGATAGAGCATGGGGAGGGAAGATGTGTTTTCTTCTGTGTTTGTGACCCTGGATTGTATACAGGGATTGCTGTGATATCGCTTGTAGGGCATAGATTTTATTTATTATACTTTTTTTTTATTTCTTTCCGCGATGCTCTATCATTTCAGCTTTTATATCGCGAAGGTCGCGATTGCTCAATCATTTCGGCTATTTTTCGCGGTGCCCAATCATTTCGGCTATTTATTTTATTTTTACTCACTACTTTTTATTGCGAGTTGCCCAATCATTTCGGCTATTTTGCATGCATACATTTTTACTTGCTGATTTTGTTGCAAGTTGCCCCATCATTTCAGCTATTTCGTATGCATGTGTGGCTTGCTGTCTTTTCGCCGTAAGCTTGGGATTAGACACCGATTTCGGCATCAGCACCGCTACAACTGGGATGTTGCCAGGAGCGAATCATCATTTGCCTCTGTCGATGTTGAACAAAGGTGGCTTAGTAAACAGGGTTAGGATCCTGTCGACTAAGGCTTTTGACTTCATGAGCCGTAAGGGTCTCACAAAGGTATTTCTCCCTACAAGTCGTGAGGATCTCGTAGGTGTGTTTTCTCCTTAGGAATCATGGGGATTCCTAAGTGTATGTTCCCCTGTAAGTCGTAAGGATCTTACAAGAGTGCTTTCTCCTTATAAGTCGAGAGGACTTACAAGGGTTGTTCACCGTACGAACATATCCCCAGTCACGGATGGGACTTGGTTAGGGAAATGTTTATTCGCACCCGTGGATTGTATATAAGGGTCAGTATGAGCCTCTTGTAGGGCATTATCGAAGGTTGTGGGGGGTTGCTTAAGAACAGGTTTAGGTCTCTATAACTTAAGACTTTCAAATCTTATGAGCCGTGAAGGTCCCATAAGAGAGTTCTCCTTACGAGTCGTGAGGATCTCGGAAGTGTAATTTCTCCTTAGGCATCGTAAGGATCCCTAAGTGTGTTGCTCCCTTGTGAGTCGTAAGGATCTCACGCGGGTGGTTTCTCCTTACAAGGTCGAGAGGACCCTGTAAGGGTCTTTTAACAAGGTTGCGCCCTTTCGGGTTTTCACAAACACTCGCCGGTAGTCCTGCTGTTTTTACTCACGGAGCCCTTTCGGGTTTTCATCCGTGCCCACTTTGCTTATGGACATACCGTTTTTTTTATTCTCTTTTTTTTAATTCTTTTAATTCTTTTTTATATATAACGAGGTTGCGCCCTTTCGGGTTTTCACAAGCACTCGCCGGTAGCCCTGCTGTTTTTACTCACGGAGCCCTTTCGGGTTTTCATCCGTGCCCATTTTGCTTATGGACATACCGTTTTTATTTTTTATTTTTTTCTCCTTTTTTTTAATTCTAGTATCAGCTTTGGGATGCTGCAATCCACCATAGTTTATCGACATCTCGGTCAACAGCTAGTTTTAGGACGTAGTGATCCGTCATTAGTTTAAGGACGTTTCGGTCATAGGTCAACATACGATTACGCAGCTAGATTTGTCGCAAATCTTCGCATGTTTTGTGCCGGAGGTGAATTCCTTGAAGAGAGGGCTGAGGGCGATTTCTTCGTCAGAGTCGCTTCCAAAGGTGATAACTTGCGATCCCTTGGTGTCGGCTATGTGACAGTTGCCAGCAGCTCTTTCGTGCTCATCTGTCGTGCTTTTCTGTTACCGACGAGCCTTGCGCTTCACTCGTTGAACGTGTCGTTGATGGGCAACATATCTCTGCCACCAGTTTTTAAAGGCTATGCACTCCTCGGTAGGGTGTGCAATCCTCTGATGGTATAAACAGAAGTTAGGATGTATATCCGTTTCATCAAGATGTATACCTCCAGGAGAATTTCCTTTGAAAGAGGGCAACTTCATTCCTATTGCCAGGGCCCTAGCGAATCGTTTCCTTACTTTAAGCTTGCTTTTGCTGGCGATAGGGATGCTTTGCTCCAGTTGGGGTGTCTTGACTTTTTCCTCCAGTCGTCGGCGTTTAGTTTTTTCGAATATAGCCAGTTCACGCTCTCGATTGGCTTTACTTTTCTGACGGGCCTCATTTAGGAATGCATCAATCATTTCGTCTGATGTTCCTAGAAGTTCAGGCTCAGGATTTGCCCCTGTTTTTTCTACATCCAAAGCTTCTTCACTGTTTATTAAAGAGTGAGAGATCACATGACAGCTTGCCACATAATCCTCAGACTCATCCGACGAGTCTTCTCCATTGTCATCATCTTTGTCCACAAGGACGTGGGTGAGAAATTCTTGGAGTGTAACTGGGGTCCGTGCCTTCTGATTATATTCTTCCAACGCGTCAATCTGTTTTTGCAGGTCCGTGTGCTTGTCACCAGGCTTTACGGGCTTTTTGGTCTTCTTCTTCTTCTTCGAAGACTTTGACGGCTGGGTGTGCGAGCTTTGGCTATCACCACTGATCTTTGGAGTTGGGCGCGGCTTTAGCATCCCTTCGATGATCTGGGGTTCTAGCGGATTCTTCCACCTAATCGCCGGACATGTCTGGAGATCATTCAGCATCTTTTTGGTTTTGGCCGAAAGGGCCACCTCCCATGGGGCTTCTTCAATAAAAGAGCACGTTGCCCCCGGCGTGTCCACCTTTTTAGGAGCATGAGGTTGTGATGAGTTCACCTTCCAGTTTTCGGATAATGCGAACTTGTCTTGTTGGTATTGGTCCTTAATCCAGCTTTTGAAGACGAAGCAATCTTCGATGGGATGGCTTACCGCTTGGTGGTAAGGGCAGTAATTAAGATCGTTGACATCGCCTGGCTGCAACGGACGTTTTGGATTCGGCAGATTGATGAGTCTGTTGTGCACTGCTAGCTCGAACAGTCTCCTTGTTTTATTCCGAAGAAACGAGTAAGGACGTCCCAGTCTCTCCTCAAGGGATGGACGTGGACGCACGTTGTTTTGGCGAACAACCGGCTTTGACTTGTTCGGCTGTTGTTGAGTATTGGCGACGACGATCGCTTTCCCTTTTCCTTTCTCATTTCGAGGGTCTAGCTTTAGAGGAGACGGTCTGTGATCCATCTGGTCCATTTAGGCCAGTTTGTCGATCAAGGCCTGGAAAGTAGTTGGCTTGAAGAACATCATGAATTGTGAGATGGTCGCTTGCGGATCAAGAGTGCCCACGAACATGCCCACCGCCGGCACTTCTTCTATCCCCTGTTCGCATTTTGTCACGCCCCGCTTCCCAGAGTACGCTGAATTGGGCACGTGACATAGCCAACCATGCTACCTGTGGGTAGGAAGTATCCATCCACAGTCACATTACGGCTGTAGAGATATCAAGAACAAAAATAACACTAACTAAAATATGTCCATAAGCCAAGATAACATGAGTCAAGAATAATAAAAGTGCGGAAGCAAACGATCCAATATACAATAACTGGAATGTATGTCCCATAATGCGGGCTCACATCAGGAATAAAATGCAGGAAATAAAGAACTAACTACTACTGACACCTCACAGCTCAGCCTGCTGGCTGAAGTACTCCTGCTCGGACTGCAACAGCGGTACAGAATCTGGGCCATGCAAAACCCACACGTCAGCGCGTCGTGTCATCAAGTAATAAAATATAAACAGGGTAACAGGCAATGCAATATAAACATGAATGAAAAGCAGGTGTAACAGTAATGTAAGTCAGGGCAGTGTAGGGTAGTGTACATTAAGTAAACTAAACTGTTCTATCGGGTTTTCTGTTCTAAAGACTTTGAAATCAAATTGATGAATCATCGATGTAACTCAATAGTATCCCGTGCATACCACGGTCCAGATTCTCGGGCTGAAACCGAGACATGCCGCTAGGCACTAAAACAGGAATATGCACAGATGAATGATGTCAGCAGCATCATCCCAAGGCTGGCCTAGCCTCTAAAACTGATCAGAACAAGTATTGAACTGTCGAGTTACAAGTCAGGTTTCATCATTGATTTCCCCATACCCCCAAGTTGTATGTGTAAGTCAAGTCAGGTATTCAGTAATCAAGAACTAATGCCAACACAGGATCAGGTAAGCAGGTTTGTCTGGATAGACAACAGGAACGGTCCGTGAGGACTACTGTTCCCCTCCGAATGGCAGCGGAGACGACGTGAGGACGTCTTGCCTGAGATTCGGGGCAGATGCTATATAGTTTTATCCGTCTACCTCTCCGAAGATGCCAAGTTGATTTATGGCACCGTGTATCAGAGGTTTAGACGGATGCGGCCGATGTAGCAGATTTCGTCAGATTCCCCCTCGCTAGAGGGGTTTTTGATTGTGGGGACGCTCTTCCCTGCAGGCGCAAGCCCCTGCAGTTAATTACGCTACCGCATCGCGGTAGCCACTTTCTCTTTCTCCAGAATTTCACTTTGTGTCGTGTGTGTTTGTTTTGTTTGGGGTTGCCCGTGGATTGTATACGGAGACTGAGTAATGCCGTCGCCCGTAGGACGTGGATTAGTCCAAATCCGTATTTACTTAGATTTGGGTTTGGTGTTTTTAGTTTAAGGATACGTTAGCCGTGTTGAGGCTAAGATCAACTTAAACGTTCGCTAAGGATACGTTAGTCCTGTTTGAGACTAAGATCAACTTAACGTGGTGATCCATTTAATATATGGCCGTCAGGACTCGTCACCTCTCTGACGTCGTTGAAAGATTACAACGATAGGTGTCAGAGGAGTTCGGAGATGTACCCTTGAACCGAAGTTGATTAGGGAATATATAGTCTGTTTGAATGTTTAAGGATACGTTAGCCATGTTTGGGGCTAAGATCAACTTAAACGGGATCGTTTAGATCCGACAAAAGAGCATTTGGAGGCTCTATTATTCCAGTTTAGGGACGTAGTGGTCCATGTTTCAGTTTAGGGACATGGGGGTCCATCGCCAGTTTAGGGACGTGGTGATCCGTATTCCAGTTTAGGGACGTGGTGGTCCGTATTCCAGTTTAAGGACGTAGTGGTCCGTCATTAGTTTAAGGACATTTCGGTCCAACATTAGTTTAAGGACGTTTCGGTCCAACATTTGTTTAAGGATGTTTCGGTCCACGAGTTTAAGGACCCCGCAGTCCATATCGATGTGTGGTCGCTGGGACCCGTCACCTCTCTGACGTCGTTGAAGGATTACAACGATAGGTGTCAGAGAAGTTCGGAGATGTACCCTCGAACCGGAGGTAAATTGATTTAAGAGAGCAATCTTTCTCAGTCAATTTAATTTGAGGACTTACGGCCAAAATTGGGCTAAGTCCAGTTGAAAATGTTCAACATTTTATTTGCTTTTGATTTGCATCTCTTTTTATTTTTATTTGGGCTCTACCCATAAAGGATGCAAAGCATCAATTTATCTTGGGCTTTGCTCATTTATGAATGATGCAGGGCACCAATTTTATTTGGGCTCTGCCCTTTTATGAATGATGCAGGGCATCAATTTAAATTGGACTCTACCCTTTTATTGCTTTGCAATTTATTTAGGCCTATTAGATCTTTTTGATTTGGGCCTGGCCCTTTAAGAAATGCATTGCATTTGTCAGGCGCTTTGCGCCAATTAGAGAGCGCAAGCGCTTGTAGTATTGACACGTGTCACGCAGGCGCAGTGTGCTGCACTAGTGCGCTGCGCTGCTGACACGTGGCGCACTCTGATGAGTTGCGCCAATTACAGAGAGCAAAGCTCTATCTTAAAGCGCATAGCGCAAGTAGTTCAGATGTTGACACGTGGCGCTTTCCCAAGAGCGCAACAGCGCAATTTGGAAGTGCAAAGCATTAAGAATCTTTTAAATTCAAGAACAGAAGTGCAAAGCACTATTTGATTTCTTGATCTAATTTAGATCAAAGAAAAATAAGTTTTTCTTGTCTTTCTTATCTCAGAGAACCAAAGGTTCATAAAAAAAAAGTGCAAAGCACTATTTTATTTTTTTGTTTTTATTAAAGATCATTGATCTTGTTTTTAGATCTATGATCTGTTCATAAGAGAACTTTCTTTTTTCTCTAAAGGCTTTTTACCTTTATTGTTCTTGAGGAGTTCTTCAGAGTTCTCTTTTTTTCTGAAAATGTTGATGCCTTTGAATTGAGGCTCAGGGTCCTTTTTATAGTGCCCATAAATTAGTTAAATTTGTTAAAGAGATATTTCTCTGAGTGATTCGGGGAATTTTCCCCACCGTTGGATCTTTGATCCAAGGGCTTCTGTTTTACAGAAGAAAATCTTCTTGTTTTAAAAAGAACAGAAAGATTTCTTTAAAATCTTAATTCTGTTTGGCGCAAATGCCCCAGCGCGTGACACGTGTCGCGCAGCGCAGCGTATCTGTGATGACACGTGTCGCGCAGCGCAGTGCTAGCGCAACTGAAGCGTTTCTTCATTTAATTTTGTTTAAAACAGAGCTTTGCTCTGATTGGGTGCGCTTCCTTGGGCGCTGCGCTGATGCGTCTGCGCCAGACACGTGGCGCGTTTCGCCCGGGATTTGAAGCGTTGCTTCAAAATTTTGAATTTTGAATTTCAACAGAGCTTTGCTCTGATTGGAGGAAACAAATGCCCCCCCACCGTTGCGCTCACGTGGCGCGCACGTGAGTGCAGCGGTGGCAAACTCCTGATCGTTGGATCAAGGGGTGAGCTGAAGGGGCGCAAGCGCCTTATAAATAGAACTCTTGGCCCTTAGAAAAATCTTCACCATCTTCAAGATTTTAATTACCAGAGCTTTGCTCTTGCTTGAGAATTTCAGAGCTTTGCTCATTTCCAAACTTAGAAACTTTAGGTAAAATTAATTTAAATCAAATTAACTTAAATTAACCTTAACCAAAGAGCTTTGCTCTTACAGATCTTTTGATCTAAAGGAATCCCCATTAGGGTTTCACCAACAGAGCTTTGCTCTCATGAATCCATAGATCTGGAGAGATCTTGTTCATGGGTTTTGACCTATGAGCAGAGCTTTGCTCATGGATCCAAAAATAGATCTTTTTGAAAAAGTGAAGAACTTTTAAGGGTCTTCAGAATGTTTTAATTTCTTTAGGAGTTTTAAATAAAATTTCTCATCATCACCACAGAGCTAGGCTCTTTTAAGGAATCTTATTTCCCTGAGACCAAAGTTTTACAAGTGTCACTCTATGACAGAGCTTTGCTCTGAGAGAGGAGATTTTCTCCTTGTCCCTAGGGATTTTCTACTGATGATAATATTCTCTTGGGGATCTTTTCTCTAACTGACAGTCTCACCCAATGATGAGGCTGTCTTATTAAAAGAGGCATTTTCATCCAGATTTTGTGGGTCCCCATTCGGTTCCCTACCTACTGCACTGCAGTGTGATTAATTTTAATCTAATTAATTTTTAAATTCATTTAATTGAAGATTTTTTTTTTAAAAAAACGCCAAGCGTTGGGATTGTAACACTGACGGCTATTTTGTTCTTTTGCAGCGATCATGTCTTTCGACACCTCATTCCCGTTCGTCCGCTCGGAGGAAGGGTTTCCTAAAGCGTCCTTGGACCGTGAGGTCCTGGCCATGATCAAAGACCACGACCCAGAGTATAAGAGTCTCCACCTCTGGGGGTCGTGGTATAATCAGACCATAATGGGCCGACGGAGCTTCACATGCGCGGTGCCGTCGGAACCCATCACGGCGATTCATTACGCCAGCCCACCCCCGGTGCAGTACGCCGTGGAGATGGTTGATTGGACATCGAAGGGCTTTCTACATCCCGCCATAGATGCGATCCCGGTTCAGCGTCCCATGGTTTTGGATATCCTGGGACGCCGTATCTGTCAGGGTGAGGCGCGACCTTGGGGGCAATCATATAATATCAGTCTGATCCCCCGCCACCCGATCGGTTATCTGCCGTGGGCCCGGTACATCCTGTCGACGAAGAAGTCGCAGTTGATAAAGTTAGGATTGTACACCGCAGTGTACGTCTCTCTGTTCCAATATCCCACGCTCCCGACCTGGTGGTTCAAGGCCTTCCTGGAGCAGTGGAACATTCCTACCCACACTTTCCTCGCCATAGATCGGGAAGTGTCAGTCTCTTTGGAAGAGTTTACGGAGGTATCCGGTTTACCGGTCATGGGGGAACATTATGAGGAGTTGCTCCCGACGGATGAGTACGTTTTTGGTGCTAAGCCGGTGGTAAGGGGGCTCACGCCGGAGAACGCTGTTCAACACCAATTTCCAAGTCTGATCAAGGTGTTGAACATCTACGAGGCCCTTTTCATTGAGCGTGGGAGCCGCGGAGTTAGTTTTGAGGATTTCATTGCTTGGTTCCTTCACCCAAACGTCCTCTCGGCCGAAGCTGCCATGTTTGCCACCCTTGAGGACCCTTTCGGTTTAGGTTTGGATAACCTGCCGGTGACGGAAATAGACCAAAAGGATTTTTTTCTTCCTAACTCCCCAACCATGTCTTTTGCGGAAGTCGCAGCCCCCGAGATGGACGAGGAGGCCTTCTTTTTAGGATTTCTTGGGCTTTGGCTGAGTTGGTTTGCGCTCCCAATGCACTCTCACCGTATGCGGCCTTCCGTCTTTTACCCGGCCCACCGGATGACCATCGGGGTAAAGGTGGCCGTTGGGATCGCTGGCTTGGCACACCTATATCATGGTCTCAGCCGAGCAGCGGATGCTAACGAGCCTGGGGTATTGCATGTGGTCTTCCCGATGCACTACTTCATGGCGTGGCTCGAGCTACATACATCGGGTGTTTTCGGTATGCATAAAAGGCCCTTGTTTTACGAAAGGTGCTCTTTTCCTCGCATTATACAGCTGATCGGCGCATCAATTGTAAATCCATCGCCACAAAATGCCAGGGGTTTACTCCTTCGCTCCCACACCGTTGGAGCCGGTGTGTCTTTTATTGACAAGGTGTTGACTATTGGAAAAGCGTCCACCACTGCAGTGCGGCCATTGCAAGACACCTTTAAGAATGGAGCTTCAGTTTTAACAGCCCGGGAGACCCTTCACTTATATTCCATCAGACCAGGCTTCTTGGTGTTTAGGCAGAACGGGGCAGCGATCTTCATGAGATATAACCCGCATCGTTTCGCCCAACAGCTGAGCTATAATCAAGGGGTACCGCTGGAGGCTTTCTTATCGGAACCTGCCGCGACCGAAGAAGGGATGGAGAGAGCGCTGCATCATTTCATGCGTCTAAACACGGGCTCCCACTTCTTTATCAGTGAGCCGGCTTGTGTCCCACGACTCCTCAGGGTATACACAGAATGGTACAGTCATTCGACGGGAGCGGTCATAAAGGAGGAAAGGCAGTTGCTGATCGACCGTAAGGGTGCACCCCCAGGTAGCGATCGCAACGCTCCTTTGATGCCTAGGACCCCGGTAATCCCCCCTTTAAAAGATGTCAGAGCCGGACCTTCGCGTGCGCAGAGTCCTCCACACGGACTGCCGCTCCCTGATATTGCGGATGCACCCCCAGCGCCCTGTGCTCCAGTGGAGACAGTGGTTGTAGTTTCGCCAGAGTCTGGCGTGGGTGCGGACATCGGAACGAACCGTCCCAAGGTGGCTGCTAAGCGTAAGTCAATCCCACGTGAGCCTAGGGTCGGGGGGCAGAAGAAAAAGAAGTCGCTCTTCGCTGCAGATGTCGTGTTCGGTCAGGAACCCCATGCTCCCTATGCCGAGGGCCTGATCGAATATGGGACTAACGAGGGATTAGTCATGCCGCCGCCGGATGACACAGACTTGGAAGCCGCTCTCGAAACTTCAGCGTGGTTGGCAAAGCGTGACGCGTGGCTAGCTGAGCTTGTGCAATCAGGTAACTACTAGTCGCATTTTCTTTATTGCATCATATTCTTCTCATTGCCTTTGACTAACGTTTTTCTTTCTTTTCTTCCAACAGGCATCACTGATGAGGAAGCCATTGCCGCTTCACTCAAGACCTTCCAAGAGGAGGAACGCCTTAGAGCGTCTTTAGGCCTCAGTAAGTTCCGATTCATCATGTTTTTATTCTCCTTGTGTTATGGTCAATCTAACCTCTCCCTTTTTATTGCAGAAACCTCAATGCCGTTCCCACCAAGCGACGCAAATGTTCCGCCAGCCGCCGATGTTCCCGCTTCCTCTGGGCCACCGCAGGAGGTTCTTCTTGAAGAGCCGATGAGAGATGCCTTAAAGGCTCTGGAGGCATCTCTGAACGAGGATGACGACGCCTTGAAGGAAGCGTCACAAAGGTCCATCGCGATAGCCCGGGAGGAACGGAAGCGATCGAGGCGCGAAGCAAAGGCACGCATGGCTGCCTTGGCTATGGGAGCGGGCCCCAGTACAGTTCCTCGAGCCGACACTCCGTCAGAAGAGTCCCTGGTCGCCCTGTCTACAGCTCATAGACAGGCGATCCGCGCCAATAGAGAAGCTAACGACAAGTCTACCTCAGGTAATACTTCTTTCAGAATTTCGTTATAAGACTCATAAAGCTGTCGGTACTTATATATTTTATCTTGCAGGGCCAAGTCCGACCGAGGGGGAGGCGGAGACCGTTGAACCCAAGGAAACAGAGGAGGCGGCGCCTGCCGAACCTGAGCCGACGGTGGGCAACGTCGCTGAGACTTCGGAGCCTGAGATAGAGGTTGGGGGGTCTACAGCCGAGAAGGTTATTGATGCCCAGCCTGAAGTGGCGGCAGATGAAATGATCATTACAACTGAGCCCAGGGTGGTGGCGGACGAGGCACTTGAGGCCGACGATCTCGTGGTGACGGCGGATGAGCCGATGGAGATCGAGAAACCCGCTGAAGTAGCGGGTGAGATGGGTACGACTCCTGGGGAAGAGTTAGCCGCTCCCTCCCAAGAGTCCGGCAACACTCCAATCATTGCCCTCCCTGTGTACGATGTTCTGCCATCTCCTGGCCGCGCGAGCACGACGACGGTCCCCATCGAATCGGGTGATGAGGCCACGGGCGGTGGCCTCATGTCGATAGAGGAGGGAGTCGCCTCCGTTTCAGCCGGGAGCTCCTCAGGTAAACCCCAAGTTGCTGTTTTTCTTTACTTTACAATCCTTTCTGACAAGTTCACCTTTCTTGTAACGCAAGTGCAGCCAGCGCCGATGCCCCACTGCTTGAGGGAACGCCTTCAACGACTGCCTTGGCGGTGGTCACCTCTCAACCCTCTCTCATACCATCTAAGATGTTGGAAGGTATGGGTTTGCAATTTATTAATCCTATACTTCAGACGTATAACTTGTGTACTAAAGTCATATTGTTGTGTCTTTTCAGGAGTGCTCTTTGATCATGTATATCAGATGTTGCTCCCACACTTCTCCTTCCCATCCGAACTTGCTTCTTCCTCTGGTGGTGTTGGTGAGTATGATTTCCATTGATATCTTTCTTTTTTCATTGATGGAATTACCTCTGACCCCTTTTTTTCTCATCTTGACTGCAGTGCTACAAATTGAAGGAGGGGATAAAAGATCAGCTGCGCCACCGGCCCTTCCGACCTTGCCACCTGTCCCAACTGGTACAGCGACTATCACACAGATAACTTCCCCCTCTTTATTTTCTGTACTGTTATCTGATCACATTCTGTTTCTTTTTAGCTGTCGTTCCGGCCCCGGCGCCTTTCGAGCCTCGCATTACAATGCCGGCGGGTCCTTATCTGAGAAGTCCGTCTTCAAAAGGCGCCGCGAATAGTCTGCACATGTTGAGTGACTACGTCGAGGAGCTCGACGTTGAAACTCCTACATCTGCCGCAGACTTCGCTACGGTGGTTAACCCGATGCTGGCAATACTCATGAACTTTCATGATGAGGGCATCATCGCATCTTGGGTTAACCATTGCAGGGAGATCGAGGCCCGCCTGCATCAGTTGGAGTCGCTGCGTCCCGCTCCCGAGACCTTGGCCGCCAGCAATCAAAGAACAGCGTGGATTGAGCAGAGCGCTTCTTACTTCCGCCATCTCGAACAAGAAGTCATTTCAAAGCGTAAGGAGCGCGGTGAGACTTCGAGCAAGTCTGCCCAACTGCATGCTCGGGTGGAGGCCAATGCCGCACGACTGAGGGTTGTCTTTGAGGGCCTTATGCAATGTCTTTCCGAAGGATTATCATTGAGGCAACAACTTGACGTTGTCGAGCGAGATGCACCCAGCCAGGAAGCAGCCCAGAAGGCGACGGAGGAGCAACTTTCATCCTTCTTGCAGCAGCGAGCCCAGGTGGAGGCGGAAGTAGCTGCGGCTGTCACCTAGGAGGAGGCGCTGAAGGAAGTGCGAGAGCAGCTTGTGAATTTACTAAAGACACTTCCTCCTCAGTAGCTATCCCTCTTTGTATCGTTTGTACTTGTAGATAAAAAAATGTGTATACATATTTTTTCATTCTTTAACATAATGTATCTTGTACCCAATCAAGTTTATGAATAAAAGATTACACACATTTCTTGTCTTGTGTCATTTTCTCCGTCTTTTCTTTCTCTTATTATCAGCATACCACCTTTGTAAACATGGTTGACGGATGATTAGAGCGAGTATCCTGACTATCTCAAGAAATAGCGATGGCTTAGGCCGTAGGTTCAGATCTGCCGCCTAAGACTTTTCAACTCTATTAGCCGTGAGGGTCTCATAGAGATTTTTCTCCCTACGGATCGAGGGGATCTCGTAGGTGGGTTTTTCTCCTTAGGAGTCATGAGGATTCCTAAGTGTGTTTTCTCTTATAGGTTGTAAGGATCCTGTAAGAAATTTTTTCCCTCTTACGAGTCAAGAGGACTCGTAAGCACCTGTTTCCCTCCTTGTCGAAACTTGACTTCGGAGAGTGAGACCCGTGGATAGTATGCAAGAGACCGTTCAGATCGACTTGCAGGGTCCCATTGTTCAGGAAGCAAGTTTTTTAGTCCCTGCTGTCTGAGACTTTATCTTGTAAGTTGAGACGAATCGGGAGTTTTCCCGCGGAGACGCCGGTTTCTCTGCGAGTCGACGCGGCTCAGGAGGCTCTCGTCAAGGAGTGTTTGTATCCGTGAGTCGAGGAATTTGCTAAGGATTATTTGTTTCCCTAGCGCCAAGGATTATTTATTTCCTTGGGGTTTGAAACGAGTCGAGAATTTCCCACGGAGGCACTGGTTGCTCGACGCTGATCAGGAGGCTCTCGTCAAGGAGTGTTTGTATCCGTGAGTCGAGGAATTTGCTAAGGATTATTTGTTTCCCTAGCGCTAAGGATTATTTGTTTCTTTGGGGTTTGAAACAAGTCGAGAATTTCCCACGGAGGCACTGGTTGCTCTGCGAGTCGACGCGGATCAGGAGGCTCTCGTCAAGGAGTGTTTGTATCCGTGAGTCGAGGAATTTGCTAAGGATTATTTGTTTCCCTAGCGCCAAGGATTATTTGTTTCCTTGGGGTTTGAAACGAGTCGAGAATTTCCCACGGAGGCACTGGTTGGCTCTCGTCAAGGAGTGTTTGTATCCGTGAGTCGAGAAATTTGCTAAGGATTATTTGTTTCCCTAGCGCCAAGGATTATTTGTTTCCTTGGGGTTTGAAAAGAGTCGAGAATTTCCCACGGAGGCACTGGTTGCTCTGCGAGTCGACGCGAATCAGGAGGCTCTCGTCAAGGAGTGTTTGTATCCGTGAGTTGAGGTATTTGCCGAAGACATTGGTTTCTTCGGAGTTGGGATGAATCGTCGAGATTTGACCTCCTTTTCTGGCGGATCCTGTTGGGAAAGTATGGTTCCCTCTTCGTTTGCGCCCTTGGATTGTATACAGGGATCGATGCGATTTTAACTGTAGGGCCAAAGTTTTATCATTTTTTTTTGTTTCATTTCCGCGATGCTCTATCATTTCAGCTTTTATATCGCGAAGGTCGCGATTGCCCAATCATTTCGGCTATTTTTCGCGGTGCCCAATCATTTCGGCTGTTTATTTTATTTTTACTCGCTGCTTTTTATTGCGAGTTGCCCAATCATTTCAGCTATTTTTATTTTTACTCGCTGCTTTTTATTGCGAGTTGCCCAATCATTTCGGCTATTTTTCATGCATACATTTTCACTTGCTGCTTTTTATTGCAAGTTGCCCCATCATTTCGGCTATTTCATATGCATGTGTGGCCTACTGGCTTTTCGCCGTAAACCTGAAATTAGACGCCAATCTCGGCATCAGCACTGCTACAACTGGGATATTGCCAGGAGCGAATCATCATCTGCCTCTGTCGATGTCGAACAAGGGTGGCTTAGCGAACAGGGTTAAGGTCCTGTCGACTAAGGCTTTTGACTTCATGAGCCGTAAGGGTCTCACAAAGGTATTTCTCCCTACAAGTCGTGAGGATCTTGTAGGTGTATTTTCTCCTTAGGAATCGTGAGGATTCCTAAGTGTTTGTTCCTCTGTAAGTCGTAAGGATCCTACAAGAGGATTTTCTCCTTATAAGTCGAGAGGACTTATAAGGGTTGTTCGTCATGCGAACATATCCCCAGTCTCGGATGGGACTTGGTTAGAGAGATGTTTATTCGCGCCCGTGGATTGTATACAAGGGTCTAGTATTGGACCACTTGTAGGGCAATGTCGAAAGTTGTGGGGGTTGCTTAAGCACAGGTTTAGGTCTCTGTAACTTAAGACTTTCAAATCTTACGAGCCGTGAGGGTCCCATAAGAGAATTCTCCTTACGAGTCGTGAGGATCTCGCGAGTGTATTTTCTCCTTAGGAATCGTGGGGATCCCTAAGTGTGTTGTTCTTTTGTGAGTCGTAAGGATCTCACATGGGTGGTTTCTCCTTACAAGGTCGAAAGGACCCTATAAGTGCCTTTTAACGAGGTTGCGCCCTTTCGGGTTTTCACAAGCACTCGCCGGTAGTCCTGCTGTTTTTACTCACGGAGCCCTTTCAGGTTTTCATCCGTGCCCATTTTGCTTATGGACTTACCTTTTTTTTATTCCTTTTATTTTCTTCTCTTTTTTTTTACGAGGTCGCGCCCTTTCGGGTTTTTCACGAACACTCGCCGGTAGCCCTGCTGTTTTTACTCACGGAGCCCTTTCGGGTTTTCATCCGTACCCATTTTGCTTATGGACTTACCGTTTTTATCATCATTTTTCTTATTATTTTCTTTTTCTCTTTTTTTTCTTTTTTTTATTCATCTTGTCAGCCTAAGGATGTTGCGGTAGTAGTTTTAAGGACGTTTCGGTCCGCTATTAGTTTAAGGACATTTCGGTCCGACTTTGAGAAGGCTGGCTACTGCTGATAGAGTTTGAGCTTAGGAAGATAGCGAGCGGACATAGTCGTCGTCATCTACCATTGACCTAGGCTGTGGCTCATTAAGCATAGTATTTCTTTAGGAAGCGACCGTTTATTGGCCTGAAAGGCCTTTCACCGTGCATGTCCATGAGTAGATAGGCCACACCCTGGTAGACCTTATCTATGATGTACGGGCCTTCATAGTTTGGTTCGAATTTTCCTCGCTTGGCGCGGTTGGGAATCATAGGCCTTTTGACCACTAGCACAAGTTCGCCTTGGCGGAATGTCCTCGGTCGGGCCAATCTTTCATATGAGCGCGTCATCTTTGCTTTATAAGCTTCCAGATTTTGCTGTGCTATGAGCCGGGCTTCATCAAGGGCGTCAAGCTCCTCAAGCCGAAGGTGAGCGTTTTCTTCGTCCGTCAGCTCGTAGTGGACTGCCACTCCTAGAGAGGGTAATTCTATCTCGAGAGGGAGTACTGCTTCGGTACCGAATACCAACGTGTACGGCGTTGTGTTCGTGGCCGTCTTGAACGTAGTTCGATACGCCCAAAGAGCCTCTTGCAGTCTCTCGTGCCAGTCTCTCTTATTTCGGGACATCGTCTTTTTCATGATTTTCGTCAGGGTCTTGTTGAAGGCTTCAGCTAAACCATTAGCTCGCGGATTATAAACCGAAGAATACCTCCAGTCTATATTATGTTGTTGCACGAAGCGACTGATCTTGTGGCTCCTGTAAGCTGGTCCGTTATCGGAGACGATCCGTCGTGGAGTTCCAAACCGATATATGACGTGCGTCTTGAAGAAATGGAGGATATTCTCTGTCTTCATTTCTCTCAACGGCACAGCTTCTGCCCATTTGGAGAAGTAGTCAGTCGTCGCCAGGATGAAACGATGTCCCTTGGACGATGCTGGTTCGATGGGGCCGACTATGTCAGTTCCCCACATTTCGAACGGCCAGCTAGCCACCGTCGGATGTAGTGGATTTGGATGTTGATGGATGAAATCCCCATGAATTTGACATGAGTAGCACTGCTTCGCATACTCAAGGCAGTCTTGGATCATCGTGGGCCAGTAGTAGCCTATCCGTTTGATCTTCAACTTCATCTTTGGGCCTGCTTGATGAGAACCGCAGATTCCGTCATGAACTTCCTGGACGACTCTTTTTACTTCGTCAGGCCCCAGACATCTCAACCACAGGGAATCAAATGACCTCTTGTATAGAATATCATTGACGAAGGCGAAAGACAGAGCTCGTTTTATGAGCTGATGTCTTGTGGACGCTTCTTCAGGCGTTCGGTGGGACTTAAAGTAGTCTATGAAGACTTCCCTCCAATCCTCGGCCTTTTCCCGGTCTTTTATTTGCAGAGCCATTTGCTCGGTCGCTCTCTTTTCTTCGGATGATTCCGGAGGTATTTCCGCTGGGGCAAGCACCCGACGGCTTTGTACCACGATTCTTATGTCATCGAGGTTTTCATCAGCCAGTTCTTTAGCGAGCGTGGCCAATGCGTCCGCTTTGCTGTTTTCTGCGCGCGATATGTTTCCCAAAGTGTAGGAAGGGATTTGGGTCAACAGTTGCTGCACCTTTTCGCCGTACTTCACCAACTCTGGTTTGCACGTTTGGTAGTCGCCATTTACTTGACTGATGAGCAGCTGGGAGTCTCCATATATAAGGAGGTCTTCAATTCTCATGTCGATAGCGATCTCGAGGCCTGCTATCAAAGCTTCGTATTCGGCTTCATTATTCGTCCTCGGCTCTGTTAAGGAGAAGGCGAAGCGCATAATCCCTCCTTGTGGAGTTACGAAGATGAGGCCTACTCCCGATTTGATTATAGGGGTACTTTGTTTGCACTTTTTCATGGAAGATGCTCCGTCAAAATAAAGCTCCCATCGGGTGTCGTTCCCATCGATAGCGTCAAACGCATGTTCGTCTGGAAGATCGCAATTTAAAGGAGAATCGGTGGGTATCGGATGCTCATCAAGGAAGTCGGCGATAGCCTGGCCTTTGACTGCCTTGAGGGGTTGATACGTTATCGAGAACTCCATCAAGAGCAGAGCCCATTTAGTGAGTCGACCTGTCAATATAGCCTTCGACATCAAATATTTAAGAGGGTCGACCTTCGAAATGAGACGGACCTCATGCGCCAATGCATAGTTCCTGAGCTTTGTTATCGCGAAGATCAACGCCAGGCAGTGTTTTTCAATGGGAGAGTAGTTGCTTTCTGCCCCCAGAAGAACTCGACTCAAGTAATAGAGAGCTCTTTCTATTCCTTGGTCATTCTCTTGCGCCCATAATGTGCCTAAGGAACCTTCGAGGGCGGTTGTATAAAGAATGAGAGGTTTTCCCTTAACCGGAGCAGCCAACACTGGCGGGTTCTGCAGATACTGCTTGATCTCGTCTAGTGCGCTTTGGCATTTTTGGTCCCAGACGAACGGGGTTCCCTTCTTCATCAGGTGGCTGTAAGGACGGCACTTTCCTGAAAGGTTGGCTATAAATCGCCGTATATACGCGAGCTTCCCTTGGAGAGACCGCAGCTGTTTGGGAGTCCTTGGCGGAGGCATTTCCATGATCGCCTTGATCTTGGACGGATCTATTTCGATACCCCGGTGTTGGATGATGAATCCCAGGAATTTGCCCGAGGAAACTCCGAATGCACATTTGAGAGGGTTCATCTTCAAGTTGTATTGTCGAAGGGGTTGAAATACAGTCTTTAGATGCTCGAGATGTTCCTCGTATGATTTGCTCTTAACCACGAGGTCGTCGATATAGCATTCGACGATTTCATGTATAAGGTCATCGAAGATCTTCGTCATGGCCCTTTGGTAAGTGGCACCGGCATTCTTTAACCCGAAGGGCATCACTTTATAACAGAATATTCCCAAAGGGGTCCGGAAAGCGGTATGCTTCTGGTCTTCAGGATGCATCTTTATCTGATTATACCCTGATGAGCCGTCCATGAAGGAGAAAACCTCATGAGTGGACGTATTGTCTATCATCAATTCGGTGACTGGCACCGGGAAATCATCCTTCGGGTGGGCTTTGTTGAGATCCCGAAAGTCCATGCATATGCGCACCGTTCCATTTTTCTTCATCACCGGGACGATGTTGGCGATCCATTCAGGGTATTGAACTTCCTGGATAAAGCCAGAGTCGATTAGCTTCTTGACCTCGGCGTTGATGCTCATCTCAAGCTCGAGCCGCATTCTTCTTGGCGCCTGTTTGACCGGCTTGACGTCTGGGGATATCGCCAATTTGTGCACAGCAACTTCTGGATCTAGTCCCGGCATTTCGGAATAGTTCCATGCGAAGCAATCTTTATGCTGTACAAGGACGTCTTTTAACGCAACCACCTTTTCTTCGGATAACAGCTCGCTGACAAATGTCGGTCGCGGGTCGTTTAGCGTCCCCAACTCGATTTTCTTGAGGTTATCCGCGGTAGTATGTATTCCATCTTCCATTTCTTTCGGAGCTGGCGGAAATTCTGAAATCACCCTATCGTTGTTGTTTTCGAAGCACCAGGGAAGGCTGTTCATGTTCTCAGGCTCTTCTTTTACTATTGTTATCATACGACAAGTGTGAATCCGCTTCCAATCCCAATGTGGAGTTGGTTCTGTTCTTACGGCTTTGGGTTCATGCTTCTGTGGCGGCGCTACCCTCCAGTTGTCAGACAGAGCGAACTTGCCAAGCTGATACTGATCTTCGACCCAATTCTTAAAGGTGAAGCAGTCTTCGAAAGGATGCCCTATTACTCGATATTAAAAGCAATAATTTAGGTCAGAGGCTTCGCCTGCTTGTTCGGGGTGCTTGGACTCCGGCAGTGTAAGCATCTGATATTTTAGAGCAAGCTCAAGTATCTTCTTCGTCTTGTCCTGAGGAAATGAGTACGCTCGACTCATTTTCTTCATGAGGGATAGATCAATAACGCTCGACTCCCGCTCGCGTGGCTTCTTCGCCCCACTTTGTTGCTGTTGAGCGCCTTTTGGCCTTTCGACTTGTTTCTGCTTCTGCGTCGAGCCTTCTTCATAACAGGTTGACACGGAGTGACACTTTCATTTTTGACGGCCTGTTGAAGGAGGCGTTGCGTTCTGGCTCTTTCGTAGATGGCCATTTCGCGATTGTGATCATCTCGGACATTTTGACCAGCTTCCCTTATAAGCCTGTCCATTTGTTCTTCAAACGACGGACCGGGCACTTTTGCATCAGGAACTTTTACTGGTTCAGGATTAGTGTCCTCCCGTTGCGCATCTGCTTCTTCATTGAAGTCGTGCACGACGTAACAGTCGCGGAGCAGTTCTCGTTTCTTGGGGCGAATGTATCCGAGCCAGATCGTTTCCATCTTCCTATTAGGCAGCTTGCGTTGAGTCCCAGGAACGTTCCAGACCCTGTCATAGAATTTGGCCTTTCTAACGGTCTGTTTGAAGGGTATCCCTTGGCTCTTCAACAGCTTCTTCAAGCCTTCTGTAAAATATCTGGGTAGGCGGATGGGTTGAAGTCTGTCCGGCGTAGGATCTGCCCCGTGCCAGATTTCTTTCTCCACTTTGTTTTCTTCAGAGCGGTAGAATAGAATTGCCTTCTCGCCTTCTCGCCTGGGAGGGATATAGAACGTTTGCAGCTCTTCTACATTGTAAATATCGAGTGCATCCAGTTCTTTATGGTGTTTAAGTGGTACCATAGCGACTTGTAGACTCTGCTCTCCGTCAGCGGAAGCCCGTATTGAAGGTCGAGCAGAGAATACAGCATGGACCTCATCCTCCGAATCACTACCAAAAATCAACGCAGGAGCGGATGGTCCCGGCTTGGTGTATTGGGGAGGACCCGAATAAACTATCTCCTCTTCCTCCTCGGTATCACTGCCGAAGACAGGGATGGTAGCATTAGTTTTATTCTCCGGCTTGCGACACCTTTCCGTGTCTTCAAAATCCGGCAAGAAGTATTTGGCATCTTCATATTTGCGAACTTCGTTCACGGAAAACGGATTCAATTCTCCCATCACGGTATACTCGAGACCATCCCTAAAATATTTCATACACTGATGCTGTGTAGAAGGGATGATGTTGTACTCGTGTAACCATGGTCGGCCGAGCAAAGCGTTGTAGCATGTTTTGGCATCTATGACGTGGAATTTAATGTCCGTGATGAGCAGTCCGAAGCGTAGCGTCGGTATCACAAATCCAAGAGTCTTTGATGATTGGGAGTCGAACCCGGAGATGGTGATCTTGTCTCGAGCGAGGTGTTGAACGCTCATGCAAATTTCTTTTAAAACCCGCACATTGAGTAGGTTGACAGACGACCCATTATCGATCAGGATTTTGCCTATCTTTATATCATGGCAGTATCCTGAGACATAGAGGGGGCGATTGTGTTCACACGTCCCAAGGAGAAGGTCTTCATCGCCAAAAGTGACATCGGCCGTGTGCACTTCTTCCAGTTCATCCTTTATCTTTTCTTCGGCCAGAAAAGCCTGGAACTGCTCTGGGTCCTGTAGTGCCTTAATTAATGAATCTCTCGCCTCCTTTGATAGCAAAAGGGCGTCAAGAATGCTGAGCTGTGAGGGTAGCTTCCTCAGATGCGCTAAGACGTTGTAATCCACCTTATTTCTTTTCGGAGGGTCCTTGGCGCTTAGCTCCTCCACAACTTGGTCATCTAAGACGATATCTTCAGGGACCTTCTCCTTTCCCTTATCTTTTTTATTTGAGGGTCCGAGATTCTTTTCGGGCAGCGTGCGGTTACGTAGCCGGATATTTTTGCAGAAATTTAGGAATTTTTCTTTTCCCGAAGTGGATTCTTTAAAGAGGGGGCCAAGCTCCAGCTCCTCATCAAAATCGCTCCCGAACGTGAGCACTTGTGATCTCCCGGTGTTGACCATGCGACAATTGCTGGTGGTTCTGTTAAGCCCTTCGGTCATATCGTTCCGTTCTCGGCGAGTCTTGCTCTTTTCCCGCTTAAAATGCTGCCGGTGAGCAACATATCCTTGCCACCATCTATCGAAAGCTTTGCACTCTTCAGTGGGGTGCGAAATCTTCCGATGATACAAGCAATAGGAGGGGTGCATTTCCGCTTCACCAGTAATTTTTCCTTCGGAGGATGGTAGCTTCATGCCCATTGATATGGCCTTAGCAAACCTTTTCCTCATCTTGAATTTGCTTTTGTCCGCAGTGGGTGTACTTCGCTCCAGCGGGAGTATCTCAATTCTTTCGTCAAGGCGCTGGCGTTTGGCCCTTTCGAATATAACCTCCTCGCGCTCCCGATCAGCTTTGCTTTTTAAGAGAGCTTCATTGAGGAATGCATCGATTACTTCATCCGATGGCTCTAGAATTTTTGGTTCGGGATCTACCCCTAGCGTTTCAGTATGAGAAGTTTCCTCATCGTCTATGAACGAGTGGGAAATCACATGACAGCTCTCCACGCATTCCTCAGAATCATCAGATGAACTTTCTCTCTCATCTTCCTTTTGAAAAACGCGATTGAGGAATTCTTGGAATGTAATGGGAGTCCGTGCCTTCTGGTTGTATTCCTCCAGCGCGTCAATTTGTTTTTGCAAGTCCGTATGCTTGTCGCCAGGCTTCACGGGCTTCTTTGACTTCTTTTTCTTCTACTTTGAAGATTTCGACGGCTGGCTATGAATGCTTGGGCCACCTCCATCAATCTTTTGAGTTGGACGAGGCTTCAACATCCCTTAAATGATCTGCGGCTCCAACGGGTTCTTCCACTTGATCGCTGGGCATGTCTGAAGATTGTTTAGCATCCTCTTTGTCTTGGTTGATAATACAACTTCCCAAGGAGCTTCTTCAACGACGGAGCATGTTGCCCCCGGCGTATTCGTCCCCTTAACTGTGTGAGGCTGCGAGGGATTCACCTTCCATTTGTCAGACAATGCGAACTTGCCCTGTCGGTACTGGTTTTCAAGCCAATTTTTGAAAACGTAGCAATCTTCGATCGGATGGCCCAGTACTCGATGATAAGGACAGTAGTTGGACTCGCTAACATCACTTGGTTGCAACGGACGTTTTGGATCCGGCAGATTTATGAGTCGGTTGCGCAATGCCAGCTCGAATAACCTTCTCGTCTTATCTCGGGGAAAGGAGTAAGAACGTCCTAGCCTCTCCTCAAGGGCCACGTATGGACGCGTATTATTTTGACGAGCAACCGGCTTCGAGTCGCTCGGTTGTTGTTGAGCATTAGCGACAACGATCGCTTTTCCCTTCCCCTTGTCATTTCGGGAGTCCAGCTTTGGAAGAGGGGGTTTATGGCCCATCTGATCCATTTGCGCTGGCTTGTCAATCAAGGCCTGAAAGGTAGTTGGCTTGAAAAACATCATAAATTGCGAAATGGTTGCTTGCGGATCAAGGGTGCCCACAAACATACCCACCGCGGGAGCTTCTTCAATGCGCTGCTCGCACTTTGACCATAAATTACGCCACCGTATAGCATATTGGACCCATGTCTCGCCTGGCTTTACCCTGGCGTTAATCAGTGCCGTCATCGGGGTACGTTCACTGGCGCTTGCAAAACGTTGAGTAAACAACAGCTCCATCTCCGCGAAGGTCTTGATCGGGTCGTTCGGGAGCTCAGAGTACCACTCGAACGCCGTATCTGATAAACTTCCAATAAACTGGCGAAGCAACAGCTTGTCATCGCCGCCGGTGTTGCCGCAGAGTGCCCTGAACTGGGCAACATGCTGGTAGGGATTGCCAGTCCCCTTGTAGATATGGAACTTAGGAATTGTGTAACCGGGTGGGTACTTGATTTGGTCGTACCAACTTGGATATGGCCGCCCCGTTTTTACGACCTGACCCGCTGCTTCCATCGCTTGATGGACCCGGATCTACTGAGCTATGTATTCGTCCAGATCGGCTTTGGAGATTGTCTCTTCTTTAGCTGTTGACAGAGCTGGCGGAGGATTCGACGTCTCTCCCCTATCGTCTTCAAGGATGATCGGGGGATCTTCAGCAGGTGGATCTTGTTGAATCATCATACCCACCATATCCTGGAACAGGAGGGCCATTTTCTTTATGTTGGCTGCATGTTCCGCAGCTTCTTTATCCTTCTTCTCCAGTACGCGACGAAGGAATTCAGCGTCAGTTTCTTGTTCTTGACGCTCGTCCGAGGACGTTTCAGGGGTTTCTTTTGGCTCTGTAAGTGCGGCCATAGCGTTCATCATCTCTTAGAGCTTCTACTGCTGCTCCTGAGCCTTGGTCACTGACCTCATGTGCGGTCTATGACCTGTTGATATGCGGCTGTCCTCTTTACCAGACGCCATACAGACGGTATGAACTACAATGCCCCCAGACCTAGGGCGTTTGGGTTCACCTCCTTTGGTATATACTGCAGGTGTAGGGACTTTCTCTGGCCTCCTTCTCTTATGGGCCGTAGAAGTTGAAGGGGCCGTTGCTTTGGGCACCCAAGCGGTTGTCACCTTTCGTTGCTTGACCGGGGGATTTTCTTCTTGCCGACCTTTCGACTTCTTTTGTTGGCGGGAGAAGTTAGGATCAATGACAGATTCTCGGACTCGTCGCCATATCTTATAGATCCTGGAGGACAGCGATTGAAGAGGCTGCTCCGGCTTTTCTGCTTCCACGGCGGTTTCTACCGGTGGAGGAGATCTTTTATGGACCGCAGTCGGCGAGTTTCTGCGTATCCTATTCAACAGCTCAAAGCTGTTCCCGGTTGGAACAGCAGCGTTAACTTCCACCGTCGGAGTTGGCGGAGTCATCCCAGAAGGGGAGTTGCCCCCGGCCCTCCTTATCCGGTGCCAGTGGCGTCGTCGGGCGCGACGAGTCGTCGGTATTGGCTCAGAGACAGAAACAGCTTCTTCTTGCCCCCTGTTTAGGTGTGGGGTGGTTGCCGGTGTCAGCCTATTGAAGACTGATGTCTTTTGAGCAGCAAGAGTAGGAGTGGGAGTTGGGACGGTCAATCTTGTAAAGACCGATCTCTTAGCAAGAGAAGCCGCCTTGATGACTTCAAGAGCAGGTTTGGGTACTCCCTTTGGAATAACCTTTTCTGAGACTGCACGCTTCATTACGGGTCCACGAGAGTTTTGGTCCAATCTGGAGAGGACCGAGGCACTGGTGTTGGGCGACCCGTTGAGAGGGGCCGCAGTAACTGAAAGTCGATCGAAGACCGACTTCTTAGGAGCATCTTGTACGGGCACAGGGGTGCTGAAGCTTGTTGGCGGAAGCATAGTTCCGAAAAACAGCCCCGTGGTGGCTTGAGTAATCTGCTCTACGGGCATGGTGAACAGAGAGGCCGCTTGGGGCCCGTAGGTTATGCCCCCAGTTGAGGCCGGACGTGAGCTGCAGTTGCAGTTGGAGCACTTCGAACAAGTTGAGGCCATCAATGCTTGATTCCTCTTCTGCACCAAGCGAGAGACCAAATCTTAGTAAACTTGAAATCCAAAGGCAACCGTTAACGAACCACGATTGGTTCGCGAAGACGACACACGAGGTGTGGAGTGGAAAGAGGAAAAGGTCCCACCGGGCATGCCAGAATCTGTTCCCCTCCGAATGGCGGCGGAGACGACGTGAGGACGTCTTGCCTGAGATTCGGGGCAGATGCTATATGGTTTTATCCGTCTACCTCTCCGAAGATGCCAATTTGATTTATGGCACCGTGTATCGGAGGTTTAGACGGATGCGGCCGATGTAGCAGACTTCGTCAGATTCCCCCTCGCTAGAGGGGTTTTTGATTGTAGGGACGCTCTTTCCTGCAGGCGCAAGCCCCTGCAGTTAATTACGCTACCGCATCACGGTAGCCACTTTCTCCTTCTCCAGAATTTCACTTTGTGTCGTGTGTGTTTGTTTTGTTTAGGGTTGCCCGTGGATTGTATACGGAGACTGAGTAATGCCGTCGCCCGTAGGACGTGGATTAGTCCAAATCCATATTTACTTAGATTTGTGTCACGCCCCGCTTCCCAGAGTACGCAAGATGAAGCACGTGACATAGCCAACCATGCTACCTGTGGGTAGGAATTATCCATCCACAGTCACATTACGGTTGTGGAGATATCAAGAACAAAATAATAAACTAATCTAATACATGTCCAAATCCATAATAACAAGAATCAATAAACAATAAGTGCGGAAGCAAATGATCCAATACAATAAATAAACAGTACGTCCCATAATGCGGGCTCACATCTGGAAATGAAATGAAAATAAATAAACTAAACCCTAAGGAACTCACAGTTCAGCCTGCTGGCTGAAGTACTCCTGCTCGGTCGTCGACAGTGGTACGGAATCTGGGCCATGCAAAACCCAGACGTCAGCGCGTCATGTCATCAAGTAATATAATATGAACATGGTAATAAGCAATGCAGGTATGAACATGAATAAAGCAGTACTAAGAAGTAACAGAGCAGGGTAATGTGCGATGGTGACTGAACTGTCCTATCAGGTTTCTACTCTATAGTCTTTGAAATCAATTGATGAATCGTCGATGTAACTCAATAGTATCCCGTGCGTGCCCGGGACCACGGTCAAGGTCCTCGGGGCTGAATCCGAGACGTGCCGCTAAGCAGTAAAAGTAGGTAGTAGGATGGACGAGTGATGTCAGCATCATCACTCCCGGACTGGCCAAGCCCGTAAGACTGATCAGAACAAGTATCGAACCATTGAGTTACAAGTCGGTTTTCACCTTTGATTTCCCCATACCCCCAAGCTATGTATGTCAGGTCGGGTATTCAGTAGTCAAGGACTAATGCCAACACAAAATCAGGTAAAGTAGGTCTGTCTGGATAGACAGCAGGAATGGTCAGGTTTGTCGGCATTAGGCATGAAATCAGGTAACAGGTCAGGTCACGTTTTAACAGGTTGAGTCGATATGTATACAGGGTGTCATGTCCGGTGTATCAGTATATGTGTCAGGTGTATCAAGATCGGTCAATATGTAATGCAATCAAGTGTATGCTGATAACAGGTATAGTAACGAATAAGGAACAACAGCAAGGACAGCAAATAACAGTATTAATCCATGTAAACACAGTGATGCTTTGTATTCTCTTATCAACAGGTTCAAGCACCCTTGGGGTACAATAGTCATAAAGTGAAACAATATCAACAACATACGTAATGAAGCTACATGAATTTAAACTAAAGCATAATAATTGTCTCATGGGTGGTTTGACAAATGAAGTGAGGACGATCTACTTGGTTTAGTTAGTTAAGGTGTGAATTTATAGCAGACCGGTTAATTACAAGCAACTACTATATTAATTTAATGTTACGGATAATTGTGACCATCAATTCTAAGTTATAAAAGATATCGATGTTACAAATAGCTGTGTGGTTATAATATGATGATTAAGTTGGTAGCAAGACTTGATCTTGTGTACTAGCATGTTAAAGCAAGTATTCGGATACTTGCCTCGACGGTTTCGCAAACCGGAAAGCACGGATGTAAAGTCGGCAGAAAACACGAGACGGGTGCACGGGCCACGGATCGAGTCCCAACAGAGAACAACGGGATCACACGGACCAGGGTACTTCGCGGGAGGCACCAGGGGTAACCCCGGCGGGCTCGACGGCGCTGGAACGCCGGCGAGGCAGCGACGGCGGCTGCGAAGGCTTGAACAGCCTCGGGTTCGCTGGAGATAGGGTGCGACGAGCAGAGGAGGGTGGTGGTCGGCTCTGGTGATCGAGGGGGAAAGGAGGTGGCGCGGGTGACGTCGACGAGGGTCGACGGCGCGTTCTCCGGCGACCCGGGGATGGTGCAGGGTCGGGCTCGGGTCTGAAGGTGTTCCGGCGAGGGGAGGAGGAAGGCGACGACGAGGTAGGGACGAGGAGGAAGAGAGGGAGTCGCGGGCGTCGTCGATGACTGGAGGCGGCGTCGACGGCGGGATCCGCAGCCGAGTGATGGCGTCGGGGGTTGGGTGCAGGCGCGGAAGATGAATGGAGGAAGGAGGAAGCGGGTGCGGTAAGGTCGAGGAGGTGGTGACGGCGACGGCGAGGTCGCGGGGAGGTCGGCGGCGCGAGTACGAGGGCTAGGGTTAGGGTTACGAGATGTTTCTCGTGGTCGAGAGGGGGGCGAAGGCGGCTGCATGGAGGAAATTTTATAGGGAGAGAGAGAAAGAGATTGGTTAGAGAGAGAGAGAGAGATTATTGGATGAGAGAGAGAGAGATAGGGAAAGGGAAGGCGGAGCCCACGAGAGACTTAAGTCTCTCGTGATTGGCTGCCAGGAGATTTTAAAAAGGATTTGAGAGGGTTTTGAAAGATTTAACAGTTAAGGAAATATATAATCGTATATATATAGTTTAATGATATTAAATTAAATGGGCCTTTTTGGCGCTAAATGAAACATTTCCAAATCGCGCCCGGGTTGCGCCCAAATGTTCCAAATTCAAATTATAGGATTTTAAGCGGTTTCCAAATTTTGAAAAGAGGTGTTTAATGATTAAAATGCATGCCCCCAAGTCGGACACTTGTACGCGCGCGTAGCCGTCCAAACTTGCCTGTTTAGCCGAACGGGAAGAAATCTCGACACGCGGACGCTACCACACGACTAGTAGCGACGAGTAGGCTAACATGGATACTTTAAATTTCATTTTAGGAGTTAAAATTTGTTATGTGCCAAAATGACTTAACCGGTTAAAATTTTGCAAAAAGCACCAAACAATCAGGATAATTGGAATGAGCAAGATATAACCCTCAACTAGTAATATAAATAGTATTATTGGGCTCGGGTGTTACATCATACCCAACTACAAAAGAATTTCGTCCTCGAAATTCCAAGAATACAAGATAGCTAACTACTGGAAAAGGTGAGGGAATTTCTGCTGGATCTCGTCTTCTCGCTCCCAAGTGGATTTTCCATGCGATCGATTACCCCAAGAAGCTAGCACAAGAGGGATAACCTTGTTCTTAAGAACCTTTTCTCTTCGATCCTTGATTTCAACTGGTCGCTCTTCAAAAGTCAGGTCCTCCCGTACGGTCAACTCCGAATGATCCAAGACGTGAGTCTCATCACGAACATACCTCCGTAGTTGAGACACATGAAACACATCGTGAACTCCTGCTAATGACTGTGGTAACGCTACCCGGTACGCTACCTCTCCAACACGCTCCAATATCTCGAAGGGTCCAACGAATCGAGGACTAAGCTTTCCCCGACTCCCAAAGCGAATCACCCCTCTAGTCGGTGATATCTTCAAGAATACCAAATCACCCACGGCGAACTCTAGAGGTCTTCTTGACGTGTCAGCCCAACTTTTCTGCCTGTCTTGAGCTGCCTTCATATGCTTCCTGATTGTATTCACCTTCTCAACTGTCTGTACCACCAAATCTGGTCCTAGTAACCTTCGTTCACTCACATCATCCCAACAAACAGGTGAACGGCACTTACGACCATACAACGCTTCAAACGGAGCCATCTGAAAAGTCGCTTGGAAGCTATTGTTGTACGAAAACTCCACCAGGTGTAGATGATCCTCCCAAGAACCTTTGAAGTCCAACATGCAAGCTCTCAACATATCTTCAAGGGTCTGGATCGTTCTCTCCGATTGTCCATCAGTCTGAGGATGATAAGCTGTGCTAAACTTCAATCGAGTCCCCAAACTTTCTTGTAAACTCCTCCAGAAGTGCGACAAGAACCGAGTGTCCCGATCGGACACGATGCTTACCGGTACTCCATGCAATCTCACAATCTCCTGCATGTACCGCTCTGCCAAGTCTCTGTCGATTGACCAACCCGAAAAGGAATAAAGTGAGCTGCCTTGGTCAACCGATCGACAATCACCCATACTGCATTGTTGCCCTTTGAACTCCGCGGTAAAGCCGTCACGAAATCCATGGTTATATGTTCCCACTTCCACTGAGGAATCGGAAGTGGTTGCAACAAACCAGCAACCCTTTGGTGTTCAGCCTTGACCTGCTGACACACCAAGCACTTAGCCACGAAGCGAGCAATTTCCCGTTTCATACCTTCCCACCAGAAGTGTTGTCGAATATCTCGGTACATCTTTGTCCCTCCTGGATGTACAGAGTAAGCTGAACTGTGTGCCTCCTTCATAAGCTCTTCACGCACATCTCCTTTTGGCGCACACACACGGCTACCATATCTCAACGAACCATCTTCATGGATCAGTAAATCGGTTCGTAGTCCGGCTTCAACCTGCTCTCGAAACTTTTGTAGTCTAGGATCCTGCGATTGTGCCGCTTTAATCTTCTCGACCAAGGACGACTGTACTTGCAATTGCATCAACTGTCCCGTAGCATGTGGTAGCATAACCTCCAAGTCAAATCTCTGAAAATCCGCAATGATCTCCCTTTGTGCGGTCAATACCTGAATGGCTGGTAACCGACTTAGCGCATCCGGCATGACATTAACTTTCCCCGGATGGTACTTAAGATCAAGGTCGTAGTCGGCCATCAGCTCCAACCATCTGCGTTGCCTCATGTTCAACTCCTTCTGAGTGAACACATACTTCAAACTCTTGTGATCTGTAAAGACTTCGACTCTCTCGCCCAAAAGGTAGTGTCTCCAAATCTTCAGGGCGAAGATTACGGCTGCAAGCTCCAAGTCATGAGTCGGATAATTCTTCTCATGAGTCTTTAGTTGTCTCGATGCGTAAGCGACGACTTTTCCATTCTGCATCAAAACACATCCTAATCCTTTTCCAGATGCGTCGCTGTGAATCACCAGTCCTCCTGAATTATCCGGTACAGTTAGGATAGGGGCGGTTATCAACTTCTGCTTCAACGTCTCGAAGGCCAATGCACATCCATCCGTCCAAACGAACGGTACTTCCTTACGCGTAAGCTTGGTTAACGGCTCTGCCAAACGAGCGAAGTTCTCCACAAATCTTCTGTAGTATCCGGCGAGTCCAAGAAAACTCCTTATCTCCGCAACATTCCTTGGAGTTGGCCAATCTCGAACTGCTGCAATCTTCTCAGGATCAACGGCGATTCCATCGCCCGACACAACATGCCCCAGAAACTTCACTTCTTCCAGCCAGAATTCGCACTTACTCATCTTCGCGAATAATTTCTCCTGTCTCAGCGTCTGGAGTGCGATCTTTAAATGCTCAACATGCTCCTCCGGACTCTTCGAGTATACCAGAATATCGTCAATGAATACCACAATAAACTGGTCCAGGTATAGTGAAAAGATCCTGTTCATCAAATCCATGAATATTGCCGGCGCATTCGTCACTCCGAAGGGCATCACCAAATACTCGAAATGTCCATATCGAGTTCGAAACGCCGTCTTGCAAATGTCTTCTGCTTTCACTCGGACCTGATGATATCCTGATCGCAAGTCCAGTTTCGAGAATACCCTCGCGCCACTAAGCTGCTCAAAAAGTTCTCCAATGCGAGGGATCGGGTACTTGTTCTTAATAGTTACCCGGTTCAATTCTCGATAGTCAATGCACATCCTTCTCGTGCCATCCTTCTTCTTTACTAAAAGAACTGGAGCTTCCCAAGGTGAGTTGCTGCTTCGAATCCATCCCTTCTCGAGTAATTCACCAACTTGTTTCTTAACTTCTTCCAATTCCACCGGTGCCATCGGATAATAAGACTTTGATACTGGCGCTGCACCAGGAATAAGGTCAATCGCAAACTCCACATCTCGCTTCGGCGGTAAGCCTGATATATCTTCAAACACATCCATAAAGTCGCGAACAACTGCCGGCTCTTCACTACTACCCGCTACCATTGCTGCAAGAACACTGTTTGTCGGCCTAGCCCTAAACTCGACTGGCCCGACAGAACTGCTTCCTCCAGTGAAAGTAAACTTAGGATGTCCGGGAATCTGGAAAATTACTTTCCTTGCCCTACAATCGATGTGTGCGTGGAAGGTGCCAAGAAAATCCATTCCCAAGACTACTTCATAACTGCCCGTATCAATCACCAAGAAATCTGCAAAAAGCTCCCGTCCGCAAACAACAACTGTACAATCTTTACATTCCTTACTAGCTATGATTTTCCCATTCCCAGTGTGTATGTCCCAAAAACTAGACAGGGTCGTGCAGGTAATCGAGTGTGTAGTTATAAATTTGGATGACATAAAACAGTGGGACGCTCCGGAATCAAATAATGCCAATGCGGGAAAACCATGAACGAGCAAAGTACCTGAAACCACTTCTCCTGATGCCTTGGCTTCCTCGGCCGTCAACGTGAAAGCTCGAGCCTGGTTTGGTCCTTGAGTCAGCTGTTTCTGCCTTTGGAACGGTCTCTGCGGAGGCTTCTGTATATCATCCTTCGTGCGAAGCTTCGACGGACAAGTACTAACGGCGTGATCTGCCGCTCCACATCTAAAACAGAGTCCCAGCCTCCTATGACACTCCTTTCGCACATGTCCGGGTATATGGCAGTAGTCACAAATCACGCTCCCTTTCCGATCACCCACAATTGTTTTCTTCATTGGTGCTACGCTGCGCCTGTTCACCGGAATACTTCTACATACAGACGTTTGGTTCAGTGCAAATGCCGGTTCCAGCTCGGTCTGTTCCTTTAGATTCTCCAACAATCCCCTTATCACTCTACGCCTGGCGGCTAAGACCGCACGTCTTTGGTCCATCTTCAAATTTGTACCGGCCATAATCCTGGAAATCAAAGTACCCAACATTAGCATGATGATAGATTCTGAGTATAGATCAAGGCTAGAACTCCAAGATACTTAAATAGAGTACTGCATTGTAGCTATGCCGCGGTATCATAGCCGCAATTACTTAACTCCACCCAAGTCGCCTAAGTCCTAGAGATAACAAGAAGTTAGGTTTTCGAGTTGACAATGCAAAGTAAGTTTGCATGTCGACATGATCCGGAAGAATGATTCAAGGACGGTAAAACGGTCAAGGTGGCAGGACATGTTTCCTAATCACGGGTATTATGATTCGTGTATCGGGTGCAATACCCAACTACAAAGAATCAACCCAATTAACCTATGGCTCTGATACCAAAAGAACCATGTCACGCCCCGCTTCCCAGAGTACGCAAGATGAAGCACGTGACATAGCCAACCATGCTACCTGTGGGTAGGAATTATCCATCCACAGTCACATTACGGTTGTGGAGATATCAAGAACAAAATAATAAACTAATCTAATACATGTCCAAATCCATAATAACAAGAATCAATAAACAATAAGTGCGGAAGCAAATGATCCAATACAATAAATAAACAGTACGTCCCATAATGCGGGCTCACATCTGGAAATGAAATGAAAATAAATAAACTAAACCCTAAGGAACTCACAGTTAAGCCTGCTGGCTGAAGTACTCCTGCTCGGTCGTCGACAGTGGTACGGAATCTGGGCCATGCAAAACCCAGACGTCAGCGCGTCATGTCATCAAGTAATATAATATGAACATGGTAATAAGCAATGCAGGTATGAACATGAATAAAGCAGTACTAAGAAGTAACAGAGCAGGGTAATGTGCGATGGTGACTGAACTGTCCTATCAGGTTTCTACTCTATAGTCTTTGAAATCAATTGATGAATCGTCGATGTAACTCAATAGTATCCCGTGCGTGCCCGGGACCACGGTCAAGGTCCTCGGGGCTGAATCCGAGACGTGCCGCTAAGCAGTAAAAGTAGGTAGTAGGATGGACGAGTGATGTCAGCATCATCACTTCCGGACTGGCTAAGCCCGTAAGACTGATCAGAACTAGTATCGAACCATTGAGTTACAAGTCGGTTTTCACCTTTGATTTCCCCATACCCCCAAGCTATGTATGTCAGGTCGGGTATTCAGTAGTCAAGGACTAATGCCAACACAAAATCAGGTAAAGTAGGTCTGTCTGGATAGACAGCAGGAATGGTCAGGTTTGTCGGCATTAGGCATGAAATCAGGTAACAGGTCAGGTCACGTTTTAACAGGTTGAGTCGATATGTATACAGGGTGTCATGTCCGGTGTATCAGTATATGTGTCAGGTGTATCAAGATCGGTCAATATGTAATGCAATCAAGTGTATGCTGATAACAGGTATAGTAACGAATAAGGAACAACAGTAAGGACAGCAAATAACAGTATTAATCCATGTAAACACAGTGATGCTTTGTATTCTCTTATCAACAGGTTCAAGCACCCTTGGGGTACAATAGTCATAAAGTGAAACAATATCAATAACATACGTAATGAAGCTACATGAATTTAAACTAAAGCATAATAATTGTCTCATGGGTGGTTTGACAAATGAAGTGAGGACGATCTACTTGGTTTAGTTAGTTAAGGTGTGAATTTATAGCAGACCGGTTAATTACAAGCAACTACTATATTAATTTAATGTTACGGATAATTGTGACCATCAATTCTAAGTTATAAAAGATATCGATGTTACAAATAGCTGTGTGGTTATAATATGATGATTAAGTTGGTAGCAAGACTTGATCTTGTGTACTAGCATGTTAAAGAAAGTATTCGGATACTTGCCTCGACGGTTTCGCAAACCGGAAAGCACGGATGTAAAGTCGGCAGAAAACACGAGACGGGTGCACGGGCCACGGATCGAGTCCCAACAGAGAACAACGGGATCACACGGACCAGGGTACTTCACGGGAGGCACCAGGGGTAACCCCGGCGGGCTCGACGGAGCTGGAACGCCGGCGAGGCAGCGACGGCGGCTGCGAAGGCTTGAACAGCCTCGGGTTCGCTGGAGATAGGGTGCGACGAGCAGAGGAGGGTGGTGGTCGGCTCTGGTGATCGAGGGGGAAAGGAGGTGGCGCGGGTGACGTCGACGAGGGTCGACGGCGCGTTCTCCGGCGACCCGGGGATGGTGCAAGGTCGGGCTCGGGTCTGAAGGTGTTCCGGCGAGGGGAGGAGGAAGGCGACGACGAGGTAGGGAAGAGGAGGAAGAGAGGGAGTCGCGGGCGTCATCGGTGACTGGAGGCGGCGTCGACGGCGGGATCCGCGGCCGAGTGATGGCGTCGGGGGTTGGGTGCAGGCGCGGAAGATGAACGGAGGAAGGAGGAAGCGGGTGCGGTAAGGTCGAGGAGGTGGTGACGGCGACGGCGAGGTCGCGGGGAGGTCGGCGGCGCGAGCATGAGGGCTAGGGTTAGGGTTACGAGATGTTTCTCGTGATCGAGAGGGGGGCGAAGGCGGCTGCATGGAGGAAATTTTATAGGGAGAGAGAGAAAGAGATTGGTTAGAGAGAGAGAGAGAGATTATTGGATGAGAGAGAGAGAGATAGGGAAAGGGAAGGCGGGGCCCACGAGAGACTTAAGTCTCTCGTGATTGGCTGCCAGGAGATTTTAAAAAGGATTTGAGAGGGTTTTGAAAGATTTAACAGTTAAGGAAATATATAATCGTATATATATAGTTTAATGATATTAAATTAAATGGGCCTTTTTGGCGCTAAATGAAACATTTCCAAATCGCGCCCGGGTTGTGCCCAAATGTTCCAAATTCAAATTATAGGATTTTAAGCGGTTTCCAAATTTTGAAAAGAGATGTTTAATGATTAAAATGCATGCCCCCAAGTCGGACACTTGTACGCGCGCGTAGCCGTCCAAACTTGCCTGTTTAGCCGAACGGGAAG
Source organism: Agapanthus africanus (assembly GCA_030015575.1). Classification (NCBI taxonomy): domain Eukaryota; kingdom Viridiplantae; phylum Streptophyta; class Magnoliopsida; order Asparagales; family Amaryllidaceae; genus Agapanthus; species Agapanthus africanus. The sequence continues at coordinate 284,264 of JASDDO010000218.1, read as the reverse complement.
AAATCTCGACACGCGGACGCTACCACGCGACTAGTGGCGGCGAGTAGGCTAACATGGATACTTTAAATTTCATTTTAGGAGTTAAAATTTGTTATGTGCCAAAATGACTTAACCGGTTAAAATTTTGCAAAAAGCACCAAATAATCAGGATAATTGGAATGAGCAAGATATAACCCTCAACTAGTAATATAAATAGTATTATTGGGCTCGGGTGTTACAATTTGGGTTTGGTGTTTTTAGTTTAAGGATACGTTAGCCGTGTTGAGGCTAAGATCAACTTAAACGTTCGTTAAGGATACGTTAGTCCTGTTTGAGACTAAGATCAACTTAACGTGGTGATCCATTTAATATATGGCCGTCGGGACTCGTCACCTCTCTGACGTTGTTGAAGGATTACAACGATAGATGTCAGAGGAGTTCGGAGATGTACCCTTGAACCGAAGTTGATTAGGGAATATGTAGTCTGTTTGAATGTTTAAGGATACGTTAGCCGTGTTTGGGGCTAAGATCAACTTAAACGGGATCGTTTAGATCCGACAAAAGAGCATTTGGAGGCTCTATTGTTCCAGTTTAGGGACATAGTGGTCCATGTTCCAGTTTAGGGACATGGGGGTCCATCGCCAGTTTAGGGATGTGGTGGTCCGTATTCCAGTTTAGGGACGTGGTGGTCCGTCATTAGTTTAAGGACATTTCGGTCCAACATTAGTTTAAGGACGTTTCGGTCCAACGTTAGTTTAAGGACGTTTCGGTCCACGAGTTTAAGGACCCCGCAGTCCATATAGATGTGTGGTCGCTGGGACCCGTCACCTCTCTGACGTCGTTGAAGGATTACAACGATAGGTGTCAGAGAAGTTCGGAGATGTACCCTCGAACCGGAGGTAAATTGATTTAAGAGAGCAATCTTGCTCAGTCAATTTAATTTGAGGACTTACGGCCAAAATTGGGCTAAGTCCAGTTGAAAATGTTCAACATTTTATTTGCTTTTGATTTGCATCTCTTTTTATTTTTATTTGGGCTCTACCCATAAAGGATGCAAAGCATCAATTTATCTTGGGCTTTGCTCATTTATGAATGATGCAGGGCACCAATTTTATTTGGGCTCTGCCCTTTTATGAATGATGCAGGGCATCAATTTAAATTGGACTCTGCCCTTTTATTGCTTTGCAATTTATTTAGGCCTATTAGGTCTTTTTGATTTGGGCCTGGCCCTTTAAGAAATGCATTGCATTTGCCAGGCGCGTTGCGCCAATTAGAGAGCGCAAGCGCTTGTAGTGTTGACACATGTCGCGCAGGCGCAGTGCGCTGCGCTAGTGCGTTGCGCTAGTGCGCTGCGCTGCTGACACGTGGCGCACTCTGATGAGTTGCGCCAATTACAGAGAGCAAAACTCTATCTTAAAGCGCATAGCGCAAGTAGTTCAGATGTTGACACGTGGCGCTTTCCCAAGAGCGCAACAGCGCAATTTGGAAGTGCAAAACACTAAAAATCTTTTAAATTCAAGAACAGAAGTGCAAAGCACTATTTGATTTCTTGATCTAATTTAGATCAAAGAAAAATAAGTTTTTCTTGTCTTTCTTATCTCAGAGAACCAAAGGTTCATAAAAAAAAGTGCAAAGCACTATTTTATTTTTTTGATTTTATTAAAGATCATTGATCTTGTTTTTAGATCTATGATCTGTTCATAAGAGAACTTTCTCTTTTCTCTAAATGCTTTTTACCTTTATTGTTCTTGAGGAGTTCTTCAGACTTCTTTTTTTTCTTTTTGAAAATGTAGATGCCTTTGAATTGAGGCTTAGGGTCCTTTTTATAGTGCCCATAAATTAGTTAAATTTGTTAAAGAGATTTTTCTCTGAGTGATTCGGGGAATTTTCCCCACCGTTGAATCTTTGATCCAAGGGCTTCTGTTTTACAGAAGAAAATCTTCTTGTTTTAACAAGAACAGAAAGATTTCTTTAAAATCTTAATTCTGTTTGGCGCAAATGCCCCAGCGCGTGACACGTGTCACGCAGCGCGCAGCGCAGCGCAACTGTGCGAGCGCATCTACGCTGACACGTGTCACGCAGCGCGCAGCGCAGCGCAACTGCGCTAGCGCATCTGCGCTGACACGTGTCGCGCAGCGCATAGCTCAACGCCGCAGTGCAAGCGCATCTGAAGCGTTGCTTCATTTAATTTTGTTTAAAACAGAGCTTTGCTCTGATTGGGTGCGCTTCCTTGGGCGCTGCGCTGATGCGTCTGCGCCAGACACGTGGCGCGTTGCGCCCGGGATTTGAAGCGTTGCTTCAAAATTTTGAATTTTGAATTTCAACAGAGCTTTGCTCTGATTGGGGGAAACAACTACATGTCAGGTTTGTTGGTATTAGACACAAGATCATGTAACGGGTCAACCCATGGTACAACAGGTCAAGTCAGGTAGTGTACGGTACCATGTCGGGTCAATCAATATGTATGTCGCAAGTCATGTCGAGGTGTAAACGATATCATGGGTGTGCTCATACTCAGCTAGCATAATCAGAGTTAAATAATCGAGCATAGTTATCAACAACATAATCTAAGCAATAAATTAAACAATAAAGCAGATTCAATTAATTAGCAGTACAGTTATCAGTTGTGTTTCAGGGATGATTTCAACATTATAAGAATACAGTATGACAATTATGGCCGTTAAATCATGTTAACAAGTTTTAAGAATTTTAGGGATGCAATGATTTATATATAGGTTCAATGGACGAAATCACATCTGATACAGGTTAAATGCACACGAGTGTCCGAATGGAGTAAAACTATAGAGAGAATGTCATAGGCTATGTCAATAGTGAAAAATGTGATTAAAACATATAAATATGGTTATTAGGTTTAATAAAGTAAATGCAAACGGTAGGTTTCAAGTTTGGAAGCTAAAATGATATAACACGACATTGAACACGAAAAGGGGAAATTATGGTACTAAAGTTAAACTACAGGTTTAGGGTGCTATCAATGTATATGTATATATATTATTTAGCATGTAGCAAGGTGTACTTGCCTCGACGGGTTGCGAAACAGAAGACGGAACGTCACGCGTCGGCAGGGGGAAAGGTCGCGACGCGCGCACGGTGCACGGAATAAGTCCGAACGACAAACAGTGGAACCACACAGGTCAGAGTACCTTGCTGGATCGTCGGGACACGTTGCCGGCACGGCCGGATTCCGGCGAACCCAAAACAGTGAACAATCAAAATGCAAACAAGAAAAGAAAAGAAAATAAAGAAGAAAGGAAGGAGGATTTGAGAAGAGGGTGCTCACGATGATCTGTAGATGGGTTGTGATCGTCGACCACGTCGACGGGGCTCCGGTGCACGACCTGCAGAGAACCTCCAACGGTTAAGGAAACAGCCGAGGAGAAGAAGAAAGAAAGAGAGGAGAAGAAGGAAAGAGGAGAAGGAGAAGATCATGCTCACCGAGGGGGTGCACGAGGCCAGGGAACGGATCAAGATCGCCGGCGGCGATCCCACGACGTGCTGCGGCGTGCAGGTGGGTGCGCGGGGCTCGTGCAGGGTACTCGGGGAGAGGAGGAAGGAGGAAGGAGATGTGGTGGAAGTGACGAGGGCGAGGAGCGGCGTGGAACGGCGGTGAGGGCGTCGTCGCGAAGGTCACCGCGAGAGGAATGGAAGGCGGCTAGGGTTTTTATCGCGAGGTTGCGTTTGCTTCAGTGAAAAGAAAATATAAAGAGGAAGGGAATAATATATAGAGGAGAGAGAGAGAGAGAAGGATTGCGAGAGGAGAGAGATAGAGAGGAAGTGAGGGATCGAGAAGAGAGAGAAAGCGGAGAGGAGAGAGATTCTTGGCACCTAGCGCAGAGAGAGATGGGAAAAGAGAGAGAGAAGAGAGAGACGGTGGGCCCGGGCGGTTAAAGAATGATGAGGATTGGCTGTTAAAAATTTTGTGAAAGATTTAAGGGGAAAATGGTAGCGTGGGGGTTGTAAAAAAATTTGTAAAAGATTGTAAAAGAAATGGAAATATTTCAGGGGTTGGATTTTATATCCGACGGTTAAAAATATTAGAAATTAGGATTTGGCGCAAATATAAAATATTTCAGAACTGTCCCCGGGTCGGGTCCAAAAATTTGAATTTGAAATAAGAAAATTATTGGCGGTTTCCAAAATTTAAAATGAAGGATTTTATAATTAAAACGCATACCCCCCAAGAACGGATGCACGTACGTGCGCGTAGCCGTCCAAACACGTCTGTTTCACTGAACGGGACGAGAACACGATGCAGGGACGCTACCACAGGGTTAGAGGTGTCGAGCAGGCCATGACAAGTATTTTAATTAAATTTTAGGTGACAAAATTTGTTATATGCAAGAATTTGAATTGTCGGGTAAATTACAATAAGCAACAGTCAAGTAAGATCAATAAATGCCACACACCATTCATATGGTAACAGAAATTTGTAGAACTGGACTCGGTTGTTACATTATACCCAATTACAAAAGAATTTCGTCCTCGAAATTCCCAGAACACAAAATAGACGAAAACAAACTACAGGAAGAGATGAGGAAACTTCTGCCGGATTTTATCTTCTCGTTCCCAAGTGGACTCTCCATGCGAGCGATTACCCCAAGAAACAAGTACAAGAGGGATAACCTTGTTTTTAAGAACCTTTTCCCTTCGATCCACAATTTCAACCGGTCGCTCCTCAAAAGTCAAGTCTTCTCGTACCGTCAGCTCCGAATGATCCAATACATGCGTTTCATCCCGAATATACTTACGGAGTTGAGATAACACATCGTGCACATTCGCCAAGGACTGCGGTAACGCCAAACGATACGCTTCCTCACCAACACGCTCCAAGATTTCAAAGGGTCCAACGAATCGAGGACTGAGCTTTCCTCGGCTTCCAAAACGAATCACCCCTCTAGTCGGTGATATATTCAAGAATACCAAATCACCCACGGCGAACTCTAGAGGTCTTCTTGACGTATCTGCCCAACTCTTCTGTTTGTCTTGTGCTGCCTTCATATGATTCCTGATAGTGTTAACTTTCTCAACTGTCTGCACAACCAAATCTGGTCCCAACAATCTTCGTTCACCGACATCGTCCCAACAAACAGATGAACGGCATTTACGACCATACAAAGCTTCAAATGGAACCATCTGAATAGTTGCCTGGAAACTGTTGTTGTAAGAAAACTCCACCAAATGTAGATGATCCTCCCAATAACTCTTGAAGTCCAACATGCACGCTCTCAACATATCTTCAAGAGTTTGGATCGTTCTCTCCGACTGACCATCAGTTTGAGGATGATAAGCCGTGCTAAACTTCAATCGAGTCCTCAAACTTTCCTGTAAACTCCGCCAAAAGTGCGATAAGAACCGAGTGTTACGATCGGACACGATGCTTACCGGTACTCCATGCAATCTTACAATCTCCTGCATGTACCGCTCCGCCAAAGTTTCTGTTGATTGACCCACCCGAAAAGGAATAAAATGAGCTGCCTTGGTCAAACGATCAACAATCACCCATACTGCATTGTTGCCTTTTGGACTCCACGGTAGAGCTGTCATGAAATCCATGGTTATATGTTCCCACTTCCACAGAGGAATCGGAAGTGGTTGCAATAAACCAGCAACCCTTTGATATTCAGCCTTAACTTGCTGACACACCAAGCATTTTGCCACAAAGCTGGCAATCTCCCGTTTCATGCCTTCCCACCAGAAATGCTGTCGAATATCTCGGTACATCTTTGTGCCTCCTGGATGTACGGAATAAGCTGAATTGTGTGCCTCCTTCATAAGCTCTTCACGAATATCTCCCTTTGGCACACACAAACGGCTACTATACCTCAACGAACCATCTTCGTGGACCAATAAATCTGTTCGTAGTTCGGCTTCAACCTGTTCTCGAAACTTGTGCAATCTAGGGTCCTGCGATTGCGCTGCTTTAATATTCTCGATCAGCGACGAATGTACCTGCAGCTGCATCAACTGTCCCGAAGAATATGGTAGCACAACCTCCAAATCAAATCTTCGAAATTCTTCAACGAGCACCTTCTGCGTAGTCAACATCTGAATTGCTGGTAACCGACTGAGCGCATCCGGTACGACATTAACCTTCCCCGGATGGTACTTAAGATCAAGATCGTAATCCGCCATCAGCTCTAACCATCTACGCTGCCTCATATTAAGCTCCTTCTGCGTGAACACATACTTCAAGCTCTTATGATCAGTAAAAACTTCGACCCTTTCGCCCAAAAGGTAATGTCTCCAAATCTTCAACGCGAAAATCACAGCCGCAAGCTCCAAGTCGTGAGTTGGGTAATTCTTCTCATGGGTCTTCAACTGTCTTGATGCGTACGCTACAACCTTCCCATGATGCTTCAAAACACATCCCAATCCTTTCCCAGATGCGTCGCTGTGAATCACCAATCCTCCGGAATTGTCTGGCACGGTCAGAATAGGGGCGGTTATCAATTTCTGTTTCAACGTCTCAAAAGCTGACGCACATCTATCCGTCCACACAAAAGGTACCTCCTTGCGCGTAAGCTTGGTCAATGGCTCCGCCAGACGAGCAAAGTTCTCCACAAATCTTCTGTAATACCCGGCGAGTCCAAGAAAACTTCTTATCTCTGCAACATTCTTTAGAATCGGCCAATCTCGAACTGCTGCAATCTTTTCTGGATCGACAGCAATTCCATCGTCAGACACAACATGCCCCAAAAACTTTACTTCTTCCAGCCAAAACTCGCACTTGCTCATCTTCGCATATAACTTCTCCTGTCTCAACGTCTGCAGTGCGATCTTCAAATGTTCTGCATGCTCTTCAAAACTCTTCGAGTGAACCAGAATATCGTCAATGAACACCACAATAAACTGGTCCAAGAATGGTGAAAAGATTCGGTTCATCAAGTCCATGAATATCGCCGGTGCATTCGTTACTCCGAAGGGCATCACTAAGTATTCGTAATGTCTATACCGAGTTCGGAACGCCGTCTTGCAAATATCTTCTGCTTTCACTCGGACCTGATGATATCCGGATCGCAAATCCAGCTTCGAGAATACCCTCGCGCCACTAAGCTGCTCAAAAAGTTCGCCAATGCGAGGGATCGTGTACTTATTCTTAATAGTCACCCGGTTTAATTCTCGATAGTCGATGCACATCCTTCTCGTGCCATCTTTCTTCTTAACTAGAAGAACTAGAGCTCCCCAAGGCGAGTTACTGCTTCGAATCCAACCCTTCTCAAGCAGTTCAGCAACCTGCTTCTTGACTTCTTCCAACTCCACTGGTGCCATTGGGTAATACGCTTTAGATACTGGCGCTGCACCAGGAATAAGATCAACTGCGAACTCTACTTCTCGCTTTGGCGGTAATCCCGATATGTCTTCAAACACGTCCATAAAATCACTAACAACAGCTTGTTCTTCACCTTTATCAACCTCCATTGATGCAAGAATATTACTTGTCGGCCTAGCCCTAAACTCGACTGGCCCGACAGAACTGCTTCCTCCAGTGAAGGCAAACTCGGGATGTCCGGGAATCTGGAAAATTACTTTCTTTGCCCTACAATCAATGTGAGCGTGGAAAGTGCCAAGAAAATCCATTCCCAGGACGACTTCGTAGCTGCCCGTATCGATCACCAAGAAATCTGCAAAAAGCTCCCATCCGCCAACAACAACTGTACAATCTTTACATTCCCTACTAGATATGATTTTCCCATTCCCAGTGTGTATGTCCCAGAAACTAGACAGGGTTGTGCAGGTAATCGAGCGTGTAGCTATAAACTTGGACGACATAAAACAATGGGATGCACCAGAATCAAATAACGCTAATGCGGGAAAACCATGAACGAGTAGAGTACCTGAAACAACTTCTCCTGACGCCTTAGCTTCCTCAGCTGTCAAGGTAAAAGCTCGAGCCTGATTAGGTCCTTGAGTCAGCTGCTTCTGTCCCTGGAACGGTCTATGCGGAGGCTTCTGAATATCATCCCTCGTACGAAGCTTCGACGGACGAGCGTTGACAGCGTGATCTGCCGCTCCACAAACTAAACAGAGTCCCAGCCTCCTTCGACAATCCTTTTGCATGTGGCCAGGTAAATTGCAGTAGTTACAAGTCACGCTCTTTCTTCGATCAATGACAACAGGCTTCTTCATGGGTGTTACCATGACGGTCCACTGGAATACCTCTGCGACCATGAGCTCGGTTTGGTACAAATGCCGGCTTCCTTACTGCAACTGATGTCTGCTGTAAACTCCCAGTCTTCCCTGATAGGCTCTGCTGTTCTCGAGCTGCCGTAAGAACCTGTGAGAAAGTGGTCAAACCCAGGGAGACAATCTGCCTCTGGATGTCCACGTCCAAGCTGCGCATGAACCTCCGTGCCCTGTCTGCATCGTTGGAAACTAAAGGTTCAGCGAATCTACTGAGCCGCGTCCACTCAGCTGCGTGTACATCCACGGTCGCACCATTCTGCTTCAGACTGATGAATTTCTCTTCCATTTCCTCCCGTGCAGTCCGCGGAAAGAACTTCTCCAGGAAACTCTTCGAAAAATCCGCCCACTTGATCGGCTTGGTCAAGCGGGTCTCCTCCACAAGCCACCATTCACGGGCGTAATCCACTAACTGAATGCGCACTACATCAACTCTTTTATCGTCTGGAATCTGTGCCGCAATAAGTAAATTCTCTGTGTCAACTAACCACTGCTCTGCTGGCAACGGCTCCTCCAAACCGGTAAATACAGATGGACCCAAACGCCTGAAATCTGCTACGGTCCCCATACGGTCAACTGGTTTAGCCCCAACATTGTCCACAGTCTGCTGAACGGTCTGCAAACCTTCCTGAAACGATTCAGCTTGCTGCTGGATCAGCTCGGTCTGCCTCTTTTGATTCTTCAGCATTCCCCGAATTACTCCAAACATGGCGGCTTCGTCAACACGCCTTTGGTACGTCTTCAAATTCTTGCCTGCCATACTCCTGAAATCAAAACACCCAAGATTAGCAGGATAACAAATGTACAATATAGATCAAGAATAGAACTCCAAGTTACTTAAATAGAGTGCCGCATTGTAACTATGCCACGGTATCATAGCCACAATTACATAACTCCACCCAAGTCGCCTAAGTCCTAGAGATAACAAGGAATCAGGTTTCGAGTCGATATGCAAAGGAAGTTTGCACATCGTAAAAGATATAATCAGGAAGAATTTGATTCAAGAACGGTAAAACGGTAAGGTGGCAGGACATGTTTCCTAAACACGGGTATTCTGATTCGTGTATTGGGTACAATACCCAACTACAAAAGAATCAACCCGACTAACCTATGTCTCTGATACCAAAAGAACCATGTCACGCCCCGCTTCCCAGAGTACGCTGAATTGGGCACGTGACATAGCCAACGATACTACCTGTGGGTAGGAAGTATCCATAGTCACATTACGGCTGTAGAGATATCAAGAACAAAAATAACACTAACTAAAACATGTCCATAAGCTAAGATAACATGAGTCAAGAATAATAAAAGTGCGGAAGCAAAAGATCCAATATACAATAACTGGAATGTATGTCCCATAATGCGGGCTCACATCAGGAATAAAATGCAGGAAATAAAGAACTAACTACTGCTGACACCTCACAGCTCAGCCTGCTGGCTGAAGTACTCCTGCTCGAACTGCAACAGCGGTACAGAATCTGGGCCATGCAAAACCCAGACGTCAGCGCGTCGTGTCATCAAGTAATAAAATATAAACAGGGTAACAGGCAATGCAATATAAACATGAATGAAAAGCAGGTGTAACAGTAATGTAAGTCAGGGCAGTGTAGGGTAGTGTACATTGAGTAAACTAAACTGTTCTATCGGGTTTTCTGTTCTAAAGGCTTTGAAATCAAATTGATGAATCATCGATGTAACTCAATAGTATCCCGTGCATACCCGGGACCACGGTCCAGATTCTCGGGCTGAAACCGAGACATGCCGCTAGGCACTAAAACAGGAATATGTACAGATGAATGATGTCAGCAGCATCATCCCAAGGCTGGCCTAGCCTCTAAAACTGATCAGAACAAGTATTGAACTGTCGAGTTACAAGTCAGGTTTCATCATTGATTTCCCCATACCCCCAAGTTGTATGCGTAAGTCAAGTCATGTATTCAGTAATCAAGAACTAATGCCAACACAGGATCAGGTAAGCAGGTTTGTCTGGATAGACAACAGGAACGGTCCGTGAGGACTACATGTCAGGATTATTGGCATTAGACACAAGATCATGTAACGGGTCAACCCATGGTACAACAGGTCAAGTCAGGTAGTGTACGGTACCATGTCGGGTCAATCAATATGTATGTAGCAAGTCATGTCGAGGTGTAAACGATATCATGGGTGTGCTCATACTCAGCTAGCATAATCAGGGTTAAATAATCGAGCATAGTTATCAACAACATAATCTAAGCAATGAATTAAACAATAAAGCAGATTCAATTAATTAGCAGTACAGTTATCAGTTGTGTTTCAGGGATGATTTCAACATTATAAGAATACAGTATGACAATTATGGCCGTTAAATCATGTTAACAAGTTTTAAGAATTTTAGGGATGCAATGATTTATATATAGGTTCAATGGACGAAATCACATCTAATACAGGTTAAATGCACACGAGTGTCCGAATGGAGTAAAACTATAGAGAGAATGCCATAGGCTATGTCAATAGTGAAAAATGTGATTAAAACATATAAATGTGGTTATTAGGTTTAATAAAGTAAATGCAAACCGTAGGTTTCAAGTTTGGAAGCTAAAATGATATAACACGACATTGAACACGAAAAGGGGAAATTATGGTACTAAAGTTAAACTACAGGTTTTGGGTGCTATCAATGTATATGTATATATATTATTTAGCATGTAGCAAGGTGTACTTGCCTCGACGGGTTGCGAAACAGAAGACGGAACATCACGCGTCGGCGGGGGGAAAGGTCGCGACGCGCGCACGGTGCACGGAATAAGTCCGATCGACAAACAGTGGAACCACACAGGTCAGAGTACCTCGCTGGATCGTCGGGACACGTTGCCGGCACGACCGGATTCCGGCGAACCCAAAACAGTGAACAATCAAAATGCAAACAAGAAAAGAAAAGAAAATAAAGAAGAAGGGAAGGAGGATTTGAGAAGAGGGTGCTCACGATGATCTGTAGATGGGTTGTGATCGTCGACCACGTCGACGGGGCTCCGGTGCACGACCTGCAGAGGACCTCCGACGGTTAAGGAAACAGCCGAGGAGAAGAAGAAAGAAAGAGAGGAGAAGAAGGAAAGAGGAGAAGGAGAAGATCATGCTCACCGAGGGGGTGCACGAGGCCAGGGAACGGATCAAGATCGCCGGCGGCGATCCCACGACGTGCTGCGGCGTGCAGGTGGATGCGCGGGGCTCGTGCAGGGTACTCGAGGAGAGGAGGAAGGAGGAAAGAGATGTGGTGAAAGTGACGAGGGCGAGGAGCGGCGTGGAACGGCGGTGAGGGCGTCGTCGCGAGGGTCACCGCGAGAGGAATGGAAGGCGGCTAGGGTTTTTATCGCGAGGTTGGGTTTGCTTCAGTGAAAAGAAAATATAAGGAGGAAGGGAATAATATATAGAGGAGAGAGAGAGAGAAACGGGGAGAGAGAGAGAAGGATTGCGAGAGGAGAGAGAAGAGGAGAGAGATAGAGAAGAAGTGAGGGATCGAGAGGAGAGAGAAAGCGGAGAGGAGAGAGATTCTTGGCACCTAGCGCAGAAAGAGAAGGGAAAAGAGAGAGAGAAGAGAGAGACGGTGGGCCCGGGCGGTTAAAGAATGATGGGGACTGGCTGTTAAAAATTTTGTGAAAGATTTAAGGGGAAAATGGTAGCGTGGGGGTTGTAAAAAAATTTGTAAAAGATTGTAAAAGAAATGGAAATATTTCAGGGGTTGGATTTTATATCCGACGGTTAAAAATATTAGAAATTAGGAGTTTGCGCAAATGTAAAATATTTCAGAATTGCACCCGGGTCGGGTCCAAAAATTTGAATTTGAAATAAGAAAATTATTGGCGGGTTCCAAAATTTAAAATGAAGGATTTTATAATTAAAACGCATACCCCCCAAGAACGGATGCACGTACGTGCGCGTAGCCATCCAAATACGTCCGTTTCACTGAACGGAACGAGAACATGATGCAGGGACGCTACCACAGGGTTAGGGGTGTCGAGCAGGCCATGACAAGTATTTTAATTAAATTTTAGATGACAAAATTTGTTATATGCAAGAATTTGAATTGTCGGGTAAATTACAATAAGCAACAGTCAAGTAAGATCAATCAATGCCACACACCATTCATATGGTAATAGGAATTTGTAGAACTGGACTTGGTTGTTACACATTTCGACCATAGATTTCGCCATCGGATAGCGTACTGGACCTACGTCTCGCCTGGCTTCACTCTGGCATTAATCAGTGCTGTTATCGGGGTGCGTTCACTAGCACTCTCGAATCATTGTGTAAACAGTAGCTCCATCTCCGCAAATGTTTTGACAGAGTTGTTAGGTAGCTCCGAATACCATTCAAATGCCGTCTCTGATAAGCTGCCGACGAATTGGCGAAGCAACAGTTTGTCATCGCCTCCAGTGTTGCCGCATAAGGCTCTGAATTGAGCGACATGCTGATGTGGATTCCATGTCCCCTTGTACACATGGAATTTAGGGATCGTATATCCCGGCGGGTAACTGATTTGGTCATACCAGCTCGGATAGGGTCGTCCGGTTCTAACAATTTGCCCAGCCGCTTCATTCGCCTGATGAACTCGTATTTGCTGAGCTATATAGTCATCCAGGGCGGCCTTGGAGAAAGTTTCCTCCTTGGCTGCTGATTAGTGTCAAAAATTTAAGTTTACCGCAATCAGAAACGGCGTCGTTTCGCAGCTAGCCGGTGAGTACGGGTCGATCCACAGAGACGGGTAAATTCCTTTTATGTGTTTTAACGAGTTGATTCAAAATGTCGTTTTGATTGGTTTATAAAAATCTATAAAAACTGGATCTAATTAATCTAATTAAAAGTCTTGCTAGGGTTAGGCTTAGGGGAAGTTTTGGAGATTAACGTTTTTCTTCACCGCTTTCAATGCCTACTTTTTTTAGATCTATTAGATGTTACGATAATTATCAATAAAGTGGATCCAAATCTTTTGGGAAGATGTTTCTTCCTCTAGATTTGTATCCTTCCTTTGTTGATAATTACCCTAACCCCCATGGAAAACGCGCGCAACCGGCCCTTTATACTACGGTTCACCGTTACCTCTAGGGTAGGGTGCCGTAGGGAGCGGTTGTGCGCGTATGCATGGAGTTCTAACTCTTAAGTGAAGGTGGAATTGAAAGGGGTGAGAGATCTCATCTCTCAACCCTTTCCCTAAGGCTAACCCTAACAAGCGAGGAGACTACTCGCTCATTAGGGGATGATAAAATATACTAGAAAATAAAAGCAAGGAAATAAAATTACCTACTGATTTGATGGCTCCCTCCAAGTAGAAGACAGAATAGATCTGAATATAATTCTCAGAAATTCTGAATTTTATTTATTGAAAAGAGGCATAGGGTTTTACAATTTTGAGATTACAATTTATAAGTAAACAGGAGAATTAGGGTTTCAGAGTCTCGCACATGCGCAATTACTGATTTGACCTCTAAAAATCCAAACACCCGAACCGTCGCGGCAACAGAAGAAAAATCCACCGACACGGGCATTAGACGGCCGCGGATCCGCGGCATTGGTTGGCTTGGGCCGCGGATCCGCGGCCCTTTGGTGGTCTTGGGCTGCCAAACTTTTGGGCTTTCTTCAGTGGTTCTTGGGCTCTGTATTTTTATATGTATTTTCTCTGTTGGGCTTCTGGGTCTTCTCCAGATCTTCAGTGAAAACTTGTTCGTATCTTTTGACCGTTCACTTGACATTTTGGACCTTGTACTGTTCTTCGTCTAGGCTTGACTAGGATCCGTCTAATAGTTGGTCTGTAAGTCCGTGTTGCCCATCCCGGTGCTTACGGGAGGCGGAAAACATAATAAAAAACGGATTTTTAATGACTTAGGCAACATGGACTATGCTTGTGAGGATCTTTGCTAAACATAAACTAGCTAACCCTAACTACAAAGTAGCTAAGTGATGAAAGGTTATACCTTTGGTCTTTAGTCCTTCTCTCCTTGCTCCTAGGTATGGTAGAAAGAGTTCACCTTGCTTGTCTTCTCCCGTCAAAGAAAGATCCACTTGAAAGCCACCACCTTTAGCTTCAACTCCAAGCTAGGAGTAACTAGAGTGCAAGAAATGCTAAGACTTGAACCCTAGAAGTGAGAAGAGAAGATCAAGAGAGGGTTTTTCTCAAGCTTTTTTGTTTCTCAACACATGAGAGGGAGAGAGCTTGAGGGAGAGGATGAGCAAGAGAGAGAAATGAAATGATAGAATGAATTATTTTGTGAGCCTTTCTCACTAATATGTGTGTATAATTTTAATTGTATAATTAGCTTGAAAATTGTCATGGTAAATCATGAAATGACCATTATCATTTCAATTTTGCAAAGATCAAAGAGCATCTTCCAAAACAAATGATGATGGTCAAAGTGTCAACCATGGTCAACAAGTCAATGAAGTCAATAGGTCAACAACAACAACCATGCACAATAATTAAGCTAATTATCAATTAACAATAATACACACAAAAGCAATAGGGTTAATAAAATGACAAAAGCCATTAACCCTAAACAAGGTCCTCTCCCCCAATCTCAAGCAACTGTGCATACGCACCCGCATTCGTGATACGAGGAACACGAATACCCTGAGAAAAACCAATCTCAAATCATATACTAGGATCCGGCTTAAACCAAAGCCCGCTAGTATAAACTGTCCGGACAGCAAACGTGCATAAGTGCGCGGATGCGAACGAACCCTGTCGCAAAACCATGCGACCTCTACTCGTTTTGTCTAAAGGCGAACAGCTCTCTGTGTGGGACTCTAAAGACTCGACACTACGCTGGCAGTGGGTTTAACCACAGACCGCAAGCGGCACTAGCTGTACGTAACGGTCCCCAGGTAGATGTCGATAAGAAGACTGACGAGGTGAACCCCATCTGCACTCCTACTGAGCCTGTATGTGACAGTCTCCGTACAGTCCGGTCTGTTCGTCTGATACATCGCATGGCGGGCCTAGGGGGGCGGTGAACGTCAGTCCCCTAATAGCGGTACAAGTCGTGTCGGAGTGTAGCCCAGAACACCCTGAGATAACACTGGAAACCTACCAGTATATCTCGCTTGCCCTGGCCAGGGACTACTCGTGTAATGGCTCTCCTAGACACAGCGCGATGTCAACCCCCAATACCGGGAGAGACGAATCCTGTCTAACCGTCACTGCCTCCAAGTGCTTCGGGACTGCACCCAAAAACTACCTGTTTGCACAGCTCCTTTGAGCCGTGGTAGGGTAGTAATCAAAGTGCAGTGGGAACACACTCGAGGCGAAGTGACAGTGTCAAGTCAGCGGACTAAGCTGTACTCATGTCACCTGGGAACTGATAACTGACGATATGTATATTACCAACCAACAGTTCCCGACGAGTCCTGTCCAGTGTACTCGTAACCTAACGAGCACCCGCATACTATCCCAAGTACGACGTACTAACGGCTGTGGGACAGACCGTCTCCCACACTGGGATGAGAAGCGCATACGCTAGTCTACTCCGGAGTATCGATGCCCTGTCTCGATAGTCCAACGACCAGGGACCTGTATAAGGATGTGCTTATAGATTACCCAGCTCCCACGAGTGCGAGCGCCATCACAACGCTGGTAATCAAGCAAAGATCCTAAGGGCTCTACTAATATGTATACCAGCAATATGTTAAAAGAAACACATGCACATATTAAAGCAGAGACAAACCAAGTAGCATACTACCATTTCGAGCAAGATTGTATATACAACTGTGAATATCCCAAGCTTCCATTAAGTAATATACAAACTAGTATGATACAGTAATGGCCTCTAGGGCATATACACTAACAATCTCCCACTTGCACTAAGGCCATGTACTGGCGTATCGAAGACCTATCATCTCGATCAGCCGCTCGAACTGAGTCTGGGGTAGGGCCTTCGTGAATGGATCTGCTGTGTTATCTTCTGATGCAACTCTCCGGACCTCGATCTCCTGGCGATCTACGATCTCCCTGATCAGGTGATACCGCCTTAAGATGTGTCGGGATTTCTGATGGGACCTGGGTTCCTTCGCTAAAGCTATAGCCCCGTTGTTGTCGCAATACAGAGGTATTGGGTCAACAATGGACGGAACCACCTGAAGTTCTTTCAAGACCTTCCTCATCCAGACAGCTTCTTTTGCGGCATCAGATGCAGCGATGTATTCCGCTTCCATAGTCGAGTCAGCAACGGTTTCCTGTTTGGAGCTCTTCCAACACACCGCCCCTCCATTGAGGGTAAAGACAAAACCCGACATGGACTTGGAATCATCCTTGTCACTCTGGAAGCTGGAGTCAGCAAAGGCCTCAATCTGCAGGTCTTTTCCGCCATACACCAAGAACATCTCCTTAGTCCTTCTCAGGTACTTGAGAATGTTCTTTACTGCTATCCAATGTTTCTCCCCAGGGTTTGACTGATACCTGCTTACCACACTCAGTGCATAAGCCACATCCGGTCTGGTACACAACATCGCATACATTATAGAGCCTACCGCAGAAGCGTAGGGTATAATAGACATGCGATCCCTCTCCAAATCAGTCTTGGGAGACATCTCTTTGGAGAGGGTGATCCCGTGACAAGCCGGTAGATTACCGCGCTTGGAATCTTCCATACTGAATCTCTTCAGTATGGTGTCGATGTACCTGGACTGCGAGAGTCCTAATATCCTCTTGGATCTGTCACGGTAGATCCGGATACCCAGAATGTAGGAGGCATCACCCAGGTCTTTCATGGAGAACCTGTGTGACAAGAACCCCTTGACAGATTGTAGCATAGGAATGTCATTTCCTATTAAGAGAATGTCATCCACGTATAAAACGAGGAATACTACAGTTCTCGCTACAAATCTACAATAGATGCATGGTTCATCTGGATTTTTGATAAAGCCAAATTCTTTGACCGTCTCATCAAAACAGATGTTCCAACTCCGCGATGCCTGCTTGAGTCCATAAATGGACTTGAGCAACTTGCACACCTTTCCGCTGCTCCCACCCTGAATGAAACCCTCTGGCTGATCCATATAGACACACTCTTCTAAATGACCATTTAGAAAAGCTGTCTTTACGTCCATCTGCCAAATCTCATAATCGTGGAAAGCAGCAATGGCAAGAAGGATCCGAATGGATTTCAGCATAGCTACTGGAGAAAAGGTTTCGTCATAGTCCAAACCAGGTCGCTGACGAAAACCCTTTGCTACCAGTCTAGCTTTATAGGTCTCAACCTGTCCATCTACACCAATCTTCCTTTTGAAGATCCACTTGCATCCTACGGGTTTTACCCCATCTGGAGCAATGTCCAACGTCCATACTTTGTTGGTGTACATGGACTCCATTTCGGTCCGCATTGCATCCAGCCATTTTACCGAGTCGACGCTCTGAATGGCTTGCTGGAAGCTAGTAGGCTCATCACAATCCAGGATGCAGTCTTCTCTATCCCCGTCAATGAGAAAACCGTAGTATCTCTCGGGCGGATGAGACTGCCTACTACTCCTGCGGAGCGGCATAGGAATGTCCTGTTCTTTTGAACTTTCTGGTTCCACTAAACTTTCAGTAATAGTTTGTGGTTCTGGAATTTCTTCCAGTTCTATTGCGCTCCCACTTATTTCTTTTTCTATGAACTGATGTTCTAGAAAGTGGGCATGGCGAGAAACAAGGACTTTTTGTTCCTCTTCGCAATAGAAGTAATATCCCTTGGAGTTCTTTGGATATCCCACAAACTTGCACTGTACTGAGCGTGCCTCGAGCTTGTCCGCATGCTGCTTTTTTACAAAAGCTGGACATCCCCATGTCTTAATGTGATTAAGATAGGGTTTCTTCCCACTCCATAACTCATATGGTGTGGTAGGCACAGTCTTAGTGGGAACACGGTTCAAAAGATATGCAGCTGTTTCTAGCGCATACCCCCAGAAAGATCGCGGTAACTCAGCGTTACTCATCATGGACCGTACCATATCCAATAGGGTTCGGTTCCGTCTCTCCGATACACCGTTATGTTGCGGAGTGTATGGAGGAGTAAGCTGAGAGAGAATTCCATTCTCTTTTAAATAGTTCAGGAATTCGGCACTTAAGTATTCTCCTCCTCGATCCGATCTTAGGATCTTGATACTTTTGCCTGTTTGTTTTTCTACTTCATTCTTATATTCCTGGAATTTTTCAAAAGCCTCGGATTTATGTTTCATTAAGAAGACATAACCGTACCTTGAAAAATCATCCGTAAAGGTAATGAAGTAAGAATAACCGCTTCGCGCATGTGTAGACATTGGACCGCACACGTCGCTGTGTACGAGTCCCAAGAGCTCGCTCGCTCTTTCTCCGTGTCCAGAAAACGGAGCCTTTGTCATCTTTCCTTTGAGACAGGATTGACAAGTTGCATACGATTGATATTCGAATGAATCTAAATATCCTTCAGTATGTAACTTAGTCAATCTTCTCTCGTTGATGTGACCCAGTCTACAATACCATAAGAAAGTTTTATTAATTTCTGGATACTTTTTTTTGTGTGTATTCTGGATATTGAAAATCTGTGGTTGGTTTAAAACGTATATACCGTTGTTCAATGTACCTGACCCAATCAACACTTGATTAAGGTGAATGTTCACTACATTACTTACAAATGCAAATTCATAACCTTCTTTAGATAATAAAGATACAGAAATGATATTACAGGTTGCATTTGGTACAAAATAACAACTACGCAAAACCAAAAAGTGTCCATCTGATAATCCCAGGTGATAGTCCCCCACGGCCTCAGCATCCATGCTAGCACCGTTCGCAACTCTGAGGGTCATGTCACCTGCCTTCAAAACTCTACGCTTTCTCAACGCCTGCAAAGAATTACAGATATGAGATCCTGATCCGGTATCCAATACCCAGGAAGTAGAGTTTATTGATAGAAAATTTTCAATAACATACACACCTGAAGCTGAAGCTGCAACTCGCTTCAAATCCTGTGTTCTGGCTTTCCAAGCCTTGCAATCTTGTTTCCAGTGACCACTTTTGTGACAATAGAAGCATTCTTCCTTCCCCACCAGCTTCCCCGCTACCTTTGTTGCTTTACCTTTTCCCTTCGTATCCACTTTACCGACACCGCCTCTTGGTTTGGCGGGGGCTTTCTTCTTCTTGCCCTTGGCTTTCGCCCTGGACCTAGAAGAGGAAGATCCTCCTACAAACAAAGTGGATGTCTCCCTACCCTTCTGTAGGGTGCCCTCAGCAGTCCTCAACATGTTCAGAAGCTCGGCAAGTTCAACCTCCTTTCCTTGCATGTTGAAGTTAAGAATGAACTGGGCGTAAGTGGAAGGAAGGGACTGGAGAATCAAATCGGTATAGAGTTCATTCTCCAACGTGGTCCCAAGGTCCGCGAGCTCCTCTATGTAGCCGATCATCTTAAGCACGTGGTCCGCTACCGATGATCCGACGGCCAACCTTGCCGAAAAGAGCTTCTTCGACACTTCGTATCTTGCGATACGAGACTGCTCTCCATACAGTTCTTTTGTATGGAGAAATATGGACTCTAGGTCCATATTCTCGTGCCTCCTCTGATGGTCATTGTCCATCGAGGCTAGTACGAGGCATCTGGCCCTCGCGCAATCTATCTCCCATGTCTTACGGATTTCAACATCCGCGACGCTGGAGGTGGGACCTGGGACAGGGGGAGCTTTGGTGGTAAGTATATACCCCAGCTTGTCATAAGTGATAGCCATCTTGACATTCCTGAGCCAATCTTTGTAGTTTGGCCCTGTCAATATGTTTTTATCTAATAGTAACTTAAGTCCGGTCATCTTGAATGGTCGCTGCAATTAGGAGAGAGAAAAGAAACACTTTAGCATGATGCTCTTGCAAGTTTAGAGTGGTTTTTAGTTTGTCTAAACTGGATGGCTCCCACTGTCTCTCGAATCCCTTCTCAAACCGTAAAGAAAAGGATTAGCCGGGATCATTCTCACCGTACAATACTTGCTTAACCGTTCAGCCAGGCCAGTGTCGGTACTTCGAGGGAGGTTTTCCAACGCTTTCGCGAAGTTCCTTAATTAAGTAACCTCTTTTCCCTGTGGGCGTAGCCCCGCTAACACCTTTCTAGGCACCTACTAGGTTTATAGCATTGATCGTTAAGTGAGAGTTTTTCCCGAGGAGTAGCATATACTCACAGTAGGATCGGGATCCAAATATCATCGCGTGATAAAGCCGAAGGAATCCTACCAGAATCATCACACTCCAAATGGTATGCAACACTAGCAAGTTTCAGTACTTATGAAACTCCCGATGTGGATTTTTTGCCCCATGCTCTTATGACCTTGACTTTGGCCAAAATATCATAAGTCACATGTCAAGTTCTACCCGTCATTCTCCTGGTTAATTTGGACCCACCCGTACCTACCCTTGACTTTGGCCAAAATGGCAGCACGACTGTCCCAAATCAACGCATCTATCTATGCTGCACATGAATACCCAAACGCTACCAATCACTATGCCTTGACTTTGGCCAAAATACATAGCTTGAATACTTTTGACCATTCATGTGGAATGACGGAGGGCTACGAATGGTTTTGGCGAAACCGTGAACGTAGTGAACTTGATATAATCGATGGAACGAGATAGCTTTTAAAAAGAGTGGTTCAAGCTCCGCGTTTTAAAAGTTTAGTTTTGAAAAGAACCGAGTGGTTTTCAAAGTGTTCCAATCGACTTTTACTTGGTTTATTTCTTGCATTAGTTCTTTTAGTGCGTCCCATCATTTAATCCTACCATTGCAGAAAACAACCAAAATATGACGTACGCTTATGCCATTCGCATTCGCCACGGGGCCCCGTCATCACCCGTTAGGTTACTTAACTAACGACAGAGCGGGGGCTGGGCTAGCGCGGCTGTAAAACATAAGCAACGCCTAAGTAGTTATTATATATAAATATATAGCAATGATAGACATTACAGATCACAGATGAATACATTGGATATACTAGGAATCCGCAATGCGTTCGAGCCTGCAACGCAAAGCGGATTACACGGTCGCGGTGAATAGCCAATACCCCACCCAAGACCCCTACGGGTGCGGCAAACTACCCGCCAAGCACCCGAAGCGAAGCAACCTTCCTCACCACCGTGAGTAGGCCACTCGGCACTTCGAGATACCCGGTAGTTTGTGCACCCCTTCCATGGGTCTATCCTAGGAGCAAAAACAGTAAAAAGAATTATACAATGACGGCTACAACCCCGACCCGGTTGTGCGGCCATACAAAGAATATTATTACATCAATTTACATGTTACAAATGAATGAAAGAAAAACAACGCTCATCTCACAACCACCCCGGCCATTCACCCGCGACAATCCAATCCATTCATATCCACAAACCAATAACAATCACAGATCATGTATAACCCCGACTAATCGTCTTATAGCGATTAGCCGACGTTCAATACATGCAAGCATTACAGATATAACCGATATAGTTAAAGTGCAGTGAAGTTCGGAAAAATACGGAATTATAGGACCCTAAAAGGAAATTGCTTTTCTGTAAAATCTGGGTACATATAATATATCCTAAAAATCCCAAAACCAACAACAACACACTCTGCACGAAAAATGATGCGCCGATCACGACAATCCGCGGCGGTTCCGCCGCATATACCTACTTCATGCGGCGGAAGGGCGGCGACTTGAGGGAATTAGGGTATCGTTTTTCTTGGGTGTATTCACAAAACCCTGAGACGATTTTACAAGTATAAATATTTTCATTTTGAGCAGAAAAAATTTTAACAGAAACTAGGGTTTTGCAAGTTTGGTTTTTCGATTTTTCCGGTTCCGAACTTCGTTACACTTAACTACTTAACTAGTTTAGGTTTAGTTAGGCTCTGATACCACTGTAAGTCCGTGTTGCCCATCCCGGTGCTTACGGGAGGCGGAAAACATAATAAAAAACGGATTTTTAATGACTTAGGCAACATGGACTATGCTTGTGAGGATCTTTGCTAAACATAAACTAGCTAACCCTAACTACAAAGTAGCTAAGTGATGAAAGGTTATACCTTTGGTCTTTAGTCCTTCTCTCCTTGCTTCTAGGTATGGTAGAAAGAGTTCACCTTGCTTGTCTTCTCCCGTCAAAGAAAGATCCACTTGAAAGCCACCACCTTTAGCTTCAACTCCAAGCTAGGAGTAACTAGAGTGCAAGAAATGCTAAGACTTGAACCCTAGAAGTGAGAAGAGAAGATCAAGAGAGGGTTTTTCTCAAGCTTTTTTGTTTCTCAACACATGAGAGGGAGAGAGCTTGAGGGAGAGGATGAGCAAGAGAGAGAAATGAAATGATAGAATGAATTATTTTGTGAGCCTTTCTCACTAATATGTGTGTATAATTTTAATTGTATAATTAGCTTGAAAATTGTCATGGTAAATCATGAAATGACCATTATCATTTCAATTTTGCAAAGATCAAAGAGCATCTTCCAAAACAAATGATGATGGTCAAAGTGTCAACCATGGTCAACAAGTCAATGAAGTCAATAGGTCAACAACAACAACCATGCACAATAATTAAGCTAATTATCAATTAACAATAATACACACAAAAGCAATAGGGTTAATAAAATGACAAAAGCCATTAACCCTAAACAAGGTCCTCTCCCCCAATCTCAAGCAACTGTGCATACGCACCCGCATTCGTGATCCGAGGAACACGAATACCCTGAGAAAAACCAATCTCAAATCATATACTAGGATCCGGCTTAAACCAAAGCCCGCTAGTATAAACTGTCCGGACAGCAAACGTGCACAAGTGCGCGGATGCGAACGAACCCTGTCGCAAAACCATGCGACCTCTACTCGTTTTGCCTAAAGGCGAACAGCTCTCTGTGTGGGACTCTAAAGACTCGACACTACGCTGGCAGTGGGTTTAACCACAGACCGCAAGCGGCACTAGCTGTACGTAACGGTCCCCAGGTAGATGTCGATAAGAAGACTGACGAGGTGAACCCCATCTGCACTCCTACTGAGCCTGTATGTGACAGTCTCCGTACAGTCCGGTCTGTTCGTCTGATACATCGCATGGCGGGCCTAGGGGGCGGTGAACGTCAGTCCCCTAATAGCGGTACAAGTCGTGTCGGAGTGTAGCCCAGAACACCCTGAGATAACACTGGAAACCTACCAGTATATCTCGCTTGCCCTGGCCAGGGACTACTCGTGTAATGGCTCTCCTAGACACAGCGCGATGTCAACCCCCAATACCGGGAGAGACGAATCCTGTCTAACCGTCACTGCCTCCAAGTGCTTCGGGACTGCACCCAAAAACTACCTGTTTGCACAGCTCCTTTGAACCGTGGTAGGGTAGTAATCAAAGTGCAGTGGGAACACACTCGAGGCGAAGTGACAGTGTCAAGTCAGCGGACTAAGCTGTACTCATGTCACCTAGGAACTGATAACTGACGATAGGTATATTACCAACCAACAGTTCCCGACGAGTCCTGTCCAGTGTACTCGTAACCTAACGAGCACCCGCATACTATCCCAAGTACGACGTACTAACGGCTGTGGGACAGACCGTCTCCCACACTGGGATGAGAAGCGCATACGCTAGTCTACTCCGGAGTATCGATGCCCTGTCTCGATAGTCCAACGACCAGGGACCTGTATAAGGATGTGCTTATAGATTACCCAGCTCCCACGAGTGCGAGCGCCATCACAACGCTGGTAATCAAGCAAAGATCCTAAGGGCTCTACTAATATGTATACCAGCAATATGTTAAAAGAAACACATGCACATATTAAAGCAGAGACAAACCAAGTAGCATACTACCATTTCGAGCAAGATTGTATATACAACTGTGAATATCCCAAGCTTCCATTAAGTAATATACAAACTAGTATGATACAGTAATGGCCTCTAGGGCATATACACTAACATGGTCAAAAGTCCATTTTTCTGTTGTTTTGTGTCTTTTTCACTGTATTTGCTCCAGAAACATGTATCCTGTAATATGCAACAAACGTGCGTCAAGAGTACCTGTTTATTTATAAAAAGGATAAGAATAGGGGAATGATAAATGCAATATTATGGTCTGAACAAATACCCCCAAACTTACCTTTTGCTCGTCCTCGAGCAAACTTATTATTTATTCACTAAAATCCTAACCGCACTTTCGCAGGGAAACCCGATTGCACTGAGCACGTGCAACAAGCCGTTAAACCTCTAGGTGTCCCTAGTAGGAGGAGTGTTGTCTCCTGAGGGTTTTCAGCGGATTACACCCACAAAATCCTATCAACTCGGCCCATTGATTTTTGTTCTCCAATTAGGTTTTCTAACAAGGAATTCTATTATCTTTTGACTCGCAAATTATCCACCCATATTTTTCACGCTTCCTCATCATTTAACTTAAGATTATATATGTTATGTAGACTTACTTAGCTTTCGGCATTTCTTAAGTTTTCCTTCTAGGGTTCCATCTCCACTTAGGAATTTTTATCAACTCTATTAAAGATACAAGTTCTATTCTTCACTCCTTTCTCTCATCTAAACACCAATCACATACCCCTAAGTGTGTGTATAAGTCACCCCTACACTTGGAAATTCAAATTAAGCAATCAACCCCTTGTCCGTTGTCCAAAGTACTAATTAGTTGGTGAATTTAAATGAAATTTGCTTACACATCCTTCATGCGACCGTTAATACTTCTTGAGGTACCAACGACCGATTACAAAATGCGTTTGCACTTTAAAGCGTACTTCCTAGTCTTTGCAACACCCAAGGCTTTAGTAGTGACTCCCAAACCAGTTGGTCTAAGGCACTAGGTGATGAAGCACCCTCGCTAAATATTTTTCTATTTTTACAGCCTTAAGTAATCACAAAAACCAGTGTCCATTTTTTTCTTTATTCACTTTTTTTTCTTTTTATTTTCATTGTACTAAGGACTTTAGACAAGAGCATTTCAAGGTCTCTTCTACTATTCCAAGTTTCAAGGTGCGTGAATGTGCAAATTGTAGGGTATACATTTTCAGAATTTAGACTTAAGCTAGGAACTATTTTTCAAACTTATACTCTAATAAGAACATCAATACTCTTCCCTTGTTTCGACTTATCCCAAAAAGTGAACCCAAAATTTGCCTATTTCTAAATAAACTACAAGGCATATACTTTCTACCGTTAAACTTTAAGGAATGTTATCTTTAGGGTTTTTAATTCACTAAGTCTAAGATCTAGTTGTTCCTAGCCAGTTAACCTATTTGTCAAACTCAAGTCAATTAGCCAAAATTGAATACAATAATTTTTATAATTTTTGAAATTTTTAAATTTTTATGGGTTTTTCAAATAAATATGCAAATGCAAAAATATGTACAAATGAATGCGAAGGAAGAAAACGTACCGAGCATACCCCCAAACTTGAACTTGACAGTGTCCTCACTGTCATGCTAAACCAAGAGGGTCAAAATACCGATACTCCCCTGTTTATTTATTTATAATTTTTTATTGTTAAGGAAAACAAATATATATACAGAAAGGCCCTCCCCCAAACTTCATTTAAACTATGTTAGACATTACTGCCAAACTTTGCATCGGCCAAAAGTCAACACCAACCAGTTGAAAAATTTATCAGTAAAGAATATTGGTTGGTGGAAAAATAAGTTGTGGTGGTCCGCAAAGAATTGGGGAAGATAGAAGTAGTGGTATGGGAGGTGTGGAGGTAAATATACAGGTGATGGTGATGAATCGAAACGAGAATGTAAATGATCAGCAATCAGTGGAGTATTGGCATTCTCGTAGCTTATTAAAAGAAATGGGGGTATTTCAACTTCTAAGGGAGGAGGTTGACTCACCACAATACCCCCAAGATGTTCCTGTGGGTCCTCTAGTGACCTGGTATCATCCATCAATTGTGTATGATATTTAATTATGAGGGAACTGATCTCCTCGATGTCCGCCATAGTCCAACTGAAAACTTGCCGCCTATCTTGTAAGACTTTTAAAATAGCGTTCTCTTGCTCGAAGGCTAGAGAGGCTGATATGATAATGGGAAAAGTCTCATTCTCACCTATGTAAGCATATTTAAGGTGAGGCGGTAAGGACATTAGTTCGAGTTTCGGAGGCGAAAGAATCATTGCGGAATCTACCTCGAACTTAAAGGACTCCAACACAGGTTCGAAATCACTGCAAGCAACCGATTCGGATGGTTCGACTAACTCATCCAAAAATTCAAAAGACTCATATTCGGGCTGTGAGTCGTCGTCATCCGAAAAAGTGAAACATTCATAATTAACATCGGTTGTGTCAACGGTAGTAGGCTCAAGGAGGGACGCACTAGTGGCGTCAAAACTGTTTTCATCAAATAGAAATCTTTCAAGCTCGCAGTCCTCCTGCGTGATTTCTTGAATAGAGCAAACTTCTCGTGTACTATTTTTAGGTATGGGGGGCAGACTTCCCATCTTATAAATATTGAACTCACTAGACCTCTTTCCGAAGGATAGAGTCATGGAGCCATTGCGACAATTTATTACGGCATTGGAAGTGGCCAAAAATGGTCGACCAAGAATCACCGGAATTTGGTTTCTTGGGTTAGCAACAGGTTGTGTATGCATAACGATAAAATCAACGGGGAATATGAATTCCCCGACTTTGATCAACACATCCTCTAGTTGACCCCTTAGATGGGTAATTGATCGATCAGCCATTTGGAGAGTGCAACGAGTGGGTTTCAACTCTCCAACCCCTAATTGTTCGTACACGGAGTAGGGAATCAGGTTAACACTAGACCCAAGATCTAAAAGTGCTCGATTAATTTTCTTATCCACAATTATGATTGAAATCGTAGGACAGCCGGGGTCCTTTCGTTTTTGGGGTAAGGTTTGATGGTGGTTAATAGCATTGCTCACTGCACTAGCCACTAGCACTTTCTTGGGTACTTGAGATGCCTTTCTCTTCGAGATGCATAAGCCCTTTAAGATTTTCGCGTATGAAGGGACTTGTTGGATAGCATCCAAGAGAGGTATATTTATGCTAACCTGCTTAAATATCTCCACAATCTTCTCCACTTGTGTATTTGGTTTATTAGGACTCAACCTGTTTGGGAATGGAGTGTTCTGAAAATTTGTTGAGTCAAAAGTCTGTGGAGTAGAATGTGGAGTAGGAACGGATCCCAGTGTGGATGTGTTCGTGTTGTGAGAAATGGGTCCGTTCGAGTCAGAAGAAGTAGAGCCGTGTGAAGGGTGGAGAATAGGCTCTAAAGAAAAAGGTGAAGAAGGAAGTGAAGAAAATGAAGAAGGGGAAGAAGAACCACCGGCGGGGATGTCATCACTAGTTCCTACATTATTTTGCAACTCTCTTCCGGATCTCAACGTGGTCACCGCATTTACATTGTGATTGTGATATGCGTTTTGTGTGTGACCGGAATTGGGCAATGGTTGAGATGGAAGCTTTCCCTTTTCTCTCTCGCTCAACGCAGCAGTTAATTGTGCAATTTGTGCCTCGATAGATTTGATACTTTGATCGTGTGAGGCATTGTTATTCATTAAAGATTGAATATAACTTTCAAATCTTGCTGCGGATTCTGTAGTTTGCTTAAGAAATGCATCTAGACTTTTTTCGAGCGAGATAACCTTATCATCATTTGGTTGAACCAAATTGTTCGTTTGATTTGTATAAGGTTGTTGTTGGAAAGGTTGCTGGTTTTGAGTTTGCGCGGGTGCTCGTTGTTGTTGTGGAGGAGGTCTTTGAAAATTATTATTACCTTGGAACTGTTGATTTGGGTGACTCCTCCACCCCTGATTGTATGCCGAAGAGTACGGATCGTTTCTTTGTCGTTGCTGAAATGCAGCATTGACTTAATCCTGTCCTTGAATAGGTGCATTATAAGGACACTCTTCGGTTAGATGTGATGGATTAGAACAACAAGCACAAACAGTTCGTGTGGGTAGAGTAGGGGCAGGAGAAGACGATGAGATTTTGGTCTCAATGGCTTCTAGCTTTTTCATAAGTGAGGCCATCTCGGCCTTCATAGCAATCGACATATCTATTTGATGTATGCCTGCCCTAGATTGACCAACTGAAGAAGATGATGTGGTCTTGGTACTCTCCCACTGAATTGTTTGCTCACTTAGGTCCTCAAGAAACTGCCAAGCTTCGTCGCTAGACTTGGAGAGAAAATGACCTTGACATATTGTTTCTAGCAACTGCTTCGTTGCTGCGTTCAATCCCTCGTATAATGTTTGGCAAAGTTGCCAACTTTCTATCCCATGATGAGGACATTGAACAAGTAGGTCTTTAAATCTCTCGAAGCACTTCCAAAATGGTTCGGAAGGAAGCTGTGAAAATTGTATAATCTTGTTTCGGATTCTAGCAGTTTTGTGATGAGGATAGAACTTTTTCAGAAAAGCTCTCACAAACTCGTCCCAATTTCTAATGGAGTGTGATGCGGTGCTGTATAGCCACTTCTCGGCTAGGTCACATAAGGTAAAAGGAATGACCCTTAGCCTTATTGCGTCATCACTTAATTGGGTTGTCTTCATCATGGCGCAAACGTTTTGGAATTTATTAATGAAAATATATGCATCTTCGGATTCCAAACCATGAAACTTAGGTAGCATATTGATGAAGTGTGGTTTTATTTCAAAATTATCCCCATTCGCCGGTGGGGGTGAAAGACATGTAGGTAAAGAAGTGTGGACGGGGTAGAAGAGATCCTGGAGCGCAACTCGTGCGGGCGCTACAACAGGCGGAAGATTCGGGTTATTCGCACCTAACGGAGGTGGAATCATTCCCGTCGGTAAGGTATTGTTGGGGTTGTGTCCCGACATACCTTCGAAAGAAGAATTTGAAGGTGGAGGTAAGGAAATGGACGGAATGTCGACGAAGGGCTCGTCGAAGGGTTCGTTGGTCGGTACCAACGAAACACGGACTAATCGGGCGTTAGTATCCCTAGTCCAAAATGACATACACTAAAAGGGGTAGTGTAGTCAGAAAAAATAGAAAAACAGAATGTGGGGGTAAGATAACGTCAATGAAGGAGAATTGGTGGAAGTGAGGTGCAAGTTTTCTTAGCGGCAAGTTGCAAGTTTTGAAAAGATTTTTCTTTATTTTTTTTTTATTGGAGAGTTTTGCAAGAAGGTTTTAGAAAATGGGACTCATGACACAAATGTATCAACCACACATGCACAATCAGACCTAGATCTAGGGTTGCCTAGGTCTGCTAGACAGCTCCTAACTAGGGCTAGAAATAAGACCTCAAACCGCCTCTTCACGGACAAATACGGCCAGGTAAGTGGGAAGGAACCACCACTACAGTGGGCCTAATTAATAACCACTAGCCTAGACACCGCAAAGTCGGTTAGGATAAACGGCCGATGCCTATACTAGTCCTTTTCCTATTGAGCTCGATGTCCTTAGGTCTGAGTCTAATCTTTTCTTATTAATTGTGGTCGACGCAAAATGCTTTAGGTGTTTTCTGGGGTCCTGGGAAGGGTGATGAAATCCCCACCCAATCTGAGTTTGGTCAATTAGCCCCTTAGAGTCCGGTTAAATTATGCAAAACAAATAAAATTTCACTTGCAATCAATTTTTAGCGCGGCGCAAAGAAACCTGCAAAAAATCTGTTATTTAGAAGGGGGAGAAAGACTCTTTACGCA
This sequence comes from Agapanthus africanus, assembly GCA_030015575.1. Lineage (NCBI taxonomy): Eukaryota > Viridiplantae > Streptophyta > Magnoliopsida > Asparagales > Amaryllidaceae > Agapanthus > Agapanthus africanus. The sequence continues at coordinate 254,489 of JASDDO010000218.1, read as the reverse complement.
AAGAATTCCTGCAGAAAACTTTTTACAGAGAGATATATTGTAGGTTGCAGAGGGGAAGAAAAGAGAACAAACCCACTAATTTTGAACTGCTGACGTGGCCAAGTTGCGGCGGAAACGCGGTCAGGGACCCCTAATGCGGCGGAAACGCGGCTAAGTGAGGGGATCAGGTTCTGGAAAAAATTCTGTGGTTCTGTACATTCAATTCCTCTCTGTTCTTCTGTACCAATTTTTGTTTTGCCCTCTGTAAATTTCCAGATCCTCAATTCTTTGCTGTTCCTGCAAGATTCAAAAGATACACCCTTCAAACAGATCAAATTTGATAATTTTTTTTATTATTTTTATATTTTCAGATTTTTATAATTTTTAAAATTTATATCAACCCGAAAATTCATAAAAAGAAAGATTACGCCGTCCCCGGCAACGGCGTCATTTGATTAGTGTCAAAAATATAAGTTTACCGCAATCAGAAACGGCGTCGTTTCGCAGCTAGCCGGTGAGTACGGGTCGATCCACAGAGACGGGTAAATTCCTTTTATGTGTTTTAACGAGTTGATTCAAAATGTCGTTTTGATTGGTTTATAAAAATCTATAAAAACTGGATCTAATTAATCTAATTAAAAGTCTTGCTAGGGTTAGGCTTAGGGGAAGTTTTGGAGATTAACGTTTTTCTTCACCGCTTTCAATGCCTACTTTTTTTAGATCTATTAGATGTTACGATAATTATCAATAAAGTGGATCCAAATCTTTTGGGAAGATGTTTCTTCCTCTAGATTTGTATCCTTCCTTTGTTGATAATTACCCTAACCCCCATGGAAAACGCGCGCAACCGGCCCTTTATACTACGGTTCACCGTTACCTCTAGGGTAGGGTGCCGTAGGGAGCGGTTGTGCGCGTATGCATGGAGTTCTAACTCTTAAGTGAAGGTGGCATTGAAAGGGGTGAGAGATCTCATCTCTCAACCCTTTCCCTAAGGCTAACCCTAACAAGCGAGGAGACTACTCGCTCATTAGAGGATGATAAAATATACTAGAAAATAAAAGCAAGGAAATAAAATTACCTACTGATTTGATGGCTCCCTCCAAGTAGAAGACAGAATAGATCTGAATATAATTCTCAGAAATTCTGAATTTTATTTATTGAAAAGAGGCATAGGGTTTTACAATTTTGAGATTACAATTTATAAGTAAACAGGAGAATTAGGGTTTCAGAGTCTCGCACATGCGCAATTACTGATTTGACCTCTAAAAATCCCAACACCCGAACCGTCGCGGCAACAGAAGAAAAATCCACCGACACGGGCATTAGACGGCCGCGGATCCGCGGCATTGGTTGGCTTGGGCCGCGGATCCGCGGCCCTTTGGTGGTCTTGGGCCGCCAAACTTTTGGGCTTTCTTCAGTGGTTCTTGGGCTCTGTATTTTTATATGTATTTTCTCTGTTGGGCTTCTGGGTCTTCTCCAGATCTTCAGTGAAAACTTGTTCGTATCTTTTGACCGTTCACTTGACATTTTGGACCTTGTACTGTTCTTCGTCTAGGCTTGACTAGGATCCGTCTAATAGTTGGTCAAAAGTCCATTTTTCTGTTGTTTTGTGTCTTTTTCACTGTATTTGCTCCAGAAACATGTATCCTGTAATATGCAACAAACGTGCGTCAAGAGTACCTGTTTATTTATAAAAAGGATAAGAATAGAGGAATGATAAATGCAATATTATGGTCTGAACAAATACCCCCAAACTTACCTTTTGCTCGTCCTCGAGCAAACTTATTATTTATTCACTAAAATCCTAACCGCACTTTCGCAGGGAAACGCGATTGCACTGAGCACGTGCAACAAGCCGTTAAACCTCTAGGTGTCCCTAGTAGGAGGAGTGTTGTCTCCTGAGGGTTTTCAGCGGATTACACCCACAAAATCCTATCAACTCGGCCCATTGATTTTTGTTCTCCAATTAGGTTTTCTAACAAGGAATTCTATTATCTTTTGACTCGCAAATTATCCACCCATATTTTTCACGCTTCCTCATCATTTAACTTAAGATTATATATGTTATGTAGACTTACTTAGCTTTCGGCATTTCTTAAGTTTTCCTTCTAGGGTTCCATCTCCACTTAGGAATTTTTATCAACTCTATTAAAGATACAAGTTCTATTCTTCACTCCTTTCTCTCATCTAAACACCAATCACATACCCCTAAGTGTGTGTATAAGTCACCCCTACACTTGGAAATTCAAATTAAGCAATCAACCCCTTGTCCGTTGTCCAAAGTACTAATTAGTTGGTGAATTTAAATGAAATTTGCTTACACATCCTTCATGCGACCGTTAATACTTCTTGGGGTACCAACGACCGATTACAAAATGCGTTTGCACTTTAAAGCGTACTTCCTAGTCTTTGCAACACCCAAGGCTTTAGCAGTGACTCCCAAACCAGTTGGTCTAAGGCACTAGGTGATGAAACACCCTCGCTAAATATTTTTCTATTTTTACAGCCTTAAGTAATCACAAAAACCAGTGTCCATTTTTTTCTTTATTCACTTTTTTTTCTTTTTATTTTCATTGTACTAAGGACTTTAGACAAGAGCATTTCAAGGTCTCTTCTACTATTCCAAGTTTCAATGTGCGTGAATGTGCAAATTGTAGGGTATACATTTTCAGAATTTAGACTTAAGCTAGGAACTATTTTTCAAACTTATACTCTAATAAGAACATCAATACTCTTCCCTTGTTTCGACTTATCCCAAAAAGTGAACCCAAAATTTGCCTATTTCTAAATAAACTACAAGGCATATACTTTCTACCGTTAAACTTTAAGGAATGTTATCTTTAGGGTTTTTAATTCACTAAGTCTAAGATCTAGTTGTTCCTAGCCAGTTAACCTATTTGTCAAACTCAAGTCAATTAGCCAAAATTGAATACAATAATTTTTATAATTTTTGAAATTTTTAAATTTTTATGGGTTTTTCAAATAAATATGCAAATGCAAAAATATGTACAAATGAATGCGAAGGAAGAAAACGTACCGAGCATACCCCTAAACTTGAACTTGACAGTGTCCTCACTGTCATGCTAAACCAAGAGGGTCAAAATACCGATACTCCCCTGTTTATTTATTTATAATTTTTTATTGTTAAGAAAAACAAATATATATACAGAAAGCCCCTCCCCCAAACTTCATTTAAACTATGTTAGACATTACTGCCAAACTTTGCATCGGCCAAAAGTCAACACCAACCAGTTGAAAAATTTATCAGTAAAGAATATTGGTTGGTGGAAAAATAAGTTGTGGTGGTCCGCAAAGAATTGGGGAAGATAGAAGTAGTGGTATGGGAGGTGTGGAGGTAAATATACAGGTGATGGTGATGAATCGAAACGAGAATGTAAATGATCAGCAATCAGTGGAGTATTGGCATTCTCGTAGCTTATTAAAAGAAATGGGGGTATTTCAACTTCTAAGGGAGGAGGTTGACTCACCACAATACCCCCAAGATGTTCCTGTGGGTCCTCTAGTAACCTGGCATCATCCATCAATTGTGTATGATATTTAATTATGAGGGAACTGATCTCCTCGATGTCCGCCATAGTCCAACTGAAAACTTGCCGCCTATCTTGTAAGACTTTTAAAATAGCGTTCTCTTGCTCGAAGGCTAGAGAGGCTGATATGATAATGGGAAAAGTCTCATTCTCACCTATGTAAGCATATTTAAGGTGAGGCGGTAAGGACATTAGTTCGAGTTTCGGAGGCGAAAGAATCATTGCGGAATCTACCTCGAACTTAAAGGACTCCAACACAGGTTCGAAATCACTGCAAGCAACCGATTCGGATGGTTCGACTAACTCATCCAAAAATTCAAAAGACTCATATTCGGGCTGTGAGTCGTCGTCATCCGAAAAAGTGAAACATTCATAATTAACATCGGTTGTGTCAACGGTAGTAGGCTCAAGGAGGGACACACTAGTGGCGTCAAAACTGTTTTCATCAAATAGAAATCTTTCAAGCCCGCAGTCCTCCTGCGTGATTTCGTGAATAGAGCAAACTTCTCGTGTACTAGTTTTAGGTACGGGGGGCAGACTTCCCATCTTATAAATATTGAACTCACTAGACCTCTTTCCGAAGGATAGAGTCATGGAGCCATTGCGACAATTTATTACGGCATTGGAAGTGGCCAAAAATGGTCGACCAAGAATCACCGGAATTTGGTTTCTTGGGTTAGCAACAGGTTGTGTATCCATAACGATAAAATCAACGGGGAATATGAATTCCCCGACTTTGATCAACACATCCTCTAGTTGACCCCTTGGATGGGTGATTGATCGATCAGCCATTTGGAGAGTGCAACGAGTGGGTTTCAACTCTCCAACCCCTAATTGTTCGTACACGGAGTAGGGAATCAGGTTAACACTAGACCCAAGATCTAAAAGTGCTCGATTAATTTTCTTATCCCCAATTGTGATTGAAATCGTAGGACAGCCGGGGTCCTTTCGTTTTTGGGGTAAGGTTTGATGGTGGTTAATAGCATTGCTTACTGCACTAGCCACTAGCACTTTCTTGGGTACTTGAGATGCCTTTCTCTTCGAGGTGCATAAGCCCTTTAAGATTTTCGCGTATGAAGGGACTTGTTGGATAGCATCCAAGAGAGGTATATTTATGCTAACCTGCTTAAATATCTCCACAATCTTCTCCACTTGTGTATTTGGTTTATTAGGACTCAACCTGTTTGGGAATGGAGTGTTCTGAAAATTTGTTGAGTCAAAAGTCTGTGGAGTAGAATGTGGAGTAGGAACGGATCCCAGTGTGGATGTGTTCGTGTTGTGAGAAATGGATCCGTTCGAATCAGAAGAAGTAGAGCCGTGTGAAGGGTGGAGAATAGGCTCTAAAGAAAAAGGTGAAGAAGGAAGTGAAGAAAATGAAGAAGGGGAAGAAGAACCACCGGCGGGGATGTCATCACTAGTTCCCACATTATTTTGCAACTCTCTTCCGGATCTCAACGTGGTCACCGCATTTACATTGTGATTGTGATATGCGTTTTGTGTGTGACCGGAATTGGGCAATGGTTGAGATGGAAGCTTTCCCTTTTCTCTCTCGCTCAACGCAGCAGTTAATTGTGCAATTTGTGCCTCGATAGATTTGATACTTTGATCGTGTGAGGCATTGTTATTCATTAAAGATTGAATATAACTTTCAAATCTTGCTGCGGATTCTGTAGTTTGCTTAAGAAATGCATCTAGACTTTTTTCGAGCGAGATAACCTTATCATCATTTGGTTGAACCAAATTGTTCGTTTGATTTGTATAAGGTTGTTGTTGGAAAGGTTGCTGGTTTTGAGTTTGCGCGGGTGCTCGTTGTTGTTGTGGAGGAGGTCTTTGAAAATTATTATTACCTTGGAACTGTTGATTTGGGTGACTCCTCCACCCCTGATTGTATGCCGAAGAGTACGGATCGTTTCTTTGTCGTTGCTGAAATGCAGCATTGACTTGATCCTGTCCTTGAATAGGTGCATTATAAGGACACTCTTCGGTTAGATGTGATGGATTAGAACAACAAGCACAAACAGTTCGTGTGGGTAGAGTAGGGGCAGGAGAAGACGATGAGATTTTGGTCTCAATGGCTTCTAGCTTTTTCATAAGTGAGGCCATCTCGGCCTTCATAGCAATCGACATATCTATTTGATGTATGCCTGCCCTAGATTGACCAACTGAAGAAGATGATGTGGTCTTGGTACTCTCCCACTGAATTGTTTGCTCACTTAGGTCCTCAAGAAACTGCCAAGCTTCGTCGCTAGACTTGGAGAGAAAATGACCTTGACATATTGTTTCTAGCAACTGCTTCGTTGCTGCGTTCAATCCCTCGTATAATGTTTGGCAAAGTTGCCAACTTTCTATCCCATGATGAGGGCATTGAACAAGTAGGTCTTTAAATCTCTCGAAGCACTTCCAAAATGGTTCGGAAGGAAGCTGTGAAAATTGTATAATCTCGTTTCGGATTCTAGCAGTTTTGTGATGAGGATAGAACTTTTTCAGAAAAGCTCTCACAAACTCGTCCCAATTTCTAATGGAGTGTGATGCGGTGCTGTATAGCCACTTCTCGGCTAGGTCACATAAGGTAAAAGGAATGACCCTTAGCCTTATTGCGTCATCACTTAATTGGGTTGTCTTCATCATGGCGCAAACGTTTTGGAATTTATTAATGAAAATATATGCATCTTCGGATTCCAAACCATGAAACTTAGGTAGCATATTGATGAAGTGTGGTTTTATTTCAAAATTATCCCCATTCGCCGGTGGGGGTGAAAGACATGTAGGTAAAGAAGTGCGGACGGGGTAGAAGAGATCCTGGAGCGCAACTCGTGCGGGCGCTACAACAGGCGGAAGATTCGGGTTATTCGCACCTAACGGAGGTGGAATCATTCCCGTCGGTAAGGTATTGTTGGGGTTGTGTCCCGACATACCTTCGAAAGAAGAATTTGAAGGTGGAGGTAAGGAAATGGACGGAATGTCGACGAAGGGCTCGTCGAAGGGTTCGTTGGTCGGTACCAACGAAACACGGACTAATCGGGCGTTAGTATCCCTAGTCCAAAATGACATACACTAAAAGGGGTAGTGTAGTCAGAAAAAATAGAAAAACAGAATGTGGGGGTAAGATAACGTCAATGAAGGAGAATTGGTGGAAGTGAGGTGCAAGTTTTCTTAGCGGCAAGTTGCAAGTTTTGAAAAGATTTTTCTTTATTTTTTTTTTATTGGAGAGTTTTGCAAGAAGGTTTTAGAAAATGGGACTCGTGACACAAATGTATCAACCACACATGCACAATCAGACCTAGATCTAGGGTTGCCTAGGTCTGCTAGACAGCTCCTAACTAGGGCTAGAAATAAGACCTCAAACCGCCTCTTCACGGACAAATACGGCCAGGTAAGTGGGAAGGAACCACCACTACAGTGGGCCTAATTAATAACCACTAGCCTAGACACCGCAAAGTCGGTTAGGATAAACGGCCGATGCCTATACTAGTCCTTTTCCTATTGAGCTCGATGTCCTTAGGTCTGAGTCTAATCTTTTCTTATTAATTGTGGTCGACGCAAAATGCTTTAGGTGTTTTCTGGGGTCCTGGGAAGGGTGATGAAATCCCCACCCAATCTGAGTTTGGTCAATTAGCCCCTTAGAGTCCGGTTAAATTATGCAAAACAAATAAAATTTCACTTGCAATCAATTTTTAGCGCGGCGCAAAGAAACCTGCAAAAAATCTGTTATTTAGAAGGGGGAGAAAGACTCTTTACGCAAAGAATTCCTGCAGAAAACTTTTTACAGAGAGATATATTGTAGGTTGCAGAGGGGAAGAAAAGAGAACAAACCCACTAATTTTGAACTGCTGACGTGGCCAAGTTGCGGCGGAAACGCGGTCAGGGACCCCTAATGCGGCGGAAACGCGGCTAAGTGAGGGGATCAGGTTCTGGAAAAAATTCTGTGGTTCTGTACATTCAATTCCTCTCTGTTCTTCTGTACCAATTTTTGTTTTGCCCTCTGTAAATTTCCAGATCCTCAATTCTTTGCTGTTCCTGCAAGATTCAAAAGATACACCCTTCAAACAGATCAAATTTGATAATTTTTTTTATTATTTTTATATTTTCAGATTTTTATAATTTTTAAAATTTATATCAACCCGAAAATTCATAAAAAGAAAGATTACGCCGTCCCCGGCAACGGCGTCATTTGATTAGTGTCAAAAATATAAGTTTACCGCAATCAGAAACGGCGTCGTTTCGCAGCTAGCCGGTGAGTACGGGTCGATCCACAGAGACGGGTAAATTCCTTTTATGTGTTTTAACGAGTTGATTCAAAATGTCGTTTTGATTGGTTTATAAAAATCTATAAAAACTGGATCTAATTAATCTAATTAAAAGTCTTGCTAGGGTTAGGCTTAGGGGAAGTTTTGGAGATTAACGTTTTTCTTCACCGCTTTCAATGCCTACTTTTTTTAGATCTATTAGATGTTACGATAATTATCAATAAAGTGGATCCAAATCTTTTGGGAAGATGTTTCTTCCTCTAGATTTGTATCCTTCCTTTGTTGATAATTACCCTAACCCCCATGGAAAACGCGCGCAACCGGCCCTTTATACTACGGTTCACCGTTACCTCTAGGGTAGGGTGCCGTAGGGAGCGGTTGTGCGCGTATGCATGGAGTTCTAACTCTTAAGTGAAGGTGGCATTGAAAGGGGTGAGAGATCTCATCTCTCAACCCTTTCCCTAAGGCTAACCCTAACAAGCGAGGAGACTACTCGCTCATTAGAGGATGATAAAATATACTAGAAAATAAAAGCAAGGAAATAAAATTACCTACTGATTTGATGGCTCCCTCCAAGTAGAAGACAGAATAGATCTGAATATAATTCTCAGAAATTCTGAATTTTATTTATTGAAAAGAGGCATAGGGTTTTACAATTTTGAGATTACAATTTATAAGTAAACAGGAGAATTAGGGTTTCAGAGTCTCGCACATGCGCAATTACTGATTTGACCTCTAAAAATCCCAACACCCGAACCGTCGCGGCAACAGAAGAAAAATCCACCGACACGGGCATTAGACGGCCGCGGATCCGCGGCATTGGTTGGCTTGGGCCGCGGATCCGCGGCCCTTTGGTGGTCTTGGGCCGCCAAACTTTTGGGCTTTCTTCAGTGGTTCTTGGGCTCTGTATTTTTATATGTATTTTCTCTGTTGGGCTTCTGGGTCTTCTCCAGATCTTCAGTGAAAACTTGTTCGTATCTTTTGACCGTTCACTTGACATTTTGGACCTTGTACTGTTCTTCGTCTAGGCTTGACTAGGATCCGTCTAATAGTTGGTCAAAAGTCCATTTTTCTGTTGTTTTGTGTCTTTTTCACTGTATTTGCTCCAGAAACATGTATCCTGTAATATGCAACAAACGTGCGTCAAGAGTACTTGTTTATTTATAAAAAGGATAAGAATAGAGGAATGATAAATGCAATATTATGGTCTGAACAAATACCCCCAAACTTACCTTTTGCTCGTCCTCGAGCAAACTTATTATTTATTCACTAAAATCCTAACCGCACTTTCGCAGGGAAACGCGATTGCACTGAGCACGTGCAACAAGCCGTTAAACCTCTAGGTGTCCCTAGTAGGAGGAGTGTTGTCTCCTGAGGGTTTTCAGCGGATTACACCCACAAAATCCTATCAACTCGGCCCATTGATTTTTGTTCTCCAATTAGGTTTTCTAACAAGGAATTCTATTATCTTTTGACTCGCAAATTATCCACCCATATTTTTCACGCTTCCTCATCATTTAACTTAAGATTATATATGTTATGTAGACTTACTTAGCTTTCGGCATTTCTTAAGTTTTCCTTCTAGGGTTCCATCTCCACTTAGGAATTTTTATCAACTCTATTAAAGATACAAGTTCTATTCTTCACTCCTTTCTCTCATCTAAACACCAATCACATACCCCTAAGTGTGTGTATAAGTCACCCCTACACTTGGAAATTCAAATTAAGCAATCAACCCCTTGTCCGTTGTCCAAAGTACTAATTAGTTGGTGAATTTAAATGAAATTTGCTTACACATCCTTCATGCGACCGTTAATACTTCTTGAGGTACCAACGACCGATTACAAAATGCGTTTGCACTTTAAAGCGTACTTCCTAGTCTTTGCAACACCCAAGGCTTTAGCAGTGACTCCCAAACCAGTTGGTCTAAGGCACTAGGTGATGAAACACCCTCGCTAAATATTTTTCTATTTTTACAGCCTTAAGTAATCACAAAAACCAGTGTCCATTTTTTTCTTTATTCACTTTTTTTTCTTTTTATTTTCATTGTACTAAGGACTTTAGACAAGAGCATTTCAAGGTCTCTTCTACTATTCCAAGTTTCAATGTGCGTGAATGTGCAAATTGTAGGGTATACATTTTCAGAATTTAGACTTAAGCTAGGAACTATTTTTCAAACTTATACTCTAATAAGAACATCAATACTCTTCCCTTGTTTCGACTTATCCCAAAAAGTGAACCCAAAATTTGCCTATTTCTAAATAAACTACAAGGCATATACTTTCTACCGTTAAACTTTAAGGAATGTTATCTTTAGGGTTTTTAATTCACTAAGTCTAAGATCTAGTTGTTCCTAGCCAGTTAACCTATTTGTCAAACTCAAGTCAATTAGCCAAAATTGAATACAATAATTTTTATAATTTTTGAAATTTTTAAATTTTTATGGGTTTTTCAAATAAATATGCAAATGCAAAAATATGTACAAATGAATGCGAAGGAAGAAAACGTACCGAGCATACCCCCAAACTTGAACTTGACAGTGTCCTCACTGTCATGCTAAACCAAGAGGGTCAAAATACCGATACTCCCCTGTTTATTTATTTATAATTTTTTATTGTTAAGAAAAACAAATATATATACAGAAAGCCCCTCCCCCAAACTTCATTTAAACTATGTTAGACATTACTGCCAAACTTTGCATCGGCCAAAAGTCAACACCAACCAGTTGAAAAATTTATCAGTAAAGAATATTGGTTGGTGGAAAAATAAGTTGTGGTGGTCCGCAAAGAATTGGGGAAGATAGAAGTAGTGGTATGGGAGGTGTGGAGGTAAATATACAGGTGATGGTGATGAATCGAAACGAGAATGTAAATGATCAGCAATCAGTGGAGTATTGGCATTCTCGTAGCTTATTAAAAGAAATGGGGGTATTTCAACTTCTAAGGGAGGAGGTTGACTCACCACAATACCCCCAAGATGTTCCTGTGGGTCCTCTAGTGACCTGGCATCATCCATCAATTGTGTATGATATTTAATTATGAGGGAACTGATCTCCTCGATGTCCGCCATAGTCCAACTGAAAACTTGCCGCCTATCTTGTAAGACTTTTAAAATAGCGTTCTCTTGCTCGAAGGCTAGAGAGGCTGATATGATAATGGGAAAAGTCTCATTCTCACCTATGTAAGCATATTTAAGGTGAGGCGGTAAGGACATTAGTTCGAGTTTCGGAGGCGAAAGAATCATTGCGGAATCTACCTCGAACTTAAAGGACTCCAACACAGGTTCGAAATCACTGCAAGCAACCGATTCGGATGGTTCGACTAACTCATCCAAAAATTCAAAAGACTCATATTCGGGCTGTGAGTCTTCGTCATCCGAAAAAGTGAAACATTCATAATTAACATCGGTTGTGTCAACGGTAGTAGGCTCAAGGAGGGACACACTAGTGGCGTCAAAACTGTTTTCATCAAATAGAAATCTTTCAAGCCCGCAGTCCTCCTGCGTGATTTCGTGAATAGAGCAAACTTCTCGTGTACTAGTTTTAGGTACGGGGGGCAGACTTCCCATCTTATAAATATTGAACTCACTAGACCTCTTTCCGAAGGATAGAGTCATGGAGCCATTGCGACAATTTATTACGGCATTGGAAGTGGCCAAAAATGGTCGACCAAGAATCACCGGAATTTGGTTTCTTGGGTTAGCAACAGGTTGTGTATCCATAACGATAAAATCAACGGGGAATATGAATTCCCCGACTTTGATCAACACATCCTCTAGTTGACCCCTTGGATGGGTGATTGATCGATCAGCCATTTGGAGAGTGCAACGAGTGGGTTTCAACTCTCCAACCCCTAATTGTTCGTACACGGAGTAGGGAATCAGGTTAACACTAGACCCAAGATCTAAAAGTGCTCGATTAATTTTCTTATCCCCAATTGTGATTGAAATCGTAGGACAGCCGGGGTCCTTTCGTTTTTGGGGTAAGGTTTGATGGTGGTTAATAGCATTGCTTACTGCACTAGCCACTAGCACTTTCTTGGGTACTTGAGATGCCTTTCTCTTCGAGGTGCATAAGCCCTTTAAGATTTTCGCGTATGAAGGGACTTGTTGGATAGCATCCAAGAGAGGTATATTTATGCTAACCTGCTTAAATATCTCCACAATCTTCTCCACTTGTGTATTTGGTTTATTAGGACTCAACCTGTTTGGGAATGGAGTGTTCTGAAAATTTGTTGAGTCAAAAGTCTGTGAAGTAGAATGTGGAGTAGGAACGGATCCCAGTGTGGATGTGTTCGTGTTGTGAGAAATGGATCCGTTCGAATCAGAAGAAGTAGAGCCGTGTGAAGGGTGGAGAATAGGCTCTAAAGAAAAAGGTGAAGAAGGAAGTGAAGAAAATGAAGAAGGGGAAGAAGAACCACCGGCGGGGATGTCATCACTAGTTCCCACATTATTTTGCAACTCTCTTCCGGATCTCAACGTGGTCACCGCATTTACATTGTGATTGTGATATGCGTTTTGTGTGTGACCGGAATTGGGCAATGGTTGAGATGGAAGCTTTCCCTTTTCTCTCTCGCTCAACGCAGCAGTTAATTGTGCAATTTGTGCCTCGATAGATTTGATACTTTGATCGTGTGAGGCATTGTTATTCATTAAAGATTGAATATAACTTTCAAATCTTGCTGCGGATTCTGTAGTTTGCTTAAGAAATGCATCTAGACTTTTTTCGAGCGAGATAACCTTATCATCATTTGGTTGAACCAAATTGTTCGTTTGATTTGTATAAGGTTGTTGTTGGAAAGGTTGCTGGTTTTGAGTTTGCGCGGGTGCTCGTTGTTGTTGTGGAGGAGGTCTTTGAAAATTATTATTACCTTGGAACTGTTGATTTGGGTGACTCCTCCACCCCTGATTGTATGCCGAAGAGTACGGATCGTTTCTTTGTCGTTGCTGAAATGCAGCATTGACTTGATCCTGTCCTTGAATAGGTGCATTATAAGGACACTCTTCGGTTAGATGTGATGGATTAGAACAACAAGCACAAACAGTTCGTGTGGGTAGAGTAGGGGCAGGAGAAGACGATGAGATTTTGGTCTCAATGGCTTCTAGCTTTTTCATAAGTGAGGCCATCTCGGCCTTCATAGCAATCGACATATCTATTTGATGTATGCCTGCCCTAGATTGACCAACTGAAGAAGATGATGTGGTCTTGGTACTCTCCCACTGAATTGTTTGCTCACTTAGGTCCTCAAGAAACTGCCAAGCTTCGTCACTAGACTTGGAGAGAAAATGACCTTGACATATTGTTTCTAGCAACTGCTTCGTTGCTGCGTTCAATCCCTCGTATAATGTTTGGCAAAGTTGCCAACTTTCTATCCCATGATGAGGGCATTGAACAAGTAGGTCTTTAAATCTCTCGAAGCACTTCCAAAATGGTTCGGAAGGAAGCTGTGAAAATTGTATAATCTCGTTTCGGATTCTAGCAGTTTTGTGATGAGGATGGAACTTTTTCAGAAAAGCTCTCACAAACTCGTCCCAATTTCTAATGGAGTGTGATGCGGTGCTGTATAGCCACTTCTCGGCTAGGTCACATAAGGTAAAAGGAATGACCCTTAGCCTTATTGCGTCATCACTTAATTGGGTTGTCTTCATCATGGCGCAAACGTTTTGGAATTTATTAATGAAAATATATGCATCTTCGGATTCCAAACCATGAAACTTAGGTAGCATATTGATGAAGTGTGGTTTTATTTCAAAATTATCCCCATTCGCCGGTGGGGGTGAAAGACATGTAGGTAAAGAAGTGCGGACGGGGTAGAAGAGATCCTGGAGCGCAACTCGTGCGGGCGCTACAACAGGCGGAAGATTCGGGTTATTCGCACCTAACGGAGGTGGAATCATTCCCGTCGGTAAGGTATTGTTGGGGTTGTGTCCCGACATACCTTCGAAAGAAGAATTTGAAGGTGGAGGTAAGGAAATGGACGGAATGTCGACGAAGGGCTCGTCGAAGGGTTCGTTGGTCGGTACCAACGAAACACGGACTAATCGGGCGTTAGTATCCCTAGTCCAAAATGACATACACTAAAAGGGGTAGTGTAGTCAGAAAAAATAGAAAAACAGAATGTGGGGGTAAGATAACGTCAATGAAGGAGAATTGGTGGAAGTGAGGTGCAAGTTTTCTTAGCGGCAAGTTGCAAGTTTTGAAAAGATTTTTCTTTATTTTTTTTTTTATTGGAGAGTTTTGCAAGAAGGTTTTAGAAAATGGGACTCGTGACACAAATGTATCAACCACACATGCACAATCAGACCTAGATCTAGGGTTGCCTAGGTCTGCTAGACAGCTCCTAACTAGGGCTAGAAATAAGACCTCAAACCGCCTCTTCACGGACAAATACGGCCAGGTAAGTGGGAAGGAACCACCACTACAGTGGGCCTAATTAATAACCACTAGCCTAGACACCGCAAAGTCGGTTAGGATAAACGGCCGATGCCTATACTAGTCCTTTTCCTATTGAGCTCGATGTCCTTAGGTCTGAGTCTAATCTTTTCTTATTAATTGTGGTCGATGCAAAATGCTTTAGGTGTTTTCTGGGGTCCTGGGAAGGGTGATGAAATCCCCACCCAATCTGAGTTTGGTCAATTAGCCCCTTAGAGTCCGGTTAAATTATGCAAAACAAATAAAATTTCACTTGCAATCAATTTTTAGCGCGGCGCAAAGAAACCTGCAAAAAATCTGTTATTTAGAAGGGGGAGAAAGACTCTTTACGCAAAGAATTCCTGCAGAAAACTTTTTACAGAGAGATATATTGTAGGTTGCAGAGGGGAAGAAAAGAGAACAAACCCACTAATTTTGAACTGCTGACGTGGCCAAGTTGCGGCGGAAACGCGGTCAGGGACCCCTAATGCGGCGGAAACGCGGCTAAGTGAGGGGATCAGGTTCTGGAAAAAATTCTGTGGTTCTGTACATTCAATTCCTCTCTGTTCTTCTGTACCAATTTTTGTTTTGCCCTCTGTAAATTTCCAGATCCTCAATTCTTTGCTGTTCCTGCAAGATTCAAAAGATACACCCTTCAAACAGATCAAATTTGATAATTTTTTTTATTATTTTTATATTTTCAGATTTTTATAATTTTTAAAATTTATATCAACCCGAAAATTCATAAAAAGAAAGATTACGCCGTCCCTGGCAACGGCGTCATTTGATTAGTGTCAAAAATATAAGTTTACCGCAATCAGAAACGGCGTCGTTTCGCAGCTAGCCGGTGAGTACGGGTCGATCCACAGAGACGGGTAAATTCCTTTTATGTGTTTTAACGAGTTGATTCAAAATGTCGTTTTGATTGGTTTATAAAAATCTATAAAAACTGGATCTAATTAATCTAATTAAAAGTCTTGCTAGGGTTAGGCTTAGGGGAAGTTTTGGAGATTAACGTTTTTCTTCACCGCTTTCAATGCCTACTTTTTTTAGATCTATTAGATGTTACGATAATTATCAATAAAGTGGATCCAAATCTTTTGGGAAGATGTTTCTTCCTCTAGATTTGTATCCTTCCTTTGTTGATAATTACCCTAACCCCCATGGAAAACGCGCGCAACCGGCCCTTTATACTACGGTTCACCGTTACCTCTAGGGTAGGGTGCCGTAGGGAGCGGTTGTGCGCGTATGCATGGAGTTCTAACTCTTAAGTGAAGGTGGCATTGAAAGGGGTGAGAGATCTCATCTCTCAACCCTTTCCCTAAGGCTAACCCTAACAAGCGAGGAGACTACTCGCTCATTAGAGGATGATAAAATATACTAGAAAATAAAAGCAAGGAAATAAAATTACCTACTGATTTGATGGCTCCCTCCAAGTAGAAGACAGAATAGATCTGAATATAATTCTCAGAAATTTTGAATTTTATTTATTGAAAAGAGGCATAGGGTTTTACAATTTTGAGATTACAATTTATAAGTAAACAGGAGAATTAGGGTTTCAGAGTCTCGCACATGCGCAATTACTGATTTGACCTCTAAAAATCCCAACACCCGAACCGTCGCGGCAACAGAAGAAAAATCCACCGACACGGGCATTAGACGGCCGCGGATCCGCGGCATTGGTTGGCTTGGACCGCGGATCCGCGGCCCTTTGGTGGTCTTGGGCCGCCAAACTTTTGGGCTTTCTTCAGTGGTTCTTGGGCTCTGTATTTTTATATGTATTTTCTCTGTTGGGCTTCTGGGTCTTCTCCAGATCTTCAGTGAAAACTTGTTCGTATCTTTTGACCGTTCACTTGACATTTTGGACCTTGTACTGTTCTTCGTCTAGGCTTGACTAGGATCCGTCTAATAGTTGGTCAAAAGTCCATTTTTCTGTTGTTTTGTGTCTTTTTCACTGTATTTGCTCCAGAAACATGTATCCTGTAATATGCAACAAACGTGCGTCAAGAGTACCTGTTTATTTATAAAAAGGATAAGAATAGAGGAATGATAAATGCAATATTATGGTCTGAACAAATACCCCCAAACTTACCTTTTGCTCGTCCTCGAGCAAACTTATTATTTATTCACTAAAATCCTAACCGCACTTTCGCAGGGAAACGCGATTGCACTGAGCACGTGCAACAAGCCGTTAAACCTCTAGGTGTCCCTAGTAGGAGGAGTGTTGTCTCCTGAGGGTTTTCAGCGGATTACACCCACAAAATCCTATCAACTCGGCCCATTGATTTTTGTTCTCCAATTAGGTTTTCTAACAAGGAATTCTATTATCTTTTGACTCGCAAATTATCCACCCATATTTTTCACGCTTCCTCATCATTTAACTTAAGATTATATATGTTATGTAGACTTACTTAGCTTTCGGCATTTCTTAAGTTTTCCTTCTAGGGTTCCATCTCCACTTAGGAATTTTTATCAACTCTATTAAAGATACAAGTTCTATTCTTCACTCCTTTCTCTCATCTAAACACCAATCACATACCCCTAAGTGTGTGTATAAGTCACCCCTACACTTGGAAATTCAAATTAAGCAATCAACCCCTTGTCCGTTGTCCAAAGTACTAATTAGTTGGTGAATTTAAATGAAATTTGCTTACACATCCTTCATGCGACCGTTAATACTTCTTGAGGTACCAACGACCGATTACAAAATGCGTTTGCACTTTAAAGCGTACTTCCTAGTCTTTGCAACACCCAAGGCTTTAGCAGTGACTCCCAAACCAGTTGGTCTAAGGCACTAGGTGATGAAACACCCTCGCTAAATATTTTTCTATTTTTACAGCCTTAAGTAATCACAAAAACCAGTGTCCATTTTTTTCTTTATTCACTTTTTTTTCTTTTTATTTTCATTGTACTAAGGACTTTAGACAAGAGCATTTCAAGGTCTCTTCTACTATTCCAAGTTTCAATGTGCGTGAATGTGCAAATTGTAGGGTATACATTTTCAGAATTTAGACTTAAGTTAGGAACTATTTTTCAAACTTATACTCTAATAAGAACATCAATACTCTTCCCTTGTTTCGACTTATCCCAAAAAGTGAACCCAAAATTTGCCTATTTCTAAATAAACTACAAGGCATATACTTTCTACCGTTAAACTTTAAGGAATGTTATCTTTAGGGTTTTTAATTCACTAAGTCTAAGATCTAGTTGTTCCTAGCCAGTTAACCTATTTGTCAAACTCAAGTCAATTAGCCAAAATTGAATACAATAATTTTTATAATTTTTGAAATTTTTAAATTTTTATAGGTTTTTCAAATAAATATGCAAATGCAAAAATATGTACAAATGAATGCGAAGGAAGAAAACGTACCGAGCATACCCCCAAACTTGAACTTGACAGTGTCCTCACTGTCATGCTAAACCAAGAGGGTCAAAATACCGATACTCCCCTGTTTATTTATTTATAATTTTTTATTGTTAAGAAAAACAAATATATATACAGAAAGCCCCTCCCCCAAACTTCATTTAAACTATGTTAGACATTACTGCCAAACTTTGCATCGGCCAAAAGTCAACACCAACCAGTTGAAAAATTTATCAGTAAAGAATATTGGTTGGTGGAAAAATAAGTTGTGGTGGTCCGCAAAGAATTGGGGAAGATAGAAGTAGTGGTATGGGAGGTGTGGAGGTAAATATACAGGTGATGGTGATGAATCGAAACGAGAATGTAAATGATCAGCAATCAGTGGAGTATTGGCATTCTCGTAGCTTATTAAAAGAAATGGGGGTATTTCAACTTCTAAGGGAGGAGGTTGACTCACCACAATACCCCCAAGATGTTCCTGTGGGTCCTCTAGTAACCTGGCATCATCCATCAATTGTGTATGATATTTAATTATGAGGGAACTGATCTCCTCGATGTCCGCCATAGTCCAACTGAAAACTTGCCGCCTATCTTGTAAGACTTTTAAAATAGCGTTCTCTTGCTCGAAGGCTAGAGAGGCTGATATGATAATGGGAAAAGTCTCATTCTCACCTATGTAAGCATATTTAAGGTGAGGCGGTAAGGACATTAGTTCGAGTTTCGGAGGCGAAAGAATCATTGCGGAATCTACCTCGAACTTAAAGGACTCCAACACAGGTTCGAAATCACTGCAAGCAACCGATTCGGATGGTTCGACTAACTCATCCAAAAATTCAAAAGACTCATATTCGGGCTGTGAGTCGTCGTCATCCGAAAAAGTGAAACATTCATAATTAACATCGGTTGTGTCAACGGTAGTAGGCTCAAGGAGGGACACACTAGTGGCGTCAAAACTGTTTTCATCAAATAGAAATCTTTCAAGCCCGCAGTCCTCCTGCGTGATTTCGTGAATAGAGCAAACTTCTCGTGTACTAGTTTTAGGTACGGGGGGCAGACTTCCCATCTTATAAATATTGAACTCACTAGACCTCTTTCCGAAGGATAGAGTTATGGAGCCATTGCGACAATTTATTACGGCATTGGAAGTGGCCAAAAATGGTCGACCAAGAATCACCGGAATTTGGTTTCTTGGGTTAGCAACAGGTTGTGTATCCATAACGATAAAATCAACGGGGAATATGAATTCCCCGACTTTGATCAACACATCCTCTAGTTGACCCCTTGGATGGGTGATTGATCGATCAGCCATTTGGAGAGTGCAACGAGTGGGTTTCAACTCTCCAACCCCTAATTGTTCGTACACGGAGTAGGGAATCAGGTTAACACTAGACCCAAGATCTAAAAGTGCTCGATTAATTTTCTTATCCCCAATTGTGATTGAAATCGTAGGACAGCCGGGGTCCTTTCGTTTTTGGGGTAAGGTTTGATGGTGGTTAATAGCATTGCTTACTGCACTAGCCACTAGCACTTTCTTGGGTACTTGAGATGCCTTTCTCTTCGAGGTGCATAAGCCCTTTAAGATTTTCGCGTATGAAGGGACTTGTTGGATAGCATCCAAGAGAGGTATATTTATGCTAACCTGCTTAAATATCTCCACAATCTTCTCCACTTGTGTATTTGGTTTATTAGGACTCAACCTGTTTGGGAATGGAGTGTTCTGAAAATTTGTTGAGTCAAAAGTCTGTGGAGTAGAATGTGGAGTAGGAACGGATCCCAGTGTGGATGTGTTCGTGTTGTGAGAAATGGATCCGTTCGAATCAGAAGAAGTAGAGCCGTGTGAAGGGTGGAGAATAGGCTCTAAAGAAAAAGGTGAAGAAGGAAGTGAAGAAAATGAAGAAGGGGAAGAAGAACCACCGGCGGGGATGTCATCACTAGTTCCCACATTATTTTGCAACTCTCTTCCGGATCTCAACGTGGTCACCGCATTTACATTGTGATTGTGATATGCGTTTTGTGTGTGACCGGAATTGGGCAATGGTTGAGATGGAAGCTTTCCCTTTTCTCTCTCGCTCAACGCAGCAGTTAATTGTGCAATTTGTGCCTCGATAGATTTGATACTTTGATCGTGTGAGGCATTGTTATTCATTAAAGATTGAATATAACTTTCAAATCTTGCTGCGGATTCTGTAGTTTGCTTAAGAAATGCATCTAGACTTTTTTCGAGCGAGATAACCTTATCATCATTTGGTTGAACCAAATTGTTCGTTTGATTTGTATAAGGTTGTTGTTGGAAAGGTTGCTGGTTTTGAGTTTGCGCGGGTGCTCGTTGTTGTTGTGGAGGAGGTCTTTGAAAATTATTATTACCTTGGAACTGTTGATTTGGGTGACTCCTCCACCCCTGATTGTATGCCGAAGAGTACGGATCGTTTCTTTGTCGTTGCTGAAATGCAGCATTGACTTGATCCTGTCCTTGAATAGGTGCATTATAAGGACACTCTTCGGTTAGATGTGATGGATTAGAACAACAAGCACAAACAGTTCGTGTGGGTAGAGTAGGGGCAGGAGAAGACGATGAGATTTTGGTCTCAATGGCTTCTAGCTTTTTCATAAGTGAGGCCATCTCGGCCTTCATAGCAATCGACATATCTATTTGATGTATGCCTGCCCTAGATTGACCAACTGAAGAAGATGATGTGGTCTTGGTACTCTCCCACTGAATTGTTTGCTCACTTAGGTCCTCAAGAAACTGCCAAGCTTCGTCGCTAGACTTGGAGAGAAAATGACCTTGACATATTGTTTCTAGCAACTGCTTCGTTGCTGCGTTCAATCCCTCGTATAATGTTTGGCAAAGTTGCCAACTTTCTATCCCATGATGAGGGCATTGAACAAGTAGGTCTTTAAATCTCTCGAAGCACTTCCAAAATGGTTCGGAAGGAAGCTGTGAAAATTGTATAATCTCGTTTCGGATTCTAGCAGTTTTGTGATGAGGATAGAACTTTTTCAGAAAAGCTCTCACAAACTCGTCCCAATTTCTAATGGAGTGTGATGCGGTGCTGTATAGCCACTTCTCGGCTAGGTCACATAAGGTAAAAGGAATGACCCTTAGCCTTATTGCGTCATCACTTAATTGGGTTGTCTTCATCATGGCGCAAACGTTTTGGAATTTATTAATGAAAATATATGCATCTTCGGATTCCAAACCATGAAACTTAGGTAGCATATTGATGAAGTGTGGTTTTATTTCAAAATTATCCCCATTCGCCGGTGGGGGTGAAAGACATGTAGGTAAAGAAGTGCGGACGGGGTAGAAGAGATCCTGGAGCGCAACTCGTGCGGGCGCTACAACAGGCGGAAGATTCGGGTTATTCGCACCTAACGGAGGTGGAATCATTCCCGTCGGTAAGGTATTGTTGGGGTTGTGTCCCGACATACCTTCGAAAGAAGAATTTGAAGGTGGAGGTAAGGAAATGGACGGAATGTCGACGAAGGGCTCGTCGAAGGGTTCGTTGGTCGGTACCAACGAAACACGGACTAATCGGGCGTTAGTATCCCTAGTCCAAAATGACATACACTAAAAGGGGTAGTGTAGTCAGAAAAAATAGAAAAACAGAATGTGGGGGTAAGATAACGTCAATGAAGGAGAATTGGTGGAAGTGAGGTGCAAGTTTTCTTAGCGGCAAGTTGCAAGTTTTGAAAAGATTTTTCTTTATTTTTTTTTTATTGGAGAGTTTTGCAAGAAGGTTTTAGAAAATGGGACTCGTGACACAAATGTATCAACCACACATGCACAATCAGACCTAGATCTAGGGTTGCCTAGGTCTGCTAGACAGCTCCTAACTAGGGCTAGAAATAAGACCTCAAACCGCCTCTTCACGGACAAATACGGCCAGGTAAGTGGGAAGGAACCACCACTACAGTGGGCCTAATTAATAACCACTAGCCTAGACACCGCAAAGTCGGTTAGGATAAACGGCCGATGCCTATACTAGTCCTTTTCCTATTGAGCTCGATGTCCTTAGGTCTGAGTCTAATCTTTTCTTATTAATTGTGGTCGATGCAAAATGCTTTAGGTGTTTTCTGGGGTCCTGGGAAGGGTGATGAAATCCCCACCCAATCTGAGTTTGGTCAATTAGCCCCTTAGAGTCCGGTTAAATTATGCAAAACAAATAAAATTTCACTTGCAATCAATTTTTAGCGCGGCGCAAAGAAACCTGCAAAAAATCTGTTATTTAGAAGGGGGAGAAAGACTCTTTACGCAAAGAATTCCTGCAGAAAACTTTTTACAGAGAGATATATTGTAGGTTGCAGAGGGGAAGAAAAGAGAACAAACCCACTAATTTTGAACTGCTGACGTGGCCAAGTTGCGGCGGAAACGCGGTCAGGGACCCCTAATGCGGCGGAAACGCGGCTAAGTGAGGGGATCAGGTTCTGGAAAAAATTCTGTGGTTCTGTACATTCAATTCCTCTCTGTTCTTCTGTACCAATTTTTGTTTTGCCCTCTGTAAATTTCCAGATCCTCAATTCTTTGCTGTTCCTGCAAGATTCAAAAGATACACCCTTCAAACAGATCAAATTTGATAATTTTTTTTATTATTTTTATATTTTCAGATTTTTATAATTTTTAAAATTTATATCAACCCGAAAATTCACAAAAAGAAAGATTACGCCGTCCCCGGCAACGGCGCCATTTGATTAGTGTCAAAAATATAAGTTTACCGCAATCAGAAACGGCGTCGCTTCGCAGCTAGCCGGTGAGTACGGGTCGATCCACAGAGACGGGTAAATTCCTTTTATGTGTTTTAACGAGTTGATTCAAAATGTCGTTTTGATTGGTTTATAAAAATCTATAAAAACTGGATCTAATTAATCTAATTAAAAGTCTTGCTAGGGTTAGGCTTAGGGGAAGTTTTGGAGATTAACGTTTTTCTTCACCGCTTTCAATGCCTACTTTTTTTAGATCTATTAGATATTACGATAATTATCAATAAAGTGGATCCAAATCTTTTGGGAAGATGTTTCTTCCTCTAGATTTGTATCCTTCCTTTGTTGATAATTACCCTAACCCCCATGGAAAACGCGCGCAACCGGCCCTTTATACTACGGTTCACCGTTACCTCTAGGGTAGGGTGCCGTAGGGAGCGGTTGTGCGCGTATGCATGGAGTTCTAACTCTTAAGTGAAGGTGGCATTGAAAGGGGTGAGAGATCTCATCTCTCAACCATTTCCCTAAGGCTAACCCTAACAAGCGAGGAGACTACTCGCTCATTAGAGGATGATAAAATATACTAGAAAATAAAAGCAAGGAAATAAAATTACCTACTGATTTGATGGCTCCCTCCAAGTAGAAGACAGAATAGATCTGAATATAATTCTCAGAAATTCTGAATTTTATTTATTGAAAAGAGGCATAGGGTTTTACAATTTTGATATTACAATTTATAAGTAAACAGGAGAATTAGGGTTTCAGAGTCTCGCACATGCGCAATTACTGATTTGACCTCTAAAAATCCCAACACCCGAACCGTCGCGGCAACAGAAGAAAAATCCACCGACACGGGCGTTAGACGGCCGCGGATCCGCGGCATTGGTTGGCTTGGGCCGCGGATCCGCGGCCCTTTGGTGGTCTTGGGCCGCCAAACTTTTGGGCTTTCTTCAGTGGTTCTTGGGCTCTGTATTTTTATATGTATTTTCTCTGTTGGGCTTCTGGGTCTTCTCCAGATCTTCAGTGAAAACTTGTTCGTATCTTTTGACCGTTCACTTGACATTTTGGACCTTGTACTGTTCTTCGTCTAGGCTTGACTAGGATCCGTCTAATAGTTGGTCAAAAGTCCATTTTTCTGTTGTTTTGTGTTTTTTTCACTGTATTTGCTCCAGAAACATGTATCCTGTAATATGCAACAAACGTGCGTCAAGAGTACCTGTTTATTTATAAAAAGGATAAAAATAGAGGAATGATAAATGCAATATTATGGTCTGAACAAATACCCCCAAACTTACCTTTTGCTCGTCCTCGAGCAAACTTATTATTTATTCACTAAAATCCTAACCGCACTTTCGCAGGGAAACGCGATTGCACTGAGCACGTGCAACAAGCCGTTAAACCTCTAGGTGTCCCTAATAGGAGGAGTGTTGTCTCCTGAGGGTTTTCAGCGGAGTACACCCACAAAATTCTATCAACTCGGCCCATTGATTTTTGTTCTCCAATTAGGTTTTCTAACAAGGAATTCTATTATCTTTTGACTCGCAAATTATCCACCCATATTTTTCACGCTTCCTCATCATTTAACTTAAGATTATATATGTTATGTAGACTTACTTAGCTTTCGGCATTTCTTAAGTTTTCCTTCTAGGGTTCCATCTCCACTTAGGAATTTTTATCAACTCTATTAAAGATACAAGTTCTATTCTTCACTCCTTTCTCTCATCTAAACACCAATCACATACCCCTACGTGTGTGTATAAGTCACCCCTACACTTGGAAATTCAAATTAAGCAATCAACCCCTTGTCCGTTGTCCAAAGTACTAATTAGTTGGTGAATTTAAATGAAATTTGCTTACACATCTTTCATGCGACCGTTAATACTTCTTGAGGTACCAACGACCGATTACAAAATGCGTTTGCACTTTAAAGCGTACTTCCTAGTCTTTGCAACACCCAAGGCTTTAGCAGTGACTCCCAAACCAGTTGGTCTAAGGCACTAGGTGATGAAGCACCCTCGCTAAATATTTTTCTATTTTTACAGCCTTAAGTAATCACAAAAACCAGTGTCCATTTTTTTCTTTACTCACTTTTTTTTCTTTTTATTTTCATTGTACTAAGGACTTTAGACAAGAGCATTTCAAGGTCTCTTCTACTATTCCAAGTTTCAATGTGCGTGAATGTGCAAATTGTAGGGTATACATTTTCAGAATTTAGACTTAACCTAGGAACTATTTTTCAAACTTATACTCTAATAAGAACATCAATACTCTTCCCTTGTTTCGACTTATCCCAAAAAGTGAACCCAAAATTTGCCTATTTTTAAATAAACTACAAGGCATATACTTTCTACCGTTAAACTTTAAGGAATGTTATCTTTAGGGTTTTTAATTCACTAAGTCTAAGATCTAGTTGTTCCTAGCCAGTTAACCTATTTGTCAAACTCAAGTCAATTAGCCAAAATTGAATACAATAATTTTTATAATTTTTGAAATTTTTAAATTTTTATGGGTTTTTCAAATAAATATGCAAATGCAAAAATATGTACAAATGAATGCGAAGGAAGAAAACGTACCGAGCATACCCCCAAACTTGAACTTGACAGTGTCCTCACTGTCATGCTAAACCAAGAGGGTCAAAATACCGATACTCCCCTGTTTATTTATTTATAATTTTTTATTGTTAAGGAAAACAAATATATATACAGAAAGGCCCTCCCCCAAACTTCATTTAAACTATGTTAGACATTACTGCCAAACTTTGCATCGGCCAAAAGTCAACACCAACCAGTTGAAAATTTTATCAGTAAAGAATATTGGTTGGTGGAAAAATAAGTTGTGGTGGTCCGCAAAGAATTGGGGAAGATAGAAGTAGTGGTATGGGAGGTGTGGAGGTAAATATACAGGTGATAGTAATGAATCGAAACGAGAATGTAAATGATCAGCAATCAGTGGAGTATTGGCATTCTCGTAGCTTATTAAAAGAAATGGGGGTATTTCAACTTCTAAGTGAGGAGGTTGACTCACCACAATACCCCCAAGATGTTCCTGTAGGTCCTCTAGTGACCTGGCATCATCCATCAATTGTGTATGATATTTAATTATGAGGGAACTGATCTCCTCGATGTCCGCCATAGTCCAACTGAAAACTTGCCGCCTATCTTGTAAGACTTTTAAAATAGCGTTCTCTTGCTCGAAGGCTAGAGAGGCTGATATGATAATGGGAAAAGTCTCATTCTCACCTATGTAAGCATATTTAAGATGAGACGGTAAGGACATTAGTTCGAGTTTCGGAGGAGAAAGAATCATTGCGGAATCTACCTCGAACTTAAAGGACTCCAACACAGGTTCGAAATCACTGCAAGCAACCGATTCGGATGGTTCGACTAACTCATCCAAAAATTCAAAAGACTCATATTCGGGCTGTGAGTCGTCGTCATCCGAAAAAGTGAAACATTCATAATTAACATCGGTTGTGTCAACGGTAGTAGACTCAAGGAGGGACGCACTAGTGGCGTCAAAACTGTTTTCATCAAATAGAAATCTTTCAAGCCCGCAGTCCTCCTGCGTGATTTCGTGAATAGAGCAAACTTCTCGTGTACTAGTTTTAGGTACGGGGGGCAGACTTCCCATCTTATAAATATTGAACTCACTAGACCTCTTTCCGAAGGATAGAGTCATGGAGCCATTGTGACAATTTATTACGGCATTGGAAGTGGCCAAAAATGGTCGACCAAGAATCACCGGAATTTGGTTTCTTGGGTTAGCAACAGGTTGTGTATCCATAACGATAAAATCAACGGGGAATACGAATTCCCCGACTTTGATCAACACATCCTCTAGTTGACCCCTTGGATGGGTGATTGATCGATCAGCCATTTGGAGAGTGCAACGAGTGGGTTTCAACTCTCCAACCCCTAATTGTTCGTACACGGAGTAGGGAATCAGGTTAACACTAGACCCAAGATCTAAAAGTGCTCGATTAATTTTCTTATCCCCAATTGTGATTGAAATCGTAGGACAGCCGGGGTCCTTTCGTTTTTGGGGTAAGGTTTGATGGTGGTTAATAGCATTGCTCACTGCACTAGCCACTAGCACTTTCTTGGGTACTTGAGATGCCTTTCTCTTCGAGGTGCATAAGCCCTTTAAGATTTTCGCGTATGAAGGGACTTGTTGGATAGCATCCAAGAGAGGTATATTTATGCTAACCTGCTTAAATATCTCCACAATCTTCTCCACTTGTGTATTTGGTTTATTAGGACTCAACCTGTTTGGGAATGGAGTGTTCTGAAAATTTGTTGAGTCAAAAGTCTGTGGAGTAGAATGTGGCGTAGGAACGGATCCCAGTGTGGATGTGTTCGTGTTGTGAGAAATGGGTCCGTTCGAGTCAGAAGAAGTAGAGCCGTGTGAAGGGTGGAGAATAGGCTCTAAAGAAAAATGTGAAGAAGGAAGTGAAGAAAATGAAGAAGGGGAAGAAGAACCACCGGCGGGGATGTCATCACTAGTTCCCACATTATTTTGCAACTCTCTTCCGAATCTCAACGTGGTCACCGCATTTACATTGTGATTGTGATATACGTTTTGTGTGTGACCGTAATTGGGCAATGGTTGAGATGGAAGCTTTCCCTTTTCTCTCTCGCTCAACGCAGCAGTTAATTGTGCAATTTGTGCCTCGATAGATTTGATACTTTGATCGTGTGAGGCATTGTTATTCATTAAAGATTGAACATAACTTTCAAATCTTGCTGCGGATTCTGTAGTTTGCTTAAGAAATGCATCTAGACTTTTTTCGAGCGAGATAACCTTATCATCATTTGGTTGAACCAAATTGTTCGTTTGATTTGTATAAGGTTGTTGTTGGAAAGGTTGCTGGTTTTGAGTTTGCGCGGGTGCTTGTTGTTGTTGTGGAGGAGGTCTTTGAAAATTATTATTACCTTGGAACTGTTGATTTGGGTGACTCCTCCACCCCTGATTGTATGCCGAAGAGTACGGATCGTTTCTTTGTCGTTGCTGAAATGCAGCATTGACTTGATCCTGTCCTTGAATAGGTGCATTATAAGGACACTCTTCGGTTAGATGTGATGGATTAGAACAACAAGCACAAACAGTTCGTGTGGGTAGAGTAGGGGCAGGAGAAGACGATGAGATTTTGGTCTCAATGGCTTCTAGCTTTTTCATAAGTGAGGCCATCTCGGCCTTCATAGCAATCGACATATCTATTTGATGTATGCCTGCCCTAGATTGACCAACTGAAGAAGATGATGTGGTCTTGGTACTCTCCCACTGAATTGTTTGCTCACTTAGGTCCTCAAGAAACTGCCAAGCTTCGTCGCTAGACTTGGAGAGAAAATGACCTTGACATATTATTTCTAGCAACTGCTTCGTTGCTGCGTTCAATCCCTCGTATAATGTTTGGCAAAGTTGCCAACTTTCTATCCCATGATGAGGGCATTGAACAAGTAGGTCTTTAAATCTCTCGAAGCACTTCCAAAATGGTTCGGAAGGAAGCTGTGAAAATTGTATAATCTCGTTTCGGATTCTAGCAGTTTTGTGATGAGGATAGAACTTTTTCAGAAAAGCTCTCACAAACTCGTCCCAATTTCTAATGGAGTGTGATGCGGTGCTGTATAGCCACTTCTCGGCTAGGTCACATAAGGTAAAAGGAATGACCCTTAGCCTTATTGCGTCATCACTTAATTGGGTTGTCTTCATCATGGCGCAAACGTTTTGGAATTTATTAATGAAAATATATGCATCTTCGGATTCCAAACCATGAAACTTAGGTAGCATATTGATGAAGTGTGGTTTTATTTCAAAATTATCCCTATTCGCCGGTGGGGGTGAAAGACATGTAGGTAAAGAAGTGCGGACGGGGTAGAAGAGATCCTGGAGCGCAACTCGTGCGGGCGCTACAACAGGCGGAAGATTCGGGTTATTCGCACCTAACGGAGGTGGAATCATTCCCGTCGGTAAGGTATTGTTTGGGTTGTGTCCCGACATACCTTCGAAAGAAGAATTTGAAGGTGGAGGTAAGGAAATGGACGGAATGTCGACGAAGGGCTCGTCGAAGGGTTCGTTGGTCGGTACCAACGAAACACGGACTAATCGGGCGTTAGTATCCCTAGTCCAAAATGACATACACTAAAAGGGGTAGTGTAGTCAGAAAAAATAGAAAAACAGAATGTGGGGGTAAGATAACGTCAATGAAGGAGAATTGGTGGAAGTGAGGTGCAAGTTTTCTTAGCGGCAAGTTGCAAGTTTTGAAAAGATTTTTCTTTATTTTTTTTTTATTGGAGAGTTTTGCAAGAAGGTTTTAGAAAATGGGACTCGTGACACAAATGTATCAACCACACATGCACAATCAGACCTATATCTAGGGTTGCCTAGGTCTGCTAGACAGCTCCTAACTAGGGCTAGAAATAAGACCTCAAACCGCCTCTTTACGGACAAATACGGCCAGGTAAGTGGGAAGGAACCACCACTACAGTGGGCCTAATTAATAACCACTAGCCTAGACACCGCAAAGTCGGTTAGGATAAACGGCCGATGCCTATACTAGTCCTTTTCCTATTGAGCTCGATGTCCTTAGGTCTGAGTCTAATCTTTTTTTATTAATTGTGGTCGATGCAAAATGCTTTAGGTGTTTTCTGGGGTCCTGGGAAGGGTGATGAAATCCCCATCCAATCTGAGTTTGGTCAATTAGCCCCTTAGAGTCCGGTTAAATTATGCAAAACAAATAAAATTTCACTTGCAATCAATTTTTAGCGCGGCACAAAGAAACCTGCAAAAAATCTGTTATTTAGAAGGGGGAGAAAGACACTTTACGCAAAGAATTCCTGCAGAAAACTTTTTACAGAGAGATATATTGTAGGTTGCAGAGGGGAAGAAAAGAGAACAAACCCACTAATTTTGAACTGCTGACGTGGCCAAGTTGCGGCGGAAACGCGGTCAGGGACCTGTAATGCGGCGGAAACGCGGCTAAGTGAGGGGATCAGGTTCTGGAAAAAATTCTGTGGTTCTGTACATTCAATTCCTCTCTGTTCTTCTGTACCAATTTTTGTTTTGCCCTCTGTAAATTTCCAGATCCTCAATTCTTTGCTGTTCCTGCAAGATTCAAAAGATACACCCTTCAAACAGATCAAATTTGATAATTTTTTTTATTATTTTTATATTTTCAGATTTTTATAATTTTTAAAATTTATATCAACCCGAAAATTCATAAAAAGAAAGATTACGCCGTCCCCGGCAACGGCGCCATTTGATTAGTGTCAAAAATTTAAGTTTACCGCAATCAGAAACGGCGTCGCTTCGCAGCTAGCCGGTGAGTACGGGTCGATCCACAGAGACGGGTAAATTCCTTTTATGTGTTTTAACGAGTTGATTCAAAATGTCGTTTTGATTGGTTTATAAAAATCTATAAAAACTGGATCTAATTAATCTAATTAAAAGTCTTGCTAGGGTTAAGCTTAGGGGAAGTTTTGGAGATTAACGTTTTTCTTCACCGCTTTCAATGCCTACTTTTTTTAGATCTATTAGATGTTACGATAATTATCAATAAAGTGGATCCAAATCTTTTGGGAAGATGTTTCTTCCTCTAGATTTGTATCCTTCCTTTGTTGATAATTACCCTAACCCCCATGGAAAACGCGCGCAACCGGCCCTTTATACTACGGTTCACCGTTACCTCTAGGGTAGGGTGCCGTAGGGAGCGGTTGTGCGCGTATGCACGGAGTTCTAACTCTTAAGTGAAGATGGCATTGAAAGGGGTGAGAGATCTCATCTCTCAACCCTTTCCCTAAGGCTAACCCTAACAAGCGAGGAGACTACTCGCTCATTAGGGGATGATAAAATATACTAGAAAATAAAAGCAAGGAAATAAAATTACCTACTGATTTGATGGCTCCCTCCAAGTAGAAGACAGAATAGATCTGAATATAATTCTCAGAAATTCTGAATTTTATTTATTGAAAAGAGGCATAGGGTTTTACAATTTTGAGATTACAATTTATAAGTAAACAGGAGAATTAGGGTTTCAGAGTCTCGCACATGCGCAATTACTGATTTGACCTCTAAAAATCCCAACACCCGAACCGTCGCGGCAACAGAAGAAAAATCCACCGACACGGGCATTAGACGGCCGCTGATCCGCGGCATTGGTTGGCTTGGGCCGCTGATCCGCGGCCCTTTGGTGGTCTTGGGCCGCCAAACTTTTGGGCTTTCTTCAGTGGTTCTTGGGCTCTGTATTTTTATATGTATTTTCTCTGTTGGGCTTCTGGGTCTTCTCCAGATCTTCAGTGAAAACTTGTTCGTATGTTTTGACCGTTCACTTGACATTTTGGACCTTGTACTGTTCTTCGTCTAGGCTTGACTAGGATCCGTCTAATAGTTGGTCAAAAGTCCATTTTTCTGTTGTTTTGTGTCTTTTTCACTGTATTTGCTCCAGAAACCTGTATCCTGTAATATGCAACAAACGTGCGTCAAGAGTACCTGTTTATTTATAAAAAGGATAAGAATAGGGGAATGATAAATGCAATATTATGGTCTGAACAGCTGCTGAAAGAGCTGGCGGTGGATTTGACGTTTCTCCTCTGTCATCTTCAAGGATAATCGGAGTATCTTCGGCTGGGGGATCCGGCTGTAACATCATCCCTACCATGTCTTGGAAGAGAAGCGTCATTTGTTTTATGTTAGCCGCTTGCTCTGCGGCTTCTTTGTCCTTCTTTTCGAGAACTCTGCATAAGAAGTCAGCATTAGTTTCTTGTTCGTGACATTGTTCTGATGATGCCTCCGAGCTTTCTTTCAGCCCGGTGAGCGCGGCCATCCCAGTCAACATCTCCTAGAGCTTCTGTTGCTGCTCCTGGGCTTTTGTTACGGATCGGGTGAGCGGTCGGTGACCCGTCGAAGCACGGCTTTCCTCCTTTCCGGAAGCCATATAAACAGTGTGCACCACTATGCCCCCAGACTTGGGGCGTTTGTGCTCAGCGCTTTTACGGTTCGCCATGTTCACCGGGGCTTTTTGCGGCCTCCTTTTTTTGATTGATTGACGTTGAGGGAGCCGTTGCAGTGGGCACCCAGCCAGCTGTTGCTTTTTCTGGCTTG
Organism: Agapanthus africanus; assembly: GCA_030015575.1. Classification (NCBI taxonomy): domain Eukaryota; kingdom Viridiplantae; phylum Streptophyta; class Magnoliopsida; order Asparagales; family Amaryllidaceae; genus Agapanthus; species Agapanthus africanus. The sequence goes on along the minus strand of JASDDO010000218.1, from coordinate 223,145 downwards.
ACAGAGTAGTCTTTCTCCTGCCGAACCTTCATCTTTTTCTGTCGGCGGAGATAGTCTTGATCCATTACGGAGTCTTGGACTTGACGCCAGACCTTGTAAATTTCAGAGGACAGCCGTTAAGGGGGCTGCTCCAGTTTCACCTTTGGGGCATTATCCACAGGTGTAGGAGATCTTTTTAATACGGCAGTTGGCGAGTTTTTGCGCACCCTTCTTAACAATTCAAAGCTATTCCCGGTCGGAACAGCAGCATTGATTTCCACCATCGGAGCTGGCAGAGTCATCCCAGAGGGGGAGTTGCCCCCAGCCTTCCTTATCCGGCGCTAGTGACGACGCGAGCATGTCGCGCGATTGGAGTTGGTTTAGCCGTAGGGGTGACCTCCTCATGCCCCCTGTGTTGGTCAGAATTCGCTGGTATCAGCATTTTAAAGACCGACATCCGTTGAATAGGGAAGACCAACCTATCTAAAGCAGACTTCCGAGTAGGGGAAGCAACTTTTGTGATTTCGCCTGGAACGGGAGCAGGGATGGCTATCCGCTTCGGGATAACGTCTTCTGGTATTGCAGGCTTCTTCATGGGCCCGTTGGAGCTCTGGCCTAGTCTGTTAAAAACCGAGGCAGTGGAGTTGGGTGACCCGTTGAGAAGGGCCGCGGTAGTTGTAAGCCGATCAAAGACCGACTTCTTTGGAGCTTCTTGCGACGTCATTGGGGCATTGAAGCTCATCGGTGGGAGCATGGTCCCGAAGAATAGTCCAGTGGTGGCTTGAGTTACCTGCTCCATTGGCATCTTAAAAAGACAGGCCGCTTGAGGCCCGTAAGTCACTCTTCCAGCAAGGACGGAGTGAGAGTTGCAGTTGCAGGTAGTGCAGTTTGAAACCTTTGATCTTCTGTTTTCTACACGGAGCAAGACACCAAATCTAATTACCTTAAATCCACAGGCAACCATAGCAAACCGCGATTCGTTCGCGAACACGACACACGAACTGTGGAGTGGAAAGAGGAAGAGGTCCCACCGGGCGTGCCGGAATCCGTTCCCTTCCGAAAGACGGCGCAAGACTGGGCGTCTTGGCACTGAGATTCGGGGCAGATGCTATTTGGTTTTATCCGTCTACCTCTCCGAAGATGCCAAGTTGATTTATGGCACCGTATATCGGAGGTTTGGATGGATGCGGCCGATGTAGCAGACTTCGCCAGATTCCCCCTCGTTCGAGGGGTTTTTGATTGTGGGGACGCTCTTCTCTGCAGGCGCAAGCCCCTGCAGTTAATTACGCTACCGCATCGCGGTAACAACTTTCTCCTTCTCCAGATGGTCACTTCGTGTCGTGGGTGTTTGTTTTTTTTGTGGTTGCCCGTGGATTGTATACGGAGACTAATTTATGTTGTCGTCTGTAGGACGTGGATTAGTCCAAATCCGTATTTTCTTCGATTTGGGTTTGGGATTTTATGTTTAAGGATATGTTAGCCATATTTGAGGCTAAGATCGACTTAAACGTTTGTTAAGGATACGTTAGTCTAATTTGAGACTAGGATCGTCTTAACAGGATCATTTAGATCCGACAAAAGAGCATTTGGGGGCTCTATTGTTCTAGTTTAGGGACATAGTGGTCCATTGAATGTATGGCCGTCGGGACCCGTCACCTCTCTAAAGACGTTGAAGGATTACAACGATAGATATCAGAGGAGTTCAGAGATGTACCCTTAAACCAAAGTTGGTTGGGAGATTTATAGTCCAATTTGGGACTAAAATCTGTTTGAGCATATGGGCTCAATCAATATGAATTGAACGTTTTGTTGTTCTGGCTGTTTGAGCCTTTATTAGGGGCTCAGCCCTTTTATAATGCATGGCATTAGGCTCTTTATTTAATTGCATGGTATTTATATTAGGCCTGTTAGGCTTTACTTGGGCTCTGCCCTTCTTTAATAATGCACAACATTTATTTTTCTGACAGTGCGCCACGTGGCCTGTCAGGCGCTCTGCGTCAATTAAAGAGCGCAAGGCGCCAGCGCATTTGGAGGTGGCACATGGCACGCTCTGCTGAGCGCAAGTCTGTTAGCGCAGTACGCTGCGCCAGTGCGCTGCGCCAGTATGCTGCTAACACGTGGTGCAATCTGGTGACTTGCGCCAATCCAAGAGCGCAACGCTCTGTTTTTAGGAGCGCAAGGCGCAGATTGACACGTGGCGCTCTCTGGTGACTTGCGCCAGTCCAAGGAGCGCAACGGCGCAAATTAAGAGTGCAGGGCACTGTTCAATAGCGCAGAGCGCATCTTGATCAAATTTAGATCAAAGAAAAGAACCTTTTTAGTTCTAAAGAGGTTCTACCTCAAGTTTTCAAGAACCAATTGTCACGCCCCGCTTCCCAGTGTACGGCGAAGGGAACGCGACGAGGTCCGCTACGTATATACTTAGAAGTACATACGCTAAGCGTATCTAAGCAATATAAAAGTAAATCACAAGAGACAAGAGATATAGAAATAACAGCAACTTTATTAATAACATTCTTTTGTACAATGCATGAAAAGTAAATACAACTGAAATGAAAAGCAATACCTAAACAATGGCATAACAGGAAATGAAAATACTGAATAGAACAAGGTACAATATCTAGAGCTCGGGGTCTTCGTGAAACTGATCCAAGTCTTCACTGGTGGGCTCGATCTCTGCTGAGTCCAAAGCACCTGACGACATTCAAAGAAGAAAGAAATAGAATGTCGTCAGCGAACAGGTCGCTCGGTAAGTCCCAAAGATAAAGAAGAATTAGAAAAGACAGAATAAGAGTATTTTCTAAAGGTAAATATTGTAGAATATTGTGTTGACGCTGTTGTTTGTAGCTTGGTACAGAAGGATACCAGTGTATACGAGAGGGGTCTCTATATGCTGGAGACCAGGGCAAACGGAATGTACAAGGAACCGTTAAGCCACGGTACAACAGCAGCGGAATATAGGTTAGGTGTCTTAATCTGACCACCTCGTGCCACTTTTAACACCTTCCGTACCAATCTACCCCTTAAACCCCGTAGTGTTTTGATAGTATTATTGTTGTATTGTATTGTGTAAGTTGGATGACCGACCAAAACCATGATATCAGTAAACATGTTGTAACTGCATAATCAGGTAAATGGAATAACGGAATAATGGATGTATATCCATGGTTTGATTCAGTCAGGTTGTATAGATCATTAACTGAATTCTGGGATTCATGTGCTCATATTGAGTAGGAATATTAAAGAATATAGATTGACCTGAATCATATTCAAGTCAGAAATAATCAGACTCAAACCCGAGTCAGACTAAAAGAAATGTAATTTGAAGTTCTATAATTGTTAGGGTCCTTATTGTAATTTATAAAACTTGAGGGGGTTTTATGTAAAAAGTACTTTTGTATAGTTTTCAAGATACACCTCAAGTATTTATTATTTGTCTTTATAGTTATAATGAGTGTGATTTATTTTGTGATATTTCTAGTGAAAATATCCTAATTTCATAAATAAAGGTATTAATTTGTAATATTGATTTATTTGAAATTCATGGTATTTTAATGTAACTTTTAATCTTGTAATTTTTAGAAAAGGTGGAAACTTTATCTTATAATAAAATAGGTATTTAAATGATAAATATACATATATTTATACAAGAATAATTTTTAATAAATATTTTATTTCCCAAAAATCTCATTTTTCTTAAATGTCGTATTTTAAATCTTTCGAGACCGAATGCTCCTTGCGGAGGTCTGAATCTCGCACTACTAAGCCCGAGGGTGCACGATAAATCGTACTATCCCTAACGAGTTTCCCAAATGTAGGTTGTAGTGGCGCTTTGCAAAGATTTAATAAACACTAATCATTTAGAAAATGGTTTTATAAAGATAAGGTGTAAATTTCTGTATTTTAGATTCTAGGGTTTCCTAAGCCAACTAGCCTATTTCTAAATGGTCTAAACGACAGGTCATTAGAAGTCTCAAATCGCCTCTTCACCGCCAATTGCGGCCAGGTAAGTGCCAGGTAAGTGGGAGGCTCTCCACTACAAGTAGTGGCCCTAATTAAATAACCACTTGCCTTAGACACACTTGCCTAGACACCACAAAGTCAGGTTTAGATAAACGATCGATGTCCATGACATATCGTATTTTCCTATTAAGAGATTTTGTTTTAAAATTGTATACAACTTAGAACTTTCAGAAAAGGTTTATAAAGAAAAAGGTATTTTAATGTAAAGTCTTGTATTATCGTATTCTAAGTTTTGATGATATCAATTAGGGTTGTATTTACGTGTGTGTGGAGGTAGGTCATTACCTCGTGATCTATTTTAAGGTATAGCAAAGTTTAGGGGTTAAATGTGAAAACTAAACATTATGGTATTTAAGTGCGAAAATACGGTATTTTGCAAAAGTTATCATTTCATGTGAGAAACTTTATCCAAATTGATTTTTGAGTGATTAGTAGTCAACATGAATATGTTTAAGCATTATGGAATTAGTGACAAGTGAGTTTTGATAGAAAGCCGAATCGGAAATCGGTTTGTTCCGATTTCCGTCGGGTTTTAAAAAGTCGTATTATTATGAAGGAAAAAAAGGTAGGAAAGGGGACTTACGGGTTTGGACAATGCTAGAGAGTGCTAGGAAGGTAGTGGTAGTGGGTTTGTCGGTGCGTCGAAACGTCTTGAAGAGTCCTAGTACGATCGCCGGGATTTCGCCGTCGATTTCGGCAGCACTTCGCCTTTCTCTCGTTTTCTAACGTACCGAGTTCTCTTAAAATTTTTAGAGAGTGGACTTAGGAATGTAGGGTGAGAGGGTAGAGGGTATGGGGGTTTATATAGGGTTAGGCTAGGGTTAGGGTTTTTAATAAAAAAAATTATAAAAAATATACAAAATCATTAAAAATTCATTAAACATAGGAGTAAAAGGGATTTATTGGCCAAATGATAACCGATCCAAGCATTTAAAGTATGCAGGAGGGTGGACCAGGTCAAGACCCAACTTTTCTCTGTTGGTGACTCGGCCGTCCGGCCAAGTCCGGCCGGCGGCGCCGGACCGAGTCGGCCGAGTCGCCGGCCGGCGGCGCCGAGTCGGGCCGAGTCAAGGATCCAATGGCCGGGGATTCTTCAGGGTACAATGTGGTATATTTACTTTTTGTTGTCCAGTACATATTTTAGGGGCCTTTTTACTGTTGACTTCCAAAAGAAATTAAAATAAAATAAATACAAAAATAATGTGGGGCATGGGATTTGAACTCCGGTGGCTTGGTTCAGCAGTGCAAGGAGTTACCAATGAGCTACAAGCTCCTTCTTGTAATTATTGTGGGAAAATAACTATTTAAAGTGGTAACAGCAACACTAAATACCCCAAGTATTACTTTAATTTTAAAACAATTTTATGTACACTAAAAATGGAGTTATTTAAAAAAAAAATTACTTATATATATATTGTGCTCAGGTTAAAGTACTCCATTATGGATTTTATAAATTTTAAAGAAAAATTTGTATAGAAAAGTGTATAGGAAAATTAGGGTTGTTACACCAATGGTTCATCAAAAGGCCGTGTCTTTATATAGATCAAAAGATCTGGGGAAGAAGTAAATTACTTCTTTAATTTTTGTGATTGGATCTTTTTTGATCTTTTTCTTTTTTGTGATGAAGATCTTGATCTTGTTTTTAGATCTTTGATCTTTTTAGAAGAAATTCTTCTTTTTTCAAAGGTTTACCTTTTTCTCTTTGAGTTTTTTTCTCAAAGTTTTTGGAGGAGCTCTGTATTTCTGAGACTTGGAGTCTAGGGGCCTTTATATAGGGCCAATTAGTTTGTTATGTTAGTTACAGAGATCTTTCTCTGATTGATCTGGGGATATTTCCCAACCGTTGGATCTTTGATTCTAAGGTCTCTGTTTTACAGAAGATAATCTTTTTGTTTTAATAAGATTAAAAAGATCTTTCTAGAATTTTAATTCTGATTAAATAATTCATTATTTAAGTTTTAGTGCTGACACAGTTGGCGCAGGCGCACCTGCGCTTGACACGTGTCGCGCAGCGCACCTGCGCTAGCGCAACTGCGCTGACACGTGTCGCGCAGCGCAAAGCGCAAGTCATCTGAAGCGTTGTTTCCTTTATTTTTAAAGTTTGAATTTTAAAACAGAGCCTTGCTCTGATTGGGAGAAACGGAAGCGTTGCTTCATTTCCCGCCTTGGAATTTGAACAGAGCTTTGCTCTGATTGGGGGAAACAGTAACGTGCAGAGGAACGAATCTGAGCGACGGAGTTGGCTTGGACTTGTGCGCTTGACTTCCTTTGCTAGAGTGAGGCTTAAGAGATAGAATTTTGAGTGATATTTTCAGAATAATTTAGAAGAAGAATTAAGGAGAAAGACTGGATATTTATAGGGAAAATATAAGTGTAGAGGAAATTAAAAAGATAATAAAATGTATTAAAAGTGAGGGTAAAGGGGTAGATGAAGGGTACAGGGTTCTCTGATTAATTGCAGGAAAATCAAATAGGAATAAAGAGTAGTGAGGAGATGAAAGGATGCACGTGCAAATGATGAAGAATTTTGGACTAAGTGGGCCGCCGGTGGCGGTTTCTGGCGGTCCAAAAAGAGGCAATTGCCTCGGGGTTCGTGCAGTGCATTCATCTGGATGTTTATGTATCATTTATATTGTTTGATTTATTTGCAACCCTTCGTTTCTTCTTGTAATGCACGTGCAACTCTTGAGCTTCCGAAAAGTTAAAAAAATATTAAAAATAATTGGAACTGATGGGATTCGAACTTGCAAGCTACAGAACAGCAGTGGAGAGTCTTAACCAGTGAGCTACAAATTGTTTCTTGTATATAAGTTATCAATAATAATTTATAAGCCGAAACCAGAATAGAAGTACACTCTTTTATTAATATTGGATCGATTAAAGGGTATAGAAATTTTAGGGTCGTTGCACTGCTGGACAGCTTCCTGCTCGACCCATTCACCGCGGGTAGTTTCCTGCCCAACAATGCCATGAATCTAAAAGCCATCATCACGTGTCACGCCTCACCCCCAATACAGAGAGTATTGTCTGCTCTGGCCGAAGCCACACGGTTTTGTCCTTTGAGGCGAACCGGACCCGACCAGAGGCCACTTCCCAGGAGGTCACCCATCCCAGAACTTCCCTGACTCGAGCACGCTTAACTACGGAGTTCTTAAGCTCCTGTAGTGCCGGTTCACTTAAAAGGCGTTTCTGTATTGAAGAATGGTATCATTCCATTTATAGTACAGATCTTCTCTATTTCGGAATGTATTCTGAAGATTCCTCATTGTTCTACAGTGGGTCTCACGGATTCAAGAGGCGGCCCCTATAGATTCAAGAGGTGGCCCCCGCCCCCTAGGCATGACACTTAGCGTGGCACTTTGTTCCGTGAGCAAGAACCGGGTCCTGACATCATGAGACCGCCGGGTAGCTTCTTGTCCGGTCCATCCACAGCGGGTAGCTTCCTACCCAATAATGCCATGAATCCAAAGCCCTCATCATGAAGCCGCCGGGCAGTTTCCTGCTCGGCCCATCCACAGCGGGTAGCTTCTTGCCTAACAATGTCGTGTATCCAAAGCCCTCATCATGAGGCTGCCGGGCGGTTTCCTGCTTGGTCTATTCACAGCGGGTAGATTCCTGCCCAATATAAGTCGTGAATCCTAAGCCTTCGCTACAAGGTCGGCGAACAGCTTCCTGTCCGTCACAACCATTCACGGTGGGTAGATTCATGCTTGGTCTAACCCATGAATCCAAAGCCCTCATCACAAGGCCGCTGGGTGGATTCCTGCTTGACCCATTCACCGCGAATAGTTTTCTGCCCAACAATGCCGTGAATCTAAAGCCCTCATCACGAGACCGCCGGGTAGCTTCTTGCCCGGCCCATCCACAATGGGGAGTTTCCTGCCCAATAATGCCGTGGATCCAAAGCCCTCATCACGAGACCACCGGGCAGATTCCTACTTGGCCTATCCACAGTGGGTAGTTTCTTGCCCAACAATGTCTTGGATCCAAAGCCCCCAACACGAGGCCGCCGGGCGGTTTTCTGCTTGGCCCATTCACAGCGGGTAGATTCCCGCCCAACATAAGTTGTGAATTCTAACCCCTCGCCACGAGGCCGGCAGACAGCTTCCTGCTCGTTGCAACTATTGACGGTGGGTAGATTCCTGCTCGGGCTAACCCGTGAATTCTAAGCTCCCGCACGAGTAGACTCCTGCCTGGTTAGGAGGCTGGCGGGCAGCTTCCTGCCCGTCGCAACCATTCACGACGGGTAGATTCTCACCCGGCCTAACCCATGAATCCTTAGCCCTCGCCACGAGGCCGGCAGATAGGTACCTGCCCGATGATACGCTACGTGGACTCGGAGATCAAAGAGACACAACCACCAAACGCCACAAAGATTCCTCGGACCAAGCTGAACAAAGAAGACGGAGCAGACCACTCTAGATTCGACCCATAAATAGGCCGGAACGAGAGTGTGGGCTAATGATGATACTCGTAAGTAGAGATTCCTCATATCACGGCACATAGCAGACGACATGTCCTCCACGTAAGCCCACTAGATTCCTGGGGGCTATGGAGCTGGAATATGTATGATGCAATGGGGGCATTCCTCGGTGTCTTGCCTCCGAGGTAGAACCCGACCTTTTTGGGGACCTCCTCTGAGTACGTTCCCTCTTCACCCAACCACCAGCCATTGCTCGTCTCCGAGCAATCATAGAGTTGAGCTTCCTCAGCTTGCTTGCTCATCTCTGAACTATCCTATAACTGAGATTCCTCAGCTCCTTTGCTCGTTTCCGAGCTATCCTATAGTTGAGATTCCACAGCGTCCTTGTTTGGCCGGGAGCACGGAGCATGAGCACCCCCGTAACGGCTCCGTGTATCTCGCCATGACGAGATCTCCGCCGCTCCACGTCCCGCGTCCCCCGCTAGCATATCTCTCTATTAATGAGCGTATCCCGCCATTAATATGCATATCCCGCCATCAACGCGAACATGGCGCATGGGTGAAAACGGACGGCGAGAATCTCGTATTGGCTTGCTTCAATGCGGCCCCTATATAAACCCCTCCTCCAGACGATTCAAATAACTGGAATTAAATCCAATACGCCGCTACTCTGCCCATTTATTCCTCGGTACTTACTTGATCGTCGGAGGGTCCTATGATGGTTTCCCACCTCGGGATTTCCTTTGCAGGTAGTTCGGCGTCAACAACAACCATTAACCCATTAAGACCCACACCCAACCTTCACCACAAATCTCAAACGGTCGGCCCCGCTGGCCGTAAGATCGACGAAGGACAACATCCGAGGAAGATTCCGGCTTCCATTAGAACTCAAGTTCGATTGTTTTTCTTCATCAGGATACAAACTTTTTCATTCTTCTTGCAGCCTAACGGTTGGCAGATTTACAATAAAAAATGACGTTCTCTTAGCAAATTATCCCAAAAAATATCTTTGGCGGCATCAACACCAAAGCTACATATGCATAAACGAAAACCCACACCGAAAGTGAACCAAAAGGCGATTTTTATTTGTGATGAATCGAAAAAGTGCTCGACGTTAAAACACTTTGGAGCCAGTTCTGTATGCCTTAATAAATTTTAATGCTAAAAAGCCTTTGCTAGAGCGGCGATGACATTCCCCTGCCTGGGGGGAGGTTTTAGATTCGAACCCCCCAACTTACGATCGCAAAGGGATTCTCAACCAATCATGTGGAAAAAGTTCCTATGGATTGTAGAGACTCAACCCCTCCATTCCCAATGCCTAAAGGCTGCCGTCCGAAAAAAATATTATTTTTTATTATACATGCGTATAAATACTTTTTACTTGTCATCTTATATAACTAACAGATAAATATCATTGGCCCCATATTCGGGAATTGATGAGGCTCATAAACGAGTATTCTACATATCACGACACATGGCAGATGACGTGTCATCCGTCAAGCCTGCTAGACCCTGGAGGCTACGGAGCTGGAACAAGTATGATGCATTGAAGACATTCTTCGGTACCTTGTCTCCGAGGTTGCATCCGACCTTTCGGGGACCTCTCCGGAGTGCCTTCCTTATTTCGCCTAAACAACCAACCGACAGCTCTCCTTCGAGCAATCCTATAGCCGAGCTTTCTCGGCCACCGAGCTGTCCATCCTGTTTTACCGATAGCACGGAGCTCAAGCGCCCCCGTAACGACTCCGTGTATCTCGCTACGACGAGATCTCCGCCGCTCCACGACCCGCATCTTGCGCTAGCGTATCTCGCTATTAATGAGTGGATCCCGCCATTAATAGACGTGTCTCGCCATCAGCGCGAACGTGATGCAGAGACGTAACGGACGGTGAGAATCTCGCGCTGGTCCACTTCATGCGACCACTATATAAACCCCCTCCACCAGACGATCCAGGTAAGTCAAATCGATTTCAATACGCCGCCACGCTGCCCCTATACCTCGGTACTTACTTGATCGTCGGAGGGTCTTACAGTGGTTCCCACCTCGGGGCTTTCTTTGCAGGTAGCCCGGTATCAGCGGCATCCAACAACCTATTGAGATCCACACGTTCAATTCTCATCCCCAATCACAACCGTTCAGAATCGCTTGCAGCAAAATCGACGGAGGACAACATCTGAGGAAGATTTCGACCTCCATCAGGAATCGAACTAGCGACCTCTTACTTCAAAGAGAAAAGCTATACCAATTAAGCTAGACCCGGTTGGTACCATGTATACCATTAATACATTGATGATGCAGGCCGGGTCCTTTTATCTTTAGGATCACATGCAGTAAAAGTATATAGCTAAAGCATGTCTTACATATAGTACTTGCAAAATAAAAAATTGCAATGGCAGAGGAGATACGATAGGACACAGCCGCACGGCCCAAACCAAAATTTGGGCCTGCAGATATTACTCAAGCGAACAAGGATGATGTCCACGAACTAGTACAGAAGTGAAGGGCCGACCGCTTTGGAAAAGCAACGTGTTGGCTTTGTTTGACGGTAAAGGTGTTATAGCCTAGGTATCACATGACAATTTTTTCTTTAATTTAAAAATATTTTTTGGCATGGAAATTTCAGGCCGCACCAATTTCCGGTAGAAAAAATAAGCTCCAAATTCCCGCCCTTGGCATAAAATTTTTTCGAGATCGAGGGCAAATATCCGATCACTAAAAAAACTAGGGTTTTCGAGCCCGCAAATCCCAAAGTCTTGATTCCCAAATCGATTCGATTTCATCTTCCAACGCTTTCGCTTCACTGCAAAACCCTAGATCTCTCGAAGGCGATCGTCAATGGCGGGGCAATCCGACCCCGATCTTTCCCTATTCTCAGCCCCAGAGGTACCCAGTTCTCGATTCAAATCGAAGCAAACATTTCTTGATTTTCACCTGTTAAAAATCGCTTTTTTTAGGTGGAGTTTCTTGCAGAGGACGAGACGATAGAGATAGTCCCCAACATAAAAATGGAAGCTCTCAACATGATCTGTGTAATTCCATCTCATGTCATTTATTTACATTTGTAATGGTTTTAGCCGACTAAATACATTATGACGTTTATTGATTTGGGGATTTTGGGGCTTTATTAGGGCGATTTTGGTCCTTTTATGCCTCAAATAGCGACAAGGGTCCCCCTTTGGCTTGCCGTTGCTCTCAAGAAGCGGCAAATGCACGATTCGTACACCAGAATGGATGTCAGTTGGTAATATCTTTTTTTTAATAGTTATTAATAAGTGCATGTCATAGTGAGAAAATATGATAATTATAGCAGTATTTAGTTGCTCCTAGCATGTGATGTCACATAGTTTGTGCTTAGGCATCTTTTGAATCGAGAAACCAATTCTTGCATAATGCAAAGACCACCTATTACGGGGAATGATAAAAGTTCTGCTACAGAAAATTGCATTTAACTTTAAGGCATAAATAAAGAGAAAGGAAAAAACGGAAACATTAGTATTATCAGGGAGTTGTTTAAGAAGCTAGGAGGGATTCACAGCAAAATAGTACGATGATAGGCAGCGAGAATTTGCAATTTTCGATAAGGAGTTGCATGTGTATCCATTTACTCTTTTGCAACGTTGATATCAAAAGAGAAGATGAAGAGCATCTATTTTGGAAGTCCTCTATCCTCTTATAGCTGTTTTTTAGATATCATTTCGAAATTCATCTGAAAGGATGGTTTAACAATTGAAGAATATATATTAGAAAAGTTTGTTTGCAGTTGTTTATTAGATTATTTTTACTTGAATATGAAGTCATAATGGTTTATTGGAGATATGTCAAAACACATCTAAATACGACGGTCTGAAAATAAAAAATATATTATGGAATTCAGTTTACACTTTACAGTTATTAATTTTTGCTAGAGAATTTAGGACTTGACTAAGAGGTTATAGTTTATTATTAGATTTCGATATTTCATTTGCACGTTTAATTACATTGGTTCAAAATGAAAAATACATTAAAGAAGATTTTGCAGTTGTTTACTGAGAAAAGAAGACTTGAAATAAGAAGCCGTGGCCGATTGTTGGGGATCATTCTACATGAGAACTCAAATCACCTAAATAATCGAACATTGATTAGTTGGACCGGCAATTCAAGTTAATCCGAGATGACATCAATGTTTAAAACCTCTATATTGGTATAGGACCATCAATTTGGAATCGGAACCAACCATCTCAACTGAATCGATTCTCCCAATTCAGAATATTCGATTATTTATCGTTCAACTAAACGAATGTCGAAAAACTAGTTTTTTAAAAAGTAACTAGTAAAATTAACTATAAACAATTTAACCAAGTTTTGAGGTTTCGTTCGAAACCACCGATACGTGATCGTTTCGTATAGGTTTCGGCGGAGACCGATACGAAACCAACCATACAATCGTGTTTCGGCCGAAACATGATATAAATATTTTTTGCTGTTTTGCTATCACCAAGATCACTAGAGGCCTACATCGTTAGATCTGAGATGTTTTCGTGGTGAATAGTCGCTACTTGCTCGCCAAAGACGGGTTGGTCCTGACTATTTAGAAAGCTATAAGAAAGTAACTAGTCAGGCTTATTTTTTTAGCTTTCAGACTGCTTAATTATTTTTTGTATATCAAGTGCAGAACAGAACCAAGATAGAGACCATAGCTTTCATTTTTGGTACACCTGGTCAGGTTTTTTCATCCTAAAAAGGTTATAAAAGTCGACCCAAATTATATATTAATACTTATCTAAGTACAATTCTCAACGTATTGTGCATTAGGTTTTATCTCGGCTGGATTTTTTAACATTAAGATAATTGTCATGTGATATACAACCATAAATTTAATATATCTACATATATGTTTATATGTATTACTATTAAAACCGAAACCCGAACTGAGATAACTAAAACTAACCGAAACCCACCGAAAATAATAAAATTTTGAAAGACCAAAACCGAATCCGAAACCGAGTTTTCGAACCTTGAATTTAACTACTATTTCAGTATTTAATGATTTCTAGTGTGTTTCGTAATTATGTTGTAATTTGTAAAGATAACTATAAATGACATTTATTTAGTAATTATGATGTCAAAAAACCAATAACCCATTAATAAATCTAATAACCGATTAAAAATGCTTATAAATCATTAATAAACTCAACAACCTTTTAGTAAACTAAATACTAAAATCTAAATTATCAATTGGTGAACCCGGGTACCAAGGATATAATCACAGTAATGGAATTTGCTCATTTTTGGGATAGGAATTAGCCATCTCGGATTGTGTTCGGCTGAGATTTAAAATCATAGATAATATATAAGGCTTCCTTCTACATGCTTCTTGATTTGAATTTACTATTCGGGTAAAAAAATTTGTTTACAAAGGAATTCATCCAACTGAATAGAATGAAGATGACATGTGAGGGATTGTAGAACAACAACAACCACAACAAGCCTTTATCCCAAACTTTTGAGGTAGGCAATATGAATCCTCTTTTTCGAATATTTCCACTAACATTCTTTATTGAAAGTCAACATCCATATTTGCTTAAGTTCATCTAGCTCTCATCAGTCATCACACCATTGATTCTAATTATTTTTCTTCCTAATTAGTTAATTTTATCAGCGTTCGTTTTACACCTTGAAATCTTCTCAATCCTCTGTCATTTTGTATTCCATGATAGCTGCCTCCTACTTCTTAGATTCTACAAAGACTTATTTTGGTTTAATTTTGTTTTTTCTTGTAAGCTACTTGTTAAAAATTAGTGTCAATGAGGTTTTAACTACTTTTAAATGCTTGCACCACTCTCGAGTCGAATTTCGAAGTTATAATCGATACTGTTCAAATTCAGAATCAAAAACTCGAACCCGAAGCAGCTCGTAGCTCAAAGCCGAAGCTGCTCGAAAAGCTTAGTTTTGAAGTCAAAATTAAAACTTAAAACCTAATTGCTTAATCCCTTGCTTCAAAGACAAAATCAAATCTTCTCCAAGCTCGAAGTCGAAGCCTCTAAGTCAAAACCCCAGCTTTCCGAATTTGAAGCCTCGAAGCCGAACTCGAAGTGTCGGAGTCGAAGTTGAAGCCTCCAGGTTGAAGTTCCCAACACCTAGTTCGAAGTCTTAGCTAGATAAAGAAAACAACATGAAAAGAATTGAGAATTTTTGGTTAATTTAGATGTTTTTATCTTACCAAATGCAATACATACTCATTATATGACTTTATAAAGTTATTAACATCAATAAAGAGGGTGTGATTATATAAGTACTAAAATCATACCCATAAATCTTCAAATGCACCCTAATTAAGGAGAAATAAAGTATTGTTACCCGAGTAATGGAGTGAGTATATCACCCCGCGTAATCGTTGAGAGGCAGGGAGCGGCAGAGAGTGCTCCGCACTTATGTGGTCGCTTATTGAAACACTTTCAAGCCTATCAAGTTTTGGCTAGAAGATGGTTGAGGCCAATTCACTAAGGTTGTCGTGTCAAACGTTTGGAGGCTGGACACTAGAAGAGTTGAAAAAAACAATTTAGGAAGAATTAAGCAAATGATCTCCATTTCACTTTTTGCTTGGAGGGCAACTATCACTGTTTGTTTCTTTTGAAAGTACAATTTGAAGTTGACATATGCGGTTGTTTTCTTTCCTCTCGTTGCTATTTATTGTTTTGTTATTTGAAGAATATCCAGCTTCAGCCTCCTTGTCGCAGCTCTTCATCCCTACCAACTGTCCCATATATTGTATCTGTTATTTTATGTTTTTTTTTATTTCTTGTTTCTTTCTCCTCATGTTTCCCTATTATTAGGATTAACATTCTATATTCTATATTCTATATTCTATATTATCGTATATTAGGTAATTGTTTGTTTTGGCAGAGAGGTTGACACAAGTGTTGGAAGCAGAAAGAGAATCTCCTAGAGAATTTCAGCCCCTGCCGTTTCATTATGTTGAAATTTCAAGGCTTTTATTCGACTGGTATGCAACCTATTACTTAAAACTTTTTTACCGCACTTTATCACTTTTGATACTTTTGGATGCCAAAACTTATTTGGAATTGCTTCCAGTGCCCGTGATGACATATTGAACATATACATGGTGAGTCGGGGAATGATTATTCAACTTGTATCTTGAATTTATAATTCTTGAACCCACATCCTAAGCTTTGAATGATACAGGTGAGATCCTTGATTGAGGACATCAGGGATGTTAGGTTTCATAAGGTTGAAACTGGTTTGGAGACAATATCTGGCCGCACACATGCAGTGAAGGTATACTTTACAATTTAAGCACATAATTTTCTTTCTTTTCCCCCCTTTGTTGTACATTTTGCTCCTTCCACCTAAGAAAATTGGTCTGGAATCTTTTTCTATATAGTTAACAGCAGGTGTGCTCTGCTACAGTCCCTTAAGAAGTCAGAACCACACATTTCTAAATTATGATTTAGGTTAATAAGTAGTAATGACTAAGACAGGTTCAATGTTTATTGTAAATTTAACCAAGGAGACGATCCTTGATAAAGCAGAAGTGAAGAAATGGATTCATACAGCTGTTCTAAAAATTTGGTATAAAGGCTTGTTTTTGTTGTTGTACCAAGACAGGTTCAATCTGAAGCATCAAGAACTTAAATTCTTTACAGTAAATGATTTAAACTCTAGATTTTGCCTCATACTTTCCCAGAGATGGTCACAGTGGTGGTATTTCTACTGAAATAACCTGAAAGTTGAACCGTTTTAAGTTTTTGACCATTGCCTTTTATATCACTATTCACTTTACATAAGCAAATATTATAAGGTTCTCTGCTTCCTCTTTCCCAAGCAGTGAACTCCAGATGTGAGTAGATCATTAAATCAGCACGTCTCTTGTTAATAATGTTTAGTTGTCTTAGGTTATTGTTACTGCTGTGATTTGTCATCGGTTGTTTTCCTACCTAAAGATCATACTAGCTAAAGTAATAATCGTACCCTCCAGCACCCTTTTTAAAAGTATCTTTCCATTCTCAGTTTTGCAGCATCTTCGGCTAATTTAGAAATCTAATAAAGTTATTCTTTAAGCACAGAAAGAGTGTATGCTCACAGAGCTTTTGCCAACTCAGTCTCGTGTTTTCTGTTATATTTTACAGCAAGATCTACAATATTGATAGTGCTCTAAATATTCTGGATCATCATCCTAACCTGCAAAATTTTGTTTCTAAAACATGGTCTATTTCCTCATTTTCTGTCTCATTCAGTTAAAAATATTTATAACTGAGGTCAGGCTTGAGTGTTCTATAGTTCATCCTGTTAAGACTTTTCACTGCATGCTGATAAAGCTGATTAAGGAAGACCATCACAAACTCCTTTATGAGCACAGTACCCTGAATATCTATAATTTATTTTTCAACCTGTAGTACTTCCTGTATTTTGATGCATCGAGCCATTTTCTATTTCTATCCTGACTTCTATATTTTAGCTTTCTCCTTTGAGCAATTTTCTTATTACATTAGACTTTGATTTGGCACTCAATGAAGTTTGCCTTTATTTAGAGGAATGGCACATTGATCCTCAGTAAAAGTGGAAGCCCTAAAATATTGTTTGCGGTTGTGCATATTTCTGATTCTGCACCATAAATTTTTTATTAATTTGCAATTCAGCAGCCAGTTACATACACAACCCTCATGCATCCTTTTATTAATTTTTTTCCTGCAGCTAAAAAATTTATCTGCAATGGAAGTGAATATAGTGCGTCCGTTCATGGTTAGAACCTTGCAAGCTTTCTATAAGCATGATAGCCCACAAGTGGTTCAACAGACAGAGCCTGTCGGGAATAGACGACCACAAACAGTCGATCGGGGCCCACGAGTAAGTCTTCCAAATCTTTCCTCAAGTTGGTCCAATTTTCAACAATTTGCTTCAGAATTGAATTTCATCATTTATTTGTGTTAATTAAACAAACCCTTCCTGTCGTTAACCCCGTATAGCAGTCATATCCCCTTAAGTGATGCCTTAGCGTGAATATTGCCTCTGCTTGCTGATCAAAACCCTAAAGAACCCTCAAATTATACTCTAAACAAATCTCAAAGTGTAATTCCATTTTAAAACTTTGTGTTGTTTAGATTTGAGTGTTTTTTTTGGGGTTATGTTGACGATTTAAAGAAGGTACTTGCTCTAATATATCACTTGAGGGGCCATAAGTGCTATAAGGTTTTGTGCAGTTAACCCTGTTAGTTCTTACATGAACTTATCCTGCACAATCAATTAATTGTGCTCAATCATTTTTCAGTTTGCTGATTATGCGCTGGTCGTGTATTTTTGCTGACTGTTATTTCAGATGAATAATTCAGTTAATATTTAGTTAGAGATGCTTATTTAAAACAAATTTTTTATGTTAGAAATAGTCACCTGAAAGCAACCAAATATACTTTCATATTACTTGGTAAAACTGTACTGAAGAGAAGAAACTGAACCATGCTGTTGTAAGCTTGCTGGTTTTGCATGTAGTATGTGATAAATATATTCCGTGCCATGAGGCCACATTTGAGATCCTGCGAGCGCAATATTTGTATGTATAACTGTTGTCAGAATCAATAGTCCGAGCCTTCTTTTGAGTTAGTTTTGTTCTGTATATATCTTTATATCCCTACTATTATCAGCCAAACTCAAGGGGTACCTGCGTCTTCACCTTTTTGCAAGGGGAAAAAATATATAAAATATAATAATTTCTCCTACTTTTCAAGTGATCTACATCCTCTCCCTCTCCCCCTCTTCTTGGTAATGCAAATTTGCATTCATTCTTACACAACTCCCCAATATACAATTATACATAAGCGTGTATCACACATGTGAACATCTAGTTGGTCATAATACTATCAAATGTTAGCAATTATTTACTAATATTAGGATCTTATTGTAACATAATGAGTAGAGGTTACTAAAATGGGATTCTCATAATTTTCTGTGTTTATATTCTCTCTTTTCCAGCGAGATCTGCGCCCACGTTAATTGGTTTGGAGTTTTCGTGTTTCTCTGCAATTTCAAATTTCAAATTATAATCATGGATGCGGATCCGACAGGTATCGGTTGTATTCTTAATATCTTTTCTTGAAAGCACAATTCAATTTGTAGTGGTATACAGATATTCTTTTTGCTGTGTTAATGTGAGAAAGAATGTTGATGTTAGGTAATAACAGATGGGCATAAAGGAAAATTCTTGGCTTTTAAGCAAACTATTAAATTCCCAGGTTTTGAAATATAATCTCCAAAATATATCTGTAACTAAGCTTATTGTGAGATCATTGCCCATTGTATGCTGCTAGAAACCTCCGGCCTTGGAAACATTTTTGCCAGAATCCTTACATTTCCCTCGACTCTTTATTTTGGAGAACCATTGGAGAACAATGACTCTTCTCACCCTTAGTGAAGTAATTGTCTCCGACAAGTTTAGACTTTAGTGGATTCATGGCATTTTGGGTGCTTCTTGAGAAGTAAATGGATTAAGTCGATCCTTGAGTCCAATGTTTTTGAGACGTCTAGGCGGCAGTCTTAAACTTTGTGTCTAGAAAAACAACTAACTAGTTTATTTTGCATCATCTACATCTCAAATCCACATATATATAATGACACCATGTTGTCTTTCTGGAGATATCTTCAAATTACTAATGATTAAAGCATACATCTTCTAATTATTTTGTTCAGTTTCTTTTTTTTTTTTTAATTTGAGGAAAGGAGCAGGGCAAAATTGCATTAACGAAGAAAGTTGCAGTACAAAGGATGTCTAAACAGAACACCACAATAATTACAGACCTAGTAAACAAAGCAAAATACTGGGAAAACAAAGAACTATCAACTATTCTCGATCCCAACTCCAAGAAACACCAAAGCTCTACATAAAATCCCATGATGAAGACTGGAGTGCCAGATACATCCAGTGGAGCTTTTATGTGTACCTGAAGCAGACAAAAAATACAACAGCTCACTGCAATCCCATAAACCGTAAATTTTCGAACTGACAGGAGAAGCAACAACATTGATCCGGTGGAAACCATCAAGCGTGGGGGTGAGGGGACTTAAAAGCAAACTCTCTTGAAGTTGGGATGATAAAGATGAAGATGATGGGTGCCGATCGTCGTGAAAAATGGAGGTATTTTCTCGACACCATAGTAAGAAATCCCTTTCTATGATCTCTTTTCTACATTATTCTCTATCATGCCCGCATATATATATATATATATATATATATATATATATATATATATATATATATATATATATATATAAAAGAAGGATAATTTTCTCCTCGAAATCATAACGCAGAAGGAGAGAGATGGCTATAACAAATATATAAAAGAAGGATAAGTTTCTCCTCGCAGAAGGATAGAGATGGCTATAACAAAATTTACCGACATTCTGGACATTAGAGAACAAACTTTTCTCTATAAGCTTATGAAGATAAAAAACCTAAGAGACTTGCTAACCTCCTCATTTAACTTTTTTGGAAAAACCGAGCACAAAGAGGTATTATGAAAAGCAACTCAGTAAACATTTTAATCACTCTGATCACACACCACAAATATTGGTAAAGCATCCATAACCACAGCTGTGGATAAAAAAGGCTCGAGCATGATCAAGAAGTGCTTGATGGGGAACTCATATCATGCCTCAAGGAAGTTATAACAATATGCAGAAGATGTCGAAACACAGAAGACCCAACCTTTTCCTAGCATTATTAATACTGATGGTGTCAAAAGCAAACCAATATATTTCCAGCACCTTGAATTTTCAAGTTTTCATGCTGATGGCTTCATGCAAAATTTTAAAGACCCAATGTTTTTTCCAGTATATTGAAAAACCACCTATAGAATCAGTCATAGTGCAGAGCTCTCATACAAGCAGTATACCCCCCCCCCCCCCCCCGGCTTTTCCCTCCCCCCAAAAAGGAAAAAATAAAACAAAACCAAAAAAAGACCAAAAGAAAGAAAACAAGGTATCACAAACCCAAAAAAGACCAAAAGTGGAGGAAGCAGGCCTCCAAGTATAAAGTATAAGACACAAGGTTTCATAGTAGGCATGTTT
Organism: Agapanthus africanus; assembly: GCA_030015575.1. Classification (NCBI taxonomy): domain Eukaryota; kingdom Viridiplantae; phylum Streptophyta; class Magnoliopsida; order Asparagales; family Amaryllidaceae; genus Agapanthus; species Agapanthus africanus. The sequence goes on along the minus strand of JASDDO010000218.1, from coordinate 202,665 downwards.
GGATAGTTAGAATTAAAATTCTTAGGATTTAATTTGGGATTAGAATATTCCAGAATGCATTTACATTCCTTTTGGATGAAAATGCAGGCTTTTTTTTTTTTAACTTGAATGGGTGTTTGGATAATTTGGGATAAGGATATTCATTTTTAAATTTTTTTTTCCTCCAGCATTCTCATCACATCATCGACCTCAGCAGAATGCCACTCTAGCTTTCTCATTATCCTAGGTGTCCTCTCCCTTGCCTCCGCAAGGGTAATCATAGATTCGACAGCCAAATGCCTCGTCTCCTCTTCCAATCTGTCAGCCTCCGGCCATGCATTCTCTTCCAACCTATCAGCCTCTTCCATCCTCGTCCCCTCTTCCAACCCGTCAGCCTCCGGCCATGCATTCTCTTCCAACCCGTCAGCCTCTTCCAACTAGTGCCCAAGCAAAAGAAAAAAACTCTCGAGTAAACTATGAGCAAGATAGTACACCTGCATAAAAGCAAGATGAAAGAAGACAAATTTTCCATTGGGCATCATATTACCACCAACACCTTGGTCAAGCCCAGCTCCTTAAAGCTCTCGCTAATCTTATCATTCCTCTTTTTACTCGCATCCACACTGATCATCGTCGTAGTTGATGAAGACGACGACGGAGCCGAAGGAGGCTTTCTTGTTTTGATCTTTATTTTTGGGGGTATGGGTGTCTTTGAGATGTCGAGATCGGAGGCGATCGAGGAGAGAGTGGTGGAGGGATCCATCGGAAGTTGCAGTCGTAGCGGCGGCGACAGCGGCGGGTTTTGTGGAACCCTGGGTGAGGACTCAAGGGTCAGACAGAGGAGGGAGAGAGAGAGAGAGGGAGAGGGAGGAGTGAGAGACTTGAGTGAAGAAGTTGGGAAAAAAATTGAGTGACTCAATTTTTCCTGTTATGTGGATAGGATCAAAATAGGGGGTTCCCCCCTTGGATCAAAGATGAAAAAATCCATCCAAACAGCCCTTTTGCATGATTCGGTCAATCCGACGGAAAAATGACATCTGGGCTTTTTTTTCCATGGGATATATATACTATCCAAACAAGTCCTAGAGACAAGAAGATTAGAGAAGCAAGTAACAAAGATAACCACTCGAAAAACGGGTTCGAGAGAAGTAAACAAAAGATAACATCATCAGCCAAAGACTATAAAAAAAGATCACAGTTAAAGCATAGGCGTGATAGTGAAAAATGGATCAAAATTGTTGCTCAAAAGAGAAGCAGAATCACCTTTAAAGAGGCCTTTAGTGGCGAGTAACTCATTTGCTAGCCGTGATTCTCTTTTTAGGTTTCCTACCAGTGATACTCATCCAGGAAAGAAATAGTAAATAGCAGATTTCATAATCTGAGAAGAGTTGTCTTTCTGCTATTTCTAGCTCTCCACAAAAGCCGATAAATGGAAAACAATAGCAATTTCCAAACATCATTACAATGATCACAAAAATTACCATCCTTCCAAGAAGTTATGGCATTAATAAAGGAGGAAGGAGTAGTAAAGATATTAAGACTAGAGAGCATAAAATTCCACTCTTGTTTGGCTAAACTGCAATAAAAAAGATGTGATCTGTAGATTCAATCAAGCAATCTCCCACACAACAGCATTCCCAAACCATCCTTTATGAATCAAATTCTCCTCAGAAAGGATTTTATAGTTTGTAAGGAGCCAGATAAAATTTTTGATTTTGAGAGGAGCCCAACTTCTCCAAATAATATTATAGTAAGGGTAAGTAAGGCCAGTGGAATTCAACTTGGTATAAGCAGTCTTCACAGTATACATCCCATTCTTATCATGCATTCAAGGAAACTCATCAGAGATATTAGGACTTATGCTCAAATTTGATTAAACAAGATTGAAGTTTTGATAACTCACTTCTATTCACAGAGGATAAGATCTTTTTGAGGGCAGGCTTCCAATACCAACTTCCATCTTTAAAATAACTGAGATGATATATAAGCTTTTTGATTCCATGCCCGAGAATATGGATCAGGAAAGTCATCTGCCAACGTAAACTTATCAAGTCAGATATTTGTCCAGAACAAAATACTATTAATCATTACTTCTTGGAATCACCTTGGTAAACTCATCACATATCTGTTTAGTTTCCTAATTTACCTCTCCATGTTGTCTCACATAGCTCACCTTCTTCTAGACTTTCTGGAGATGGTTTGGACTCTTATACGTCTCTAATCATGAACCCTTAATTCGTGTAGAAAACCTATAAAAGATGCAAAGTAGGAAAACAACAATAATGTCAATAAACATCTATCTATCTATCTATCAGTTTAATACAAATCTGGGTTAGTCAAAAATCTTTTGTAAGTCAAAGAACTATTTTTGAGATTTCTCCTTTTGCCCTTTCCTTTATCCATAATTATTTCCAAAACCCATTCTCAAAATGGGAAAAAAACTTAATTATGGCTATTTTTAATAATTATTTGGTTACTATTTTATTTTATTAGCCTAAATAGCTTTTTCAAAATGGGTTTTCATAATTAAAAACAATAAAGGAAATATATTTTGTCCATATTTATCAATATTAATATTCGAAAAAAAATTATGATTTAATTTTTGAAGAATATTTAGCTTTAGAATGACACCAATGATACATTGTTAATTTATACGGTGTTTTCGCAATATTTGTTAAAGTTATTTCTTTTATCTTTTTTGTGGTAATTGTTATTTCTTTTTATTTTCCCCCTTTCTATTTATTCATATTTATTTTCATATCTTTTGCTGAACAAAAAAATAAATAAAAAATGGATAGGTGTTTGGAAGAGTTGGCCCATTAAATTTTTTTTTATCAATAATTATGATTAGTTATGTGCTAAAATATTTTTAGTTATTACAATTAGTTTATATGCAAATATGTTGTCAATAATTAATAATGCGTTGTTGCAATTACTCATATCTATAAAAAGATAAAAAGATGAATCATGTAAGAAAATTATTATATGGATATTTACAAACATATTTATTTGTTTTAGTTTAAATCAAATTAGATTATTTATAATACGAGTTTGACTAGGATCCTAACAGAAAGATTTGGAAAAAAATCTTTCATACCTTTTCACCTTAAGATTAATTTTGGGATTTGTGCATTCAATTATATTATATTTGGTAATAAATGAAAGCTTTTATACATAATTGTTGGCACACATCCCAAAATTAATGTGACAGTGAAAAAGTGGGAAGAATTTGTTTTCAAAGAATCCTAGTCGAACTCTCTCTCTGTATATATAACATATATGGATATAGCCTGGAATTTTCAAGCTAAATTCCGTCTTTATGCGAAAAAATGTAGGAAACCCCCACACTTTTTAGGCATCTAATGAAAAATTATGTGGAGGACCTTCATTTCTATAATTTCGTTATGGTTGTAAAATTTCGTAAATAAACTCCAATAACATACTTTAATTTCGTCATGTAAAATTTTTAGCTTGCGACAACTATCTTACTACAATTATATTGGGAAACCGTCGTTTAATGTACCGTTCATTTTGCTTTCAAATGCACAGATGGAAACTTCTGTTTTTCATACTTTTTTAGACATCTAATGGATACTTATTGGAAGACCCTCGTTTTCAAAATTTTGGAATTGTTGCAAACTTTTATAAACAAACTCCAATAATACACTTTAACTTCGTCATGGAAAATTATATTTTGACTACATCATGGAAACTTTTTAATCTGCGGCAACCATTTTACTGCAGCTGTATTGGGAAATCGTCGCCTAATACAGTGTTCATTTTGCTTTCAAATGTACAGATTGAAACTTCGGTTTTTCATGCTTTTTTGGCATCTAGCGGATAATTATATGGAAGACTTCTGTTGCGTATATGACAATCACAAAGCACAAACAGTAGATAAAGAGAAGAAACAAATTACAGGTAAGATAGAAATATGAGAACTTACACAAAAGCAATAGACGAAGACGAAACTTTATTAATAATCCAAATACGGAGGAGTACAAATCGATGGAGAAAACATAAGTGCCTCTCAAATCTTAGATCTCTCACAAACACCAATGAGTTCTCACAAATTAACAAATTGCTATCACAAAAGGCTTCAAATCTAGGGTTGCTACAAACTTTCTTGTTTATAGCATACAAAAGATATTCCCTAAAAACTAATTTCTTAACTAAAGAAATTACGCGTTCGACCCGACGATAGACGTTTGTCCCTTGTGGGCAGACGTCTGTAAGAACATATCCCGAAACTTCAACTTTCTGTCCTGAACGACAGACGTCTCCCACAGGTGGACAGACGACTGTTAAGAAATTCACCGAATCTTCAGAAATGACAGAATGTCTCTCACAGACGTCTGGTAGAGACGTCTGCACAGACATCCGTTGTCTTATACGAGAGATAAACTTGAATCTTTGTTTCGTGATAATGCCGGATCTTAGGAAAATCTTCAAGGATGAATGTGAGTCACACATAACAAATCTCCATTTTGTCTCGCATTCCACAAACTCCTCCATCAAAATAATAATAGTTTCACCTTTACCACAAAACCCTTCAAGGGTTCAATGAGTGCTACACACTCCAATTAAATTTAAGTAGTACTTAAACTTAACAACTGAAAGAGACTTCGTCATCATGTCTGTCGCATTATCCGCCGTGCCAACCTTCTTCACTGTAATCTTTTTTTTCTCAACGATTTCCTGCATGAACCAATACCTTACGTCAATGTGCTTCGTCCTATCATGATGCATCTGATTTTTCATCAAGTGAATAGCGCTTTGGCTATCACGGTAGACTATTATGGTATCCTTTGGAATACGAAGTTCTAAAAATAGCCCCTTCAACCAGATCGCCTTCTTAACGGCCGCAACAACGACCATATATTTCGTCTTCGTCGTAGACAATGCTACCGTAGGCTGCAAAGAAGCACGTCAACTAATGATACATCCTCCCAAGGAGAACACATAACCGGTGATCAATCTGCGTCTGTCAAGATCACTCGCATAGTCGGAGTCGCTGAATCCCACCAAACTGTCGTCGTTCCATCCAAACACCAACCTTACGTCAGACGTACCTCAAAGGTATCGTAATATCCATTTCACCGCATGCCAATGGATTTTGCCAGGAGATGTCATATAGCGACTAACGACACTAACAGCGTGAGAAATGTCTGGTCATGTACAAACCATGGCATACATAACACTACCCACCACACTCGCATATGTAACATTCGATATATATTTAATCTCATCTTCTGTCTGCGGTGATGAATGAGCTGAAAGTTTAAAATGAGCTGCCAATGGATCACCTACAAATTTAGCGTCTGCCATGCCGAAACGCTCTCAAACTTTCTCAGACAAGTATAGCTTTCATCCTTTGCGATCTCGCCTGATCTCCATACCAGGTATTTTCTTGGCCGCTCCCAAATCTTTGATCTCAAACTTTCCTTTCAACTGTTCCTTCAAAATCTTAATATCAACCATATATCTTACTGCTATCAACATATCATCAATATAGAAAAGAAAATATATGAAGTTTCTTCGAATATACAGAACTGTTGCCTACGCTTCTCGTAAACCCAACTTCTTTCATAAAGGAGTCGAATTTCTTATACCACCGTCTAGGTGACTACTTCAAACCGTAGAGAGACTTCTCTAGTAAGCAAACGTGGTCTTCTTTACCTTCAACTTCAAAACCTTCGGGTTGTTGCATGTAAATTTTCTCCACCAAATCGCCGTGCAAGAATGCGGTCTTCACATCGAGCTGCTCAAGTTCCAAATCTTGCATAGCTACTAAACCGAGCAAGACACGTATAGAAGCGTGTTTAACAACCGGAGAAAATACATCAGTGAAGTCAACTCCTTGCACCTGCGAATAGTCTTTAGCTACCAACCGCGTCTTGTACCTCGTATCAACCGCCCCTTGGTCACTTTCTTTCTTCTTGAAAACCCACTTGCAGCCCAACAATCTTCTTTTCGAATCCGTCATAGTTTTGGATGATGAAATCAATGCTAATCTGGAAGTCGTCAAACCCTGCAATGAATACAAGGACCCTTTCTTTAAACCCTTCATCACAACGAGAGTACATTTGGTTACATTCAAAACTCCACCTTCTGCGGAAAATTTGTAACCCTTGTCGTCGAGTGCACCTAAAGAGATGTGGTTTTTCTTCAAGTAGGTACATGCCTGACTTCTCCCAATATCCTTACAACACCATCGAACATTTTGATTTGTATTGTTCCTTTGCCAATAACTCGGCATGGGCTATTGTTGCCCATTAAAACCATTCCACCATCAACAGACTCGTACGTGGTGAACAAATCGCTATTGGGATATATGTGGTAAGAACAACTCGAATCTATGATTCACTCATCCTTGAATCACTATGTGTTGTCAAGGACAAGAAGATTTCCTTCTCCTTCCATTATACTCGCTTCAGCTAAAAACTATTTCTTTGATTTGTCTTCATACTTTAGCTTGTACTACAACTTAAAACAATCGACCTTGAAGTGCCTGTTCTTCTTATAATAATTGCAGATCACGTTCTTAACCTTGGACTTTGACCGCGACTTCTTCCTATTTGCTTCCGGATCTCTCTTCTCCGTGTTGGGGTCAAAATTTGCACCCTTAGTTGACCAAGTCAAAGTTAAGGTCAACCCCAAGCCAAGTGGGTCCAAGCCCAGATCAAGTGGGCTCATGCCCGAGTCGAGCCCGAACATGAAGCGGCCGACCTCCCCCATGCTGAAATAAAAAATCATGTAATAAATAATTTTGATGTAATTTTTTATACATAAATGGGCATAAAGCCAAATTTTTGTAAAGCCCATGGCTTATGTGCAAAAAGAAATGGCACATGAGCCATGAGATGGGCAAAATGCCATTTTGTAAAGCCCAAGGGGCTACATGTAAATATGTAAGCCTATATAAGGCAACATAATTAAAATATCTAATATACTTTTTTCATTCCCCTCAAAATCTAGGATTTGTGCCTCTTTCCCCTTTCTGAAGGTTCTAAACCTTCTTCTTTCTTTTGAATTAAATTAAGAGTTTTACTCTTCCTTTTCCAAAACTAAATAGTTTTTCACGATAAAACCCACAAAGGGGAGCTCAGATCTCCCATCAGATCTCAAAAAGAAGAGATTTTTAAAATCTCACATCTCTTAATCTTCAAGATCCGGCCATCAGAGGAGGAAGAAGGAGGCCTATCTCCGAAAACCCCATTTTGGGGAAGATCCAGGGCTCCAAAGAAGAACCCTTTTCATCAACTCCAAAACATCTTAGGAGTTTAACTCCACTCTAAATCCTCTTTTGGGATTTTAAATCCTATTTCTGGGAACTAAAGCCCCATTTTTCTCGCCGGCGCCTAAGCGCCCGAGCGCCCACGTGCCGGGCACGTGGTGTGCTAGCACTCGAGCGCTCAAGCGCCCAGCGCCCACGTGTCGGGCACATGGTGCTCAAGCGCTCGAGCGCCTTGCGCTCAAAGCTTCCAGCGCCCACATGCCGGACATGTGGCGTGCTAGCGCTCGAGCGCCTGGCGCTCAAGCGCCCAGCGCCCACGTGCCGGACACGTGGCGCGCTAGCGCTAGAGCGCCTGGCGCTCAAGCGCCCAGCGCCCACGTGCCGGACACTTGGTGCGCCAGCACCTAAGCGCCCAGCGCTCGCGTGTTAGACACGCGAGGCGCTGGCCCCCACGCATCCTTTGGATGCCCTTTCCCTTTATATATATATATATATGTATATATACATACACACACACACACACTCTCTACAACACCGTCCCTAAAAAAAATTTGGGCCGGGGCGCTGCCCTGCACCCCGCAAGGGGGCTGCTAGCCCCCTTGACCCCCAGCCCGCTATCCGGGTAGCGGGACCCCCGTAAAAACTCTGCGGGGCCCCCGATATATCCAAAACCCCTTCAAAACACAACACTGCACATTGAGTTCGCATGACCAATTTAACCTGTCAATCGGAGGTTCCCTCGCTCCAAAAGGCGAGGGGTAATTAACGGCAGTTTAGTCCGCGGCTGTCGGAGATTCGGATCCCCACAATCAATAAACCCCAGCTTACCCTAGACAGGGGGAATCTGTAATGCGCTTGACAAGCGCGTGCGTATTCCCATTTCAATGGGGTGACGAAAAACACCCTACAGATTCTGGCACGCCCGGTTGGACCTATTTCTCCTCCCATGTCTCGGGTTAAACGTTCATGCGAACTCAATCAATATGCACACCTATATCTATACTAAAATAATGCTTTTTCATGCAGGTTTCAAGCAATCACCTTTCAACAATGTCTCCAAAGATAAACTCAGCTCTCAGCACGGCTCCCGTCTCCTACACTATGAAGATAGACTCCAGGACGGTCCTTTCGGCCAGTCTCGGGCGACAATGGGAGGAGCCGCCGCTACCATTTGGCTCTATCCTGTTCGTGTCAGCTAACGCCATCCCAGCTCTTCAAGCCCCGGTGGCAGACAAACCGGTCTCGAAAGGCAAGATGCCAAATGTGGTGGTCTCGAAGGCGCCCCAACTCAAACGCAAGTCGGTGTTTGAACGACTCTCCTTGGCCCCAGCTGGGGGCAAGGACATCAACACCAACAAGGCAACAAGGCTTCTCGAGCAAGCTCCGGCGGTGCCCCTGACAACTGCTCGTTCGGGTGTCTTCTCTAAACTCTCCGCTAATCGACTCACGGTGGCTTTCCAGGAAACAGATGCCCGCCAAGCCCTTAAAATTGAGAAGTTAAGGCAGAAAAGGCTCAGATATAGAGCCAACCAAAGGGCTATGGCTCCTGCTAGGCTGAACCTCATGAGGTTCGAAGAACAGGGTTACCCCGCCGAAGATGAGGAAATGGCTGGATATGTGGTCCACACTGTCTACACGGTGGGCACGCGCAGCAAGAGCAAGGACGAGGCCACCACATCTCAAATTCAATCTGGCTTGAATGTGGTTGCCGCTTCCCAAGAACAGCCGCCTCTGCGGGGTGATGAAAACCCTCTCGATGAGGATGATAGGCAGAAAGACCCTTCGGTCCATGAGGAGTTGGGCTGGATCTTGGAGGAAAGAGAGTGAGACTTAAAAATCTCCCCTTTTGGGGATTTGATGGAAGACCCGAGCTCCCCTTCAAGGGTTTTATGGTGAAAAACTGTTTCTTTTTGAGAAAAGAAGAGTTAAACTCTTGATTTAATTCAAAAAGCGGAGGAAGGTTTAAAATCTTGAGGAAGGAAAAAGAGGCACAGAAACCCTAGCTTTTGAGGGGAATGAATTATTGTCTTTTATTTCATTATCATATTGCCTTATATAGGCTTACAAATTTACACATATCCCCTTGGATTTTACAAAATGGTATTTTGCCCATCTCATATCTCATGTGCTCATTTCTTTTGCACATGAGCCATGGGTTTTACAAAAATTTAGCTTTATGCCCATTTTTCTTACATTTATTCATAAAAAATACATTATTTATTTATTACATAATTTTCATTTTGGCATGGGACAAGCCAGCCGCTTCATGTTCGGGCTCGACTTGAACATAGGCCCATTTGACTTAAGCTTAGGCCTACTTGGGTTGGGGTTGACTTTGACTTGGTCAACTGTGGTGTAATTTTTGACCCCAACAAAGTACCCCCATCAATAAATGCACACCGCGTATATGAGTTGTGTGGATGAAATTGATGGATCTTGAAGTTGGACTTCGAGGTGGAACATCATTCTGGGGGCGGAGCATCATTCCGGGAGTATAATTCCGGGGATCGGAGTATAATTCCGAGGATCGGAGCATAATTCCGAAGAGCGGAGCATGATTCTAGGGATCAGAGCATAATTCTAAAGAGCGGAGCATGATTCTAGGGATCAGATCATAATTCTGGGGATCGGAGTATAATTCCGAGGATCGGAGAATAATTCTGACGAGCGGAGCATAATTCCGGGATCAGAGCATACTTCCGAAGAGCGGAGCATGATTCCAAGGGGAGAATATATTCTGAGACGAAGCATAGTTTCAACCAACAAGCTCTGCGGCGAAATCATGCTTCGTCTCAGAATGTACCATGTGTCGAAATCATGCTTCGCCTCGGAGTATCTGCCTTCCCTGTCAGAATTATGCTCCGCCTCGAAAACAAGTCAGTCAAAGTATAATTCCGACGAGGAGGTCATTAGTTGATTTGATTCCGAGTCGAAGCATAATTCCGACGGGGAGGTCATTGACTTGATTCCGAGTCGAAGTATAATTCCGACGGGGAGGTCATTGGTTGACTTGATTCCGAGTTGAAGTATAATTCTGACGGGGAGGTCGTTGCTGCCCTTTTTGCAACTTGGACGGTCGGCGCTGCCATTTTAGCGACATGGGCGGTCGGTACTGGATTTGACTTGCTCCGCTTCATACGGTGTCAGGGATTGGATTTGACTTGCTCCACCTTTTGCGGTATCAGAGTTGAAGTTAACTTGCTCCGTTTTCTGCGGTGTTGGAATTTGATTTGACTTGCTCCGCTTTTTGTGGTGTCAGGGTTGAAGTTGACTTGCTCTGCTTTCTACGGTGTCGGGATTCGACTTATTTCCAAGGTGGAGCTTGATTCCGCCAGGAAGGTCGTTGGTTGTCTTGCTGATTTGATATGATTTGGGTTGACTTCAGCATCGCTATATTGGAATATGGTATCAGGAGCGAATCGTCATTTGCCATGAGGGGATTTGGGGATTTTGGTTTTGGTTTGGCATCAGCACCGCTACACTGGAATATGGTACCATGAGCGAATCATCATTTGCTATGAGGGGATTTCCCTCGTTCCCAGTTTGACGACTTAGGGGTCATCTGTTCCCAGTTTAACGACTTGGAGCTCATCTGTTCCCAGTTTAAAGACTTAGGGGTCTATTGGATCGATTTGGAATTTCGGGGTTGGGGTCAGCATTAGCGTTGCTAACACTGAAGCACATGTGCCAGGAGCAATTCGTCATTTGGCTTTACCTGTTTGGGAGCGATGGCTTAGGAGATAGGTTTAGGTCCTTATCACCTAAGGCTTTTCAATTTTATGAGCTGTAAGGATCCCATAAAAGCATTTTCTCCCTATGAGTTGAAAGGATCTCATAGGTGTACTTTCTCCTTAGGAGTCGTGGGGACTCCCAAGTGTGTTTTTCATTTGTGAATCGTAAGGATCTCACGAAGGTGTTTTCTTACGAGTCGTGAGGATCCCGTAAGTTTGTTCTCCTCATGTATCGTGAGGACACATGAGTGGATCTTTCCAAATGGAGCATAATTCTAAAAGCGGAGACCGGCAGCGTGACTGGTGATTACGGTGGGGCATGGGTGTGATGAGAATTATTTGAGCCCGTGGATTGTATACAGTAGTCAACTTAGGGACCAATCGTAGGGCTGGGAGAATTTTGGGAAATTGGGTTTTGGTTGACATCGGTATCGCTAACCGGAATATGGTATCAGGAGCGACTTATCATTCGCCATTTGGAGGTTTAGGGATCTGGAATTTGGTTGGCGTTTGCATCGCTGCACAGGAATATAGTACTAGGAGCGACTCATCATTCGCCGTTTGGGGATTTGGATTTTGGTTGGCGTCTACATCGCTGCACAGGAATTTGGTACTAGGAGCGACTCATCATTCGCCGTTTGGGGATTTGGGATTTGGATTTTGGTCGGCGTCTGTATCGCTGCACTGGAATATGGTACCAGGAGCGACTCATCATCCGTCGTTTGGGAATTTGGGGATTTGGGTTTTGGTAGGCGTTTGCATCGCTGCACAGGAATATGGTATCAGGAGCGACTCATCATTCGCCGTTTGGAGGTTTGGGATATTTATTTGTATACAAGTTTTTTTTACCGCGATTGCTTCACCTTTTCAGCCTTTCTTATCGCGAAGGTTGCGATTGCCTTATCATTTCGGCTATTTATTCGCGGTTGTCCCATCATTTCGTCTTTATTTTCATTTTTATTTTACTCGCTGATTTTTATTGCGAGTTGCCCCATCATTTCGGCTTTTTTTTTAACACTCCCAGTTAAATGACTTAGGGGTCGAATGTTCCCAGTTTAAAAACGTGGTGGTCAACTATCCCCGGTTTAACGACGTGGTGTTCAAATGTCCCCAGTTTAACGACGTGGTGGTCAACTGTTGGAGCCAGGGCTCGATTCTGCAGGAACCGTAGGCTCTTTTGGTTTAATTGCATAAGCGGGCTCTTCTTCATCTAGACCGAGCCGGTGTTGGATGGCAACAACCACATCATCGTCATGGCTATAAGGCGTAGGAGGACTTGTTCTTCTGAGCTCCATCATGTAGACCGTATGGGTTGTGTACATCTTTATTGCTTCTTCATTTGCAATGTTACTCGTTTGGCTCTTAGCTTGTTGCCTTAGTCCGTTCTTTTTAGAGAAAGGCAGATGTCTGAGAGAATCAGGTTCCCAATGGGTTTCGGTCTCCGTTTGTATGAAATTGGCGGTCACAGTTTGACTGTTTGTTAACACGCTTTTAGATAGTTCTATCTCTCCTGCCTTGTATTGCTTTTCGACCCAATATCTGAAGACAAAGCAGTCCTCAATGGTATGACCTATCACTCTATGATAAAGGCAATATTTGGGGTCGTCGGTCATATTCGCTTCTTGTGGTCTCTTTGATTCTGGCAATTGTAGACCGTTTCTTAGGGCATCTCTGAATATTTTACGGATTTTGTCTCTTCTGAAGGAATAGACCTTATCTAGTTTCTCTTTCAAAGACGATTCTCTTCCCCCTCCCAACAATGGGTTTCGAGGTTGGTTGATATTAGGCCCGCTTGTCCCTTGCCTATTTCGGTCAGCCGAAGTGTTAAACGATTCAGCATCGTCAAAATTTCCGCCTTTACGATTTTCGTCTTTTCGGTTCCTCTAGGATTTATTGCTATTTTGGAAATCCGAGGAAGAATCCTACTTTGAGCGTTCCAACATTTGAACTTTCTTGGTCAGCTCTTAGAACGTCTTGAGACCCGCGGTGTATAGAAAAGGATTCATCCAGGTACCGAGATTTCCGATGAGGAGATTGACGGATTGGTCTTGTTCCAACGGTGGCTCATATTTGACGGAGAGATTGCACTATCGGGTTATAAAATCCGTGCTGCTTTCGTTGTTCTTTAGCTTGGTCCTTATGAGATTGGCAATGGTGATCTTATCGTTGACACTCATGAACCTTTGCCGAAACAGAGATTCCATTTGGATGAAAGTAATAACGAAGCCATCCGGTAAGCTCGCGTACCAGTCAAAAGCGACATCGATTAAGCTATTAATGAACTGGTGGAGGAAAAGCGCATCATTGCCCCCAGTATTCCCGCATGAGGCTTTAAAGTGGGCGATGTTTTGATTCGCATTTTCCGTCCGATCGAATCTTCTGAATTTGGGGATGATATAGCCACGAGGAAACTCTACCAGATCATACCGAGCAGGATATGGTCTCTCGCTACTACTGACATCCTTTTGCGCTTCGGCTTCAGCTACCAATGTTTTGACTTTATTGGCGACCAAATCCATGATTTGATCTTGCGTTAGCGGGTTGCGTCATCGGTAGCCAAGACATTTCTCGAGATAGGATGCGACCGACTTTCATGTGGTCCGCCCATCTTTGGATTTGAGAGAATAGGCGTCGTCTGGCTCGGAACACCGTTTCCCGGTTCATAAGCAGTGCCTTACGCTTGATTGGACGATTGAGAGGCAACTTGGGCCGTGAGCTGTAAGATGACGTTTTTCAAGTCGTCGATTTTCGAGTAGAGCTTGGCCATCTCCTTGCCTTTGTTTCTGAGCTACTTCTAGAGCTCTTGGAGAAGTTGCTGCTCTGCGGTCTTGGGACGGAAGATTGGCTCCTCTTTGCTTTCCGAGCCTGACTCCTCATGAATCGAGGGATCTTTCTGCTTATCAGCCTCACTGGAAGGGTTTTCATTACCTTTCGGAGAAGGCTGGTCTTGGAAAGTGACAGCCACATTCACACCAGATTGGATTTGAGATATGATGGCCCCGTCCTTACTCTTGCTGCGCGTGTCCACCATGTAGACAGTGTGCACCACATATCCAGCCATCTCTTTATCTTTGGCGGCTGATTTTTTGGACCATCGCTGTGGCCCTTCCTCTTCTGGAAAGGACATGTGACTGAAGACGGTTGGTCTGACTGGATCCTTAGGTGGCGCTGTCCGGATCGCAGCTTTCTTGACTCTTGAAGTCATGGCATTCTTCTGAACTAATTTCCGCCGTTCAAAAGAGTTAGTAAGCTTCACAGCCGATTCAACTGTTATTGCGGGATAACCCTGTTCTTAGAACCTCATGAAGTTCAGCCTAGCAGGAGCCCTAGCCCTTTTGTTGGCTGTGTATCTGAGCCTTTTTTGTCTTAGCTTCTCGATTTTGAGAGCTTGGCGGACATCCGTCATTCAGGAAGCCATCGTGAGTCGATTGACAGGGCACTTAGAGAAGATATCCGATCGAGCAGTTGTCAGTGGTACCACTGGAGCTTGCCCGAGATGCCTTATTGCTTTATTAGTGTTGATGGCCTTACCCCCAGCTGGGGCCAAGAAAAGTCGTTCAATCATCGACTTGCGTTTGGGTAGTAGTGCCCTCGAGATCACCACATTCGGCTCCCTGCCTTTCAAGGCCGGTCTGTCTGTTATCGGAGCTTGAGGAGCTGGGATAGCGTTAGCTGGCACGAACATAATAGAGCCAAATGGTAGTATCGGCTCCTCCCACTGTCGTCCATCTTTATCGTGTAGGAGATGGGAGCTGTACTGAGAGCTGAGCTTGTCCTTAGAGACATTTTGTTGCGTCCGAAAATTGCAATTGGAAAATGTTAACCTGCACAAAGAAGCGTGATTTCAGTACAGGCAATCGATATATATGTTAATTGAGTTTGCACGAATGTTTAACCCGAAATATGGGAGGAAAGATGGGTCCCACCGGGCGTGCCAGAATCTGTAGGGTGTTTTTCGTCACCCTATTGAGATGGAAAATACGCGTTGGTTGTTAAGCGCATTACAGATTCCCCGTGCCTAGGGTAGGCCGAGGTTTATTGATTGTGGGGATCCGAATCTCCAGCAACTGCGGACTAAGCTGCCGTTAATTACCCCTCGTCTTTGGAGCGAGGGAACCTCCGATTGACGGGTAAAACCGGTCATGCGAGCTCAATGTGCAGTGTACGCGTGTTGTGTTTTAGAGGGAACTTGGATATATCGGGGGCCACACTGAGTTTACGGGGGTCCCGCCACCTGGATAGCAGACATGGGGTCAAAGGGGCCAGTAGCCCCCTTACGGGGTGCGTGGCAGCGACCCGTTAGAAAATTTTTCTAACGGGGGAGGTATTTTTAGTGTGGAGTATATGGGAAAAGAGGGGCGAGGAGCGTCCTAAGGACGTGTGCGAGTGATAAGTTTCATGAGATAGAAACGGTGCAAGTGTTGCAGCCAAGTCTGTTGGTAGTTATCACCCTGTATTAACAAATACATTGATTCTGAACGAATATTATTAGATACCGAACCTGATATACAATATCATATCAGTCTCTTTATTAGTAAAGAAGGATACAATTTTGTATTGTTGGATAATATTTTGAACATTTCCTATATCAAGAGTTGATTGGTTCAGGCACGTTATCTAAAAGTATAGACGTTCTAAATCAAACCACAGTTCTTAAAGTACAGAACACACACAAGAGGAAGAGTTCAAAAATGAACGAATCCTTCTTGAGGTATTGTAGACTAGGTCATATCAATGTGACCCGACTAGCTGAAGTTACATTTAGATGCATATTTAAATTAGTTTGAATTTACATTTTGTGAAAGTTGCCGGTCATGTCACAAAGATAGGATGACCACAACTCTGTTTATTGGAAACAGAGAAAGAGTTAGTGAACTCTTGGGATTGATACATGCTGATGTATGAAGGTCCCCTGTCTACACATGCCAAGACCGGTTCTTTGTACTTCATTACATTCACTGATTATCTCTCAAGATCTGAACATATGTTCCTGTTGAAACACAAGTCTGGAAGTTTTGAGAAATTCAATGAATATAAGCTAGAAGTGGAGAACCAAAAACGGGTATAGGTATTATGTCCTTTGATGAGATCAAGGAGGAGAATACTTGAGCACGGAAATCCTGGACTATTCTAAAGGAGAATGAGATTCTCTCTCAGCATTACTCCTTCGTATACACCATAGCATGATGGTATATCGGGACGGAGCAATTGCACCCTATATGATATGGTGTGCTCTATGATGAGTACTACTGAGTTGCCTATTTCCTTTTGGGAGTTATGCACTTGAGAAGTTGCATACCTATTGAATAAGGTTCCAATCAAATCAGATGCCTACCTTTCCATATGTGATATGGTATGGGAAGAGCCCATCTCTTAAGTGTATTGAGATTTGGGGTTGTCCGGCCTATATCTAAAAAGCAAAATCCGGACAAGCTCGAGGCAAAGTCAGTTTTGTGGAAGTTTGTTGGATATCCCAAGCATTCGCAAGGGAATATATTCTACCACATCGAGGAACAAAAGATATTTTGTTTCTCAGCATGCCTCCTTTGTGAAAGGGAATTTATTGTGAAGAAATTAGTAGTCATGAGGTAGAACTGGAAAGAGTTCCAGCTATACAAACTACAACAGATGATTTGGTAGAACCAAAGGATTCAATAGATTCTAACGAAGCTCAGCCTCTCCACCGATCTAGTAGGGTTCCTCACCCACCTGAGAGATATTTCGGTTTTCTCTATGACAGTGGGAGCGAGGATTGCATCATGAGATGATGATCTAACTAGTTTCGAGCAGGCCATCAAGAGTGGGACTCTGTAAGAATGGCTGGATGCTAATGCGATCTGAGATGGAATCCTTATATACCAACAAAGTATGGACTTTGGTTGCTTTATCTGAAGGGTTAAATCCCCATCAGGAGCAAGTATATCTTGAGAAGATTACTTGGTGTACATGGAAAAGTTGAGACTTTCAAAACTATGCTTAAGTCCATCCAGATCCTACTTGCCACTGCTACATACCATGACTACGATATCTGGTGGTTGGGTGTCATGAGTGCTTTTCTAAATGATGATTTAGAAGAGAGCGTCTATAAGTACACAGCCAGAGGGTTTCGTAGACAGTGGGAGCAGCGGAAATGTGTGCAAGTTGTTTTATGGGATAAATCAGGCATCGCGGAGTTGGAACGTCTGTTTTGATGTGATAGTCAAAGAGTTTGACTTCATTAAAATGGTAGATGAACCTTGTATATACAAAAAGGTAGTAGAGAGTATGGTGATGATTCTCATAGAGTACGTGGATGACATACTCTTGATAGGGAAGGAGTTTCCTATGCTACGCTCGGTCAATCTCCGCTTATCACAAGGATTCTCCATATAGGATCAAAGTGATACCTCATAAATCCTGGGTTTGGATCTATGAGATAGATCTAATTGGATGTTAGGATACTCACTAGTTATAGTGAGATGGTATCAATCGATCCTGGGGAGAATCACTGGAAAGGTTCCAGGGTGCTACGGACGACTGAATGTCCATTGCAGGCATTGTCTTTACCCTCAGTGGAGGGACGGTATGTTGGAAGAGTTCCAAGGTAGATACCATGACTTACTAGACGATTAAAGGCAAGATACATCGTTACCAAGGATTCTACCAAAGAGACAGTCTCGATATATATAAGTTTATGAGATGAACTTCGTTCCAACCATTGTGTGATAATGGAGTAATGACTTTGGCCTAGGAATGCCCGTCCCATCAGAAATCCAGATATAATTCTTAGGCAGTATCACCTGATCATGGAGGTGGTTGATCTCCAGGGAGATCGAGATTAGGAGAGTAGACACAGAGGACAACAGCGCGGATCTACTCACAAAGGCCTTTTTCCCAGTAGAGACTTTTTATGGGATGGTTGAGTATGAGATACTTCAACCACAGCTGATTGTTGGGTATGCGATACCACAACAGATGGCCCTAGTGCAAGTGGGAGATTGTTAGTTATATGTATGCCCTAGAGATCATTACTGTACATAGATGTATATTGTAGTGGATGTTTGGACATATATAGGGAGGAATTTCTTGCTCAACATGATAGTACGCTATCTGGTTGCTCTTTATTTTAACATGTACTCTGATTGTCTCTATGTTACATGTTGATAAAGCCCTTAGAATGAGTACTTGTGTAATACCCGAGCCCAATGCTACTAATTTCAGTTACCGTTTGAGTGTAGTGTGGCACTCATTTCATTTATCGTGCTTGATTGTTGCTTACTGTAAATTTTTACCCGGTAAATTCATTTCTGCATATAACAATTTTTGGCATCTAAAATAAAATTAAAAATATTCATCTTGGCCTGCTTGACACCCCTAACCCCGTTGTAGCGTCCGTGCATCGTGTTCTCGTCCTGTTCAGTGAAACGGACGAGTTTGGACGGCTACGTGCACGTACGTGTGTCCGTTTTGGGGGTATTCTTTTTGATCATAAAACACTTCATTTTAAAATTTGGATCCCGCTTAAAATCCTATTATTTCAATTTCAAATTTTTGGACCCGACCCGGGCGCGATTTGGAAATGTTTTATTTTGCGCCAAAATCCCAAAATTTTAATAAATTTAAAACCAACGTATATTATTGTTAACCTTATAAATTCTACTGTTCCTATCTTCTAAATCTTTAATTAAAATTTTTTCATAACGTCCAAATCCTTATCCCTCAGCTAATCGCATTCCTTTTAATCCCGTGGGCCCCACCTGCATCTCTCTCTCTCTCTCTATCTCTTTCTCTATCTCTCCTTCTCTTTCTATCCCCGATCTCTCTCTCTCTCCCCCTTAAATCTCTCTCTCTCTCTAACTTTTTCTCTCTCTTCTCTATTTAATTTACCTCCTTTCTTTTCTTTAAAAAAAAGAGAAGCAACGATAACCCTAACCCATCGCTGAGCTAGGCCGCCTCGTTTCCCGTCGCCGCCGCAACCCCATCGCCGGCACCAGCACCGCCGGGCTAGTCGTCTCCGCGCCCTCATCGCAGCCAGGCCACCTCTTCCTCCTTTCCCCCACGTTCCCGTGCACCCCGACGCGGCCACCTGCACCCCCTTGCACTCGTCTGCGCCGGATCTGTCGCCGCCGACGACCTCGCCTCCGTGTCCCCGGCCTCGCAAGCCCCCTCGGTGAGATAACTTCCCCTCCTCTTTCCTTTCCTCCTTCTTTCCCTTCTTTGTAAAAGATTTCCATGAACTGCAGGTTCTGTCGCTGCCGTCGTAGGCCACCGCCGGAGTTCCTTCGACGCCGTCAATCCTCATGACCCCTCTACAGACCACCGTAAGATTCTTTCTCCTCAGATCCTCCTTCCTTCTTCTCTATTTTCTTTCCCTCCTTGGTTGCAAGTCGTGGTTGTTTACTGCTCACATTTTGGCCGGAATCCGACGATGCCGACGACGTGACCCGACGTTCCAGCGAGATACCCCGACCCGCGTGGTTCTATTGTTCGTCGTTTGGGTTCATTCCGTGAACCGTGCGCCCGTCGCGAGTTTCCCCGCCGACATTTTACGTTCCGTTTTTCCCGGTTCGCGACCCGTCGAGGCAAGTACCCCTTGCTATATGCTATACAATATTTACATATATATTATGACACCCTAAACCTATAAATTTAACCTTGGTTCGATAATTTCCCACTTTTTCATGTACAATATTGTTGTATATCATTTTATCTTAAACTAGGAACCTACAGTTTGCAATTGAACCTAATAACCACATTTATCTGCTTAATCACATTTTAATATTGACATAGCATACGGCATCTATCTCTGTAGTTTTGTTCCATTCGGACACCCGTATACATTTTAACCTGTAATAGCTGTATCGAACTCTTATATAAATCATTGCATCTCTAAAGTGTTTAAAACTTGTTAATATGACTAAACGGCTATCATTGTCTTACTGCACTCTTGTAATCATCTCCGTGACACAATTGATAACTGTATTGCAAATCGAATGAATCTGTCTATTGCTTAATTCATTACTTATATCATGTTGTTGATAACCATGCTTGATTATATAACTGATTGTGAGTACACATATGATATCGCTTACTTCTTGACCTGACTTGCTACATGCATATTGATTGACCCGATATGGTACCGTACACTGCTTGACTTGACCTGATGTACCATGACCTGACCCGTCACCTGATCTTGTGTCTAATACCAACAAACCTGACATGTTGTCCTCATGGACCGTTCCTGTTGTCTATCCAGAAAAACCTGTTTACCTGATCCTGTGTTGGCATTCTTGATTACTGAATACCCGACTTGACATACATAACTTGGGGGTATGGGGAAATCAATGGTGAAACCTGACTTGTAACTCAACAGTTTGATACCTGTTCTGATCAGTCTTACGGGCTAGGCCAGCCCCGAAGTGATGATGCTGACATCACTTTCCTGTACCTGCTATCTTTTACTGCCTAGCGGCACGTCTCGGTTTCAGCCCGAGAGTCTTAGACCGTGGTCCCGGGCATGCACGGGATACTATTGAGTTACATCGATGATTCATCAATTGGTTTCAAAGACTTAGAACAGAAAACCTGACAGAACAGTTTAGTTTACCCATAGCACACTACCCCGCACTGCTCTGACTTATATTATTGTTACCCTTGTTTTATTCATGTTTATATTGCATTGCCTGCTACACTGTTCACGTTATATTACTTGTTGACATGACGCGCTGACGTCTGGGTTTTGCATGGCCCAGATTTTGTACCGCTGTTGCAGTCCGAGCAGGAGTACTTCAGCCAGCAGGCTGAGCTGTGAGGTGTCAGTATTAGTTAGTTTTTATTTCCTGCAGTTTATTTCTGATGTGAGCCCGCATTATGGGACATACATTTCAGTTATTTGTATTGGATCATTTGCTTCCGCATTTCATTATTCTTGACTCATGTTATATTGGATTATGGACATGTTTAGATAGTTTTATTTTGTTCTTGATATCTCTACAGCCGTAATGTGACTGCGGATGGATGCTTCTTACCCACAGGTAGCATGGTTGGCTATGTCGCGTGCCTATTTTAGCGTACTCTGGGAAGCGGGGCGTGACGACTTGACTACCAGGACTATGATGCGGATCATACTAGTGAGGACAATGTAGTCGTCAAGTACATCCTTCAAATGTTCCTAGTCGTAGGTGTATTGAGACAGGGCATCGATATACCAGAGTAGACTAGCGTATGCGCTTCTTGACCCATATGATGGGCGATGGATGATCCTATATCCATTGGTGTTTGACATCAGAGAAGGTGTACGGGTGCTCAGTGGAGACTGGGTATACTTGACGGATTCGCCGAGAACTCCCAGATGGTATTATACCTCACGTCAGATGGCAGTTCTCTGTCGACACTGGTACATGTTAAGTCTGTAGACCCGAGATCGTCATAGAGTCTTGTGTGATTCCCACTGTTCTTTGATTTCCATCATACCATGTCCAAGAGGGCGTGCAAAAAGGTGGCTTTTGGGTACAGTCCCGAATCACATGGAGGCAATGAGCGATAGGAGGGGATTCGTCTTTCCCGGTATAGGGAGTTGATGTTGCGCTGTGTTCGATTGGCTATAACTGGAAATCCCTGGTCAGGGTTGCTGAGATTTACTGGTAAGTGTTATCATTAGTTTCTCGAACTGTTATAGACCTCATATCGACACGACTTATCAAGCTACTGGGGTCTGACGTTTTCCACCCCTAGGCGAGATATGCGACATATCAGACGTAGAGACCGGACTGTACGGGAGTGTTACTGATTGGATTCGCAGGAGAATGTACAGGCTTACTTGTTGATCTTCTGATCGCTCAATACCTGGGTGGCTGTTATGTTTAGCTGACCGCTTGCAGCTTGTGGGTGTTTGATATGATCACCACCTACTGCCGGCGTATTGACGATTCTTTAGAGTTCTATACAGAGGTTTCTTGGCTCAGGCAAAACGGAGTAGGAGCACATATGTGATATGTGCGGGACCGAGAACAATACGTGTATGTGATACCGTATTAGATTCTCATGATATGAGATATCGGCCGGGTATATGAGATACAGCCGGGTCATCGGATCAAGTGTTGATTCGATGAACTGATACAGATTATATTAGTCGGTTATTTGTGAAATAGCCGGATTATCGGATCAAGTGTTGATTCGATAATTTAATGTATAATTATATATTTGATATATTAAATTACATTAACTAATATAAGCTCACTAAAAGATTCTTTTTCTCACCAGGGTATTACATTGATATATATGCGATATATGTTAATTGTATTATTTTATTTTGTTACAAAATATATTATATATGTGTGATATATAATATTGTAACATGTTGGGGTTATTAATGCAACATGATTAGTGGAGATTAAACATGATAAAGTTTTGATTTGGGTTAATTTTTCTAGAAGCTTCTAGAAGCTTTTTGTTTTGTTTTTGCAAAGATATTTTGTAAACATATTTTTGTAGATATTTGTTAACCCAACCCAACCCTTGACCATGGTTAAGTCTCTACATGGGTTAAATTATCATACTTAACCCATGGTTGCATTTCTAACCACACACACATTCATTATTCATCACAAAAGAGTTAGCTTCTTCTTCTTCTTCTTTCTTGCTTGAAAAGCTTTCTAGCTTTTTGAGAGGTGATGAAAATGAGTGAGATTAAGAAAACAAATGAGAGCTAAAATCCTACTTCATCATTCTAATCTATTCTAGCCATTTAGATTATGGTGTTCACTTCATTAGTGAGTGAGAGCTTGAGTTAAAGTTTCTTCAAGGTAGATTATCTTAGTTATCGAAGATTGGAAGTAAGCTTGCATCTTTCTTTTGTGGAGCCTCTCTAGAGTCCGGATTCTTGATGATCGCAGCGAAGGGACCTCAACACGGAGGTTTAGAAGTGAAGGACCGGACTACAAAGGTTGTAATCCCAAACTCTTAGAAGTAAAGTTGTTTACTTGCTTTGTTTCGCCTAATCTCTAGTTTAAGATCTTGGTTAGGGTTGTTCGACACGTCTAAAATTTAAATCGAGCATGGTTGATGCCTTGTAGAACCTTGTGAGAGTGCCTAGTAACCCAACAGGTGCGCTAGCGCAAAGTGCGCTCCTCTCTGAGCAGCGCACCACGTGCAAAGCATGGGTGAGCCAGCGCTGGAATTAAAAATTCCTCACCGTTAGATCAAAAAATCTAATAATAATGATAAATCATTAATTAAGCAGAATTAGATCTGTTATGGAAAGATTTTCTTTCAATCTTGTTAAAAATAAGAAAATTGCCTTCTGTAAAATAGAAGCCCTACGATCAAAGATTCAATGGTGGGAAATATCTCCAAATCAATCAGAGAAAGATATCTTTAACTGATTCAACAAATCAACTCTCCCTATATAAAGGCCCCAAGACTTCAAGTCTGATATAGAGAAACCCCCCTCCCCCATAAACTTTGAAAAATTAATAGGAAGAGAAGCATAGCTCTCAGCAAAAGAAGATTTCTTCTTCAAGGTAAAAAGAATGGTGATGAACACAGAGATGACATCATCTCAATAAAAGAAGAATTCTTTTCTTTAAAAATATCATAGATCTTCAAGACAAAAAGTCTTTCATAAAAGAGATCAAAAGATCTCATTATAAAATAAAAGAACATATTCTTCTCACAGATCATGGATCTATAAAGGCAAAGCCTTTCATCAAAATAAGAGATTGAAAGTCTCTCCTGCAAAATAAGAATTGTTGTTATTAAATTTTGAGACAAAGTCTCTTTTAAAAGAACATAAATTTGTTCCCAGATCATAAAATTGATCAAATGCGCCTTGCGCTCTTGAACAACGCTTCTACGCTCTCTGGACCGGCGCTCAGCGCCAAAATACGCCACGTGTCAACCACGTATGGGCCAATTAAACAACATGCGCCTTGTGCTCTTGAACTGCGCTTCTGCGCTCTTTGGACCGGCGCTCAGCGCCAAAATGCGCCATGTGTCAACCATGTATGCGCCAATTAACAACTTGCGCTTTGCGCTTATGAAATAGCGCACTGCGCTCATGGGCTGATGCTTAGCGCCAAGCGCACCACGTGTTACTCACGTGTGCGCCACTAAACTGAAAGCGCAATGCGCTCATAAATTGGCATCACCTTGCGCAAAGCGCCAAGCGCGACACGTGTCCTTCACGCGTGCGCTACTTGGCAGAAGCGCATTGCGCTCTTTAACTGGCGCAAAGTGCCTGGCGCGCCATGTGTTGCGCTGACAGAACATAAATTGTTCTTTACTAAGCCCATAGCTCTGGTGAATGCTTTGCATTCAATATAAGACAAAATTTTTGTCAAGATATAATGCTCAGCATTATTAAAAGGGCCAAGCCCAAATAAAGGCTCAATAGCCAGAATAAAAATGTTAAACATTTATTGGACTTAGCCCAATATTGACCATAAGTCCTCAACTTATATTTAATTGAGCCCATCTGCTCATAAATATTTCAACAGATCTTAGCCCCAAATTGGACTACAGATCTTTCAACCAACTCACACTGGTTCGAGGGTACATCTCTTTACTCCTCTGATATCTGTCGTTATAATCCTTCAACGTCTTCAGAAAGCTGACTGGTCCCGACAACCACACATTTGACGGACTGTGGGGTCCTTAAGCTCATAGACTATGATGTCCTTAATCTTGACTGTGAGGTCTTTAAACTAACAATGGACAAAGATGTTCTTAAACTAACATCGGACCGAGATGTCCTTAAACTAACATCGGACCGAGATGTCCTTAAACTAATATCGGACCGAGATGTCCTTAAACTAATATTGGACCGTAATGTCCTTAAACAAATCGACCGCGATGTCCTTAAACTAAACAATAGAGTCCAAATGCTCTTTTGCCGGATCTAAACGATCCCGTTAAGTTGATCTTAGTCTAAAATTAGACTAACGTATCCTTAACATACGTTTAAGTTGATCTTAGTCTCAAATGAGGCTAACGTATCCTTAAACCCAACCCCCAAACCCAAATCTAAGAAGATACGGATTTGGACTAATCCACGCCCTACGGGCGACAACATAAATTAGTCTCCGTATACAATCCACGGGCAACCACAAACAAAACAAACACACACGACACGAAGTGACCATCTGGAGAAGGAGAAAGTTGTTACCGCGATGCGGTAGCATAATTAACTGCAGGAGTTTGCGCCTGCAGGGAAGAGCTTCCCCACAATCAAAAAATCTCTCAAACGAGGGGGAATCTGATAAAGTCTGCTACACCGGCCGCATCCGTTTAAACTTTCGATACATGGTGCCATAAATCAACTTGGTATTTTTGGAGAGGTGGACGGATAGCACCAATTAGCATTTGCCTCAAAATTTAGGCAAGATGTTCATCGCGTCTTCCCGCGTGTTTCGGCGGGGAACATATTCTGGCACGCCCGGTAGGACCTTTTCCTCTTTCCATTCCATATTTCGTGTGTCGTGTTCGCGAACGAATCACTGTTTGATATGGTTTCCCTTGGGTTCGAGATACTAAGATTTGGCGTCTTGCTCCGTGCAGAAAACGAAAGATCAATGGCGTCTACTTGCACGAAATGTTCCAGCTGCAACTGCAACTTCCGTTCCACCTCATCTGGAGGTGTAACTTACGGGCCTCAGGCGGCCTCCCTATTCACAATGCCGGTAGAGCAGGTGACGCAGGCTACCACCGGGTTGTTCTTCGGGACCATGCTCCCACCAGTGAGCGTTAACATCCCCCTGTCGCAAGAAGCGCAAAAGAAGTCGGTCTTTGATCGGCTCACCACCACCACGGCCCCTCTCAACGGGTCATCCAATGTCAATCCAACAGCATCAGTCTTTGATAGGCTGAGCCTGAACTCCAATAGGACCGTCAAGAAGCCCACGATACCTGAAGCGGCCATCCCAAAACGGATAGCCATTCCTGCTCTCGAGGTCATTAAAGAAGCTTCTCCGGTGAAAGGATCAGTCTTTACGAGGCTGGCCACTCCGGCTCCCGTTCCTGCTCAAAGGTCTGTCTTTGGCATATTGGATACTGCTGCTCAACGGACGTCGGTCTTCAAGAGGCTGGTACCAGAAGCACCTCACCAGAACAGGGGGCATGACAAAGCCATCCCCATAGCTGAACCAACACCATCTGCACGACATGCTCGCCGTCGTCACTGGCGCCGAGTAAGGAAGGCTGGGGGCATCTCCCCTTCTGGATTAACTCCGCCAGCTCCGATAGTGGAAATCAATGCTGTTGTTCCAACTGGGAACAGTTTTGAACCGCTTAAGAGGGTTCGCAAGAACTCCCTGACTGCCATGCTAAAGAGGTCTCCTCCACCTATGGAGGTTACTACAGAAAAGAAGACGGAGCAGCCCCCTCAGCGGCTGTCCTCCAAAATTTATAAAGTCTGGCGACAGGTTCAGGACCCAGTAATTGATCAAGATTACTCTCGCCGACAGAAAAAAATGAAAGTTCAGCAAGAAGAGAACCGTCCTGTCAAGCCACAAAAGGCGACAGCTATTTGGGTACCCATTGCAACGGTCCCTCCAACGTCAACTACTCACAAGAGAAGGAGGCCAGAGAAAGCCCCCGTGACTGCGGTAAACCGTAAAAGCGCTGAATCTAAACGCCCCAAGTCTGGGGGCATGATGGTACATACCGTTTATATGGCTTCCGGAAAAGAGGAAAGCTGTGCTTCTACGGGTCATCGACCGCTTACCCGGTCAATAACAAGGGCCCAGGAACAACAACAGCAGAAGCTTCAGGAGATGCTGACTGCAATGGCCGCACTCACTGGGCCAAAAGAAAATCCAGAGACCTCGGAGCAGCGTCGGGAACAAGAAACTGACACCGAGTTCCTCCGAAGAATGCTCGAGAGGAAAGAAAAAGAGGCTACGGAACAGGCAGCCAATATAAAACGAATGGCTCTCTTGTTCCAAGACATGGCTGGGATGATATTACAGCCAGAACCTCCAGCTGAAGACCCCCCATCATCATTGAAGACGACAGAGGGAAGACATCGAACCCTCCTCTGGCTCTTTCAGAAGCCAAAGAGGAAACCATTTCCAAGGCCGCTCTGGATGACCACATTGCTCAGCAAATACGAGCTCACCAGACGAATGAAGCGGCCGGCTAAGTCGTTAAAACTGGACGACCATATCCAGGCTGGTATGACCAAATAAAGTACCCGCCGGGATATACGATCCCTAAATTTCATGTGTATAAAGGGACGGGCAATCCTCACCAGCATGTCGCCCAGTTCAGGGCTCTATGTGGCAACACTGGAGGCGATGATAAATTGCTACTTCGCCAATTCGTCGGCAGTTTGTCAGAAACGGCATTCGAGTGGTACTCTGAACTTCCAAACGACTCCGTCAAGACTTTCGCAGAAATGGAGCTATTATTCACCCAGCGATTTGCGAGTGCTAGTGAACGCACCCCAATAACGGTATTGATCAATGCCAGGGTGAAGCCAGGTGAAACGTGGGTTCAATACGCAATACGATGGCGGAATCTGTGGTCGAAATGCGAACAGCGCATCGAAGAAGCGCCGGCAGTGGGCATGTTCGTGGGCACTCTGGACCCTCATGCTACTATTTCCCAATTCATGATGTTCTTCAAGCCGACCATGTTCCAAGCCTTGATCGACAAACTGGCCCAAATGGACCAGATGGGTCATAGACCGTCTCCTCCAAAGTCGGAGTCGCGGAACGAGAAGGGAAAGAGGAAAGCGACCGTCGTCGCCAATGCTCAACAGCAACCCAGTAGCCTAAGACCGGTTGATCGCCAAAATGATAGAACTCGATCTCTTGGAGATAAAATGAGACGCCCTTACTCGTTCCCTTGAGACAAGACGAAGAGGTTATTCGAGCTAGCACTGCGCAATAGGCTTATTACTCTGCCGGAGCCAAGACGCCCAGCGCAACCAGGCGACATTAGCAATCCTAACTATTGCCCTTATCACCGAATGTTGTGCCATCCGATCGAAAATTGTTACATCTTCAAAAGCTGGATAGAAGATCAGTACCAACAGGGGAAATTCGTATTATCCGAGAATTAGAAGGTGAACCCGCCTCAGCCGCACGCTCTCAAGAAGACGGATACATCGGGGGCATCATGTTCTTTCGTGGAAGAAGCTCCATGGGAGGTCGCTCTAAGAATCTCCACACATGTCCGGCAATTAGGTGGAAGAATCCACTGGAAGCTAATATCATCGAGGGGATACTGAAGCCGCCCCCAAATCCAAAAATTGGTGGTGATAGCCAAAGCATTCACACCCAGCCGTCAAAGTCTTCGAAGAAGAAGAAGAAGAAGACTAAAAAGCCCGTGAAGCCTGGCAACAAGCGCACAGACCTGCAAAAACAGATTGACGCGTTGGAAGAATATAATCAAAAAGCGCGGACTCCAGTCACACTCCAAGAATTTCTCAGCCACGTCCTTGAGGACGGAGATGATGACAATGGAGAAGACTCGTCGGATGAATCTGAAGATTATGTAGCAAGTTGCCATGTGATCTCTCTCTCGTCGATAGACGATGAAGAAGCTCCTTCCATGAAGAAACTGAGGGCAGATCCTAAGCCGGAACTTTTAGAGCCATCAGACGAAATCATTGATGCATTCCTGAACGAAGCTCTTCTTAAAAGCAAAGCTGCTCGAGAGTGTGAAATGACCATATTTGAAAAAGCCAAACGCCGGCTACTGGACGAAAGAGTTGAAACACTCCCACCAGATCAAATTACATCCGTCGCAAATAAAAACAGGTTCAAGACGAGGAAAAGGTTCGCTAAAGCCATATCGATGGGAATGAAGCTGCCACCCTCCGAAGGAAGTATTCTTGGTGAAGCGGAAACACATTCTAGCTACTGCTTATATCATCGAAAGATTGCGCACCCCACCGAAGAGTGCAACGCTTTTAAAAGATGGTGGCAGGGATATGTTGCTCACCGGCAACATTTCAAGCGGATGAAACGCAAAACTCGTTGGGAGCAAAGAAGTACGACCAAGGAGAGTAAAAGAACTACCGGCAACTGTCGCATGGTCAACGCCGGGAGCTCGCAAGTTCTCACTTTCGGGAGCAACTCTAACGAAGAAATGACTCTTGGCCTTCTCTTTAAAGAGTCCACCTTGGGAAAAGTGGAAGAACCGAAGACCTGTGAAAACATTCAGCTGCGCAATCATACGCTGCCCGAAAAGAATCTTGGGCCTCGAACAGTGGGCCAAATATAAAAGATAAGGGAAAAGAAAAAGTCCCTGAAGATATCATCCTTGATGACCAAGCCGTCGAAAAGCTGACAGCCAAGGACCCGCCAAAGAAAAGTAAGGTGGACTACAACGTTCTGGCACACTTGAGAAATCTACCTTCGCAGTTAAGCATTCTCGACGCCCTTTTGTTATCCAAAGAAGCAAGAGATTTTTTGATCAAAGCATTACAAGAGCCCGAGCAATTCCAAGCTTTCCTCCCCGAAGAAAAGATGAAGGACGAGCTGGAAGAAGTACACACAGCCGATATCACCTTCGGCGATGAAGATCTCCTCCTTGGAACATGCGAGCACAACCGTCCCCTATATGTCTCTGGATACTGTCATGACATCAAGATAGGTAAAATCCTGGTCGACAATGGGTCCTCCGTCAATCTCCTTAACGTAAGGGTGTTAAAGGAAATCTGCATGAGCGTTCAACACCTCGCTCGCGATAAAATCACCATCTCCGGATTTGACTCCCAGTCATCACGGACGCTCGGGTCTATAATATTGACACTACGCTTTGGGCTGCTTGTCACGGACATTAAGTTTCACGTCATTGACGCCAAGACATGCTACAATGCTTTGCTCGGCCGTCTCTGGTTACACGAGTACAATATCATCCCTTCTACACAACATCAGTGTATGGAGTATTTTAAAGACGGTCTCGAGTATACCGTAACAGGAGAGCTGAACCCATTCTCCGTGAACGAAGTCCGAAAGTATGAAGATGCAAAATACTTCTTACCAGATTTTGAGGACACGGAAAGATGTCACAAATTGAAGAACAAAGCTATCACTACTATTCTGGTCTTCGGGAGTGACACCGAGGAGGAAGAAGAGATGGTTTACTCAGGTCCGCCCCAGTGCAACAAGCCGGGACTATCCGCTCCTATGTTGATCTTCGGCAGCGACTCGGAAGATGAGGTCAATGCCGTATTCTCTGCTCGGCCATCAATACAAACCTTCGCTGATGAAGATCAAAGTTTGCAAGTAGCCATGGTTCCGTCCAAGCATCATAAAGAGCTAGATGAGCTTGATACCTACAGTGTGGAAGAATTGCAGACATTCTACGTCCCTCCCACGCGAAAAGGTGAAAAGGCAATCCTATTCTACCGATCCGGGGAAACCAAAGTGGAGAAAGAAATCTGGCATGGCGCGGATTCTACACTTGACAGGCTCCAGCCCATCCGTTTGCCCAGATATTATACAGACGGACTAAAAAGACTCTTGAGACGCCAAGGTGTACCCCTTAAGCAAACTGCCCGACAAGCACGGTTCTATAACAGGATCTGGAACGTTCCCGGAACTCAACGAAAGTTACCCAACGGGTGAATGGAAACGATCGGACTTGGGTATGTTCAATCCAAGAAACGGGAGCTACTCCGCGACTGCTACATTATACATGACTTTGATGAAGAAGGAGATGCTCTGTGGGAAGATGCTAACCCTGAACCAGAAAGAGCTCCCGCCGTGAAAATGCCCAGTCCGTCGTTCGAAGAACAAATGGACAAGTTTATAAGGGAAGCAGGTCAAAAGGTTCGAGACGACCATAATCGCGAAATGGCCATCTACGAGAAAGCCAGGACGCAACGCCTCCTTCAACAGGCTGTGAAAAATGAAAATGCTCCTCCTTGTCAACCCGTTGTACAAAAAACCCGATGCAGAGGCAGAAACAAACCAAAGAACAAGAAAGGCGTTCGACAGCAACAAAGCGGGTCCAAGAAGACACGCGATCAGGAATCGAGCAGCTCGGATTCGTCTCTTATGAAAAAGATGGGTCGAGTATATTCTTTTCCCCAGGACAAAACACAGAAGATATTCGATCTTGTTATAAAACATCAGATGATGACACTGCCGGAGTCCAAGCACCCCGAACAAGCAGGCGAAGTCTCTCACCCGGACTATTGCTCCTATCACAGGGCAATAGGACATCCTCTCGAAGACTGCTTCACATTTAAAGACTGGGTAGAAGACCAGTATCAGCAAGGCAGGTTCGCTCTATCCAGCAGCTGGAGGGTAACCCCGCCGCAGAAGCATGAACCCAAAGCCGCGAGAGTAGGACCAGATCAATATCGGTCTTGGAAGCGATCTCGTACTTGTCATATGATAACGCTGTTAGAAGAAGAACTCGAGAATATGGATGACCTTCCCTGGTGCTTCGAAAATGATCATGACAAGGTAATCTCAGAGTTTCCACCGGCGCCAAAGGAGCTTGAAGATGGGATACATACTACTGCAGATAACCTCAAGAAAATTGATTTGGGAAAAGCAAGTGACCCGCGGCCGACGTTCGTCAGTGAGCTGTTGTCTGAAGAAAGGGTGGCCGCGCTAAAGGACGTGCTTATGCAGCATAAAGATTGCTTCGCATGGAACTATTCAGAGATGCCGGGACTCAATCCAGAGATCACTGTGCACAAATTGGCAATATCCCCGGACATCAAGCCAATCAAACAAGCATCGAGAAGAATGCGGCTCGAGCTTGAGATGAGCATCAACGCCGAGGTCAAAAAGCTAATCGACTCCGGCTTCATCCAAGAGGTTCAATATCCTGATTGGATCGCCAATATCGTCCCGGTGATGAAGAAGAATGGGACGGTGCGCATATGTGTGGACTTTCGGGATCTCAATAAAGCCTGTCCGAAAGATGACTTCCCAGTACCGGTCACCGAGCTGATGATAGACAATACGTCCACTCATGAAGTTTTCTCCTTCATGGACGGCTCGTCAGAATACAATCAGATAAAGATGCATCCCGAGGACCAGAAGCACAACGCTTTCCGGACTCCTTTGGGCATATTCTGCTATAAGGTGACGTCCTTCGGTCTAAAGAACGCCGGCGCCACCTATCAGAGGGCCATGACGAAAATTTTCGACGACCTCATACATGAAATCGTCGAATGCTATATCGACGACCTCATAGTTAAAAGCAAATCATACGAGGAACATTTAGAGCATCTGAAGATCGTGTTTCAGAGCCTTCGGCAATATAACCTGAAGATGAACCCTTTCAAATGCGCGTTCGGAGTTTCCTCATGCAAATTCCTGGGATTTATCGTCCGACACCGGGGCACCGAGATAGACCCGTCGAAGATCAAGGCGATCATGGAAATGCCTCCGCCAAGAAATATCAAGCAACTGCGGTCCCTCCAAGGAAAGCTCGCATATATCCGGCGGTTCATAGCTAACCTCTCTGGCAAATGCCGTCCCTACAGTCACCTGATGAAAAAAGGGACCCCGTTCGTCTGGGATCGCAAATGCCACAGCGCACTAGACGAAATTAAGCAATACCTGCAGAATCCGCCGGGACTGACCGCTCCGGTCAAGGGAAAACCCCTTATCCTGTACACAACCGCTCTTGAACGTTCTTTAGGCGCGTTATGCGCACAAGAGAACGACCAAGGGAAGGAGAGAGCCCTCTACTATTTGAGTCGAGTTCTCCTATGGGTAGAAAGCAATTACTCTCCCATTGAAAAACACTGCTTGGCGTTGATCTTCGCAATAACGAAGCTCAGACACTATGCATTGGTACATGAGGTCCATCTCATATCAAAGGTGGATCCCCTCAAATATTTGATGTCAAAGGCCATATTAACAGGACGACTCGCTAAATGGGCTCTACTCTTGATGGAGTTCTCGATAACTTATCGGCCTCTTAAGGCAGTGAAAGGCCAGGCCATCGCCGACTTCCTCGCTGAGCATCCAATACCTACCGATTCTCCTTTGAATTGCGAACTGCCATACGAACATGCGTTTGACACGATCGACGGGGATGATACCCGGTGGGAACTCTATTTTGATGGAGTGTCTTCCATGAAGAAGCACAAACAAAGCATCCCTATAATCAAATCCGGGGTAGGCCTCATCTTTGTGACTCCACAAGGAAGGATAATGCGCTTTGCCTTCTCCTTAACAGAGCCGAGGACGAACAATGAAGCCGAGTATGAAGCTTTGATAGCAGGTCTCGAGATCGCCATCGATGGGAATTGAAAACCTCCTCATATACGGAGATTCCCAATTGGTCGTTAGTCAAGTAAACGGTGACTATCAAACATGCAAACCAGAGTTGGTGAAGTACGGTGAGAGAGTACAGCGACTGCTGACTCAAATTCCTTCCTGCACCTTGGAAAGCATACCGCGTGCGGAAAATAGCCAAGCTCGCTAAAGAACTGGCTGACGAAAACCTCGATGACGTGAGGATCGTTGTACAAAGCCGTCGGGTTCTCGCACCGGCAGAAATATCTCCAGAGTCGTCCGAAGAAAAGGAAGCGACCGAGTAAATGACTCTATAAATAAAAGACCAGGAAAAGGCTGCGGATTGGAGAGAAGTCTTTATAGACTACTTCAAATCCCGTCGAACACCTGAAGATGCGTCCTCAAGGCATCAGCTTATGAAACGAGCTATGTCTTTTGCTTTCGTCAATGATACTCTGTATAAAAGGTCATTTGATTCTCTGTGGCTAAGATGCTTGGGACCTGAAGAGGCAAAGAGAGTCGTCCAAGAAACTCACGACGGACTCTGCGGTTCTCACCAAGCCGGGCCGAAGATGAAGCTGAAGATCAAACGGATGGATTGTTATTGGCCCACGATGATCCAAGACTGCCTCGAATACGCGAAGCAGTGCCACACATGCCAGATTCACGGGGACTTTATCCATCAGCATCCAAATCCACTACATCCAACAGTGGCTAGCTGGCCGTTCGAAATGTGGGGGACTGACATAATCGGCCCCATCGAACCAGTATCGTCCAGAGGACATCGATTCATTTTGGCGACAACTGATTACTTCTCCAAATGGGCAGAAGCGGTACCGCTGAGGGAAGTGAAGACAGAGAATATCATCCATTTCTTCAAGACACACGTCATTTATCGGTTTGGAACTCCGCGACGGATCATCTCCGATAACGGACCAGCCTACAGAAGCCACAAGATCAGCCGCTTCGCACAACAGCATAACATAGACTGGAGATACTCCTCAGTCTATAATCCCCGAGCTAACGGTCTAGCTGAGGCCTTTAACAAGACATTGACAAAGATCGTAAAAAAGACGGTATCTCAAAATAAGAAGGACTGGCATGAGAGACTGCATGAAGCTTTCTGGGCGTATCGAACTACGTTCAAAACGGCCACGAACACAACGCCGTACGCATTTGTATTCGGTACAGAAGCGGTACTACCCCTCGAGATAGAGTTACCCTCTCTATGAGTGGCCGTTCATTACGAGCTAACGGACGAAGAGAATACTCACCTTCGGCTTGAGGAGCTCGATGCCCTTGATGAAACCCGGCTCATAGCGCAACAAAATCTGGAGGCTTACAAAGCAAAGATGACGCGCTCATACGAAAGATTGACTAGGCCGAGAACATTCCGCCAAGGCGAACTCGTGTTAGTGGTCAAAAGACCTATGATCCCCAATCGTGCCAAACGGGGGAAATTCGAGCCAAACTATGAAGGCCCGTATATCATAGACAAGGTCTACCAGGGTGGGGCCTATCTACTCATGGACATGCATGGCGAAAGACCCTTCAGGCCAATAAATGGTCACTTCCTGAAAAATTACTACGCTTGACGAGTCACGGCCTAGGTCAATGATAGATGACGACGACGACTATGTCCGCTCGCTATCTTCCTAAAGCTCAAACTCTATAAGTAGTAGCCGAATAACGGACCGAAACGTCCTTAAACTAACAACGGACCGAAATGTTCTAAAACTAACAATGGACCGAAACGTCCTTAAACTAACGATGGACCACTATGTCCTAAAACTAGCTGGTGACCGAGACGTCGATAAACCACCGTGGGTTGCAACATCCCAATATTGATACGAAAAAGAGAAGAATAAAAGAAAAAGAAGAATAATAATAAAAAAAAAGAATGAAAAAGAAAAAACGGTATGTCCATAAGTGAAAAGGGCACGGATGAAAACCCGAAAGGGCTCCATGAGTAAAAACAGCAGGGCTACCGGCGAGTTTTGTGAAAACCCGAAAGGGCGCAACCTCGTTAAAAGACACTTGCAAGGTCCTCTCGACCTTGTGAGGAGAAACCACATGCGTGGGATCCTTACGACTCACAAGGGAGCAACACACTTAGGGATCCCCACGATTCCTAAGGAGAAATTACACTTGCGAGATTCTCACGACTCGTAAGGAGAACCCTCTTATGAGACCCTTACGGCTCATAAGATTCAAAAGTCTTAAACTATAGGGATCTGAAGCTGTTCTTAAAAGACCACCACAACCTCCAATTTTGCCCTACAAGCGGCTCAATATTGACCCTAGTATACAATCCATAGGCGCGAATAAACATTTCCCTAACAAAGCTCCATTCGTGACTAGGGATATGTTTACACAATGAACAGCCCTTGTAAGTCCTTTCGACTTAAAAGGAGAAAATACTCTTATAAGATCCTTACGACTTACGAGAAGCCATACACTTAGGAGACCTCACGATTCTTAAGGAAAAAACACACCTACGAGATCCTTACGACTCGCAGGGAGAAAAACTTTTATGAGACCCTTACGGCTCATGAAGTCGAAAGCCTTAGTCGACAGGATCCTAGCCCTGTTCGCTAAACCACCTTTGTTCAATATCGACAGAAGCAAATGATGATTCTCTCCAGTTGTAGCGGTGCTGATGCCGAAATCGGTATCTAACTTCAAGCTTGCAGCCAAGAAGCTAGCGAGCCACACATGCATACGAAATAGCCGAAATGATAGGGCAACTTGCAACAAAATCAGCAAGTAAAAATTTATGCATGCAAAATAGCCGAAATGATTGGGCAACTCGCAATAAAAAGCAGGGAGTAAAAATAAAATAAATAGCCGAAATGATTGGGTACCGCGAAAAATAGCCGAAATGATTGGGCAATCGTGACCTTCGCGATATAAAAGCTGAAATGATAGAGCATCGCGGAAAGAAATAAAGAAAAATGAAACTTTTGCCCTACAGGTGATATCACATCAATCCCTGTATACAATCCAGGGGCACAAACAAAGAAGGAATCACACCTTCCCTCCCCAGGCTCCATCAGAAAACGAAGCCAAATCTCAACGGTTCAGGAATAGCCTAGAGATCATCAACAGCGTTCCTCTCCATTCCAGCAGGATTCAGACACTGCAATCAACCCTGGAGCTATGGCAAAGCCCCTAATCCAAATCTCGATGGTTCCCAGACAACCTGGAGACCACTTCGATATTCGTCTCATTACAACAGACGCAACGTCATCTACATGACCCCGTCTCGGAAATACGTCATCTACATGATCCCGTCGCGGAAATACGTCATCCACATAACCCGTCTCGGAAATACGTCATCTACATGACCCCGTCTCGGAAATACGTCATCCACATGACCCAGTCGCGGAAATACGTCATCCACATGACCCCGTCTCGGAAATACGTCATCTACATGACCCCGTCTCGGAAATACGTCATCCACATGACCCCGTCGCGGAAATACGTCATCCACATGACCCCGTCGCGGAAATACGTCATCCACATGACCCCGTCTCGGAAACACGTCATCCATATGACCCCGTCTCGGAAATACGTCATCTACATGACCCCGTCGCGGAAACACGTCATCCACATGACCCCGTCGCGGAAACACGTCATCCACATGACCCCGTCTACGTCATCCACATGACCCCATCGCGGAAACACGTTATCCACATGACCCCGTGCAGAAATACGTCATCCAACGACTCCGTGGAACACGGCTAAAGTTAACCTTGACCCCGTGAAGACGCCTGGAGCAACTTCTGACGCCGTGAAAGGCGGATACTGTCAATCTCACTGAACACTTACGGGTCCTCTCTATTCGTAAGGAAGAAAACTCTCTTATAAGATCCTTACGACTTATAAGGGAAAACGCACTTAGGAATTCTCATGATTCCTAAGGAGAAAATACACCTACGAGATCCTCTCGACTCGTAGAGAGAAAGTCTTTATGAGACCCTCACGACTCATGAAGTTGAAAAGTCTTAGGTAGCAGATCTGAACCTGCTTCCTAAGCCATCACTACCTCTCGGAGAGTTCAAGATGAAATGTTCTTTATTATCTACAGGCCACACTTGCCAGAGTAACATACCAACAACATAACAAAGAGAAGAAAACGACAGTGGGAGATAAGAAAAATGTGTCTTTATTCATGAGCTCAATTGAATACAAGATACATCATATAAAAGAATAAAAAAATGGATACATGTTATTCAAAAATTACAAGTGTTTAATTGATACAAAGGCAGCTACTGAGAAGGAGGCATTTTCAATAAGTCAGCTAGTTGCTCGCGCACTCCTCTCAACTCCTTTTCAAGGTCAGCCGCCGCAGCCAGCTCCACTTCGATTTGAGCCCGTTGCTGCAGGCACAATGAAACCTTCTCATCGATTTCCCGTTGGGCAGCTTCACGACTCTGCGTAACCCGCTCAATGAAGTCGAGTTTCCGCCTCAATGCCAGCCCGTCCGAAATACATCGCTGCAAATTGTCAAAGACGGCTCTCAGTTGCGCGGCGTTCGCTTCGACCTGGGCACGCAATTGGATAGACTCAGCGGAAGTCGCCTCACGTTCCTTTCGCTTGAGGATCGCCTCTTGTTCGAAATGACGAAGGAAAATGGCACTTTGATCAATCCACGCAGCCCGCTGGGAGTTCACGGCCAGGATCTCAGGAGCAGGACGCCTAAGCTCAAGCTCATGCAGGCAAGCCTCAATCTTCCTGCAGTGATTAACTCAAGGCTCGACGACGCCTTCGTTATAGAAGTTCACAAGCGTCGCCAGCATTGGATTAACCTCGACGGCAAAATCTGCAGTGAATGTAGGGGCCTCCGCGTCAAGCTCCTCGACGTATTCGCTCAATATACGCAGGCTGGTCACAGCGCCTTTGGAAGATGGACGTCTAGAAAAGGGCCCTGCCGGCATTATGATGCGAGACTCGAACGGGGCTGCAGTCGACGTGATTGCTGCAAGATAAATCATAGTCAGATGTCGGCTCACGAAATAAAGAAAATACACGAACAATAGAGTCTATTATACCGGCTGCAACAGGGGGCAGAGCTGGGAGTACTGGTGGCGCAACGATACCCTCGTCCCCTCCTTCAATTTGTAAGGCTACAAGCAATGCAAAGAAGAATTAGCAATAATGTGATTGCCCGTTAAAAAAAGGACGTCGGTTAGAAAAGATACTTATCGTCACCGGCGGGCGGACTAATCTCTGACTGGAAAGAGAAGTGTGGGTGTAGCACCTGATAAAGGTGATCAAAAAGGACTTCTGTAAGGACGCAGTAATGCAATGTCAGTACATAAATTATACGGCCTAGAAATAAAACTGATGGGTCACAAATCCGCTCCTTCCAACATCTGAGATGGTACAAGAGAAGGTAGAGGAGTGGTCACCGCCAAAGCGGTAACTGATGGCGCTGCCTCGGGTAGCGCAACCTCAACGCTCGCCATGCCTGCATTAGAAACGAGAGAAATACCGTCAGGAAAGATTAAAAGGGATTGCAGAATAAAAAAAAAAGCAATGACCCAAAGTCTACCTGGTGAGTCGCCGGTCGGAACCGTGACAAGGGCATCACTTGATGCAGTGACTGCTTCACCCTCCTCCATCGGAATGGTTTCGCCGCCTGTGGATTCATCCCTCGACTCCACGAGAATCGGCGTGATACTCGCAGCGCCCAGCAACGGCAAGGAACCGCAAGGGGAAAGAGCGACGATTGGGGCGGTGCCCGACTCCTGAAAAAGGGTGGCCACTTCAGGCTCAGTGGTTGCCGCCATCTCACCACCCGCTACCTCGAGCTCGGCGATTGTAGCCATCTCGCCTACCGCTGCCTCGGGTTCAGCGATCGTGGCTATCTCCTCTACCGCTACCTCAGGCTCAGTGGTTGCCGCCACTTCTTCGGCAAGATTCGGCCCTGCAAGATAGGATATATGAGAACCTGAAAGTTAAAACTTTAACAAAAGAACCCAATATCACGTTACCTTGAGTTGGTCTTCCGATTGCTTCCCGAGCGGCACGTGCTGCCTGTCTGTGGGCGGTGGACAAGACAGCCGGGGCATCCTCTGAAGGAGTAGGGGCAGGGGTAGCGGTGCTCGAACCCGCACCCGCGGCCAAGGCGGCACTACGCTCCCTTGCCGCGCGCATTCTAAGCTTCCTGTCCTCTCGGGCCGTCAGAGCGGATCTTCTAGAAGCCTCCATCAATAGGACGTCATCGTCCGCGCCAAGGGTTACCTCTGGAGCCGTCAAGGCATCCGTCATCGGTCGTTTGAGTAAGGCCTCTCTCGGCAATGCCGAGGAGGCCGGGACTTCGATGGCTGGCCCGGGAAGTATCTCCGCATCACCTTGCGGGATTGGCATTGTAGTCCCCGCGATAAGATAAAGAAAGGGTCAGATTGTCCATAAGAAAGGAGAATGAAGATGCAATGAGTCGAGAAATACCAATACCCAGCAAAGCGCGAGTCCTCTCCTCCTCTTCAAAGGTCCTAAGGGAAGCCGCCAGAGCCTCTTCAGTAGAAAAGCCTGTTACAGAAGGAAAAATGTCAGCCTGGACATGATAATAAAAATATAATGCAATAACAGAAGTTACGCTTATACTTACTTGATTGCACGAGGATGGCCAGTCCCGCTTTTTGGCTTGCCGATAGCACAGAAGCTGCAATAGCAGCCTCCAGATCAGTATCTTCCGGCGCTATGAATAGACCCTCATTAGTCCCATATGTAGGGTGTTTTTCGTCACCCCATTGAGATGGGAATACGCGCGCGCTTGTCAGGCGTATACTACAGATTCCCTCTGCCTAGGGTAGACCGGGGTTTATTGATTGTGGGGATCCGAATCTCCGGCAGCCGCGGACTAAGCTGCCGTTAATTACCCCTCGCCTTTGGAGCGGGGGAACCTCCGATTGACGGGTTAAACTGGTCATGCGAACTCAATGTACAGTGTCGTGGTGCATGTGTGTGCGCAAATATGTATACATATGTATATGTATATGTATGTACATAAAAAAGAGGGGGAAAGACATCCAAAGGATGCGTGGGGCCAGCGCCTTAAGCGCTGTGCGCTTAGGTGCTGTGCGCTCAGGCGCAAGCGCGCCACGTGGGCGTTTTGCGCCTGAGCGCCGCGGGCCACGTGTCGGCACGTGGGCGCTTTGCGCTCGAGCGCAGTGCGCCTGAGCGCAGGGCGCCATGTGTCGGCACGTGGGCGCTTTGCGCTCGAGCGCCGGGCGCTGGCGAGAAAAAGGGGTTTTTAGTCCCTGAACCAGAAGCTATGCTTCAGAAAGGAAATATTTATTATATATATATATATATATATATGTATATGTAAATATATGGAGTTAAACTCCTGAAATGTTTTGGTTGATGAAAGGGGGCCTTCTTCTTCCTCCTCTGTTGGCTGGATCTTGATGATCAAGAGATGTGAGATCTAAAAATCTTTCCTTTCTGAGATCTAATGGTAGATCCAAGTTCCCCTTTGTGGGTTTTGTGGTGGAAGACTTTTTAGTTTTTGAAAGGAAAGAGTAAAACTCTTGATTTAATTCAAAGAAATGAGAAGGTTTAGAACCTCGGAGAAGGAGCAGGAGGCACAAAAGATCTCAGATCTAAAATTTTTTGTGGAGAGAATGAAAAGTTGTTTTTTTATTCATCATTATTTTGCCTTATATAGGCTTACATATTTACATGTAGCCCCTTGGGCTTTGCAAAAATGGCATTTTGCTCATCCCATGGCTCATGTGCCATTTCATTTTTGCACATAAGCCATGGGCTTACAAAATATTGGCTTTATGCCCATTTTGCATACATTCATGTATAAAAAATTACATAAAAATTATTTATTACATGATTTTGTTGTTGGCATGGGGAGGCTGGCCGCGGGCTCGACTTGGGTATGGGCCCGCTTGACCTGGGCTTGGGCCCACCTAGCTTGGGGGTTGACCTTGACTTTGACTCGGTCAACCGGGGTGTAAATTTTTACCCCAACAAATTGCCCCCATCAATAAATGCACACAACATATGGGGGTCGTGTGCATGAAATTGATGGATCTTCTTTTGCGTGGAGGCGACTTGCTTTGGTTCCCACTTTTCGGGATGCACTGCCTTTTTTACGACATGGACGGTCGACGTTTGACGCGTCTCCGAGACGGAGTGTCCGTGGTAGACGTTTTCCTGGCCCGGAGTGTCTGCTGGCGATGTGCCCCCAGCACGGAGTGTCTGCTTGACGTTTCCCCGAGGCGGGGTATCGGCTGGTTGACGTGTCCCCGAGACGGAGTGTCTGTTGTAGGACGTTTTCCCGATACGGAGTGCCTGTTGTAGGGCGTTTCCCCGAGATGGAGAGCCTGTGGTAGGGCGTATCCCCGATACGGAGTGCCTGTGGTAGGACGTTTCCCCGATACGGAGTGCCTGTTGTAGGGCGTATCCCCGATACGGAGTGCCTGTGGTAGGACGTTTTCCCGATACGGAGTGCCTGTTGTAGGGCGTTTCCCCGAGACGGAGTGCCTGTGGTAGAGCGTATCCCCGATACGGAGTGCCTGTGGTTGGACGTTTCCCTGATACGGAGTGCCTGTTGTAGGGCGTTTCCCCGAGACGGAGTGTCTGTGGTAAGACGTTTCCCCGATACGGAGTGCCTGTTGTAGGGTGTATCCCAGGCACGGAGTGTCTGTGGTAGGACGTTTCCCCGATACGGAGTGCCTGTTGTAGGGCATATCCCCGAGACAGAGTGCCTGTTGTAGGGCGTTTC
This sequence comes from Agapanthus africanus, assembly GCA_030015575.1. Taxonomy (NCBI): domain Eukaryota; kingdom Viridiplantae; phylum Streptophyta; class Magnoliopsida; order Asparagales; family Amaryllidaceae; genus Agapanthus; species Agapanthus africanus. Next base: position 160,773 of record JASDDO010000218.1, on the reverse strand, counting down.
CCCGAGACGGAGTGCCTGTGGTAGGGCGTATCCCCGATACGGAGTGCCTGTGGTAGGACGTTTCCCCGATACGGAGTGCCTGTTGTAGGGCGTATCCTCGAGACGGAGTGCCTGTGGTAGGACGTATCCCCGAGACGGAGTGTCTGTGGTAGGACGTTTCCCCGATACGGAGTGCCTGTTGTAGGGCGTATCCCCGGCATGGAGTGTCTGTGGTAGGACGTTTCCCCGATACGGAGTGCCTGTTGTAAGGCGTATCCCCGAGACGGAGTGTCTGTGGTAGGACGTTTCCCCGATACGGAGTGCCTGTTGTAGGGCGTATCCCCGGCATGGAGTGTCGCTGATCGACTTTTCCCCGGCGCGGAGTGTCGGGTTGACTTTTCCCTGGCACAGAGTGTCGCTGATCGACTTTTCCCAGGCGCGGAGTGTCGCTGGTTGACTTTTCCCCGGCACGGAGTGTCACTGATCGACTTTTCCCCGGCGCGGAGTGTCAGGTTTTGACTTTTCCCGGCACGGAGTGTCGCTGATCGACTTTTCCCCGGCGCGGAGTGTCAGGTTGACTTGATTCCGAGGCGGAGCATAATTCCGGCAGGGAAGGTAGATATCCCGAGGCGAAGCATGATTTCGACACGGGGTAAATTCTGGGACGGAGCATGATTCCGCTATAGAGGTTGTTGGTTTGATTTGATTTGGGTTGACATCAGCATCGCTACACTGGAATATAGTACCAGGAGCGAATCATCATCTGTCTTGAGAAGATTTGGGAATTGGTTTTTGTTTGGCATCTGTATTGCTGCACTGGAATAATGCCAGGAGCAACTCATCATTTGCCCCGGGAGGATTTGGGATTTGGTTTGTTTGGCATCTGCATTGCTGCACTGGAATAATGCCAGGAGCAACTCATCATTTGCCCCGAGAGGATTTGGGAATTGGTGGCTTAGGAGACAGGTTTAGATCCCTGTCACCTAAGGCTTTTCCATTTTGTGAGCCGTAAGGGTCTCACAAAGCATTTTCTCCCTACGGGTCGTAAGGATCCCGTAGGTGTATTTTCTCCTTAGGAGTCGTGGGGACTCCTAAGTATGTTGCTCCTTTGTGAGTCGTTAGGATCTCACGAGGGAATTTTCTCCTCACAAAGTCGAGAGGACTTTGCGAGTGCATTTCATCTCTTTTTTTACGAGTGTGCGCCCTTTCGGGTTTTCACAAACTCGCCGGCAGTCCTGCTGTTTTTACTCACGGAGCCCTTTCGGGTTTTCATCCGTACCCATTTTTCTTGCGGACGTGCCTTTTTTATTTCTTTTCTTTTTTTATTTTTGGTAGGACTTTGAATGTGGTCTCACCGGTAGGACTTGGGAGGGATTGGGATTGTTTTACGCCCGTGGATTGTATACGGTTTTGCAAGATGTATGATCCAGACCGTAGGGCCAAAAGCATTTTGGGTCTTTGTTGGCGTCTGCATCGCTGCACCGGAATATGGTACCAGGAGTGACTCATCATTCGCCACTTGGGAATTGGGGAGCGATAGCTTAGGAGACAGGTTCAGATCCTATCGCCTAAGGCTTTTCAATTTTATGGGCCGTGAGGGTCCCATAAAAGCATTTTCTCCTTGCGAGTCGTAAGGATCCCGCAGGTGTATTTTCTCCTTAGGAGTCGTGAGGACTCCTAAGTGTGTTTTTCCTTTGTGAGTCGTAAGGACCCCACAAAGGTTTGTTGTCCTCATGTATCGTGAGGACACATGAGTGGATTTCCCTCGTTCCCAGTTTAATGACTTAGAGGTCGACTATTTCCAGTTTAACGACTTAACGGTCATCTGTTTCCAGTTTAACGACTTGGTGGTCATCTGTTTCCAGTTTAGAGACTTAGAGATCTACTGTTTCCATTTTAACGACTTAGAGGTCATATGTTTCCAGTTTAACGACATAGAGGTCATCTGTTTCCAGTTTAACGACTTGGTGGTCATTTGTTTCCAGTTTAGAGACTTAGAGGTCTACTATTTCCAGTTTAACGACTTAGATGTCATCTGTTTCCAGTTTAACGACTTGGTGGTCATCTGTTTTCAGTTTAGAGACTTAGAGGTCATCTGTTTCCAGTTTAACGACTTGGTGGTGATCTGTTTCCAGTTTAACGACTTGGTGGTCATCTGTTTCCAGTTTAGAGACTTAGAGGTCATCTGTTCCAGTTTAACGACATAGAGGTCATATGTTTCCAGTTTAACGACTTGGTGGTCATCTGTTTCCAGTTTAGAGACTTGGTGGTCTACTGTTTCCAGTTTAACAACTTAGAGGTCATCTGTTTCCAGTTTAACGACATAGAGGTCATCTGTTTCTAGTTTAACGACTTGGTGGTCATCTGTTTCCAGTTTAACGACTTGGTGGTCTACTGTTTCCAGTTTAACGACTTAGAGGTCATCTGTTTCCAGTTTAACGACTTGGTGGTCATCTCTTTCCAGTTTAACGACTTGGAGGTCATCTGTTTCCAGTTTAACGACTTGGTGGTCATCTGTTTCCAGTTTAACGACTTGGAGGTCATCTGTTTCCAGTTTAACGACGTAGACGTCATCTGTTTCCAGTTTAAAGACTTAGAGGTCTGCTGTTTCCAGTTTTAAAGACGTGGAGGTCATTTGTTTCCAGTTTAACGACTTAGAGGTCATCTGTTTCTAGTTTAAAGACTTAGAGGTCTGTTGGATTGATTTGGGATTTTGGGATAGGGGCCGGCATCAGCGTTGTTAACACTGAAGCATATGTACCAGGACACATGAGTGGGTCTTCCCAATGGAGCATACTTCCAAAGGCGGAGGCCAGCCGCGTAACTGGTGGTTGCGGTGAGGCATGGGTATGATGAGAATTATTTAAGCCCGTGGATTGTATACGGCGGTCAATTTGGGGACTAGCCGTAGGGCCGAGGGAATTTTTGAAAAATTGGATTTTGGTCGGCGTCTGCATCGCTGCACTGGAATATGGTACCAGGAGCGACTCATCATTCGCCGTTTTTTTTGTTTTGTTTTTTTTGTTTTTTTTTGTTTTACCGCGATTGCTATATCATTTCAGCTTTTCTTATCGCGAAGGTCGCGATTGCCCTATCATTTCGGCTATTTATTCGCGGTTGCCCCATCATTTCGGCTTTATTTTTTTTTCTTTTATTTACACATTTTTTGGTTTATTCACATATTTCTTTTTACATTCCCAGTTTAACGACTTAGAGGTCGACTGTTCCCAGTTTAATGACGTGGTGGTCGATTGTTCCCAGTTTAATGACGTGGTGGTCGATTGTTCCCAGTTTAATGACGTGGTGGTCGATTATTCCCAGTTTAAAGACTTGGTGGTCTGTTAGCGAGGAGCCTAGAGAAGACACCCGATCGAGCAGTTGTTGAGGGTACCATTGGAGCTTGCTCGAAACGCCTTGCAGCTTTGTTGATGTCAATGGCCTTGCCCCCAGCTGGGGCCATGGAGAGTCGTTCGGGAACAGACTTGCGCTTGGGCTGAGGTGCCCTTGCGACCACCACATTTGACCTTTTGCCTTTCGAGACCGGTTTGTCTGCCACCGGGGCTTGAGGAGCTGGGATGGCGCCAACTGGCATGAACGTGATAGAGCCGAATGGTAGCAGCGGCTCCTCCCATTGTCGCCCGAGACTGGCCAGAAGGACCGTCCTAGAGTCTATCCTCATCATGTAGGAGACGGGAGCTGAGTTCGTCATCGAAGACATCGTCGGAAGGTGATTGCTTGAAAATCCTGCATGAAAAAGCATTATTTTAGTATAAATACAGGTATGTATATTGATTGAGTTCGCATGAACGCTTAACCCGAAATATGGGAGGAGAGATTGGTCCCACCGGGCGTGCCAGAATCTGTAGGGTGTTTTTCGTCACCCCATTGAGATGGGAATACGCGCGTGCTTGTCAGGCGTATACTACAGATTCCCCCTGCCTAGGGTAGGCCGAGGTTTATTGATTGTGGGGATCCGAATCTCCGGCAGCCACGGACTAAGCTGCCGTTAATTACCCCTCGCCTTTGGAGCGAGGAAACCTCCGATTGACGGGTTAAACTGGTCATGCGAACTCAATGTACAGTGTATGTGTGTTGTGTTTTGAAAGGGGGGTTTGGATATATCGGGGGCCACGCAGAGTTTTTTACGGGGGTCCCGCTACCCAGATAGCGGGCTGGGGGTCAAGGGGGCTAGCAGCCCCGTTAGAAATTTTTTTCTAACAGGGACAGTGTCGTGGAGCACGTGTGTGTGCAATATGTATACATATGTATATGTATATGTATGTACATAAAAAAGAGAGGGAAAGACATCCAAAGGATGCGTGGGGTCAGCGCCTTGAGCGCTGTGCGCTTAGGTGCTGTGCGCTCAGGCGCAAGCGCGCCACGTGTCGGCACGTGGGCGTTTTGCGCTTGAGCGCAGTGCGCTTGAGCGTAAGCGCGCCACGTGTCGGCACGTGGGCGCTTACGTGGACGCTTTACGCTCGAGCGCAGGGCGCCACGTGTCGGCACGTGGGCGCTTTGCGCTCGAGCGCAGTGCGGCTGAGCGCAAGCGCGCCACGTGTCGGCACGTGGGCGCAGTGCGCTCGAGCGCAGTGCGCCTGAGCGCAAGCACGCCACATGTCGGCACGTGGGCGTTTTGCGCTCGAGCGCCGGGCGCTGGCGAGAAAAAGGGGCTTTTAGTCCCTGAACCAGAAGCTATGCTTCAGAAAGGAAATATTTATTATATATATATATATATATATATATATATATATATATATATGTAAATATATGGAGTTAAACTCCTGAAATGTTTTGGTTGATGAAAGGGGGTCTTCTTCTTCCTCCTCTGTTGGCTCGATCTTGATGATCAAGAGATGTGAGATCTAAAAATCTCTCCTTTCTGAGATCTAATGGTATATCCAAGTTCCCCTTTGTTGGTTTTGTGGTGGAAGACTTCTTAGTTTTTGAAAGGAAAGAGTAAAACTCTTGATTTAATTCAAAGAAATGAGAAGGTTTAGAACCTCGGAGAAGGAGCAGGAGGCACAAAAGATCTCAGATCTAAAATTTTTTGTGGAGAGAATGAAAAGTTGTTTTTTTATTCATCATCATTTTGCCTTATATAGGCTTACATATTTACATGTAGCCCCTTGGGCTTTGCAAAAATGGCATTTTGCTCATCCCATGGCTCATGTGCCATTTCATTTTTGCACATAAGCCATGGGCTTACAAAATATTGGCTTTATGCCCATTTTGCATACATTCATGTATAAAAAATTACATAAAAATTATTTATTACATGATTTTGTTGTTGGCATGGGGAGGCTGGCCGCGGGCTCGACTTGGGTATGGGCCCGCTTGACCTGGGCTTGGGCCCACCTAGCTTGGGGGTTGACCTTGACTTTGACTCGGTCAACCAGGGTGTAAATTTTTACCCCAACACCATATTCGTCCAAGCCCTCGCTATAAGGAGCATGAGGCTCCTGGCCGAATATAGCGTCTACAGAGAGGATCGACTTCTTCTTCCTCTTCTGTGAGCGAGCTCCACTCGCAGCCAGCATAAGCTTACGCTTGGTGGGCACTTTGGGGCGACGAGTCCCGATATCTGAACCCACGCCAGACTCAGGGGAAGCTACATTCACCGTCTCCACGGGAGCACGAAGCACCGGTAGTACATCTATTGTCTCCACGGGAGCACGGGGCACCGGTAGCTCAGGCCTGTCATGGGGGACTTCAATCACGGCAGCTTCTCTTAGCGGAGGGAGGACAATGGTCCGTCACTTCAAAGGGACGTTCCGATCACCAGCAGGGGTTGCACCTTTGCGGTCGAGCAGCAGTCGCTTCTCCTCCCTGATAACAGCACCCATTGCATGTTGGTACCAGGCCACGTGTACATTATGGGCCTTCGGGACACAACTCGGTCCACTGATAAAGAAGTGAGACCCTGTGTTCAAGCGCATGAAATGATGCAGCGCGCTCCGCATTCCCTCTTCGGTGGCAGTAGGTTCTACCAGGAAAGCCTCCAGCGGGACTCCCTGATTGTAACTCAGCTGCTGGGCAAAACGATGTGGGTTGTATCTCATGAATAGCGCCGCATCATTTTGCTTGAATACAAGAAAGCCCGGCCTGATGGGGTACAAATGAAGAATCTCCCGGGCTTTCAACACGGAGGCCCCGTCTTTAAAAATGTCTCGCAATGGCAGCACCACCTTTGAAGCTTCCTGGCCGATGGTCAAGACTTTGTCTGTGAAAGACATACCATCTCCAACCGTGCGCAGACGGAGGAGCAAGCCCCTAGCATCCCGTGGTGACGGACTCACGATGGAGGCGTCAACCAGCCGCATTATCCGTGGGAACTTGCATCTGTCGTAGAAAGAAGGCCTTTTGTGAATGCCAAAGACCCCAAGCACGTGCAGCTCCATCCATGAAGTGAAGTAATGCATCGGGAAGTTGGCAGGATGCACCCCTGGTTCAGTGGTATCCGCTGCTAAGCTAAGACCGTGATATAGGTGGGCTAACCCGGCGATCTCGATGGCCACTTGTATTCCGGCAACCATGAGATGCGCGGGGTAGAAGACGGAAGGCCTCATGTAACGAGGATGCATAGGAAGCGCGAACCAACTTAACCATAAACCAAGGAACCCGAGAAAGAACGCTTCCTCATCGATGCCCGGAGCGGCGATTTCTGACAGAGGGACGATCGCGACGTCAGGAAGAAAGAAACCTTTTTTATCAGCTTCCAGTATCGGCCGACGGTCCAAACCAAAGCCGAAGGGATCATCAAGTTTACCAAACTTTTCGCCTTGTCGCGACAAAATTTCCGGGCGAAGAAAACGGGCAATGAAGTCCGCAAAGCTGACCCCTCGGCCTCCGGATTCAAGGAAGAGGCTCTCATACATGTTCAACACCTTTATCAGACTTGGGAACTGGTGCTGAATGGCGTTCTCTGGGGTGAGGCCCATCACCACTGGCTTGGTGGCAAAAACATATTCATCCGGAGGAAGCAGCTCCTCATAGTGCTCTCCTCTAACTGGTAAACCGGAAACCTCGGCAAATTCTTCTAAGAAAATGGAGACCTCTCTATCCAATAGCAGGAAGGTATGGGTCGGGATGTTCCACTGCTCCAAAAACGCCTTGATCCACCATGTGGGAGGTGCAGAATACTGGAATAAGGAAGCGTAGACCGCAAGGAATAAGCCGAGCTTTAGCAGCTGCGATTTCTTCGCCGACAAGATATACCGGGTTCACTGCAAGTACCCGGCCGGATGACGGGGAGTTAGCCCGATGTTGTAGGTCTGTCCCCAAAGGCGCGACTCGTCCTGACATATGCACCGCCCTAGGGTATCCAAGGCTGCCGCCGGCTGCACGGGTACTGCGGCGATCGAAGGCTGAAGGAGACCCTCCGAAGTCCAATTAACCACCTCCACGGCATAGTTCACCGGGGGTGCATCTGCATACGGGATCGACGAGATAGGCTCCGAAGGCGTCGCATAAGAAAAGCTCCGGCGGCCTCTGATAATCTGATCGTACCATCTACCCCACAGGTGAAGAATTTTGTATTCCGGGTCGTGGTCTTTGATCAGCGCGAGAACCTCTCGGTCTACAGACGCCTCAGAAAATCCGCCTTCTGATCGGATGAACGGAAAGGAAGTGTCGAAAGACATGTCGCCTGCGCAAAAAAAGGAACAAAAGTCAATTGTCAGTGCTATAATTTAAGTTCCGACATTTGGTACTTTAAAATTTGTATCGCACTGCAATGCAGTGGAAAGAGGACCAAAGGGGGGCCCACAAAATCTAGATGACAATTCATCAATTAGTAATTAATAAAAAAAACAGTCTCATCATTTGATGAGACTGTTAATTAAGTGAGGAGATGCTCAAGAAAATTCTCATTAAATGAGAGATCTCTCGGGAAAAAGAGAAAATCTCCCTTTGAGAGCAATGCTCTATGACAGAGTGACACTTGTCAAACTCTGATCGTGAAAGAATAAAATTCCTCAAGAGCCTGACTCTGTAAAAATGATGGAAAAATCCATCAGAAAAGAATTAATTAAAATCAATTTTTTATGAATTAAAAATTCTGGGATCTTCAAGACCCATGAATAAACTCTTAAGAGTTCTTCACAAGAGATTAAAAAATCTACATGTTATTAAAAGAGCAGAGCTCTGTTCATGGGCTAAGAAACCACAAGAAAAGATCTTTTTAGATCTATGGGTTCAGGAGAGCAAAACTCTGTTAATGAAACCCTAAAAAGGTTTTCTTTAGATCAAAGATCTATGGAGAGCAAGCCTCTGTTAATGGGTAAAACCTTAGTTTATTAAAAGTTTTAAATTTTACCTAAAATTTTGACAAAGTTTTTACTCTTAAAAAGTTCTTAAACTGAAGAGCGATACTCTGAATAAAAATTCTCAAAGAAGAAAATGAACATCATTTAAGAGACCAAAGGTCCTATTTATAGGCATTGAAACGCCTCTTCAAATTCTGAGTTGATCCAAGGGCACAGATGCTGCCACCGCTGCACTCACGTGTGGGCCACGTGAGCGCAATGGTGGGGGAGCATTTTTTTCCCCCAATCAGAGCAAAACTCTGTTTGAAATTCGAATTTCAAAAATTAAAGCAACGTTTCAAATCCAGCGCCAGGTGTGCTGCGCCGTAGGCCGTGCACCATGTGTGCGCTAGCGCTAGACGCGCTGCGCGCCACATGTCAAATACGGGTGCGCTAGCGCAGGCTGCGCTGCGCCCTAGGCAGTGCACCATGTGTGCGCTAGTGCTAGGCGCGCTGCGTGCCACGTGTCAAACACGGGTGCGCTAGCGCAGGCTGCGTTGCGCTCTGAGCAGCGCACCACATGTCAAACACAGGTGCGCTAGCTCAAAGTGCGCTACGCTCTGAGCAGCGCACCACGTGCAAAGCACGGGTGCGCCAGCGCTGGAATTAAAAATTCCCCATCGTTACATCAAAAGATCTAATAATAATGATAAATCATTAATTAAGCATAATTAGAATTCTGTTATAGAAATATTTTCTTTCAATCTTGTTAAAAACAAGAAGATTGCCTTCTGTAAAACAGAACCCTAGGATCAAAGATCCAATGGTGGGAAATATCCCCAAATCAATCAGAAAAAGATCTCTTCTTCAAGGTAAAAAGAATGGTGATGAACACAGAGATGAAATCATCTCAATAAAAGAAGAATTCTTTTCTTTAAAAAGATCATAGATCTTCAAGACAAAAAGTCTTTCATTTAAGAGATCAAAAGATCTCATTATAAAATAAAAGAAGAACATATTCTTCTCACAGATCATGGATCTATAAAGGCAAAGCCTTCCATCAAAATAAGAGGTTGAAAGTCTCTCATGCAAAATAAGAACTGTTGTTCATAAATCTTGAGACAAAGTCTCTTTTAAAAGAACATAAATTTGTTCACAGATTATAAAATTGATCAAATGCGTCTTGCGCTCTTGAACAGCGCTTCTGCGCTCTCTGGACCGGCGCTCAGCGCCAAAATGCGCCACGTGTCAACCACGTATGCGCCAATTAAACAACATGCGTCTTGCGCTCTTGAACTACGGTTCTGCGCTCTCTGGACCGGCGCTCAGCGCCAAAATGCGCCACGTGTCAACCACGTATGCGCCAATTAACAACTTGCGCTTTGCGCTTTTGAAATTGCGCACTGCGCTCATGGGGTGGCGCTCAGCGCCAAGCGTACCACTTGTTACTCACGTGTGCGCCACTAAACTGAAAGCGCAATGCGCTCATAAATTGGCATCACCTGGCGCAAAGCGCCAAGCGCGACACGTGTCCTTCACGCGTGCGCTACTTGGCAGAAGCGCATTGCGCTCTTTAACTGGCGCAAAACGCCTGGCGCGCCATGTGTTGCGCTGACAGAACATAAATTGTTCTTGACTAAGCCCATAGCTCTGGTGAATGCTCTGCATTCAATACAAGACAAAATTTTTGTCAAGATATAATGCTCAGCATTATTAAAAGGGCCAAGCCCAAATAAAGGCTCAATAACCAGAATAAAAATATTAAACATTTATTGGACTTAGCCCAATATTGGCCATAAGTTCTCAACTTATATTTAATTGAGCCCATCTGCTCATAAATATTTCAACAGATCTTAGCCCCAAATTGGACTACAGATCTTTCAACCAACTCACACCGGTTCGAGAGTACATCTCTTTACTCCTATGATATTTGTCGTTGTAATCTTTCAACGTTTTCAGAGAGGTGACGGGTCCCGACAACCATACATTTCACGGACTGTGGGGTCCTTAAGCCCATGGACTATGATGTCCTTAATCTTGACTGTGAGGTCTTTAAACTAACATTGGACAGAGATGTCCTTAAACTAACATCGGACCGAGATGTCCTTAAACCAACATTGGACCATAATGTCCTTAAACTAATCGACCGTAATGTCCCTAAACTAAACAATAGAGTCCAAATGCTCTTTTGTCGGATCTAAACGATCCCGTTAAGTTGATCTTAGTCTAAAATTAGACTAACGTATCCTTAACATACGTTTAAGTTGATCTTAGCCTTAAATAAGGCTAACGTATCCTTAAACCCAACCCCCAAACCCAAATCTAAGAAGATACGGATTTGGACTAATCCATACCCTACGGACGACAACATAAATTAGTCTCTGTATACAATCCACGGGCAACCACAAACAAAACAAACACACACGACACGAAATGACCATCTGGAGAAGGAGAAAGTTGTTACCGCGATGTGGTAGCGTAATTAACTGCAGGGGCTTGCGCCTGCAGGGAAGAGCGTCCCCACAATAAAAAAACCCCTCAAACGAGGGGGAATCTGACGGAGTCTGCTACATCGGCCGCATCCGTTTAAACCTTCGATACATGGTGCCATAAATCAACTTGGTATCTTCGGAGAGGTGGACGGATAGCACCAATTAGTATCTGTCCCGAAATTCAGGCAAGACGTTCATCGCGTCTTCCCGCGTGTTTCGGCGGGGAACAAGGGGTATCAACATAAGGTGTGAAAATTTGAAACGGTTGATACGAAATGGATTGCGGTGTCCAATTGGTGTTTCTAGAAGTGTCTATCCGATCTTTCAAAGAAATTTTGAGTATGGATGGATCGTTTGAAATTCTACCAAAGCAAGAACCATATGATGAAATATTTGATAGAGTATACCAAAGTTCGGCAAGAGTAGATCGGTTAGAGGTACCCATGAAATGAAAAGTGGAAAGAAGATGGGATGAAAAAATGGAGTGTAGTTTTTTTGTTTTTGTTTGTTGTTAGTTATTAACAAAAGAATGAAATAAAGTTATACACACAAAAAAGTAAAAACAAAAACAATCACGATACAATACAACACATCTAATCAGTCTAGAATCCACCTACGTCAACTAGACCTGCTCCAGAACTTGATTGTCGAAGTAAAACTGTGTCGAGAAACGGGCTTAAGATATACTGATCACAAGATCATGTAAGTGCAAAGATAAGAGAATGTTTTCCTACACTTTCTCGAAGGCCCTTAATTAGAATAATCATTTCTCTTTTGGCAGTTGCGCCGTGAACATTTTGGAAGACACCCCGTGAACGATATAATATTAAGCGGTGTTCTAAACACGGTTAATTTCTCCTAATGAGCACGAAGCCTTTAAAGGCTAATTTCTTTTAAAATTTGTGCAGGTAAGATATGCTCAATTTCGTGATTTTTGGGCCATGGAAAAAATGATGAAATCCTTTACCATCTGTTGGGGGTTCGCTTGCCCTTAACTTCGTATTAATGGATGCAATGCGTAAATTAATAAAATGTTGTTCAAAATATCGAGCAATCGTTTTTTAAGTTTAAGCACGGTGTTACAACAAATACGGGTTAGTTCTTTTTAGCATTTGGCGGCGAACTTGCAAAAAATTCTGCAAAAATAGAATATTGGATGTGTCGGATTTGTGATAGAAAATACGTGTCGATATGTTTTGGGTTAATAAACCCCCGTTGAAGTGATCCCCGAGTGCTTGAATGTTCGCTTGCGCGGGTCAAACTACCTGAATTTTTGGCACTATAGTTTTCTATCGCCTTGAACATGAATTTGCACTTTCCTCCGCACGATCACAATTCGCAATTCCATAAAATCTACAAATATCGAAAAAACGGATATTTAGTGCGAAAAAGCGATATAAACGGCCAAACTCCTCTGCACACACAAAATAATAAAATTTAAACTATAAAAATGGGATAATAATAGAATAAGAGAGTATCATACCAAAAATTGGAGCATTCTGGGAAATTTGGGCTGCAAATTACGGTTTTTTGGATTAAATTGACGGCCCAGTTTTTGAACTGTAGCTCCAACTTCTTATGGTATCCTCAGTGTTTTAATAGCATCCTATTTTTACACTTTAAATTTATCAATTACTCTAATAGTGATAGCAGATGAAAATAATAGTGAACAAAACGTTAAAACGGTTAAATTTTTGTTTTGGTTTTAGAAAGTTTGTTAGTTTTATAAACAAGATATATAAAATTAACCCGAGATCACAAGACAAAAAGTATTACCGTTTTCCCGGCAACGACGACATTTGATTGAATCTGCGACCATTTTTTAAGTTGTCCCCGCCTTCTCAGTGTAGTCTTTTATCTCCAATATCATCTCATTGTATTTGCTATTTTTTCATATGATCACCAAGGTGTAATCTGGAGGATTTTGGAGGGAAAGACCACAATTACATCATAAATTTTTCAAATTATCATTACCCCACATCCATTTGCAAGTCCACTTGCACCATTTGATTAAGTGTTCACATCAAGACATGACTGCCCACTTGGTTCATGCAGCCAAAAAATGAGTTCACACTTGACAACTTGCATCATATTGGACCATTATTGCTAAAAATGTTGTGCGCCTAACTTGTTGCAAAATTTTCTTATATCTTGATCGGTTTTCCGTTCCGGTTTCAGTATCGGCTCATAAATGTCGTATCCGTGCATTTGAGTGTATTTACAGTGTTTTGTCACGAATACATATATCCTGTACTTATTGAGCAGACACGGCTTAATGCCACCGATATTCAAAAAAATGATAACGAATGAGCGGTATTAAAATGCAGTTTTTCGTGATGAACAATCGTGCAACACGGGTTCACCGCTAGTTTATTCAATAATTGTTCCTTTAGAAAGGAAAAAATAAATAAATTGGACTTAGCTGGAAAATAAGGCTCGGATTCATTATAAGCACATGACCATCTATCTATCTATCTATATCATTTATCTATATTATATCTTTATATCAAAGCATATTCTTAAGAATATCCTTTTTCTATTTTGTTTGTTTATGCAAAATTTAGTTTAGGCCCTTATTTCTTGACTAATCCCATTCTAAGCTCATATTTATATACAAAAATTAGTTTAGGTCTTTAATAAAATTAGTTTAGGTCCCTATTTTACTATAAAATGTAAACTTATTTAATTCTAAGCTCATTTATATGCGAAAAAATTAGTTTAGATCTCTAACTTTCTATAAAATGTAAACTAATCCCCATTCTATACTCCAGCATAGAAATAATATTCACCAAAATTAGGTTAGGCCTATAATTTAGGAAATATTCTTATTTCTATTTTGTTTGTATGTTCAAAAATTAGTTTAGGCCCTTAAGTTTCTATAAATGTAAATTAATCTCATTATAAACTCATATATATATATATATATGCAAAAATTAGTTTAGGTTCCTAACTTTCTTTAAAATGTAGACTAATCATATTCTAACCTCATTTGTATATGCAAAAATTAGTTTAGATCTCTAACTTTTTATAAAATGTAAACTAATCTCATTATAAGCTCCATCATAAAAATAATATTCACCAAAATTAGGTTAGGAGTGTAATTTTCTTCAAAATTTAAATTGACCCTGTTTTAGGCCTATCGCAGTATATAAATAATATTAATGGGATAGAAAATAAATGTTCGGTCCTATAGTATTTTGGTAATACTCTAAGCATGTTGAGAAGTTAGTTCTATTTTTTCTTTTGTTCTATTTTTTTCTCTTTCAATTTTTTCATTTTGTTGCTTTTAGCATGGCAACAAAATTGAAAATTATTTAATCTGTTCCTCCGCTCAATGCGTGGGCACGAAATCCAAAATTAAGAATAATCATATTAATTTCAAAGTTTATTGTTGTATTATTTGTAACTTGTAATATCTCATATTTATGAACTTCATACGAAAAAATATATGAAAAAATTATGCGGGCAAGAAATTCAAAGTCATGAAAAATCATATTATTTTCAAAGCTTATTGTTGTATTATTTGTAAGTTGTAATATCCTATATTTATGAACTTCATAAAAATATATGAAAAATCAACTTTCAAATCCTTGGGCATTTTTTTCTCTAGATTTTCAATATTTTTCTTGCTAAAATATACGAAAATCGTGAAATTTGTAAAAATCTTAATTTTTTTCGGTTTTTCAGTAATTTGATTGTTACAAAAAGAAAAATATCAAGAAACGTGAAAAAACAAAATAAATTATATTTTTGAAAAGTTCACGATATTTAAGTGCAATATCAAGCAAAATGTAGGAAAAACGGATAAAATAAAAATATTGAGATTTTTGAAATTTTCGTGTTGCAAAATATTGGAAATTTTTTGAAATTTAGAAATTCGCTATTTTCGTATGATATAGCGTGAAAAATATTAATAATATGAAGGAAGAATTTTTTTTATATTCTTGAAAATATCATGATTTTCGTGTGCTATATCAAGCAAAATATTAAAAAACCGAAAAAAAGGAAAATTTTGTGTTCTTAAAAATCACACAATTTTCGTGTAGTATGGTGCAAAATATTGTCAATTTGAAGAAAATAAATCATTTTCGGATTTTTGTAAATTTCCCGGTTATCATGTGTTATAGAATGCAAAAATATTTAAAAGCCGAAGAAGGTAGAAAAATTTGATATTTTAAAAAAATTAATGTAACATGCATAATACCAAAAAAAGAAAGAAACATAAAATTTTGAGATTTTCATGTATTATAATATAAAAAATATTGAATAACGATAAAAATTAATTTGTTCTTAATATTTAATGATTTTTTTCTATTTATAGTAAATAAAATATTGAAAAATAGAAATTTTAAGATTATTTTATTTCACCATTTTCATGTACTATATAGAGCAATATGTTGAAAATTTGAAGAAAATGAAAAAAAATTTGGGATTTTTGGACATTACGTGATTCTCATGTGCTATAACAATCAAAATAATGAAAATCAGAACGTTTTATAAAGATTTTAACAAATTTCACGATTTTCGTATATTATAGCAAGAAAAATATTTAAAACCTAAAACGAATCCTCAACTATTTAAAGGTTTACATATATTTTTCGTATGAATTTAATAAATAAAAGATATTATATCTTACAAATAATATATTAATAAATTTTAAATTTAATAATCCTTTTAAATTTAATATGATTATTCTTGATTTTGGAGGTAAAACTTGTGGAATGCCATTGCAAGTTACAAATAAACTTGAATTATTGAACACCAAACTCTACATGGCCACACCATTCATTCTTTGAATTTTATAACTGATTTGCATGCCTTCAGTGTATAGAAAAAGACTATTTCGTCTAATAATCGGATTCGGAAGAAAGACGAACAGGAACTGCAATATTTGGTCAAATCGAATATTCAGCTCAACAAACCGAATATTCGGTCGAATTAGCCCATTGGACTCAAAACAAAAAAGCACCCCATAACTAAAAACCAATTGTGAGATCCACAACTAAGAACGCAATAGCTCAGTTAGTATGAGCACTTTCCTTCTTGGAGAGAGAGCGGGGTTCGAACCCAGGAATCCCAAGAGGGGAAGTAGTTAGTGATAAATTAACGCTTCGGGAAAAATTCGTGGGTCACTTGGACTCGTGGGTGTGGTGTGTGTGTGGTGTGCAAAGGTTAAGATTTACGGGCCAGTGCAAAAAAAAACAAAAAAAACAAAAAACAAATGAGACTTATTATTTTACAAACACTATCTTCTTATTTCAATATCCTTATCAGTT
Source organism: Agapanthus africanus (assembly GCA_030015575.1). Classification (NCBI taxonomy): domain Eukaryota; kingdom Viridiplantae; phylum Streptophyta; class Magnoliopsida; order Asparagales; family Amaryllidaceae; genus Agapanthus; species Agapanthus africanus. Next base: position 144,783 of record JASDDO010000218.1, on the reverse strand, counting down.
CGCACTTCTTACCATTAGTCCATGCATATATTACTTCCTATATCTTTATATATAATATTTATATGAAAATATTGATGGCCACATAATCCGAATAAACCGAATTTTCACCGAATAAAACATATATTTTTTATTCGCCGGCCACAAATTAACGCTTTCGGGGCAAATTCATGGATCTCTTGGACGCGTGGGTGTGGTGTGGGTGTGGTGTGCATAGGTTAGGGCTTACGGACCAGCACCAAAAAAAAAATTAAAAAACAAATGAGACACATTTATTATTTTACAAACACTATTTCCTTATTTCAATATTCTTATGAGTTCGCACGCCTTACCATTAGGCCATGCGCATATTAGTTACTATACCTTTATATATAATATTTATATGAAAATATTGATAGCCACATAATCCGAACAAACCGAATATTAACCGAATAAACCAGATATTTTTTATTCGCCGGCCAACCGAACAAATTCTGAATCCGTTTTTTCACAGCATCGCATGCCTTTATAATAACTCAAGAGATCTTATGCTAGTAGATTATTTGCAGCCCAGGCCATTCTCATCAATCATCATTCACAATTTATCTTTGTTGTTATTGTTGTTTGTATTTGCTTTTCTTTGATTTGGATGTCCCAATTGTCTATAATAACTATTTTTCTCTTGTCTAAATGCTAAGAGACACAGCCTTTGTGCTTAATAATTTTGCATGCCCAGTTCATAAAGCATAACATGCCTATTTCCTTTCTCAATTCATTGTTGTTTTCTTCTCCTAAATTACGTATTGATCACGCAAACTTATAGCTTTAAAGCATATAAAACTCACACCCATTTGCTTTAAAGCTTTCATTATCAAGACGCCTATTATTTATTTGTTGTTTGTTAGCTGTCGCTAACTTTTTTAATGCTTGTCGTTATGATGGGGTTGCTGAATTAGAAATGCCCCTTCAGTGTTGTTTTACATCAAAATTATGGCATATGAAAGTGATCGGATGCTCTAAATGGTTAGTTTGTGTTAGAATATAAAAATGTTGGCACTCATCAAAACTATAAAAGTTTTGGTGCAATGGCAGAAACTCTAACAGTTTTTTATTTGGCAACAGTCGTGAGTACACGCAACAGCCGAAAATCGTTCCAAATGTTCTACATTTTGCATTTGTACAAGTGCTCCAACTCTAAATCAATAGGGTAATTTTCTTGTTTTTAAGCAATTGCAGGTTATCTAGGGTCTACATGGTATCTTGCTATTGACCAAATGTTAAAGGGTTTTCTGCAATTTAGCATGATGGTATATAAATAAAGCAAAAGAAAATAAACGTAATGTCGTTGCATATTATCTAAATATGGGAAATATTCCATCATAGAAGAAACTTTTGCTTGGATGGCAACATGTAGGATCCAAAACATAGGCAAATTAAAAATTTTGTGATTATCATATGCGCTGATCTTGCAAAATTAATGTGTTTTTTGTTATAAGAAAAGCATGGAATGATTTAAATAGTGATATTTCTTTTATATTTTCTATTTCCCTTTTGGGCACTTGAATTTGCCAGGTGAAGCCTAGCTATTTGTTTATGATTTACGAGCATCCATCAAATACTATTTCTTTCCAAAGTATATATCGAGCGCGTTTCTGAGAGATAATAAGTTTTAAAAGTAGGAAAACAACTTTGCTTTGTAATTCAATACCGTTTATCTATCTTAAAGTCATTGAAATTTGGTACAATCATGGTGCTGTTCAAGCAGAGACTTCAATTTTTCTTTCGAATATAATAAGAGCTAAATTGCATAAACACAGAATGGTTTTCTACTGGCTGGACAACAGTGAGATTGTGTAATTTATCATAGTAATGTAAATGAATACAAAAAAATATTTTAAAGAAGAAAATCGAAAAATAGGTTCTTGAAGTTTGTCAAATGCATGTACATGACTTGCTTTTAAGAAGTGGTCCATCTTGGTGAATTCACAGGCACCAAGAGATCTTAAAAAAGTTCACATGGTGTTGAACCTTTATTTTATCTTTTTCTTCTATTACAAAAACATATGCAATAGATCCATGTGCCCTTTTATAACATAATAACAGAATTATTGATACCCTATTCTTGCGCTGTGGTCCGAATAATATTCGTTACTTCAAGCAGGTTTTTCGGGTATTTATCGAAAGGAACAAATGAAGATGAAATTCGGCGGATTCGTGAATTTTTGAACGACCGATTAAATTACCTATTTAATTGCAGTTGGCGAACGATTCGAATTATTCGTGAATAATTCATGAATCGTTCATAAAATCGGCGAATAATTCACAAAAACAGCGAATAATTCGCAATATAAAAACCCAGCGCCGCATAAATTAATTTCTTCCTCGAAATCTTTCATGAACATTTCCTGAATATTTACCGAATCTTTCCTGAATACTTGCCGATTTTTTCCTAATAGTTTTATGAATCCGAATTTTCTACCTTGCCGAATTAATCCCGAATTCCGTATTTGTGAGTATGGATAATAGGATTTATATTAATTTTTTTTTTTATAAAAAAAAGGTCAATTCATAAAGTCATTACCTACAAGGCCTCATGACAAAACACTAATTGAGATGATAAGCTTTCAACACTTCAACGTTCAACTCAAGCTTCTTGAATATTTCATAAGAAAAAGGCAGTCAATCTTATAAATTCTACAAAGTTCATTTATGATTGGTATCTTAAACAACGGTTTTATTCCGTAAATTAAATAATCAGATATCCATTCTTACTAGTAAAGAAGATCGATTCTATTGACTTCAAAAGTCTTTTTGTGCAAATGATCGAAATTAATGTTGTGTGGTTTTGACAACATACATTTGAGTTTAGCTCGTCTTAAAAATAGAACCAATGATCACACGGTGAAGGGGGGCATTTTATCTTATATATTTATTACCCCTTTTAAGAGTAGAATTAAGTGTTCTTTTAGGATTATAAATGCAATACGAGTAAACGACAAGCGAGGTTTATTTAATCATGATGAAATTTAATCAAATTATTTTAATAAAAGATAACAATTAGAGAAAAAATTCATTCATGAAACAACAGCTAGAGAACGTGAATGTTGGTCCATATAATAACTCCAAAGGAGCGTCCCTCTCATTTCTTTGGAGTTTAGCAATCCTTAATCCAGTATTATACGCTTAATTAATCCTCGATTAATTTAATAATAACCCAAGAAATAAATCAAATTAAAAATCTAATGCCGTCCCTTCGAGCTCGCCGCGTGAGTAGCGACACATGGTCACCCGCTGTCACACCCTCTTTTCATGGGCCCCACGACAGGAGGGAATCTAACCAATTGCCGATGGACACGTGTCTCTGAACAGGTCTCCGCTGACGTGGACGATACGATTATCTGTACACGTATTTTCATACCAGAGACTTGATGTCCAAGTCGTTCCTTTTGAATGGATGTTATGGACTTACAAGAATATCCTTGGCATCATTTTTTTGGCAATTGCTCCTGAACTTTAACCTAAGCACACAACACGCTACACATCCACATACACCATACACAAGCATACAACACATACGCACTCAGTGAACTTACGGATTTGCTCCAAAAACATTAATTTGTGGTCACTTCCCCTCTTTGAGGTTCCTGGGATTCGAACCCCAATCACCTCAAAAGAGAGAAAGTGTCCATATCCTTAACATCTTAATATTGACATTGGTCTAATCAAATCTTTTGCAACATGATAACATATGATATGAATAAATGTGGCCGAGTTACTAAGTTAGTTGGATGGTGGTTCAACATGTACATGCATCCAAAAGCTCTGTCCGTATTGTCTTCTGAGTTTTCGTTCGAAAAATTAAACCGATCTATATTCATCTTAAACCTTTTTTTTTGGCCGACTAGCCTATTAAACAGTAATCTCCAAATGCTTTCGATTTTTGATTTTATGGACAATATTTATAGGTACAGTGAGATCGTACTCAACGAACCTTAAATGATTTTGCGTCCTTTGTTGATTGTATCTTCATTCATATCTGCTTACAAGCAATTTGATAGCAGGCTTGTTTTGAGGTGGAAAAATGATTTGGCATAGGATGCTTAATGACACTAGTATTTCTTTTTATTGATTGATCGTATTCCTACTACATCGACTCAGGAAACTTTAGGCCGGATATATGGTGTTTGTTTGACGCTTTTGGCTTAATCGCATGTAAAAAAAACCATGCAATTATCAGTGATGACCGTTTTCTTAGACTATACTAGAAGAAAAACAGTAAGACAATTATATTTATTATAGCAAACAAAAACCAAGAACATTTTTCACGGCTAAAAGCTACAGACAATTCACATGTCTTTTATTTTCCAGCAATCCAAACAACAATCAAAGCCGTTTCCACCCCTATTCACACCTTTCATTATTTTGTGAAAATAATGTAAGTATCCAATGAAAACAAAACAAATTTTTTTACCCTGCATAAGTTCATTTGAAAATTTTCCGACGTAAAATTCATTGAAGGGTTTTCTCGTCATTTTGTCAGTCCAAGAGCGACTATATAAGAGTCCTCGTTCTGATACCTCCGGCTCCTCATCTTCTTCAATTCACAGCAATTTTTCGTTTCCTTTCAATTTTTACAAATGATTCCCTTAAAAATTAAGAAAATATTTTTTTGTTGATGTTCTTAGTTCGCAATTCTCTTTCAATTCTCCGCGAACAATAATCTTTTTGCCCTTTTCAATTCTTCACGAAGCTCAATCTTGCAAATTTCGCGAAGAATCCGATCAATTTAAGGTTTTATGATCCTAGCAGAAGCAAACGGGTTTCGGGTTCAGGATCCGGTAACGAACCTGGCGTACACCCGCGGCCGCCCGATAAAGCTCGGATCTTGGAGGCTTGACACGACCCGAAACGCGGGAGCTGATGTGGATTTCCGCAACTGCGCAGCAGCCGCCGGTGACTTTTGGGTTAAGCTCACCGGCGGTGAGGATATCAAGGGGCTGAGCTACGAGAGCGAGCATGATTTGGCTGTGATGGTGAGCGATTTCTTGGAGAATGGAAGCGGCGGCAATGAGGCCAAGTACAGCAGCGACAGCGATAATGGGTGCTCTGATCTTGCTCATCTGGCTGATAGAGTTTTGGTGAGTTTTCAATCATTTTTCTGGGGTTGTGGGTGTGTGTGTGTGTGAGGGGGTTATGTTGATTAATTTGTCTCGGTTAATGTCAATTCGAAATTAGTCATAGTGATGTCAATGCGAAATTAAAAATCAATAGTTTTAGCTGGAAGAGAAAGAACAAGTAGAATCCGCATTTGACATTTTTTTGATAGAAGACATTTATGATAGAAACTAGTTTATCCACCGTACATTATGCAATACATGGATGGTTGATAAGAAAGAAAATCCAAATCTTATTTTTAGCAATATTCTTTATCTATTTGCTAAAAAAAAGCGATATTCTTTCTCTTTTGCCAAATCTTAGCGGACGGTGGATAACCAGTTTCTATCAAAAAGCATCAAATGAGAATTCTACAGTGTCCTTATCCGAAGAGACGGGGAGATGGGATCATAAGGATTTTTCTCATGAGTACTATTGGTTCCATTTATTTGCAATTCAAATTTTAATTGGTTCAATGATGCATTCAAGACGCCATCATATAAACTATCTGCTGCTAAACTTAGCCTAGTGTGATCACCAGCCCAGGTCCCAGGTTGCAATCTCAGATTTCCTCTCAATCGCTTATAATTTTGGATATTAAATGCTTATACCTTTTTTTGGCAATCTTCCTGATATTGGTAATGTGTGACATGTCAATTGCTGTCGAGTATATATGTGTTGTGTTTGAAATGAATTTGGATGAGCCAGGTTTAATTTGTTTGTTATTGTCCTAAAATAAGAATTATGCTCTCTAGCTTTCATGTAAAACGTGCATGTCAAAATGAAACAATATACATCACTCTTGCTTCAAAAACAGGCATGCAGCCTATACTAAGATGCTTTTAGGAGTAGTGTGCCCGATGATAATGTGTGTTATGATAGAAGGATAATCTCCTATCAGTTTGTTTTGCCGTTGACAAAAATGTTACATTTTGGTGGCGCATGTATAAAATTTACGGTAAATGGAATTAGTACTTTAGCACCTGAGTTTCTATATAAAAAGCTTTGGCTGCGACTTGTTTCCGGCAAAAGGGTGTTCGCCTTAACATAGGGAATTTCATTTAATGTCGATATTTTAATTTGACTCCTTGGCCTTAAGAAATTTCAATGTTCAAGAGCTTTAACATATTTACGGCTTTCTCTTTTACCCCTAATCATATTATATGCTCCGAATAGTACCTCTAATGACTTGTGTCTTTCTTTTCTTCCCCCACATCAGTTTCTTAAACGTTATGGGGATCAATATGAGAACGATCTGTCAATGGTCGTTCGATCCCTTCTGCTTTCTCTCAACGATGATGAGCTCAATGGTTTCAAGGGAGATGGCCAATGCAATGCCAGTTGTATCCAGCAATTACTAGCGAAACACTTGAGGGTTTCTGGTTATGATGCTGCAGTGTGCACCTCGAAATGGGAAGGCTTCGACAAAGTCCCTGGAGGTTAGCTCATTTCCATTATAGTCTAAAACTAGACATTTGCATTCTTTTCCGGCTTGCGTGGTGCTTTATGCACCGTCGCATGATACCATTATCATTACAGTTCTTCCATGAGATGAATTAAAATAATAATGTAGTATATTTGAAAAGGGGCATAGGGTTTATATGTGCAAAACAAAACTTGGTGAGGGCTTCTGTACAATAGGGTCTGCTTCTTTGATATGTCCCAATAGAAGTGCAAATAAATTTTGAAAAAGACTAATGCCTCTTCATAATTAATTTGTTATTGGCATATGAGAATGTCATTAGGCATATTGTCCCTTTTATATGATTTAGAGAGGTGTTATAATATAAATCTTTATCCTCTCATTGCAGCTTAAATTTTTTTTTGGCTAAAAGGTTAGGGACTTTAATTTTTTGTTCTTCCTGTTTGTAGATTTATAGAAGTCTAGCTGCGGTATACTCTCTAATTTGCCATCTTCTTGCCCTTTTGCAATAGGCGATCATGAATACATCGACGTGGTTGCTAATTCAAACATTGGAAGATCCGAGAGATTAATTGTCGAAATTGACTTCCGAAGCCACTTCGAAATAGCACGAGCCGTCCAGTCTTACGATAAAATCCTATATTCTCTTCCCGTAATCTATGTGGGCCCTATTTCCAGACTCAAACAATTCCTGCAAATTATGGTCGATGCAGCGAAATATTCTCTTCATCAGAACTCAATGCCTTTGCCGCCCTGGAGATCATTAGCTTATCTGCAAGCAAAGTGGCAATCGGAATATCGCAGAAATCTCAATTATATAGAGAAACAGAGTAATGAACATAGCATTTCTTTAGTTCAGAAGCAATGCATTGGACGCTTGAGGAGTTTGAAATCGTCGTTGCAGTCTGAGATCGAAACAGACAGGTTATTGAAGCCAATAACTAACAAGAAGCGGAAACCTTCAGTTGTTTTGGGTGTCAAATGAGTGGAGCCCAAAGCTTGAGGGGGTTTTATATAATAGAAGAGTTATAGCAACATGCCATTTTTTTTGGAGGCACAAGTTCATTAGTTTTGTGTTTTAATTATTGGGTTTTGTGGAGGAGCAGTCAGAACTCAAAAGGTATTAGAGATTTTGTGGCATCAAGAGAAACTTTTCAAGGCTTGGTTTTTGTTTATTAGAGTAGGAAGAAGTTTTGCTGTGAGTGAGAGTTGGAAATATCTCTGTGATGTATTTTTTTTCAATTTTTGGTTATAAATATACATGAATTTGTAGCTTGAAACACAAAACTATTCTCAATTAAGAATTTTGATAAGGGGCATATTGGAAATTAGAAATTGGCCAGTTCTCAAAAGAATAGTTTAGGGGTTCCTGTAAATTAGCCAATCTAAAATTTAACGAACACTTGGAAATTCAAATTGGAAGAATCAAGGCCCATTATATGCTGTAGAATAATCCGAATGGAAGAAACCCCCTTCCTCTCTTTAACTTTCCATTAAATTTTCATCAAAATTTTTTGTGCCTTGACGAAAATACTCCCAACTTCCTTTTTAATGCTCTTTTTGTACTTTATTTTGTTTTATAGAGCATTTTGGTCAAGTCATGTAATTTTTGTATGAAAAATCTAACGGTGGTTAAATAAGGAGGCAAAGTGAAGGTTTTTAAACACGGGGAGTTTTCTATTTTTGGGCCAAACGTTGAGGAGGTTTCCGGCATTTATTTATAATGGAAAGAGTTTTATTTATTTAATCTTTTTTCATATGGGGCAAAGTGTGTACGGTAAAATGTTTAAATTTACAAATATACCTATGGTCAAAAATGATTTATTAGGAATTTTTTCATATTAAAATTTTAATTTTATTAACATTTAGATGTCATTAATGGGAAAACAGTCTCCACTTTACTAACTTAAAACAGAATTATTAACAAAATGGATTTACAAAAGTTTTATGAAACAATTAATGAGACTTCAGGGGCTATAGAAAAAAATGGAGAAATGAAAAGGCCCAAGGGTCGAAACCTGTAAAACTTGCCTGTAGTCCCAAGGTCCTAACCATAATAACCAAGCATCGAAACTTCACCATGGTAACTCTAATGCTTTATAATGACTAAATTACCTACATACAGCAGACACCAAAATCCAGGTGAGACTGCCTAACCTCCACACTCCTGGGGACTAATAAAATATTCAAAAAATAATTTTAAAAATCCTTTAACCTACATGTATGATGATGTATGTTGGTTTATGTTGGCAACATGTGAGAAATATTTGAAAAGATTCTTAAAATCTTTCGGTTAGAAAATAGATTTTAGAGATTTTAAGTTAAAGATTATAAATATATCAACAACAACTTAATTTATACTAATTCGGGATGAAATAGGAAAAAGGATCAGCCTTCAACAACATTATTTCTATATATTCATACCAGGGTTTGTAATCTTCTTCTTCTCCATGATGTCTCCGTGGATAGATGAAAACCACGCAGCGAAAAGATATCTTCCTATTGATATCATCTCTAAAATTCTCATTCATGTTCTGGTCGCATCTTTAAGTAGATTCAAGGCTATATCCAGCAATGGTATCTCTTAATAAATTAAGATGATATGTTCATCACGGATGATATCCAATAGTGGTATAATACTAGATGGACAAGAGACATCACCGAGCGATCAATTTAGATATCTGGGTTCCATCATCCAAAATGATGGGAAAATCGATAGCGATATTAACCAGAGAATTCTGGTTGGTTGGTTAAAACGGAGTAGTGCAATGGAGATTTTGTGCGATCGTAACTTTCCGTTAAGTTTGAAAGAGAAGTTTTATCAAAGCGCTATTCGGCGTGTCTTATTATATAGGCTAAGTCAAAAATACGAATGGGAGATCGAAAAAAAACGTGGATGGAGGCGATATGAAAAGATATTGAAAATATATTGTTCGATAAGAGTGAGTGGAAGCGGAGGATTCATGTGCTCGACCCGGCATGATTCTCATGTTGGTTCATGTACCCTACCCATATCCTTGAGATAAAAGGCTCGGTTGTTGTTGTTGTATATGTTCATCACGGAATATCGATGTCGCACCAGATTTCCTTCATACTTCCTGATTCGTGCCGATTCTTCTGCTACACATAGAAATTATCACGGATACAATATTGACCGTGATAGCTACCCACATAAAACTCTACGCCCTTGCCTAAATATTACGAGGAAAGGCTGCCATACTCTTCCTCTAGTTTGGTTTGCTTTCTTGGCATTTCACATGGAAAAATTGCCGTCTTCAATCCTATTTCAGAAAAGCTTATGCCTTTGCCAAATTTTCCTGTACCTTATGAGCGGAAAATCTTACTCTAACCTCTTAGGCTTTGGATTTGATCCCCAAAGTAAATAGTATAAAGTTGTGCAACTCGGGCATGATCGAAAAGAGAAGGGCTTGATAGGTTGCTATGTTTTGACCGCACGACTTTGCAAATCATATTGGAGGCCGATCAATTGGGTACCACTAGGAAAGAAAGTTTCGGACATGCAGTTTGTGCTGATGGAGTTCTCTACTGGGAGACCAGGCCGACTTGTCTTATCGGGAACGTTCAAATTCTTAAGTAAAAAGTATAAATGCGGTGTTTACTATGCGATTAATTGCTGAATTAAAAAGTCTACCGGTTTGAATTTGAATTTGAAAAGGCGCTAGCAGTGTTTAATGTGTGGTTCTTGCTGAATTAAAAAGTCTCTAAATGCAGCGTTTAATTGCTGAAGTAAAGGCCTATTAACCGCGCAAATAAAAGGTTCATTTACGGCAGTCTCTGCCTATATTTACCCATATCAAACCAGAGCAAATAAAAACATACAGAAAATAGAAAGAAAAAATATATATATATAGAAAAGGTTTTTGCCCTGCAAAAAGAGTTCTTGCTCTCTGAAAATTCCATCGGCCTTTCTCAATCTCGATAATGAAGGCTTCTTTGGTCTGGGTGATTGAAGTAGTGGTCGTAAAAGCTCTTGAAGGTGTGCGTCCATACAGAGCTTGGATTGTCTTATCCTGCGGAGAAAATAGCAGCATCCATCGCACCGGTATGTGAGGCGATAACTTCTTCAAAGCCAGTCCTCGTGAGAGGGCGATTCAATCGGTATCGATATATCTTCTAACAATTTCTCTTGTTTTGTTTATTCCATTCATGTGCTGTTTGCTTTCGCCGATTTTGGATATGGCTGTAAAATTCCCCATGATTAATATTATCTATTTTAAAATATTATACAACCTGTATTTTCTAACAATTTTGAAGAAGTTATCTACAAAAAAATGTGGTACTTATACTTTTACATCTAAGATGGATATGATCGGGATGCCTGAAAAATTCTGGGGACAATATTTCAAGCGTTGGCAACAACGAATGAAATTCTGGTTAACTACCAAGGGGCCGTAGACACTAATTTTAATTGAATATTCTAAACTTGATGAAAACACTACAAGAAAATCGTATTTATTCCATGAGCATAAACCCGACAGAATAACTTTATTCCGTCGGACATTACCCGACGTAGAAAAGTATGACGTAATAAGGTTTATTACGTGAGGTCTTTAACTTATTTCGTCGGCAATTTTTTTCCATCGGCTTCATCTCGACATAAAAAGTTAAAAAAAACAGCGAAGGTAAGTTATTTTTTTCCAGGTTAGAAGACCTTTTCCGTCGGCTATTTACCTTTTCCGTTGGGTAAGGCCCGAGAAAATAAATTGGCAACAGAGAAAAAAAAGTCCAAACTGCAATTGCTTCGTTGAAAAAATTCGATAAACAAAAATATATACCTGTTATACAATGCAATTCCAAATCCAATTCAAATTCATTTCCATTTCACCAATTTGCGCAAATGATACATATTCAATTCAATATATCGCTATACAAGATATATATTCATCACAAACTCAATTCAATTTGTCACGCCCCGCTTCTCAGTATACGGGCAAACGACGTGACGAGGCCGTTACGTATTTACTCTGAAGTAAACATACTGAGTGTATCTAAGTAATATAAATAAAATGCACAAGAGACAAAGACAATAGATATAATTGAACATCAACTTTATTTATTAACATTCTTTTTACAATACATCTGAAAAGTAAATATATGAAATGGAAAACAATGCCTAAACAGTGGCATAACAGAAATAGAAAATACAGAAATAAATGTGTACAAGGAACTAGCGCTCTGGGTTGAAAGTCAGCTGATCCAAATTCTCGCTGGTGGGCTCGATCTCCTGAAGGTCCGATCCACCTGACAACATTCCAAAGAAGAAAGAGAAGAAATGTCGTCGGCGAACAATCGCTCGGTAAGTCCCCAAAGATGAGGGAGAAATAGAATAGACATAGAGAGTATAATTTTTAAAGTTGTATTATATTGTTAACGTTGTTGTTTGTAGCTTGGTACAGAAGAGGCCAGTGTATACGAGAGGAGTCTCAGTAGACCCGAGACTAAGGTGAACGGAATACAAAGAACCGTTTATGCCACGGTACAACAGCAATTGAATTCAGGTTAGGTGTCTTAATGGTTGCAGTCTCGTGCCACTTCTAACACCTTCTGTACCAATCTACCCCTTAAATCCCGCGATGTCTTGATTGTATTGTTGGTATTGTATTGTAAATTGTATTATTTTGTATTAGATTGTATAGATGGATGACTTCCCGAAACTATGATATCAATAAATGGATATAACTGGAGAATCATGTAGATGGATGTATATCCATGGTTCGGTTCAGTCAAGTTGTATAAATTGATAGATTGAACACATTGAATATATGGATTCATATTGAATTGTTATATATACTTGAATCTCATTCAAATCAGATTGATTATATCGAGACTCAGCCTGAGTCAGACAATTAGAAAAGAAATTGAATCTTGAATTAGGTTTTGGTGTTGTCGGTAACCGCTGCACATGGACGGCAGGATTTGTGTCTTTTTCAAAAACGATTACCATATTGATAACACCGTTTGTTAAGTTGTCTACCTTAAATAGGTAAGCACCCATATCTCCGGCTCCTTGAGGCTCAAGAGACTGGTCCCGCTTAAAACTGTATTTACTAGGGCCCTTATTGTAATTTATAAAACTTGAGGATGTTTTATATAAAAATAATTTTGTATAATTTTCAAAATACACCTCAAGTATTTAATTATCGTCTTCAGAGTTTTTATAAATGTAGATTTTATATATGTGATATTTCTAGTGAGTAAAACCTAATTTTCTAATATATGGTATTTAATTGTAAAGTATTGAACTTGTATGGAATTGCATGGTATTTTTATGTAAAATGATTTTTTTTATTTAGAAAAGTTAGAATATTTATATTATATCAAAAATAGATATTTTGATAATACATATATATATTTATAAAATAATTAAATTTATTATTTTTTTTCTAAAAATCTCATTTTCTTAAGATATTTTTATTTTTAAATCTTTCGAGACCATATGCTCCTTACGGAGGTCTGCATCTCGCACTACTAAGCCCGAGTATATGCGATAATCCGCACCATTCCGAACGGCTTCCCCAAATGGGTTGTAGCGGCGCTTTGTAAAGATTTGTTTAAAATACATAATCTTGTAAAAAAAGGTTTTTATAAATTTGAGGTAGTTTTGTGTAAAAATCGTATGTTCCCAAAGATAATCGTACTATATTACATATGAGTGTTGTGAGGAGGTAGGTCATTACCTTGTGAACTATCTAAAGGTATAGTAAGGGTAGTGGTATTTTTCTGAAAAAATACGATAAAAATTACAATATACATTCTTTTGATATGGAACTTGTTCAATATATTTTGTTAATGATTAATAGTCATGTTGTGAGAGTTTGGTATTATTGTTTTAAGAAAAATGGAACTTTTAAAGAAAAACCGAATCGGAAGTCGGATTAACTCCGCTTCCGTCGGATTTTAGAATTACGAGTTTTCAGAATAGAAAAGAGAAGAGAGAGGAGAGACTTACTAGATTTTAGATTAGAGAAGAGAAAGAGAGAATGGTAGGAGGTGCCGGTGCATCGTTTCATCGTCGGGAGCTCCTAGGGTCGTCGTCGGAAGTTCGTCGGAGCTTCGCCATTTGCTAACTCCACTTGTACACAAAAGTTCTTGAGATTTTTTTTGAGAGTTTGGGCAGAGATTGTGAGTGAGTGGGGTGTGAAATAGAGTGGTATTTATAGGAAAAGATTAGAGTTAGGGTAGATGAAAGGGTGTGATAAAATTGTATTAAAAAAAAGGATTAATGGGTTTTTAAAAGGCTCTGTTACTGTGCAGCGAATTTAAACCATACAAGGATTATAAGAAGACAAAAGGACACAAAAGTCAAGAAGAGAAGAATCAGATCCGAGGTGAGTTGGCCAGCGGCGGCGGCCAATTCGGCCGATCCGCCGGCCGAGTCGGGCCCTCCCCCCGACGCCATGTGTTCATTGCCTCTTGGTCTATCTCGTGGACTCGTTTATTTTTAGTGTGACATTTGGTTTTACGGGTTACACACGTGTAGACTCTTGGGCTTCTAAAAAGATTAAAAGAAATCAATATAAAAAATAATGTGGCTGATAGAATTTGAATTCTGGTGCTTTGGTTCAGCAGTGCAAGGTCTTACCAATGAGCTACAAGCTCCTTCTTGATATTAAAAAGCAAAACAAATTTATAACTTGTGCTCAGAAAAAAGTACCCCTTTCTGTATTTTTGAAAAAAATTGTACAGAAAGTTTAGAGTTGTTACATTCTACCCTTCTTATAAAAATTTCGTCCTCGAAATTTATAAAAGGAAAGTGTAACAGATTCAAGGAAAGTTTGATGATAGGACTATTGGTAGTGTATGAAAAATATGTGAGAGAACGAAAAAATGCGAAGGTTTTGATAAGATTGTAAAAGAGGTGAGGGAATTTTGGGTTAGGACAGATTCAAAATATATGATATGATAAAATTCAAAAGATATGAATTGTAAAGAATGTTTTTAGTTGCTGGTTCTTGTGTTATAGTGCTTAAGTTGTCCACGCAGAGCTGAACTGCCTGGTAGGGTTCCATACAGCTCTGACCTGCATGGGTCACTAACAAAACCTGTCACGCCCCGCTTCTCAGTATACGGGTAGAGGACACGACGATGCCGCTATGTATTTACTCTGAAGTAAACACGCTGAGCGTATCTAAGCAATATAAATAAAATACACAAGAGACAGACAATAGATATAATTGAACATTAACTTTATTTATTAACATTCTTTTTACAATACATCTGAAAAGTAAATACATGGAATGGAAAACAATGCCTAAACAGTGACATAATAGAAATGGAAAATACAGAATATAAATGTGTACAAGGAACTAGAGCTCTGGGTCGAAAGTCAGCTGATTCAAATTCTCGCTGGTGGGCTCGATCTCCTAAAGGTCCGATCCACCTGACAACATTCCAAAGAAGAAAGAGAAGGAATGTCGTCAGCGAACAATCGCTCAGTAAATCCCCAAAGATGAGGGAGAAATAGAATAGACAGAGAGAGTGCGACTTTTAAAGTTGTATTATATTGTTAACACTGTTGTTTGTAGCTTGGTACAGAAGAGGTCAGTGTATACGAGAGGAGTCTCAGTAGACCCGAGACTAAGGTGAATGGAATACAAAGAACCGTTTATGCCACGGTACAACAACAATTGAATTCAGATTAGGTGTCTTAATGGTTGCAGTTTCGTGCCACTTCTAACACCTTCCGTACCAATCAACCCCTTAAACCCCGTGATATCTTGATTGTATTGTTGGTATTGTATTGTAAATTGTATTGTCTTGTATTATAGATTGTATAGATGGATGACTTGCCGAAACCATGATATCAGTAAATGGATGTAACTGGAGAATCATATAGATGGATATATATCCATGGTTCGGTTCAGTCAAGTTGTATAAATTGATAGATTGAACAGATTGAATATATAGATTCATATTGAGTTGTTATATATACTTGAATCTCATTCAAGTCAGATTGATTATATCGAGACTCAGTCTGAGTCAGACAATTAGAAAAGAAATTGAATCTTAAATTAGGTTTTGGTGTTATCGGCAACCGCTGCACATGGACGGCAGGATTTGTGTTTTTTTCAAATACGATTACCGTGTTGATAACACCGTTTGTTAAGTTGTCTACCTTAAATAGGCAAGCACCCATATCTAGGGTCCCGCTTAAACCAATATTTACTAGGGTCCTTATTGTAATTTATAAAACTTGAGGGGGTTTTATGTAAAAATAATTTTGTATAATTTTCAAAATACATCTCAAGTATTTAATTATCGTTTTTAGAGTTTTCATAGATGTAGATTTTATACATGTGACATTTCTAGTGAGTAAAACCTAATTTCGTAATATATGGTATTTAATTGTAAACTATTGAACTTGTATGGAATTGCATGGTATCTTTATGTAAAGTGATTCGTTTTGATTTAGAAAAGTTGGAATATTTATATTATATCAAAAATAGATATTTTGATAATATATATATATATATTTATAAAATAATTAAATTTATTTTTTTTCTAAAAATCTCATTTTCTTAAGATATTTGTATTTTTAAATCTTTCGAGACCGTATGCTCCTTGCGGAGGTCTGCATCTCGCACTACTAAGCCCGAGGATGTGCGATAATCCGCACCATCCCGAGCGGATTCCCTAAATGGGTTGTAGCGGCGCTTTACAAAGATTTCTTTAAAATACATAATGTTGTAGAAAAAGGTATTTATAAGTATGGGATAATTTTGTGTAAAAATCGTATGTTCCCAAAGATCATCGTGCTATATTATATATGAGTGTTATGAGGACGTATGTCATTATCTCGTGAACTATTTAAAGGTATAGTAAGGGTAATGATGTTTTTATGTCGAAGCTAAACTATATGGTATTTTTCTGAAAAAATACGATAAAAATTACGATATACATTCTTTTGATATGGAACTTGTTCAACATGTTTTGTTAATGATTAATAGTCATGTTGTGAGAGTTTGGTATTGTTGTTTTTAGAAAAAATGGAACTTTTAAAGAAAAACCGAATCGGAAGTCGGATTAACTCCGCTTCCGTCGGGTTTTAGAATTACGAGTTTTCAGAATAGAAAAGAGAAAAGGGAGGAGGGACTTACTGGATTTTAGATTAGATAAGAGGAAGAGGGAGTGGTAGGAGGTGCCGCAGCATCGTTTCGTCGCAAGGAGCTCCTAGGGCCGTCGTCGGAAGTTCCCGGAGCTTCGCCATTTACTAACTCCACTTGTACACAAAAGTTCTTGGGATTTTTCTTGAGAGTTTTATCAGAGATTGTGAGTGAGTGGGGTTTGAAATGGAGTGGTATTTATAGGAAAAGATTAGGGTTAGGGTAGATGAAAGGGTGTCATAAAATTGTATTAAAATTTGTATTAAAAAAGGATTAATGGGTTTTTAAAAGACTCTGTTACAGTGGATTTAAACCATACAGGGGTTATAAGAAGACAAAAGGACACAAAAGTCAAGAAGAGAAGAATCGGATCCGAGGTGAGTCGGCTGATCCGCCGGCCGAGTCAGGCTGAGTCGCCCCCCCCCCCCGACGCCACGTGTTCATTGCCTCTTGGTCTACCTCGTGGACTCGTTTGTTTTTAGTGTGACCTTTGGTTTTACGGGTTACACACGTGTGGACTCTTGGGCTTCTAAAAAGATTAAAAGAAATTAATCTAAAAAATAATATGGCTGATGGGATTTGAACTCTGGTGCTTTGGTTCAGCAGTGCAAGGTCTTACCAATGAGCTACAAGCTCTTTCTTGCTATTAAAAAGCAAAACAAATTTATAACTTGTGCTCAGGCAAAAGTACCCCTTTCAGTATTTTTGAATAAAAAATGGACAGAAAGTTTAGGGTTGTTACACAATTCAGGAAAAATTCAAATCAAATATCCACACAATCAATTCATTTCACAACAAATCAATTCAAATATATGCAAAAACATGGGCTTACATCCGGTACTTTTTTCCGTTGGTAGGTTAAGCTCTGGATGAACGCAATTGTATACAACAGCGATCGGCTTCATCCTCGTCCGACTCTGACAAAGCACACATCACATATTTAATTGTATGCTCAAAATTTCTGTAAATAATAACTATACAGCCGTAGCAGTTATCTTATCCAGCACAAGTAAAATTTAGCTTTGAAATAAGCCTGCATCAGTTAAACTTCGCAAAAGTATCTTTAGAGTCACCAACAATCATATAAATCAAATTAGATCGTATAAATCAGATTATGATATCAATGATGTTAATAAAAGATGGTTTGCATCAAGCAAACATTACCCTTCAAATACAAGTTTCTTAGTCGATTGTCCTATACTGCAGGTAGACTTCATGTTCCTTCCGATGCTAGATAGGGAGCGAGACACAAGACACAAAACAAACTACCTAGTTGATCTCTTATCACAAATAAATAAGCAACCATCCAAGTATCTCTCCATTTATTCATTCTTTTTTCACATCAAAAAGATAGATAGAGGTGAGACACAATGCACATCACTCGTCGACACTCGATGACATACTTTCACCTCAATTCCAATTTGGAAAAGTATTTCATCGAACGTCAAGGAGTGTTGTGCATTGTGTCTTGTTGGCTATAGTGCCCTCAAGGCAATTGTCGTAGTCACAGGTAGATAATTATGATGATTGAGAGAGGACCTATACCGATAAAACAGTCTTACTCGAGATTATAGTATGCTATCTGGTTTGTTTTTATCATCATGTATATGTTGATAGAGCCCATAGGATTCTTGCTTGACTGCCAGCATTGTGATGGTGATCACATACGTGGGAGCTGGGGGTCTATAAGCACATCCTTAAATGTCTCTAGTCGTGCGAGTATCGAGACCGGGCATCGATACTCCAGTGTAGACTGGTGTATACTTATCTAGACCCTGACGAAGGGCGGTGGCCGGTCTCACAAGCCATTGGTGTCATTTGTTCACCTAAGATAGTATACATGTGCTCATTGGGTTATGAGTACACTGGACGGACTCGCCGGGAACATGCTAGTTGGTATTATATCTATAGTCAGATAGCAGTTCCCTGGTGACATGTGTACAGATTAGTCTGTCGACCTGAGATCGTCATTTGTCTCGTGTAAGTTCTCACTGTGCTTTGAATAATACCCTACCACGGCTCAAAGGAGTCGTGCAAACATGTTTTAGTTGGGTACAGTTCCGAGCCACATGGAGGCAGTGAGCGGATCGTCGGGGATTCGTCTCTCCCGGTATTGGGGGTTGATGTCACGCAGTGCACGGGTGGCCATCACTAGAAATCCTCGGCCGGGGTATGTGAGAATTATCGATCTAGGATCGATAGTTTCTCGGGTAGTGATGGGTTTTATACCGACACGAACTATCGCTTTGTTAGGGGTCTGACTTTATCCACCCACTAGACTCGATATGAGATACTCTTAGACGAACAGACCGGACTGTATGGATATTGTCACTGACAGGCTCAGTAGGGGTTCGGATGAGTTTGCTCGTTGGCCTTCCTTTCACTCAATACCTGGGTAGCCGTTACGTACAGCTAGTGCCGCTGACGTGCTTGTGGTTAAACCCACTGCCAGCGTATTGACGAGTTTTTAGAGTCCCACACAGAGGGTTTTCACGGTTCAGGCGATATGGTGTAGTTGATATATGTTGGAACATACAGGTGTCTGATTGAATATGTGCACAGGCTGCGCAGACTTTAATCAGACGGTTGATAATACTAGCGGCTTAGAATTGAGCCAGATTGTTAAATCAAGTTTTGATTTAATAATTTACATATGTATTTATATATATGTATTATAGTATTATTGCTCACTATTTATTTTCTCTCTTTGGCTATTCGTATTTTCGTACGAATACGCGATGTGTATTTCGATACATGTACCGGGAAGCATTCCATATTTATACGGAATGGCTTCTAGAAGATGCAACCTCATTATTGATTTTCTTTTGAAAAATCATTTGTTTTAAATGAGGTGGAAAGGTGACATGGGTCAAAGCATGGGTTTTTGGCATGTAGAGATTAGTATGGTTGTATTTGTTTATTGCTAAATGAAATAGTGTTTTTGGTGTGCATTATTTTGAGAGAGGAGAGAGAGGGCCGGCCAATTTTTTTGGGTGTGGGTTTTTTCTTTGCTCATTTGACCATTCATTTGGGGCTCTCTCTCTCTTGCTCACTCTCATTCATACACCCAAAACACTTAGCATATTTAGCTCATGCCATTCTTGTCTTGATCACCTCTAAATCTTCCATGATTGCTCTATGAGCATTAAAGTTTGAGAGAGAATTATGGTGAGACTATTCTACACCCCCACTCTCCACTACTAGCAATCCTGGAGAGTCGGTTGGTCCGCTTGGCGAACCTGGAGTTTGTGCCGTTTCCCTCGGGTGGATCATCGAAGATGGAGGAAGACCGGCGACCAAAGTCGATCCGCAACATCACTAGGAGGTTGGAGATGGTTGAAGCCCCGAAGGATTTGGTTCATTAGGTATAACCATTCCTATCTCTTTTAGTTAGCTTGCTAGTTTTAGGGTTAATGGTTTCAATCTTGGAAATCGGGTAATGGTAGCGCCGGGTTTTAGAAAAATTTTGTTCCGCTTTTGGCCACGGTTCGATGGCCGGGGTGCTCCCATAACCCAACATGGTAGCAGAGCCACCCATTAAACCCTACTAGCTAGTTTGCACAAGCTTAAAATCTCGATCGATCAAAATTTCCAAATCGTTTTTCCAATTTGCCTATTTTCTGTCGATTTCTGAAAGTGCTCCAAAAATCTTTCTGTATAGCTTAAAAATCCGTGCAGGCAATTATAGAGTATCACAAGAAATTTGGAAGCTTGAATCATTTTTTTGGCCGCGGAACCGCCGCAAAACATGCCATTTGGCGGCTGTTCCGCCGCGCTTTTGTGGCCAAATGCCTCCAAATTTTTTCTGGCACTCTCTGACAAGGAAAAATGATTTTTTTGATGATTAGTTTTAGCTCAGATTCTCTTGGGTACTGGTTTGCACTTGGGGCTAGACAGAAATTTTAATCGATCGATATTTTAACTGTGATATTATCAGTACTTAGTTTAGCATCTGCGGCCGTGAATGTCACTCGATCGGTAAACCCGTCTGATTGCTATATGTTCTTTTAGACGAGTTTGCGAACGTGACATTCACGTTGATATTTTGTGTTGTGCTGTGATGTTGCGGATTGTCGTGGTGGATAGCCTGGGTGCAGTGGTAGTAAAGTTTTCTTTCATTTGTACATTTGATATTGCGGGGCGAGCGTCCGACATGTGGACTGCCGTCACTGCCTGTTTGTATATTATTCTTTTGGGGCACGAACGGGTTGAGGTCGATTTACCCGTTGTATATGTTTCCTTTTCTGTACTAGGATTACCCCGCGGTGAGGTGCACGGATAGCCGGGTTCTAGAGGGCAACGGGCCCGTATCTCATAGCGTTGAGACGGAGGGGGCTTCACTCTAGAATTGGTGGGCTATTCGCCGCACTCGTAGGGGGTATAGGTTGACCCAAAGAGGGGTGCTCAAGTTACCGGATTCCGTGAAGTGCTGGGTGGTCCATTCACTTTGTTGAAGGGGGCTGCCTTGCTTCAGGTTTTGGCGGGTAACTTGCCGCGCTCGTAGGGGTCTAGGAGTTCATTGCACAGGCTATCCACACGACCAAGGGAACGTCGGGTTTACAGTTGTGGCTCAAAGGAAACCCGGGGATCCCAGATTATCTGTATTGTTCTGTGATGCTTATTACTTTTCTGTGATGTTGCATTTATCATGCCTGGGACGATTGTTATATATATTTATATATATTAGTAGATGTTGTATATGTTTTGCACCCGCGCTAGCCCAGTCCCCGCTCTGTCGTTAGTTAAATAACCTAACGGGTGATGACGGGACCCAGTGGCGAATGCGGATGACATATACGTACATTTTATTTTCGTTCTTTTCTGGTGTGATTAATTGATGGGACTGTGTTGATTCTTATCAATGCAAGGAAAACAAACCTATATATATGATATTGTTGGAACCAAGATTTTAAAAAACTGACATTACAGACGTACGCTTTTGCTTTGCATCGTGGTATTCAGTTTGGAATATCCTGCACCTCATTCGACGAGGCAAGGGCCGAGATCCCTTCATCAGGAGTGACCCCTTGAGTAAAAGTTTTCGTCAACGCAATAACTTCACTATAGTCGTTTACATTTTGCTTTGCATCGTGGTATTCAGTTTGGAATATCCTGCACCTCATTCGACGGGGAAAGAGCCGAGATCCCTTCACCGGGAGTGACCTCTTTAGCAAAAGTTTTCGCCACCATACTTTTGTAAAACCACTTGGATTCCTTCAACGAGATCAAGTTCATTACGTTAAAGGTTTTTCGCCAAAAACCAGCCGTAGCCCTCCGTCATTTCTTACAAGTATTGCTTAGTATTCGTGCTGCATTTGTTGACCTAGTCAAGACGTAGTGTTCGGTAGCTAAGTAGTGCTTGTTTGTTGCATTTTAAATGCGATTGGTTAGGACAGCCATGCGGCCTTGTTGACCTAGTCAAGGGCACGTGCGGGTGGGTTTAATGCAATCCAGGATAATGACGGGTTGAACTTGACTAGCGGTTTATGGTTTGTTGACCTAGTCAAGGTCATAAACCGCTTAGGGTAAAAATCATATCGGGAGTTTCAAACATACAGGAAACTTGCCAGGCATGCGCATACCTTTTGGAGTGTGGTGACTTGAGTGGCTTCCATCAAATTATCATGCGATGATAGTTGGATCCCGATTCCCACTGATGAGTACGATTACTCTTCGGGTGATTCCGACTAATTCTCCTTTTTAGATTTGGAGGAGAATTCGAGGAAACAGTGGAAGCCATCCAGATTAGATAAAATGATTATCCATTCTGATTTAGGTTAGAGTGCACGCTGAGTGTTTCTTTTCTCTCTCTCTGACAGCGACCATGACCCGACCCTAGACTATAACTCAGTGACCAAGCTAAACCGAACTTTCTTATAAACACTGGCTTTTGGATTGTCCTAGTTGCATACATCATTGCCACTCCTTCGTTTACCCTTTGCTTTTCTCCAGAACACCTCGTATCACTACGCGTATCCACTTCCATTGGATAAAACCATCGTATGGTTATATACGAACTCGAATGAACTTTTTCGAGGATAGTTTCCAGTTCTGCAGAAAATGAATAGGATTATTCAGTTGTCTTTTCTTTTTACCTTCTCTCAGATTGTGAGGGCTCTTAGGATTAGGAGACGGTACACCTATTACGCTTATTGGATAGTCTTCTTCCAAACCATAGGCAGGTGCCGAAAGGTAGGGAATGAAGAAAACCGATTAGCCTAAGTGTGGTGTACAGAAGGAAATGAGTGAAGACAAATAAAGGGATTAGAAAGAGGGCAAAGTAAAATGCGACTGCTATTCACGACCAAACCAAGACTTTCATCGCCACTCCTACTTTACCTTTGTATTTCTCCAGAACACTCCGTATTACTACGAACATCCAATTCCATTAGATAAATCCATCGTATGGTTATATACGAACTCGAAGGAACTTTTTCGAGGATGGATTCTGGTTCAGGAGAAATAGGAATAAGGTTTATTCAGTTGTCTTTTATCTTTACCTTCTCTCAGGTTGTGAGTACTCCTAGGATTAGGAGAGTACACCTATTACGCTTATTGGATAGTATTTTTCCAAATCATAGGCTGGTGCCGAACGGTAGGGAAGGAAGAAAACCATTAAGCCTAACGAAAGTGTACAGAAGGTAACGACTAAAGACAAATAAAGGGATTTGGAGAGATGGTAAGGAAATATATGGTTTCAGTCATGAATATGAATAATGGAAGAGGCATTACTAAGAATACCAGGATACCCCTATAAAAAAATTTAATGTTTCAGTTTTACTGTGCATTGTTAATAGAAAACTGATTTCCCATTAGACCCTTACTCCAGGGTATGTATTTACCAAGTTTGATTCTCACATCTCTATGGTTTTACAGATGATGAGTGGGAGTAAGTTATTGGGAATTATGTGATCATCCTCATTATATCGGAATTCGTTGTAATTGGTGATATTTGAAGAAATCATCTGAGTACAGTTTTCAACCTATGACGTACAGGATTTGAGTTATTCAACTCAGCGGACTTATACAAAGTATTGTATGTTGTTCAGTGTCTATTAGGACAACGGGGTTGGTCCTCGTACTATATTCTGTTTACTCGTGACTTCTCAAGTTTTGGACAAGTGTTTCATAGAAATACAAGGTCCAAGTTTGAGAAGTTATAGGTATAAGAATAAAGTAGAGAACCAGGTGTCGCAAGTATCGGGATTCTTCAAAGGTGATCGAAGATATAGATACTTGTATGAGATATTCATTTGATAGTAATGGTTTTGAGAAACTTGTTTCTTTTTCAGGTTTCTCATAATTGGATGCACTCCTAAGTTGAGTAATGCTGATCGGCCTCTCTCCATTCAGTTCACATGCACTGGAGACAGCTGCATGATTTGAATCTGGTTCCAATTAAATTAGCGCCTTTGTTTCTATATTAGATATATATAGAATCAATTTATATCTTAACGATGTTAAGATATAGGGAGTTGTCCGGCTGATGCTTAAAAACCAGAATCCAGATAAACTCAGGGCACGTTTCAGTAATGGCTGTTTGTGGGTTATCCCGGCCTTTGACGAGGGTTAACTTTCTACCATCTGGAAGATCAATAGTGATATTGTTCTTGACTCGCCACAGTTTTTGTAAAATGGATTTTTTCAGAAAAACAGTAGTTGGAGCATGGTAGAACTGGAAGTGATTCCAGAACCATAAACGATTACAGAAAATTTAATAGGACTTAAAGATTCAATCAGGATTGACATTCCATTAGCCACTCCGCAGATATGGTGGGTTACCTCAGGCACCCGAGAGGTACTTCAGTAGCCTCAAGGACGGTGACAGGGAGGTTCTTATTTACCCAGACTTGGCACTACTGTTGTTCCAGACTATGAGACCCGGCAGGAGGATGAGTATTGTTTCCTGATTTAAAATCAGGAAAGCTTCTGGGAAAAGCTTCAAAAGAGGCCACGTGCTTACACGTGACAGCAGTCACGTGTTGACACGTGACCTATAAAATACAGAAAAAGCGCACTTTGATTTGCTGATCAAGTCAAGGAAAAGAGCTTCAGAAGAGGTCACGTGCTCCCACGTGACCAGGGTCACGTGTCGACACGTGACGTTCAAAGCAGCAAACTCGCTCTCCAATTGAACCAAAGAAAGAAGTGCCAGACAGGGGTCACGTGCTCACACGTGACCAGGCGTCACGTGGTAGCACGTGATGGCTACAACAGCAACCGGAAGATAGCGCAGAAAGGAAGAGGATTCTTCATTCCAAAGAGGGTCACGTGTCTACACGTGACCATGGGTCACGTGGTCACACGTGACCGGCTTTCAAAGCCCATTTTTGACGACAGAATTAAATTCTGAAGGAAATTCGAATCTTTCCAAAGGAAAGTAATTATTTGGGACCAATCAAATTAAAAATCCAGAGATGATTAAATATCATCTATCTATGGAAAATCTCGGGTTTGGAAAGATTTCCCCTTTAAAAATCTAACCAAAATAACAAAGGAAAATCTCTGGATTTAAAATCCAATGGTGAATAAAATTCACCTGATAATCCAAAGGCCCAAAATGAATGATGGACGCAAATCAAATCTCTCAATGAAGATTCACAAAAGACTGATTGATTCGGCTGCTTCTCCTATAAATAGGAGCCAAGGGACACAAAAAAGAGGGAGATACGCAGAGAAGAAAAGAGAAAGGAGAAGAGCTTTGATATTTTGAAAAGACTCAGATCTTCTGCAAAAAACCCTAGGTAAGAAAGGGAAAGCCTTTTGGAAAGAAAAAGAATTTAATTCTCAACAGAGTTTAACTCTGAGGCATAAAACGAGAGAGCATATCTCCTCCCTCTTTGATAGAGGATCTGCAAAGTGCACATCTCCCCTTAAGGTTGAGAATTTAATTCTCAATGGGTCGAGATCCTGCCATGCAGATCCAAAACATAAAGAAGGAATGCAAGCATGAGAATTTAACTCTCATAGAACTATAGGAATTTAATTCCTCCAAAATAAAGTTAGGGTTCGACCCTGTATCATGGGAATTTAATTCCTTCAAAACAAAAAGAAACAGGGTTGAACCCTAATTAAGAACATAGTTCTGTTGAAACGGTGGGAATTTAATTCCTTTAATCATAATCCTCAGAAAAGGGGAGTTTAATTCCTTAAAAGCTTTTGTTAGGGTTTAACCCTATTCGGTTCTTCGCATAAACAAGGAATTTAATTCCCACAGAAAACTCAGATTTAAACTCTATTCCAGAATATAAGCCTTCAAAAGGAAATAGGAATTTAATTCCTCTGAAATTAAAAGTTCGAGGAATTTAATTCCTGAAAGAGGAGTAACAGATCCTCCAAAAAAAAAACAACATTGAGGCAGGGTCACGTGTCACCACGTGACCCCCCAAAAGCCCTACAGAAAGCCCCTTTGAGGCAGCACCCCACGTGACCCACGTGACTTTCAGCAGAAGCCTTAACACATAGGCATTTGAATGCCCGTCACGTGCTGACACGTGACGCTATCAAAGACACAGTAATTTCGGCAGAATCATTGAAGGGAAGGCACTCTCACGTGGGGCCACGTGACCGTTCTTGCTGTAGTGTTTAACACTAAGTTAAAACCCTCGAATCCAGTATTGAAATGCTATCGGGCCTTAGTGTTCAACACTAATTAAAGAACTTTGTTCGTAGTGTTCAATACTAATTGTTTTAATATTCGGCACTAATTTGAGATCCCCATTGCCAGTGTTCAACACTGAGCTGTTTTAGTGCTTATGATCATTTCAAGGCCTTGTTGCTGGTGTTTAACACCAATTATTCTTCTAGTGTTAAACACTAACTTGTCAAACTCATTCCCAGTGTTCAACACTGATTGCTTTGAAGTGTTTAACACTAGTCTATAGCCCAATTGGCTAAAGGGATAGAGGCAAAGCTTCTCCCTCGATGGACTCACAAGGAATCAATATTCCAGACATGATGGGACTTAGCCCAAGCTGGCCATAAGTCCTCAATTCGTGACTAATTGGGCCAATGGGCTCATAACATAATTAATCAGTCCTGACCTCAAATTGGGCCAGGGACTGCTCAAGTCACTCTGGTTCTAGGGTACATCTCTTCACTCCTTTGATACTTGGCATTGTAATCCCTCAATGTCTTCAAAGAGGTGACGGGTCCCGACGACCACCCATGATATGGACTGTGGGGTCCTTAAACTCATACAAATTCCTGGTCACGCGGAACGTGGATAACATCACTCTTTGACCCCACGGAAAACGTCCAGAGCGGAGCCTGGTCCTCGCTAAGCACGGCAGTGAACCCGTGTGAAGCATCCAGAGCACATACCGGACTGTGGGGTCCTTAAACCCATAGACTACGACGTCCTTAACCTTGACCGAGATGTCTTAAAACTAACAACGGACCGCAATGTCCTTAAACTACCCACGGACCGCAATGTCCTTAAACTACCCACGGACCGCAACGTCCCTAAACTAGAACAATAGAGCCCTTCATATGCTCTTTTGTCGGACCTAAACGGTCCCGTTTAAGTTGATCTTAGCCTCGAAGATGGCTAACGCGTCCTTAAACCCTCAAACATACTGGACTACGAATCCCCCAAATTAACTCCGGCTCAAGGGTACATCTCTGAACTCCTCTGACATCTGTCGTTGTAATCCTTCAACATCGTCAGAGAGGTGATGGGTCCCGACAGCCATACAGACGATGGACCACTATGTCCCTAAACTGGAACATTAGAGTCCAAACACTCTTTTGTCGGATCTAAACGATCCCGTTAAGTTGATCTTAGTCACAAAGTTAGACTAACGTATCCTTAACAAACGTTTGAGTTGATCTTAGCCTCAAGTATGGCTGACGTATCCTCAAACCAAACCCCCCCAAACCCAAATCTAAGATAATACGGATTTGGACTAGTCCACGCCCTATGGGCGACGACATAACTCAGTCTCCGTAAACAATCCACGGGCAACAAAATACAAAACAGACACCCACGACACGAAGTGACCATCTGGAGAAGGAGAAAGTTGTTGCCGCAATGCGGTAGCGTAATTAACTGCAGGGGCTTGCGCCTGCAGGGAAGAGCGTCCCCACAATCAAAAACCCCTCAAACGAGGGGGAATCTGACGAAGTCTGCTACATCGGACGCATCCGTCTAAACCTTCGATACGTGGTGCCATAAATCAACTTGACATCTTCGAAGAGGTGGACGGATAGCACCAATTAGCATCTGTCCCGAATCTCAGGCAAGACGCGGTGTCGCGCCGTCTTTCGGAGGGGAACAAGTATAGCGTCATTCTAAATTAGATTTAGAAGTGCACGTGTATATGACTCTGCCAGAGGGTTGTCATAATAAGTGGGAGCAGTGGAAGCGTAGTGGACAAGTAGCTTGTGTCTATTTATAGACTAAAGCGGATATATCGGAGAAAGACCATCTATTTTGATGTGACAGTCATAGGCTTTGACTTCATCAGAATAGGAGATGGATCTGGTAAGAAGGTAGTAGGGTGCGTGTCCTAGTATTTAGGATGACATGCACTTTATAGGAAGTGAAATTCCTATACTACAATCGGTTATACTTTGGTTGTCACACTGTGTTTTCTCCACATAGGTTATGGATATAATATCAGGCATTCTGGTAACTAGATCTATGGTTTTAGATCTAGATTTGGGAATTGTCCCAATCTGGGTACTTAGACAGTATTCTAAAAGTATTTTAGAATGGATGGCTCCAGGCATGGTGGTGAACCTGCAGGTGATGGAGTCACCCTCTCTAAGAGTGTCTTACAGACTAAAGGGGAGAAAGATGTGCATGATTGGCATATCACTTGCTTAGGCAATTGAGTCAATCATGACATGTCAAGTACTACACCAGATGTTGTTTTTGCACTAGATGCAATAAGTTGATATATTAATCCAATCCTGGAGAAAAACGAATGGAAGCAGTTTATGAACATAAGTGGATGTTCTAGGGATTTGATAACGGTGGCCTCCTTTGAGAGACGGCTATCATTCCAGGCTTCCAAGATGACCTGGATGACAGAGTGACTGTCAGAGTTATAGTTTTCTCTCTGACGAGGGGCAGTAGTTTGGACAGGTGGTCCAAGCGGATACTGAGGATGGTATGGCGCAGTGTACTGATTAAGTTCAGTTGATGATACAGTCTAAGAAATTTGCTGGATTTGGAGTTCATTGGTGAACTGGGTCCCATCAGATATCCAGAAATATTCTAAGACGGGTATTGCTCATTTCGGGAGATAGTTTTCCCCGCGAAGTTGAGATAAAGAGAGACATAGAAAGAAACACTAGAGCGGATCCACTCACTGAGGCTATTTCTCGAACGCAATAGTTTTACAAACGAGCTTTGTGAAACTAATTAGTAGAGGAGTTGGGTGTTCGGTATCACACGGGCTGTGAGTATACGACATCGCAATAATTAGGCTTAAGTGCAAGTGGGAGATTGTTGGTTATAGTGTCCTCAAGGCAATTGTCGTAGTCACAGGTAGATGATTATGATGATTGAGCGAGGACCTATCCGATAAAACAGTTTTACTCGAGATTATAGTATGCTATCTGGTTTGTCTTTATCATCATAAATATGTTGATAGATCCCATAGGATTCTTGCTTGACTGCCAGCATTGTGATGGCGATCACATACGTGGGAGCCGGGGGTCTATAAGCACATCCTTAAATGTCCCTGGTCGTGGGAGTATCGAGACTGGGCATCGATATTCCAGTGTAGACTGGTGTATACTTATCTAGACCCTGACGAGGGGCGGTGGCCGGTCTCACAAGCCATTGGTGTCAGTTGTTCACCTAAGATAGTATACAGGTGCTCATTGGGTTATGAATACACTGGACGGATTCGCCGGGAACATGCTAGTTGGTATTATACATATAGTCAGATAGCAGTTCCTTGGTGGCATGTGTACAGGTTAGTCTGTCGACCTGAGATTATCATTTGTTTCGTGTGAGTTCCCACTGTGCTTTGATTACTACCCTACCACGGCTCAAAGGAGTCGTGTAAACAGGTTTTAGTTGGGTACAGTCCCGAGCCACATGGAGGCAGTGAGCGGATCGTCGGGGATTCGTCTCTCCGGTTTGGGGGTTGATGTCGCGCAGTGCACGGGTGGCCATCACTAGAAATCCTCGGCCGGGGTATGTGAGAATTACCGATCTAGGATCGATAGTTTCTCGGGTAGTGATGGGTTTCATACCGACACGAATTATCGAGTTGTTAGGGGTCTGACTTTATCCACCCTCTAGACTCGATATACGATACTCTTAGACGAACAGACCGGACTGTACGGATATTGTCACTGACAGTTTCAGTAGGGGTTCGGATGAGTTTGCTCGTCGGCCTTCCTTTCGCTCAATACCTGGGTAGACGTTACGTACAGCTAGTGCCGTTGACATGCTTGTGGTTAAACCTACTGCCAGCGTATTGACGAGTCTTTAGAGTCCCACACAGAGCGTTTTCACGGTTCAGGCGATATAGTATAGTTGATGTATGTTGGAACATACAGGTGTCTGATTGAATATGTGCACAGGCTGCGCAGATTTTAATCGGACGGTTGATAATACTAGTGGCTTGCGATTGAGCCAGATTGTTAAATCAAGTTTTGATTTAATAATTTACATATGTATTTATATATATATATATATATTCTAGTATTATTTCTCACTATTTATTTTCTCTCTTTGGCTATTCGTATTTTCGTACGAATACGCGATGTGTATTTCGATACATATACCGGAAAGCATTCCATATTTATACGGAATGGCTTCTAGAAAATGCAACCTCATTATTGATTTTCTTTTGAAAAATCATTTGTTTTAAATGAGGTGGAAAGGTGACATGGGTCAAAGCATGGGTTTTTGGCATGTAGAGATTAGTATGGTTGTATTTATTTATTGCTAAATGAAATAGTGTTTTTGGTGTGCATTATTTTGAGAGAGGAGAGAGAGGGCCGGCCAATTTTTTTGGGTGTGGGTTTTTGCTTTGCTCATTTGATCATTCATTTAGAGCTCTCTCTCTTGCTCACTCTCATTCATACACCCAAAACACTTAGCATATTTAGCTCATGCCATTCTTGTCTTGATCATCTCCAAATCTTCCATGATTGCTCTATGAGCATTAAAGTTTGAGAGAGAATTATGGTGAGACTATCCTACACCCCCACTCTCCACTATTAGCAATCGTGGAGAGTCGGTTGGTCCGCTTGGCGAACCTGGAGCTTGTGCCGTTTCCCTCGAGTGGATTATCGGAGATGGAGGAAGACCGGCGACCAAAGTTGATCCGCAACATCACTAGGAGCTTGGAGATGGTTGAAGACCCGAAGAACTTGGTTCATTAGGTATAACCATTCCTATCTCTTTTAGTTAGCTTGCTAGTTTCAGGGTTAATGGTTTCGATCTTGGAAATCGGGTAAAGGTAGCGCCGGGTTTTAGAAAAATTTTGTTCCGCTTTTGACCACGGTTTGATGGCCGGGGCGCTCCCATAACCCAACATGTCTCACTCCCTATCCATCTTTTCGATATGTAAAATGAGAGGATACAAGGAGAGAGACTGAAATGATTGCTTGGTTTATTTGCAGCAGGAGATACTAGCTAGATGTGGATAATAAGCCGGGGCATTGCAAATGAGGAAGTGATCGATAAATTACCTCAATTTTACTAATTACACAAAATGCCCTAAACTATTGCTATTTATTCACTTGTGTGTGTGTACACACACACACAGACACACACACACACACATGCGCACACGCACGCGCACACACACACTCACATGGAAATGATTTATTCGTGGTAAGAGACTAGCTAGATGTGCATAATAAGCCGGGGCACTGCAAATGAGGAACAAATTGATAAATTAGCTTCATTTTGCTCGATTTTACTATAGTGTTGTCCATACGTAAGTATTAATTAGTACACAATACTATCAATAATTATATAAAAAATGTATATAAAGTAAGAATTATCAAACTTACATCCGGTACTTTCTTCCCTCGGTGCCTCAAGAGAGAATGACAACTATTGATCTGTATACCTTGCATATTACATGCTGGAATATGAATCCAAACCCTAGTCTTTTTAACGTAAACTCATTTTTCACTTCGAAAAGAAGAATAGAGTATGAGGAGACGAGGCACAACCACAAATCCAAGCATTTCTATAAATTAAGTGATCCAAGCATTCATAATCCAAGCCTTCACAATATAAAAATTTAAGGAATGATCCGGGAAAAGAATGCGTTATATGCCTTTTCAATCTGCTTGAACTCTAGAATTCGTTTTTTAAATGATCCCTTCAATATGAAAATCTGAGGCGCGTGTTGATTTTTTGAATATGGGATCCTCGATGACAAGTATATTTTATGTTATCATCGAGTTTCATCCACTAAATATAAGATTTTCGTGTTGTTTTGATATTCAAGGTTCGATTTTTTGATTGTGAGATCCTCGATGACAACAAGTATATTTCATGTTATCATCAAATTTCATCCACTAAGTATAAGATTTTCGTGTTGTTTTGATGTTCAAGGTTCGATTTTTTTGATTGTAAGATCTCGATGACAAGTATATTTCATGTTATTATCGAGTTTCATCCCTAACCCTAACCCAACCCTAACTCTAACCCTAGCACTAACACTTAACACTTAAACATTGTTACTTTTCACTAAACTACCTAGAAAAATTAGCTAAATTACCCGTCCCCTAACACTCACCATAGCCCTAACCCTAACACAAGCACTTAACCCTAACCCCCAACCCAAATCGTCCCCGACCCATCAACAACAACAACAGCATCAACAACATCGACAACAACAGCGACATCATCGACAACATCGTAAAAAATTTAAAATTGAAAAAAAATTAAAATTAAACCAAAATCAATCACCTCTAAGTCTCGACGGCGGTAGATTTTGGTGGAGGAGCTCCGGTCATCGGTCGAGGAGGAAGATAACGACGACAGATCTCGACGGAGGAGCTCCGGTCTCCTAAGAGAGACAGTGTGACAGAGAGAGAGGGGCTAACCGTCTTGGAGGAGCTCCAGTTGCCACTCGAGGAGGAGGAGGACTGCGTCAGTTCCTGATAGAGAGGAAAAAAGAGACACTGTGATAAAAAGAGTGGTACAGAGATAGAGAGGCTTACCGACTTAGAGGAGCTCCGGTCGCCGTTGCCGGTCGATGAGGAGAAGGAGGACGAGGAGCTCTGATCGCTTTAGGGTTTTTTATTTTTTGATTTAGGAAAAATGAGGGGAGAGTCTCGGTCTCGAGGTATTTTAAGTTTATTGTGTTATTTCGTCAGGTATCAGCCGACGAAATAACCCTATAAAAATATTAAACATACAGGCGACCACATTTAGTTTATTTGGTGTTTATTCCGCCGGCTTTTAGTTTTGTTTCGTCGGCTATCAACCGAAGAAATAAACCTACCGACGGAATAGACCTTTTTTTTCTTGTAGTGAAAATTTCCTAATAGTGCAGAGAAGATTGCACAGTGGACAAAGAAGGATCAAATTGCTAAAGGATGCATATTATTGGTTTTATCCAACGTGCTCTTCAACGTGTAATCTTCCTCGTCCACCACTGCAAAGGCATTTTGGGAAGAATTAGACAAGAAATACAATACCGAAGACCTTGGTCTTGAGCGGTATTCTGTAGCAAAATTCTTAAAATTTCAAATGGTTGAAGGAAAGTCGGTTACTGAACAAGTACATGAATTTTTGTTTATCCTACACGCTCTTAGAGAAGCTGATATGGAACTTTCTGAAAAATTTATGGCAATCATTGAAAAATTCCCTAGATCTTGGGAAGACTTTGCTATGTCTCTCAAATATCGAAAGAAAAAAAATATGATTTAATGGTTGCCATTGCCATTGAGCATAGGAACCAAACTCATGTTGTGCTTGTTGAGTACAAACCTAAAGCAAATATGATAACAGCTGGAAAAAACAATAAAACTAAGACTAAACAAGATGACAAATTTAAGGCCAAGGCCAAAATCCAAAAGAAACCAAAAGCAAACAAACCATGTTGGAACAAGTGGACAGATGAGTCATTACGCTAAACCTTGTCCTTCAAAGAAAGCTAAGGTGAATTTAAGATCTACGAGCCAAACTCAAGTCAACATAGTGATTGAGGTTGCAAGTTCTTATGAAGGGCATGTTTCTTTTAATCCTGAAGTTCTTTCTATTTATGAACCCCAAGAGTGGTTGGTAGATACTTAAACAAATGTGCACGTTTGTGCTAAATTGCTTTTCAAATCTTACCATCTTGCAGATGGAAAATCAGTGATGATGTGAAACTCAACCATAGCTAAAGTGTTAGGATATGGACGCGTGGAGCTGAAGTTCTCTTTGGGACGAGTTCATTCTTTGCATCGTATGCATCATGTTCCTACTGTTCGTCGCAACATCCTAAGTGGGTCCTGCTTAGTTAGAGAGGGTTATGAGTTTTCTTTTAAATGTAATAAAGCTGTAATTTTATTGAATGGATCTTTCATAGGCAAAGGTTATATGTCTGATGGTTTGTTTAATCTTAGAGTAGAGAATGTTGAAAACTTTGAGATGAATGAAATTTATGATTATCCTACTCTTTATGCAATTGAATCATCAGATCTATGGCATAGTCGTCTTGGTCATATAATTTATGATTCTGTAAAACGAATGATGAACTTGAATCTAATTTCTAAACACACAATTGATAAGAGTAGAAGATGCAAAGTGTGTGTTACTGCCAAACAACCAAGGAAACCCTTCCATTCAGTGGAACGGGACTCGGGGTTGCTTGACCTAGTACACACGGACATCTGCGAATTCAATGGTGTATTGACCAAAGACCTGAAAAGATACTTCATTACTTTTATAGATGACAATACTAGACAACGTTATGTTTTCTTACTTAAACCAAAGATGGGGCTGAAGAAAATTTTCTTAATTTTAAGAATGAAACTGAAACTTAAACTAGTAAAAACTTAAAAGGTTAAGATCTGATAAAGAAGGAAAATATACTTCAACCTTGTTTACACAACTTTGTCAATCATTTGGAATTGTACATGAGATAACAGCTCTATTCTCCATAGTCTAATGAGATTGCAGAACGGAAAAACAGAACCTTAATAGATATGGTAAACAGTCTACTTGAAAATTCTGGACTATCAAAATATATGTTGGGAGAGGCTTTGAATACGGCTTGCCATATTCTGAATAGATTCCCTCAGATGTATAAAGAAAGTAGTCCATTTGAAATTTGGAAAGGTCACAAGACTAGCTTGAAATATCTTAAAGTATGGGGGTGTCTTGCAAAAGTACATATCTCATAACACAAGAGGGAAAAGCTAGGTCCCAAGACCGTAGATGCCATCTTTCTAGGTTATGTGGAAAATAGCTATGCATTAAGATTTTTGATAATTAAGTTAGAAATCTCAGGCATAGATGCTAACACAATAGTTGAATTCCGTGATGCAACATTCTTTGAAGATGTTTTTCCCATGAAAACTGGCATTCCTCAAATAACTTCAAATGAAGACCCTAACCCACACTCTAGTTCCATTCCTGATCATGTAGAAAGGATGATAAATATGGGGGAGGATCCAAGTTGTTCCAACTCCAGATCTAAGGAGTTGAATGAACCTAGAAGAAGCAAAAGAATAAGGACCATCAAGGATTTTGGAAGCGATTTTATCACCTACAATATTGAAGATGATTCTATCTCCTACCAGACGGCTATGGCTTCAAAAGAAGCTAAGCATTGGAAGGATGTTGTCAAGAGTGAGGTGGATTCCATTGCCTCTAACGAGACATGGAAATTAGTAGATCTCCCTCCTGGGTGCACAATCATTGGATGCAAATGGATCTTCAAAAAGAAGTTAAAACTAGATAGAATCACTGACAGATATAAGGCCAGATTATTTGCTGAGGGGTTTAAACAGGTCGAAGGTATAGATTTCTTTGATACCTACTCACCAGTTGCCCGTATGACTGCAATCAAAATGCTTATTGCATTGGCTTCCATATATAATTTCATAATCTATCAGATAGATATGAAAACTGCTTTTTTTTCATGGTTCCCTTGAAAAAGAAATTTATATGGATCAGCCGGAGGGACTTGTAGCTACCGGTAATGAAAGGTAAGTATGTAAGCTAGTGAAATCTTTATACAGACTTAAACAATCCTCTAAGAGGTGGTATGAGAAGTTTGATTCTGTCATTTCTTCTTTTGGCTTTAGCACGATCGACTCTGATAAATGTGTGTATGGTAAGGTTAAAGGTGATGAATGTATTCTTTTATGCATATATGTGGATGATATTCTTCTGTTTGGTTCTAACCTTAGGATAATAAATGAGACAAAGTCATTCTTAAGTGGTAAGTTTGAAATGAAGGATATAGGTATTGCTGATGTGATTCTTGGACTCAAGCTGATGAGATCAGCTGAGGGTATAGCCATTTCTCAATCTCATTATGTTGAGAGGATTATTGAGAACTTCGGTTATAAAAATTGTAGAATCGTCAAAACCCCATACAAGCCTTCCGTAGCTCGCTTCAAGAATGAAAATGGTAATCATGTATCTCAATTTAGATATTCATAAATTATTGGGAGCTTAATGTATCTTGCGAATTGCACGAGACCGGATATTTCGTTCTCTATATCAAACCTAAGTAGATACACTAGCTATCCGAATAGTACTCATTGGAAGGCCTTGGATAGGATACTTAGATACCTAAAGGGAACTAGTTCCTTTGGGCTGCATTATAGGAGATTTCCTACTGTGCTTGAAGGGTACAGTGATGCAAGCTGGATAGACAAGAAATCGGAGAGTAATGGCTGCACAGGGTATGTATTTACCCTAGGTGGCAACGCAGTCTCCTGGAGCTCTGTAAAACAGACTATTTTATCTCGGTCTACTTTTGAGGCCGAGTTGTGTGCGTTTGACACAACTGAATTAGAAGTTGAATGGCTTAAGGGACTTATGTCTGAGTTGCCCATGATTAGCAAGATTATTCTTGCTATCTCTTTACATTGTGACAATATGACCATAACTGCAAAGATTAAAAGTTCCAAGTACAACCAAAAGACAAGGGGACACATCTAAGTCAGGATCAAAATTGTGAGAGGATATGTGTCTGAAGGGGTGATGGCTGTTGATTTTATTCGACCCAAGGACAATATAGCAGATCCCTTGACTAAACGACTTGAGTTATCTCTGCTCTTAAAATCCAGGTTGGGAATTGTCATGCCCCGCTTCCCGGTATACGGTGAAGGGGACGCGACGAGATCGCTACGTATTTACTCTGAAGTAAATACGTTAAGCGTATCTAAGCAATATAAGTAAAATGCACAAGAGATAGTGACAATAGATATAATTGAACAGCAACTTTATTTATTAACATTCTTTTTACAATATATCTGAAAAGAAAATACATGGAATGGAAAGTAATGCCTAAACAATGGCATAACAGAAATGAAAAATACAGAATGTAAATGTGTATAAGTAACTAGAGCTCCGGGTCGACGGTTAGCTGATCCAAGTCCTCGAAGGTGGGCTCGATCTTCTAAAGGTCCAAATCACCTGACGGCATTCTAAAGAAAAGAAAGAGAATGTCGTCAGCGAACAAATCGCTCGGTAAGTCCCAAAGAGGGGGAAGAAGTAGAATAGACAGACAGAGAGAGAGAGTATAACTATTATAATGTTGTTTGTTATGTTAACATAGTTGTTTGTAGCTTGGTACAGAAGATACCAGTGTATACGAGAGGAGTCTCACTTTCCCCGGAGACTAAGGTATCAGGAGTACAAGACTCCGTCGATAATACCACGGAACAACGGTATGGATGTAATTACGTCTTAAGTGACCACCCCATACTACCTTTAACATATTCTGTACCAGTCTACCCCTTATAAATCCCGCGATATCTTGTTTGTATTGTTTGTATTGTATTGTCTTGTAAATTGAATTGTATAGATGAGTGACTTGCCGAAACCATGATATCAGTAAATGGATGTAACTGGAGAATCATATAGATGGAGGTATATCCATGGTTCGGTTTAGTCAATATAGATTGAATATATTGAATATATGGATTCATATTGAATTGTGTTATATACTTGAATCATATTCAAGTCAGATTGATTATATTGAGACTCGGTCTGAGTCAGACAATTAGAAAAGAAATTGAATCCTGAATTAGGTTTTGGTGTTATCGGTAACTGCTACACATGGACGACAGGATTTGTGTCTTTTCCAAAGACAATTACCATGTTGATAACACCGTTTGTTAAGTTATCTACCTTAAATAGGCAAGCATCCATATCTCTGGCTCTCTGAGACTCAAGAGACTGGGCCTGCTTAAACCTATGTTTACTAGGGTCCTTATTTTATTTTAGTATGACTTGAATGAGTTTTATGTAAAAATAATTTTGTATAATTTTCAAAATACACCTCAAGTATTTTATTACCGTCTTTAGAGTTTTCATGGATGTATATTTTATCAATGTGACATTTCTAGTGAATAAAACCTAATTTCATAATATATGGTATTTATTTGTAATATTGGAATTGTATGGTATTTTCTTGTAAATAAAATGTTTTTTCTCTTGAATTTTGGAAATGTGGAATATTATAAATATTATAAATAGATATTTTGATATTAATTACATATATATTTATTTATTAAAAATATAAGTTTTATTTATAATAGAAATAACATTTTCTAAAGAAAATTTTATTTTAAATATTTCGAGATCGTATGCTCCTTGCGGAGGTCTGCATCTCACTCCACTAAGCCTGAGGATGTGCGATAATCCGCACCATCTCGAGCGGGTTCCCCGAAATGGGTTGTAGATGCGCAATTGCAAAGATTTGTTAAAATACACATCTTGTAGAAAAAATGTTTTTATAAGTCGGAGGTAGTTATGTGTAAAGTCGTATTTTCCCCAGATCTATATTCCCAAATTCTATCGTGCTATGTTACATATGAGTATTGTGAGGAGGTAGGTCATTACCTCTTGAGTTTTCTTAGGTAATACGGTTTAAAAAGTTCAAGCATGTCGAAATGAAATATGAAGCTATTTTAATGTAAAAGCGGAATAAAACTTGCTACGATTATTATTTTGATGTCAAACTTGTTCTATTGCCTTTGTTAATATTTAATGGTCATGACATAAGGGTTTGGTATTATTGTGTTTAAGAAAAATAGAACTTTTTAACGAAAACCGAATCGGAAGTCGGATTAACTCCGCTTCCGTCGGGTTTTAGTTTTGAATATTTTTAGAATAGAGAAAAGAAGAAGAATTAGGGAGTTACAGGTTATTAGACTAGAAGAGAGAAGGAGAAAGAGATAGGAGGTGCCGGTGTGTCGTTTCGTCGTCAGAATCTTCTCGGATCGTCGTCGGAAGTTCGTCGGAGCTTCGCCCTTTGATAACTCCACTTGCACACAAAAAGTCTTGGGAATTTTCTTGAGAGTTTGGGCAGGGATTTGTGAGTGAGGGGGGTGATTTAAGAGATGGTATTTATAGGAAAAATCTAGGGTTTAGGGTAGTGAAAGGGTGTGATAAAAATTGTATTTAAATTTGCATTAAAAAGGATTAAAATGGGGTATTTTAATTCTCTGGTTAATTGCAGAGAATTTAAACAGTGCAGGGGGAGTGGGATAGTCCAAAGGGTGCAGGGGTTCAAGAAAAAGTGGAATCGGACCGAGTTAACCCGGCGGCGCCGGCCGATTCAAGCGCTTCGCCGGCCCGAGTCGGGCGAGTCAGGGCTCGTCTCTTCGCCACGTGTCCCTGACGATTGGTCTAGCCTCATGGTCACGTTTGTTTATTCTGTAACTTACCCTATTACGTGTAGTGCACGTGTAGGCTCTTGGGCTTCTAAAAGATTAAAAAAATTTAATTAAAAAAATGTGTGGTTGATAGGATTTGAACTCTAGTGCTTTGGTTTAGCAGTGCAAGATCTTACCAATGAGCTACAAGCTCTTTCTTGCTGTTCAAAAGCAAATCAAATTTATAACTTGTGCTCAGGCTCAAGTACCCCTTTCTGTATTTTTGAAAAAAAAAATTGTACAGAAAGTTTAGGGTTGTTATATTCTACACTCCTTATAAAAATTTCGTCCTCGAAATTTGTAAAAGGAAAGTGTAACGGATTCAAGGAAAGTTTAGTGATAAAACTATTGGTAGTGTATGAAAA
The DNA here is from genome assembly GCA_030015575.1 of Agapanthus africanus. Taxonomy (NCBI): domain Eukaryota; kingdom Viridiplantae; phylum Streptophyta; class Magnoliopsida; order Asparagales; family Amaryllidaceae; genus Agapanthus; species Agapanthus africanus. Next base: position 104,923 of record JASDDO010000218.1, on the reverse strand, counting down.
ATATGTGAGAGATCAAAAGAATGCGAGAGATTTGAAAAGAGTTGAGGAAATTACCAGGTTTACCTTGGACTACGGCCTCTGCTTCTTCGGCCACTAAAATGAAAGCCTGACGCCGTAATACATTCCTCCTAAATGGAGGCACATTCCTCTGTCCTTGGGGCATGTTTCTCTACCCTCGAGGCATGTTCCTCAGAGCCTGATGAAATTGGCGAGTAGGTTGTGCAGGTAGTGGAGCTGGGAGTGCAAGACGAGGTGCAGGAGCCTGGATAGCTGGCCGCTGCGAGTAGTTGGTAGGTGTGTAAGCTGGGTTGCGTCTATAAAGACAGTTTTCAATTCCGTGATTGGATGCGTCACAAACTAGACACAGACCTTTGGCGCGCCTACAGTCCTTCACCAAATGTCCATTTCTCTTGCAATAGAAGCAAAAATCGGGACTTGGCTGGTTATTAGGTTCTTCCAGTCTCCTGGGTTCAACAGTTGGTCTTGAAGAGGCTCTTCCTTCCATCTGAGTGGCAAGATGCTTCACTCCGGCAGATTGAAGTCTGCCCTTCCTCTTCACCACTGCCTCATATCGTTGGGCAGCCTTCAAAACCAAATCATGGGTTGGGAAATCCCATGTAGCTAATGCAGTTTGGATTTCTGGGTCCAACCCTTACTGAAATCTTCTAGCTCTGATCTCAGCAGTCGGTATGAGATGAGCATCAAACCTGTTACGGTCTTGTGTTAGCTGTGTAGTATGTGATATAAAATCGAATATTGAGACATATCTTACCTACTGAGTATGGTAAACTTAGCATCATACTCATCTACAGATTTGGTCCACATTGAACTTTATTGCAGATGAATGAACTGCTGTTCCATATCAAAGTGGGCAGTCTCAGGGAAGTACTTTGCATCGAACATATCACGGAAAGTCTTCCATTCTATAGGTTGGTCAAGACGGCTTTCTTCCGCCTTCCACCAAACCCGTGCATTGTCAGTGAGCTGCAGCTTTGTACCCAAGCGACCTCTGGCACTTGTGCTGCTGCCAGCTCATTTTCAACGCTCTGAGTCCATTCCTCAGTTTCTAGAGGGCTCTCTTTTCCCAAAAAGTTCTTGGGATGCAGTGCCCGAAATTGCTTCACTCCGGGTGCTTCCGCTTCTGGACGGTTCAAGAGAATAGCAGTCTGCTGCTGTTGTCCTTCCATCAGGCTGCAGATTGCCTCAAGCAGAACCATCTGCTCGTTGATCGGAGCAGTGACGGCAGGTGTGAGTGGTAGTGGTGGGGGAGTGTTGTTGACATTCGTGCTGGTGTTGTTTGGAGATTCTATAACCTTGAAAGAAAATTTGGGTTAGGATAGAGTCAAAGCATATGAAATAATAAGATTCAAGAAGTATGAATTGTAAAGAATGTTTTTAGTTGCTGGTTCTTGTGTTATATTGCTTAGGTTGTCCATACAGAACTGAACTGCATGGTAGGGTTTCATACAGCTCTGACCTGCATGGGCCACCAACAAAACCTGTCACGCCCCGCTTCCCGGTATACGATGAAGGGGACGCGACGAGACCGCTACGTATTTACTCTGAAGTAAACACGCTAAACGTATCTAAGAAATATAAGTAAAATGCACAAGTGACAGTGACAATAGATATAATTGAACAACAACTTTATTTATTAACATTCTTTTTACAATACACCTGAAAAGTAAATACATGGAATGGTAAGCAATGCCTAAACAGTGGCATAACAGAAATGGAAGATACAGAATGTAAATGTGTACAAGTAACAAGAGCTCCGGGTCGAAGGCTAGCTGATCCAAGCCCTCGAAGGTGGGCTCGATCTCCTGAAGGTCCGAATCACCTGACGATATTCTAAAGAAAAGAAAGAGAATGTCGTCAGCGAACAAATCGATCGGTAAGTTCCAAAGAGGAGGGAGAAGTAGAATAGACAGAGAGAGAGTATACCTATTATAATGTTGTTTGTTATGTTAACGTAGTTGTTTGTAGTTTGGTACAGAAGATGCCAGTGTATACGAGAGGAGTCTCCCCGGAGACTAAGGTATCAGGAGTACAAGGCTCCGTCGATAATACCACAGAACAACGGCTTGGATGTAATTACGTTTTAAGTGACCACCTCGTGCCACCTTTAACATATTCCGTACCGGTTTACCTCTTATAAACCCCGCGATATCTTATTTGTATTACTTATATTATATTGTCTTGTAAATTGAATTGTATAGATGGATGACTTGCCGAAACCATGATATCAGTAAATGGATGTAACTGGAGAATCATGTAGATGGAGGTATATCCATGGTTCGGTTCAGTCAATATAGATTAAATATATTGAAATATGGATTCATATTGGATTATGTTATATACTTGAATTATATTCAAATCAGATTGATTATATTGAGACTCGGTCTGAGTCAGACAATTAGAAAAGAAATTGAATCATGAATTAAGTTTTGGTGTTATTGGTAACTGCTGCATATGGACGGCAGGATTTGTGTCTTTTTCAAAGACAATTACCGTATTGATAACACAGTTTATTAAGTTATCTATCTTAAATAGGCAAGCACCCATATCTTCGGCTCCCTGAGGCTCAAGAGACTGGTCCCGTTTAAACCTATGTTTACTAGGGTCCTTATTTTAATTTAGTATAACTTGAGTCGGTTTTATATAAAAATAATTTTGTATAATTTTCAAAATACACCTCAAGTATTTTATTATCGTATTTAGAGTTTTCATGGATGTATATTTTATCAATGTGACATTTCTAGTGAATAAAACCTAATTTCATAATATATGGTATTTATTTGTAATATTGGAATTGTATGGTATTTTCTTGTAAATGGAATGTTTTTTCTCTTGAATTTTGAAAATGTGGAATATTATAAATATTATAAATAGATATTTTGATATTAATTACATATATATTTATTTATTAAAAATATAAGTTTTATTTAAAATAGAAATCACATTTTCTAAAAAAAATTGTATTTTAAATCTTTCGAGATCGTATGCTCCCTGCGAAGGTCTGCATCTCACTCCAGTAAGTCCTTGGATATGCGATAATCTGCACCATCCCGAACGGGTTCCCCGAAATGGGTTGTAGAGACGCAATTGCAAAGATTTGTTAAAATACACATCTTATAGAAAAAAAGGTTTTTATAAGTCGGAGTTAGTTATGTGTAAAGTCGTATTTTTCCCAGATCTATGTTTCCAAATTCAATCGTTTTATGTGACATATAAGTGTTGTGAGGATGTAGGTAATTATCTCATGGGTTTTCTAAGATAATACGGTTTAAAAAGTTCAAGCATGTCGAAATGAAATATAAAGGTATTTTAATGTAAAAGCGGAATAAAACTTGCTACGATTATTATTTTGATATCAAACTTGTTTCATTGCCTTTGTTAATGTTTAATAGTCATGACATAAGAGTTTGGTAATATTGTGTTTAAGAAAAATAGAACTTTTTAAGGAAAACCGAATCGGAAGTCGGATTAACTCCGCTTCCGTCGGGTTTTAGTTTTGAATATTTTTAGAATAGAGAAAAGAAGAAGAATTAGGGACTTATAGGTTATTGGAATAGAAGAGAGGAGGAAGATGTAGGAGGTGCCGGTGCGTCGTTTCGTCGTCGGAATCTTCTTGGATCGTCGTCGGAAGTTCGTCTAAGCTTCGTCCTTTGCTAACTCCACTTGCACACAAAAAGTCTTAGGAATTTTCTTAAGAGTTTGGGCAGAGATTTATGAGTGAGGGAGGTGATTTGAGGAATGGTATTTATAGGAAAAATCTAGGGTTTAGGGTAGTGAAAGGGTGTGATAAAAATTGTATTTAATTTTGCATTAAAAGGGATTAAAATGGGGTGTTTTAATTCTCTGGTTAATTGCAGTGAATTTAAAAAGTGCAAGAGGAGTGGGGTGGTCCAAAGGGTGCAGGGGGTTCAAGAAAAAGTAGAATCGGACCGAGTTGGCCTGGCGGCGCCGGCTGATTCTAGCACTTCGCCGGCCCGAGTCGGGCGAGTCGGGGCTCGTCTCTTCGTCACGTGTCTCTGATGATTGGTCTAGATGATCACGTTTGTTTATTCTGTAACTTACTCTATTACGTGTAGTGCACGTGTAGACTCTTGGGATTCTAAAAGATTAAAAGAATTTATTAAAAAAATGTGTGGTTGATGGAATTTGAACTCTGGTGCTTTGGTTCAGCAGTGCAAGATCTTACCAATGAGCTACAAGCTCTTTCTTGCTGTTCAAAAGCAAATCAAACTTATAACTTGTGCTCAGACTCGAGTATCCCTTTTTGTATTTTTGAAAAAAAAATTGTAAAGAAAGCTTAGGGTTGTTACAGGAATGGGGCAAAAACCCATCTCAAATTCATCGACAATGGCAATCCATCCTATATGAGTGGAGATCCCATAAATTAGGTTCAATGTGGTAATAACAAACTGTTGGATGGATTGAACACCTATAATAGAGTGATACTTTAATGTATCTGAGTCTATTTTCTGGTAAACCTGGAAGGTGTCGTTTACTGCTAGTTAAGTAAGAGTATTTGATTCTGAATGGGATCAAGTCTTTAAGACGAGATGCGAGTAATGCATCTCTAGAGATGCCCAACTATATGAATGTTATTGTTGGGCTGCAATTAGAAGAATAGAGTTATTCTTTGAAAACATTCATGAATCAGGATTGTGACACATAGCCGTAAAAGCGTCAAAACCTATTGATCATTGTAGTAACTCGTATCAAGCTGTTGCCGATGGACACCATCACAACAAAGGAAAAAGTTCAAGACTTCGTTTCACTTCGTTCCTTTGTTGGCAAAAATAGGATAACTAAAGTAATGATTCAAATCAGAAGATGCCTTTACTAAAATCTTGGTACACCTGAGATAGTTTTTCAACTATAAAACTGTTGGGGATTGTTGGAATTTAATGGGATATTTGGGTTGTTTTCCATGAAGGGAAATCTAATTTGGTTGGATTTCATAAATAAAAGAGAGAGAGAAAAGGGACTTTAAAAAAGGCTCTTTTGTAATAGAGCTTTTAGCCCCACATCAACCATCCATCAACCATAGAGTAGAAAAGGGAAGAGTTTAAATAGCATAAGATATTATGTATCTTGTAAAAGAATAACAAAGGTGCTATTGGAAAACCGCGCGCAGCGCTCGCCTCGCCCTACCGGGCCCAGGCGAATTGTCTCGGGTCTGGAGTATTATCTTTGGAACTCGAGACAATTAACTCTGACCTTTCAACTCTAATAACGTTAAGTTCTAATATGAATTCAAATTGCAAATAAATGCGGTGTTTACTGTGCGATTAATTGCAAATAAATGCGGTGTTTACTGTGCGATTAATTGCTGAATTAAAAAGCCCTGCGGTTTGAATTTGAATTTGAAAATCCTCTTGCAGTGTGTAATGTGTGGTTAATTGCTTAACTAAAAGGTCTCTAATGTGGCGTTTAATTGCTGAATTTAAAGGTCTATTAACTGTGCAATTAAAAGGCCCATTTACTGTAGTCTGCCTATAGTTACCCATAGCAAACCAGAGAAAATAAAAAAAATACAGAAAATAGAAAGAATAAAAATATATATAGAATAGGTTTTTCTCTCTGAAAATTCCATCTGTTTTTCTCAATCTCAGAAAATAAATGTCGTTAGTTCAAAGCTCTTTCTGTTGTTTTCCTTTTAGGAATCAAATCAGTGACCACTCATTTCTGAGATTGAGAAAATAAAAAAATACAGAAAATAGAAAGAATAAAAATATATATAGAATAGGTTTTTCTCTCTGAAAATTCCATCTGTTTTTCTCAATCTCAGAAAATAAATGTCGTTAGTTCAAAGCTCTTTCGGTTGTTTTCCCTTTGGGAATCAAATCAGTGAGATAACATTTTGGAGAGGAAATTCTTACCGGATAACATTTTGGAGAGGAAATTCTTACTGGATAAGTTATGCCTAATTGGTACATGCAGGTAATGTACTGATCTACCCAAATTTAGCTATTCAAGCATGTTCCTCCCATTCAGAACTATTCTCCTGCCAACCCTCTGTCATATGAGGGACTCTATATTTTTTCCAAGTTGACATTTTTGCCTTAGGTAGTCTGTTTATGATGATAATTGATTGTGGGGCTACTATATTAATGTCATGATGCTCTTACTGAGTCCATAACACTGTTCATACTTATATAACTAACTGCTATAATTTTGGATGCCGGTGTTATTTTTTATTGTACTCTTAAACATTTCCATTATGTACTAAATTTTTCACACACGAATATTGTTATCAGCATACTAAAACTATTTTGCTGATGTTAGTCCTTGCTCTTTACACGTCAATGTTCACAAATGTTTTAATTTCTGTTGTAAGGGCAAACGATGCCGATGCGTGCGTGCTATCCCAATAAGAGAGATTACAGATGAGATATTACAGGTGACGGGCTAAAAAGGAACGGTGACCTGTAAAATGAAAGGTCAGGGCGGGCAAGACAGCAGAAGCTGCTTCTAAACAGTCAACATCCAGAGAGAGAGAGAGATGCTTCATCTTGATCTTCATGTCTGAAGCATGTATTCATACAATTCCCGTAGGATTTCCAATAAAACTTCCTATGCATCCCTCCCTCCCTCCCTCCCCTAAAGAAAGCCCCCCCCCCCAAATAATTCTTGCAGAATATGCATTCCTAGTGCGTGCTTTGAGGGAGAGTGTGATTAGAAAGCAACCGATGCCAATAAATTTTCATTCCAAGCACAATTATGAGCTTAAATATTCAGCTAAGAAGAACATAGATTGAGAATAGAGTTCCTGACAGGGAAATATTGTGGTCCAATAAGTCGTTGAAGTATTTCAGGTTTATTTATCTTTAACAGTGTCTTGTCACTATCCCCATGCCAATACTAAGAGTATCCCCCAGCACTCTTCATATGTTCATCTTCTTTAAAGGAGTATCTATTGCAGCAACCCTAAGATGTTGACGGTAAAGGGGATACAAGAAATAAGTACTGCTTAATGCTTTTTATTTTAACCAATTGCAAAAACCGTCTTATCCTGTTTAATATATTGAGGTAAATAGTTATTAGATGTGCTAAAATACAGAAACTATGCAGAATGCTTCTAACCAAAATTAATCAGCCTTATAAAGGCATAAGGTATGATGAGAGAAAAGTAAGTCCTCAATAAATAAAAAAATAAGTAATTTAGATAAAATAACAAGGGCAGCACCTCATGAAGACTGCTTTATCACTGTACCCATCTCCTCGTCCAACAAACGACGCGCGCACCATGCTTATAGGCTGTGATAAAGAAAAATGCTACTATCAGGCTGAGAAATGACTGATATCAGAAGAAACCACAAAGGAAGAAAAATATGCTATTATAAAAGTATCCATAATAAGTTAAAACTATATCAATATGTAAAGTAGAACTTTAAAAAGGATTTAGATATATAACATTTGGTTTCTGTAACAAGAGAACTTGAACTGAAAACTCTGATTGGCTTAAGCAAGCATACTTACATAATTATGTTTCTGAACAATTAGAAGCTGACAGAGTCGTTCCAACCCATTGCAAATGAAGTACCTAAAAGATAGGATGTTCATTAAATAACCAAATGAACATGCGGAAGAGAAGATAAAAATGGCAACTATATTCATAACAAAATTGGTGGAAAACAAGACAAATGTGAGATGCTTAAAATATGATGCAGACAACTCTAAAGCTCAAATATCTGCTAAGTGGCAATTAAAGAGGACCTGCTAACAAGAATTTTGATCAATATATCATGATTCTCCATTGGCAAAACAAATAAAAAACTCATCATTTACAACTTAACTTTGCAATTATCTAATTACAGCACCTCGACTCTTAGTTATACTAGAATTTGGCGTGAGCACCAAGGGGTGGCAACATGGCTGATTCCATATGAACGGATCAAATTCTGCCCCAAAGTACAAGCACTTAAGAACTTCTAGTTTGAGGTTTTTTGACCCTTACAGGAATCGAATTAGTGGCGTCGAATTAAAGGGAAGAGTTTTATGTTATAGCTATGCTCCTTTGGTAGGTTTGTATCATGATATGCAAGGAATGGAGATACAAATCCATTAAGTGCTCTCTCGGCCAATTTCAATGCCATTAAGACTAACATTAACACAGAATTATTGGGAAGAAGTCTTGCAGGGATATTCTTCTGTCGCGTGTTGTAAAGGACAAAAACATCCGGATAGATTAAAAGTCTGCGAAGCCATGCTAAACATCTTATAGGAAGATCTTCAACAACATGTCAAAAACGACATCAAGGTTGCAATGATCATAAACCTAAACAATTATATCTCACATTCCATGAACATAGCCTATTGAAGGGAGGCCCACCAACTATAGCAGTCTGTGGAAATCCCTCTATTCGCACTTCTACCACAAAAAAAAAGGTTCCACATGTGTGAGCACAGGAAATCAATACACTCAAATAATTCATAGTATGTCCCTTGAACTAATTGGAAAAGGAAATCTTCAACCTCACTCGCCTTAAAGTCCATGATGCTTCGGGATATAAGTATGAAAGCTTGGAATGAAACATCACATGAACCCAAGGCCTCTTCTATCAAAGAGATCTTCAACCTAGGACAAGGGAGCTTACATTGTCAACATAAAGTATTAAATTCTTGTGTAGATCCCTAACCCATTTTGAAAATTGTTTTCTTTTATCAAACTAATATGATGCTTTCTAGTTAAGTGTGGGTAAATCTTCACAATGTTGCATGGGTGTCTAATGCCCATCACAATTAAAGCAACGATTGCGCAGTTTATTTCTCGAGTGATCAGTAATAACATGTGTGGACTACCTCATGTATGCTTACTTATAAAACAGTTAAACAATGTCTATATTTGAATGTCATGCTTTCTGTTAAGTTGGTGACTTGAAACATCTTTTAACTATGAAATAGCTAACCATCTAGTGGCTATTGTAAATGACTACTACCAACCCATTTGTTTTGTTGAATACTTTATGCGTTTATCTAGCGGCCCATGTTTAAGAGACAAAGCATTTATTACTTGTTGAAAGAGGGTTTGTTTTTACCTGCACAAGTTTGACAAAGAATGCATGAGTTTTTGTCTACTTAAAGAAGGAGACTTGCACTGATTCGTTGAGGTGAACAAATGAAGTGTGAGAGTTTCATTTCCTCCAGAGAACTTTGTGTTAAAGGAAATGCAGAGGGTTAGAAGTGTTTTGTATTGAGAGTCTTTATCTCTCCTCTTCTTTTGTTGAGTGCTCTCTTTGTATGAGTGTTTCCTTTGTTGAGTGTTTCTCTTTGTAGTGAGGTTGGATGAGCTTGAGAGTATTGTAACTCTTTTGTATTCTTCTCTTCGAGATAATGGAATCATGCTACTGCTGTATTCGTCCATGGACGTAAGTCGAGTTGCCCGAACCACGTTAAATCGTGTGTGTTGTCCATTTCATCTACCTACTTCTGTTGTTTATTCCGCGTGCTCTATTTTATTAACTGTTTGTGTTGGGACCCATTCATCATAACAAACCGGTATCAGAGCTTTGGTGTCAATTCGTTCCGGGTTTCTAGATGGCTTCGACAAGTTGCAAAATAGAGGTGTTTGACGGCAAAAATAGTTTCAGTTTGTGGCGTGCGAAGATACGGGCATTTTTGGTACAGCAAGGATTGTTCAAAGTCTTGTCCAGAAAGGATAAGTTACTCGTCTCCATTTCAGAAGATGAGAAAGAGCTTGAGATGAAAGCACATAATGCTATCCAGCTTAATTTGACCGATGAGGTTCTGCGGGAAGTTGCAAATGAAGATACGGTCGCTGGTTTGTGGCTCAAATTGAAGAGCTTGTATATGTCGAAATCTCTCATAAGCAAGCTCTATTTGAAGCAATGTCTCTTTACCCTTCGCATGAGGGAAGGTACGTCCATTAAAGATCACTTAAATGAATCAAGTCAAATTCTTATGGATTTAAAAAATATGGACGTTAAAATTGATGAAGAAGATCAAGTCTTTATTTTGTTATGTTCACTGCCAAGTTCTTTTGAAAACTTTGCCAACAACATTCTCTATGGTAGAGACACTTTCTTTAGAACATATTAAATCAGCCTTGTACTTGAAAGAGTTGAGACAGAAGGTGTCGGTTGGTGGAAGTGAAAATTCGGTCAAGAGTTTATTTGTTGGTGGTCACTTGAAAAAGGGTGGTTCTGCTAAGGACAAGTCTGCTAGATGTTCAACAAAAAAATCTTTGATTGCTGGTACTGTCATAAATATAGGCATATGATGTCTGACTGTCCTAAGCTCAAAACTAAAGAGGATGCCGTGAAGAAATCTCAAAATGAGAATTCTTCGGTTGCTGTTGCAGAAGAATCTTCTACATTAGAAGTTCTGTCTATTGTTACCTGTCAGTGATGCTTGCTCGAAAAAAGAGTGGGTTCTTGATTCAGGCTACTCCTACTATATGTATCCTAAGCTCCTAACAGAGATTGGTTTGTCTTTCCAATCCGTTGATGGTGAGAATGTCTTTATGGGAATAACCAACCATGTAAGATGTTTGGAATTGGTTCGATCAAGATTCGGATCTTTGACAGTAATATTCGGACGTTATATAACGTTCACTATGTGCTAGAGTTAAGAAGTCTCGTTTCCTTGGGCACACTTGATTCCAGCGGCTGTAAACTTTCAGCTGAACGTGGAGTTTGAGAGTTACTAAGGGCTCTCTTGTTCTGATGAAGGCAAAGATGGTAAATGCCCTCTATGTCCTTCGAGGTAGCACAGTAACAGGTGTTGCAAATGTTTCATCATCAGTCGATTTAGTTTCAAACATGACTCGCACGTGACATATGCGGTTAGGGCATATGAGTATTTGTCCCTTCTCAGGGTTTCATCAAAAGGTGAAGCTGGTTATCTTTTGATATTAGTCGATGATTTTTAAAAGGATTTGGTGTATCCTTTTTTAAAGCACAAGAACACAACCTGTTATATGAAGAATTGGTCAGCCCGATAAGGCGATTGATTTCAGAACTCTGAAAAAAGTATGGTGTGGTAATCCTGCTAATTATTTACATTTGAAATATTTGTTTGTCCAGTCCTACTTATTTTCATTTTGATGATTGTAAACTTGAGTTTGGGACCAAAAAGTGTATTTTCTTGATTATGCTACTGGGGTGAAAGGTTACATATTTTGCTATCATGTTTGTAAATTACCCAAGTTTATTACCAGTAAGGGATTACCTTTGTGAAATTACCATGCTTTACCTGAGAAAGGAGCTTGTTGTACCTACAGCTACGGGAGAGGAAATCAACAAGTAGGTGGAGTTAGCAAATACAACTCCAGAGCCGGTGCAACGAGCGCACTCACGTTGAACCGGTTGATATCGTGCAAGGTACAATTCAAGTAATTATACAACTTCAGAGCAACGGTACAACTATAGCCACCGAGAAAGAGAAAGGTCAGTTCAGACCACCTCAGAAGTATAGCAGTATACTTCTGATTGATTTTGTTGCCGATGCTTTGATCGTGACAGAATGAATTGCGATTCTGGAGCCTTCTATGTATAAAGAGGCTATTTGCAACTGTACGGTTACTTGGCGGACTGTAGCTATAACCATAGAGAATGAATCTCTATATAAGAGCCAGACATTTGAGCTGATTAAATCATCGATGAGTCAATATATTTGATTTGCGGTAAATCTGACAGATGTGATGATGAAGAACTGACCTTCGCACAAATTTGAGTGTGATCTTGAATTTTGGGCGGTCCCACGGCGAAGGTTGAGCCCATATAGGGGCTTGTATGGAGAAGACAACAAAGGATTCCGAGAAGATTCAATGGTGTCCAAGTCAAGGTGAAGATTTGTTAAGTTGATGACTTGAAACACCCTTTAGCTATGAAATAGCTAACCATCTAGTGGCTGTTGGAAATAACTACTACCAACCCATTTGGTTTTATTGAATGCTTTATGCATTCATCTAGCAGCTCATATGCAAAGGACAAAACATTTATTGCTTGTTGAAAAAGAGTTTGTTTTTAGCTGCACAAGTTTGACAAAAAAATGAATGAGCTTTTGTCTATTTAAAGAGAGAGACCCGCACTGATTTGTTGAGGTGAAAAATGAAGTGTGAGAGCTTCATTTCCCCATAGAACTTTGTGTAAAGGAAATACAGAGAGTTAGAAGAGTTTTGTATTGAGAGTCTTTCTCTCTCCTCTTCTTTTTGTTTTGAGTGCTCTCATTGTATGAGTGTTCTATTTGTAGCAAGATTGGATGAGGTTGAAAGTGTTGTAACTCTTTTGTATTCTCCTCTTCGAGATAATGGAATCTTATTGCTGCTGTTTTTGCCCGTCGATGTAGGTCGAGTTGGTTGAACCATGTTAAATCATGTGTATTGTCCATTTCGTCTGCTAGCTATTTCTGTTGTTTGTTCAGCATGCTCTATTCTGTTAACCGTTCTGTTTGTGTTGGGACCCGTTCGTCGTAACACTTTCTTTCTAGAGTTATGCACAAGTAACAGGTAGACAATATTGTCCTTAATCCTCAATTTGGTGTGGCATGATAGTATTTTGTGTGCTCCATCTCATAGCTACCACATACAGAATTTCTGATACCTTAGGCCAAATTTAGTAATATGCAACGCCTCAAACTATGCAAATACTAAAAGTTCTTTTCTTAAGGTAACCCATCTTTTCAACCAAATATGTGGAGCAATTTCCAACGGACATAGGGGTCCACCACCCTTCCCAAATGCTTAGGGCCATTGAGAAGAGGTAACCCATATTTTACTTAAAAATACATCGTACTTGTGTATGAAGAGTGTGAGCATGAGATAATACTTCATTGTACAGGGTCAACAACCAAATATCTAGGTATATTAGTTTGAAAGCAAATTGTTCTTATCTAAACCTTGCATAGAGGCTTTAGCATCTTACTGAATTAATTTGATGACAGGCAAATCAAAATGAAATTATTAATACCAAATAATATTAATGTTTGGAGATTTCCAATGATGTCAAACTGTAACATTCTGCCTCTGGAGAGAGGCTTGACATAAACCAAGCTTCTCCCAAAAGAAAACAAACATATGAATTGTAAATTAAAGCATAAGTCTATTAACATATTAAAAAATGGCTAAATTGCACAAATATACCGATCAACTTTCACATTTTTTGCGATTGATACCATGAACTTTAATAATTAGAGATAAGTACCATAAACTATTTTTTTGACATAACTACCATACGACGTTAACTTTTGTATCTTAATGGACCATCATACCCCTCAAAATTTTAGGTGTTGACTGAGAACAAAAAGGTAAAATGGAGAAAGCAAGTCAAATATTGATAACGTGGCAGTCAAATATAACGTTTGCAGACGGAAGAAAAGTTAATGGTATTTAATTGAAATCGGGAGTGATAGTTCATGGTATTTGTTTGTAATTAAACTAGTTCATCAATCGCAAAAACGTGAAAGTTGATGGATACATTTGTGCAATTTAGCCTTAAGAAATATCCAAAATACTTTATCATCTGTACCATCCCGCCCATTTCAGTAGCCTCTTCCTTGTGCGAAATAAGTGTTGGGGGGTCGAAACCTCTTAAGTGAGAGCGTTTTGACTGCAGAAATACGGAAAGTGAAATCATCAGAATATGTACTGGTAAATAGTACGTGATAGGAAGAGCATCGTTGCATCAACTAATAGAACTGGCTTTATGATTATTACTTATCTAAAGAATCATGCTTCCAAAACCTATAAAATGTTCATATGGCATTGTAAAGTGTGTAGACCTCTATATACTATCTTATAATGGGTACTTAGCAAGGCTGATAGAGATTCGTGTTTTTGCACAACAGCAGCTATATATACTAACGCCATCAAGCCTCAAACCAACAAGACAGGGTAGGACTAATTTGTTTAAACATTTCTTTAAACATTAAAGGGGACAACTCTCTCTCCGCTAGCTAGGCCAAAACGTGAAGCTCATTAAGTATGGATGTAGTAAATTTAAAGCTTACAAAGCTACACACCCTCGATCTCTTGCCCATCCCCTTCTGAACATACTTCATGAGGTATGTTTCCTTTGGGTTTAAAATTAATTGTAGAATCGTAAGTACATAATCTTAGGTTAGCTCCTTGTAAAGATATTGACTGACAGAAGGTTTAAATGAAATTTTTCTTTTAGATTTTTTGTTCAGATCATTAGAGAAAACCTGTAAGCTTATGATACTGTATATCCTTGCATTAAATCTAAAGAAGTTTAGTAAGCTAATCGAACAAAAAATCTAAATGATTTTCTTTTAGATTTAATGCAAAATGTTTACTCTAATGATATCCCTTGTTCATATCAGCTTACGATTTTAATTTTAACAAATTCTTTTAGAATTTTTGTTCAGATCATTAGAGTGGGATCAATTTATATCCTTGCATTAAATCTGAAGTCTTAATTTTCTTTGACCTTACAGGAATCTGATGTGGCAGCTGGCATAAGTGAAGATGATAGTATGAGCCAATCAGGGCTAGAGAATAACCACATTTGGCTAGCATTTTTGCCGGGCAGGCATGTTTGACACATTCTGCCTCATTTTGAGATCCACTGATTGTTCTTTCATTACAAAACAGAAGCTTGTGGGCAAGATAATTTTAAATAACTTGGATATAGATTTTTGCCGTGTTTTCTTCTCTTTGTTATTTTAATTCTGATAATGGAAATGTCTTTTTCTATGAATAGGAGAGGTAGAAGTTCGGTTGCGCTGTAGGAAGAGTTGGTTCCTGATTGGATCACTAAGAAAACTGTATCAAATGCGGATTGCTTAGACTGTTAATTAAAATTTGCATCTTGCGGAATGACAATTGGTGCCGCACTAAGTAGAAACAAGGACTTAAAATATTTCTTTGTTAGTCAATGATTTAAGGTGATTATAAATTACTAGTTAATTACCACTTCGAGAAAAAATAGTACTCATAAGCGAAGATAGCAGCTTTCATCTCTATCTATTGTTGAGAACTCTGCAATCTGTGTGTGGGGCGCGCGCTGATGATGCTCAATATTGAGAACTCCCCATATCACGACACATGGGAGGTGACGTGTCCCAAGGCTTATGAGAAAGGAGTAAGAACGGTACGTTGAAGGCGTGCCCCGGGCCTTCCTCCCGAGGATGTTCCCGACCCTCGGTGGCCTTCCAGACCACTCCTATGCTCGTCTTACAAATAACCATTGGGTCGCCTCCGAGCCCTCCTGCACTCTGAGCTTTCTCAGCCATCCCAGCTCACTCCCGAGCTATCACAGAACCAAGCCGGCTCGGCCTCCCGCTCGTCTCCGAGCCTCCCGCCGAGCTCAACTTTCTTGGTCTCATCGACCGACCCCGAGCGCAGATCATCAGTGTCCCGGACATGGCCCTTCGAATCTCGCCATACGCGAGATATCCGCCGCCCCACGATCCCGCGTCCCACGCCATCGCGTTCCCCCGTTAACAGGCGTATCTTGCCATTAATGGAGAATCCCGCCATTCGCGCAGGTGCGGCTCCAAGGGCGTAACGGCCGACGTAAATCTCACGCCCGTTAGCCCATGGTTGCCACTGTATAAACACCCTCTCAGACGACTCAGGTAGGGCAATTATTATCCAATAGGCCGCTACTCTGCCCAAATACCTCGACTAACTTGATCGTCGGAGGGTCCACGGTGGTACAACCACCCCGGGACTTCCTTACAAATAGCTCGGCTTCATTCCAAATCAACCCCACTGAGATCCACACGCTTCAAGAGGCAACCCTCAAACCTAATCTCAGTCATCCATCAACGCTCGCTACAGATCAACGGATAGTGCACGTGTAGACTTACCCTATTACGCATAGTGCACGTGTAGACTCTTGGGCTTCTAAAAGATGTCGTTTACTGCTAGTTAAGTAAGAGTATTTGATTCTGAATGGGATCAAGTCTTTAAGACGAGATGCGAGTAATGCATCTCTAGAGATGCCCAACTATATGAATGTTATTGTTGGACTGCAATTAGAAGAATAGAGTTATTCTCTGAAAACATTCATGAATCAGGATTGTGATACATAGCCGTAAAAGCGTCAAAACCTATAGATCATTGTAGTAACTCGTACCAAACTGTTACCGATGGACACCATCACAACAAAGGAAAAAGTTCAAGACTTCGTTTCACTTCGTTCCTTTGTTGGCAAAAGTAGGATAACTAAAGTAATGATTCAAATCGGAAAATGCCTTTACTAAAAACTTGGTACACCTGAGATAGTTTTTCATCTATGAAATTGTTGGGGATTGTTGGAATTTAATGGGATATTTGGGTTATTTTCCATGAAGGGAAATCTAATTTGTTTGGATTTCATAAATAAAAGAGAGAGAGAAAAGGGACTTTAAGAAAGACTCTTTTATAATAGAGCTTTTAGCCCCACATCAACCATACATCAACCATAGAGTAGAAAAGAGAAGAGTTTAAATTGCATAAGATATTATGTATCTTGTAAAAGAATAACAAAGGTGCTATTGGAAAACCGCGCGCGCTCGCCTCACCCTACCGGGCCCAGGCAAATTGTCTGGGGTCTGGAGTATTATCTTTGGAACTCGAGACAATTAACTCTGACCTTTCAACTCTAATAGCGTTAAGTTCTGATTTGAATTCAAATTGCAAATAACTGCGGTGTTTGGTGTGCCATTAATTGCAAATAAATGCGGTGTTTACTGTGCGATTAATTGCTGAATTAAAAAGCCCTACGGTTTGAATTTGAATTTGAAAATCCTCTAGCTGTGTTTAATGTGTGGTTAATTGCTTAACTAAAAAGTCTCTAAATGTGGCGTTTAATTGCTGAATTTAAAGGTCTATTAACTGTGCAATTAAAAGGCCCATTTACTGTAGTCTGCCTATAGTTAGCCATATCAAACCAGAGAAAATAAAAACATACAGAAAATAAAAAAATAAAAATATATATAGAATAGGTTTTTCTCTCTGAAAATTCCATCTGTTTTTCTCAATCTCGACGGTAAAGACTTCTTTGGTCTGGGTGATTGAAGCAGTGGCCGGAGAAGCACTTGAAGATGTGCGTCCATATAGAGCTTGGACTGTCTTATCCTGCGGAGAAAATCGCTGCACCCACCGATATGTGGGACGATAACTTCTTCAAGGCCAGTCCTCATGAGAGGACGATTTAATCGGTATCGATAAGTCTTTTAACAATTTCTCTTGTTTTGTTTATTTCGTTCATGCGCTGTTTGCTTTTGCTGATTTTGGATATGGATGTAAAATACCCCATGATTAATATTATCGGTTTAAAAATATTATACAATCTGTTTTTTCTAACAGAAAGTAGTCTTTGATTGGTGGGTCATTCTCCCAGTCAATCAGCCACTCCTTTTATATCACCATGTTAGTGAGAGGCTGATAGAAGGCAAGGGCAGGTACAAAGAGAATTTTTATTTTCTTTTACAATCGATATCTAGACTAATAGTTAATTAGGAACATCGCGTGGGTATTTATATGTAACTATGATATTCGTTAATCATGCTGTTTTGTTGGGTATTTGCTCTAATAAATGTCGTTAGTTCAAAGCTCTTTCGGTTGTTTGCAAATTAACCGTTGTATCTACTTCATAATACATTTCATTTTAGTATATTTTTCTTTGTTTTTACTTGCTGCATTTTCCATAATTTTTCCTACACTTTAAGTTGAACTGATTTAAATTGCAAAAATTCTGTATATTTGGTATCTCAAAAAGTTTGTGTTAGGCTTAATTGTATTTGTTGATTGTATTTTATTTATTAGGCTTAATTATGTTTGTATCTCAAAAATAGTATTAATTTGTTGTGAACCAAGCAATTTGTTAAAAATCTTTGTGTAGTAAACGCGATCCCTTTGCGAATCAAATCAGTGACCACTCATTTTGGAGAGGAAATTCTTACCGGATATCATTTTGGAGAGGAAATTCTTACCGGATAAGTTATGCCTAATTGGTACATGCAGGTAAGGTACCGATCTACCCAAATTTAGCTATTCAAGCATGTTCCTCCCCATTCAGAACTATTCTCCTGTCAACCCTCTGTCATATGAGGGACTCTATATTTTTTCCAAGTTGACATTTTCGCCTTAGGTAGTCTGTTTATGATGATAATTGATTGTGGGGCTACTATCCCAATAAGAGAGTACAGATGAGATATTACGGGTGAACGGTAACCTGTAAAATGAAAGGTGAGGGCGGGCAAGACAGCAGAAGCTGCTTCTAAACAGTCAACATCCAGAGAGAGGGAGAGAGAGGGAAAGAGAGAGAGAGAGGTGCTTGATCTTGATCTTCATGTCTGAAGCCCCCCCCCCCCCCATTAATTCCTGCAGAATATGCATTCCTAGTGCGTGCTTTGAGGGAGAGTGTGATTAGAAAGCAACCGATGCCAATAAATTTTCATTCCAAGCACAATTATGAGCTTAAATATTCAGCTAAGAAGAACATAGATTGAGAATAGAGTTCCTGACAGGGAAATATTGTGGTCCAATAAGTCGTTGAAGTATTTCAGGTTTATTTATCTTTAACAGTGTCTTGTCACTATCCCCATGCCAATACTAAGAGTATCCCCCAGCACTCTTCATATGTTCATCTTCTTTAAAGGAGTATCTATTGCAGCAACCCTAAGATGTTGACGGTAAAGGGGATACAAGAAATAAGTACTGCTTAATGCTTTTTATTTTAACCAATTGCAAAAACCGTCTTATCCTGTTTAATATATTGAGGTAAATAGTTATTAGATGTGCTAAAATACAGAAACTATGCAGAATGCTTCTAACCAAAATTAATCAGCCTTATAAAGGCATAAGGTATGATGAGAGAAAAGTAAGTCCTCAATAAATAAAAAAATAAGTAATTTAGATAAAATAACAAGGGCAGCACCTCATGAAGACTGCTTTATCACTGTACCCATCTCCTCGTCCAACAAACGACGCGCGCACCATGCTTATAGGCTGTGATAAAGAAAAATGCTACTATCAGGCTGAGAAATGACTGATATCAGAAGAAACCACAAAGGAAGAAAAATATGCTATTATAAAAGTATCCATAATAAGTTAAAACTATATCAATATGTAAAGTAGAACTTTAAAAAGGATTTAGATATATAACATTTGGTTTCTGTAACAAGAGAACTTGAACTGAAAACTCTGATTGGCTTAAGCAAGCATACTTACATAATTATGTTTCTGAACAATTAGAAGCTGACAGAGTCGTTCCAACCCATTGCAAATGAAGTACCTAAAAGATAGGATGTTCATTAAATAACCAAA
This sequence comes from Agapanthus africanus, assembly GCA_030015575.1. Taxonomy (NCBI): domain Eukaryota; kingdom Viridiplantae; phylum Streptophyta; class Magnoliopsida; order Asparagales; family Amaryllidaceae; genus Agapanthus; species Agapanthus africanus. Next base: position 85,674 of record JASDDO010000218.1, on the reverse strand, counting down.
TGAACATGCGGAAGAGAAGATAAAAATGGCAACTATATTCATAACAAAATTGGTGGAAAACAAGACAAATGTGAGATGCTTAAAATATGATGCAGACAACTCTAAAGCTCAAATATCTGCTAAGTGGCAATTAAAGAGGACCTGCTAACAAGAATTTTGATCAATATATCATGATTCTCCATTGGCAAAACAAATAAAAAACTCATCATTTACAACTTAACTTTGCAATTATCTAATTACAGCACCTCGACTCTTAGTTATACTAGAATTTGGCGTGAGCACCAAGGGGTGGCAACATGGCTGATTCCATATGAACGGATCAAATTCTGCCCCAAAGTACAAGCACTTAAGAACTTCTAGTTTGAGGTTTTTTGACCCTTACAGGAATCGAATTAGTGGCGTCGAATTAAAGGGAAGAGTTTTATGTTATAGCTATGCTCCTTTGGTAGGTTTGTATCATGATATGCAAGGAATGGAGATACAAATCCATTAAGTGCTCTCTCGGCCAATTTCAATGCCATTAAGACTAACATTAACACAGAATTATTGGGAAGAAGTCTTGCAGGGATATTCTTCTGTCGCGTGTTGTAAAGGACAAAAACATCCGGATAGATTAAAAGTCTGCGAAGCCATGCTAAACATCTTATAGGAAGATCTTCAACAACATGTCAAAAACGACATCAAGGTTGCAATGATCATAAACCTAAACAATTATATCTCACATTCCATGAACATAGCCTATTGAAGGGAGGCCCACCAACTATAGCAGTCTGTGGAAATCCCTCTATTCGCACTTCTACCACAAAAAAAAAGGTTCCACATGTGTGAGCACAGGAAATCAATACACTCAAATAATTCATAGTATGTCCCTTGAACTAATTGGAAAAGGAAATCTTCAACCTCACTCGCCTTAAAGTCCATGATGCTTCGGGATATAAGTATGAAAGCTTGGAATGAAACATCACATGAACCCAAGGCCTCTTCTATCAAAGAGATCTTCAACCTAGGACAAGGGAGCTTACATTGTCAACATAAAGTATTAAATTCTTGTGTAGATCCCTAACCCATTTTGAAAATTGTTTTCTTTTATCAAACTAATATGATGCTTTCTAGTTAAGTGTGGGTAAATCTTCACAATGTTGCATGGGTGTCTAATGCCCATCACAATTAAAGCAACGATTGCGCAGTTTATTTCTCGAGTGATCAGTAATAACATGTGTGGACTACCTCATGTATGCTTACTTATAAAACAGTTAAACAATGTCTATATTTGAATGTCATGCTTTCTGTTAAGTTGGTGACTTGAAACATCTTTTAACTATGAAATAGCTAACCATCTAGTGGCTATTGTAAATGACTACTACCAACCCATTTGTTTTGTTGAATACTTTATGCGTTTATCTAGCGGCCCATGTTTAAGAGACAAAGCATTTATTACTTGTTGAAAGAGGGTTTGTTTTTACCTGCACAAGTTTGACAAAGAATGCATGAGTTTTTGTCTACTTAAAGAAGGAGACTTGCACTGATTCGTTGAGGTGAACAAATGAAGTGTGAGAGTTTCATTTCCTCCAGAGAACTTTGTGTTAAAGGAAATGCAGAGGGTTAGAAGTGTTTTGTATTGAGAGTCTTTATCTCTCCTCTTCTTTTGTTGAGTGCTCTCTTTGTATGAGTGTTTCCTTTGTTGAGTGTTTCTCTTTGTAGTGAGGTTGGATGAGCTTGAGAGTATTGTAACTCTTTTGTATTCTTCTCTTCGAGATAATGGAATCATGCTACTGCTGTATTCGTCCATGGACGTAAGTCGAGTTGCCCGAACCACGTTAAATCGTGTGTGTTGTCCATTTCATCTACCTACTTCTGTTGTTTATTCCGCGTGCTCTATTTTATTAACTGTTTGTGTTGGGACCCATTCATCATAACAAACCGGTATCAGAGCTTTGGTGTCAATTCGTTCCGGGTTTCTAGATGGCTTCGACAAGTTGCAAAATAGAGGTGTTTGACGGCAAAAATAGTTTCAGTTTGTGGCGTGCGAAGATACGGGCATTTTTGGTACAGCAAGGATTGTTCAAAGTCTTGTCCAGAAAGGATAAGTTACTCGTCTCCATTTCAGAAGATGAGAAAGAGCTTGAGATGAAAGCACATAATGCTATCCAGCTTAATTTGACCGATGAGGTTCTGCGGGAAGTTGCAAATGAAGATACGGTCGCTGGTTTGTGGCTCAAATTGAAGAGCTTGTATATGTCGAAATCTCTCATAAGCAAGCTCTATTTGAAGCAATGTCTCTTTACCCTTCGCATGAGGGAAGGTACGTCCATTAAAGATCACTTAAATGAATCAAGTCAAATTCTTATGGATTTAAAAAATATGGACGTTAAAATTGATGAAGAAGATCAAGTCTTTATTTTGTTATGTTCACTGCCAAGTTCTTTTGAAAACTTTGCCAACAACATTCTCTATGGTAGAGACACTTTCTTTAGAACATATTAAATCAGCCTTGTACTTGAAAGAGTTGAGACAGAAGGTGTCGGTTGGTGGAAGTGAAAATTCGGTCAAGAGTTTATTTGTTGGTGGTCACTTGAAAAAGGGTGGTTCTGCTAAGGACAAGTCTGCTAGATCGAAGCCAAGTTCAACAAAAAATCTTTGATTGCTGGTACTGTCATAAATATAGGCATATGATGTCTGACTGTCCTAAGCTCAAAACTAAAGAGGATGCCGTGAAGAAATCTCAAAATGAGAATTCTTCGGTTGCTGTTGCAGAAGAATCTTCTACATTAGAAGTTCTGTCTATTGTTACCGTCAGTGATGCTTGCTCGAAAAAAGAGTGGGTTCTTGATTCAGGCTACTCCTACTATATGTATCCTAAGCTCCTAACAGAGATTGGTTTGTCTTTCCAATCCGTTGATGGTGAGAATGTCTTTATGGGGAATAACCAACCATGTAAGATGTTTGGAATTGGTTCGATCAAGATTCGGATCTTTGACAGTAATATTCGGACGTTATATAACGTTCACTATGTGCTAGAGTTAAGAAGTCTCGTTTCCTTGGGCACACTTGATTCCAGCGGCTGTAAACTTTCAGCTGAACGTGGAGTTTGAGAGTTACTAAGGGCTCTCTTGTTCTGATGAAGGCAAAGATGGTAAATGCCCTCTATGTCCTTCGAGGTAGCACAGTAACAGGTGTTGCAAATGTTTCATCATCAGTCGATTTAGTTTCAAACATGACTCGCACGTGACATATGCGGTTAGGGCATATGAGTATTTGTCCCTCTCGGGTTTCATCAAAAGGTGAAGCTGGTTATCTTTTGATATTAGTCGATGATTTTTAAAAGGATTTGGTGTATCCTTTTTTAAAGCACAAGAACACAACCTGTTATATGAAGAATTGGTAGCCCGATAAGGCGATTGATTTCAGAACTCTGAAAAAAGTATGGTGTGGTAATCCTGCTAATTATTTACATTTGAAATATTTGTTTGTCCAGTCCTACTTATTTTCATTTTGATGATTGTAAACTTGAGTTTGGGACCAAAAAGTGTATTTTCTTGATTATGCTACTGGGGTGAAAGGTTACATATTTTGCTATCATGTTTGTAAATTACCCAAGTTTATTACCAGTAGGGATTACCTTTGTGAAATTACCATGCTTTACCTGAGAAAGGAGCTTGTTGTACCTACAGCTACGGGAGAGGAAATCAACAAGTAGGTGGAGTTAGCAAATACAACTCCAGAGCCGGTGCACGAGCGCACTCACGTTGAACCGGTTGATATCGTGCAAGGTACAATTCAAGTAATTATACAACTTCAGAGCAACGGTACAATATAGCCACCGAGAAAGAGAAAGGTCAGTTCAGACCACCTCAGAAGTATAGCAGTATACTTCTGATTGATTTTGTTGCTGATGCTTTGATCGTGACAGAATGAATTGCGATTCTGGAGCCTTCTATGTATAAAGAGGCTATTTGCAACTGTACGGTTACTTGGCGGACTGTAGCTATAACCATAGAGAATGAATCTCTATATAAGAGCTAGACATTTGAGCTGATTAAATCATCGATGAGTCATATATTTTGATTTGCGGTAAATCTGACAGATGTGATGATGAAGAACTGACCTTCGCACAAATTTGAGTGTGATCTTGAATTTTTGGGCGGTCCCAACGGCGAAGGTTGAGCCCATTAGGGGCTTGTATGGAGAAGACAACAAAGGATTCCGAGAAGATTCAATGGTGTCCAAGTCAAGGTGAAGATTTGTTAAGTTGATGACTTGAAACACCCTTTAGCTATGAAATAGCTAACCATCTAGTGGCTGTTGGAAATAACTACTACCAACCCATTTGTTTTATTGAATGCTTTATGCATTCATCTAGCAGCTCATATGCAAAGGACAAACATTTATTGCTTGTTGAAAAAGAGTTTGTTTTTAGCTGCACAAGTTTGACAAAAAAATGAATGAGCTTTTGTCTATTTAAAGAGAGAGACCCGCACTGATTTGTTGAGGTGAAAAATGAAGTGTATTTCCCCATAGAACTTTGTGTAAAGGAAATACAGAGAGTTAGAAGAGTTTTGTATTGAGAGTCTTTCTCTCTCCTCTTCTTTTTGTTTTGAGTGCTCTCATTGTATGAGTGTTCTATTTGTAGCAAGATTGGATGAGGTTGAAAGTGTTGTAACTCTTTTGTATTCTCCTCTTCGAGATAATGGAATCTTATTGCTGCTGTTTTTGCCCGTCGATGTAGGTCGAGTTGGTTGAACCATGTTAAATCATGTGTATTGTCCATTTCGTCTGCTAGCTATTTCTGTTGTTTGTTCAGCATGCTCTATTCTGTTAACCGTCTGTTTGTGTTGGGACCCGTTCGTCGTAACACTTTCTTTCTAGAGTTATGCACAAGTAACAGGTAGACAATATTGTCCTTAATCCTCAATTTGGTGTGGCATGATAGTATTTTGTGTGCTCCATCTCATAGCTACCACATACAGAATTTCTGATACCTTAGGCCAAATTTAGTAATATGCAACGCCTCAAACTATGCAAATACTAAAAGTTCTTTTCTTAAGGTAACCCATCTTTTCAACCAAATATGTGGAGCAATTTCCAACGGACATAGGGGTCCACCACCCTTCCCAAATGCTTAGGGCCATTGAGAAGAGGTAACCCATATTTTACTTAAAAATACATCGTACTTGTGTATGAAGAGTGTGAGCATGAGATAATACTTCATTGTACAGGGTCAACAACCAAATATCTAGGTATATTAGTTTGAAAGCAAATTGTTCTTATCTAAACCTTGCATAGAGGCTTTAGCATCTTACTGAATTAATTTGATGACAGGCAAATCAAAATGAAATTATTAATACCAAATAATATTAATGTTTGGAGATTTCCAATGATGTCAAACTGTAACATTCTGCCTCTGGAGAGAGGCTTGACATAAACCAAGCTTCTCCCAAAAGAAAACAAACATATGAATTGTAAATTAAAGCATAAGTCTATTAACATATTAAAAAATGGCTAAATTGCACAAATATACCGATCAACTTTCACATTTTTTGCGATTGATACCATGAACTTTAATAATTAGAGATAAGTACCATAAACTATTTTTTTGACATAACTACCATACGACGTTAACTTTTGTATCTTAATGGACCATCATACCCCTCAAAATTTTAGGTGTTGACTGAGAACAAAAAGGTAAAATGGAGAAAGCAAGTCAAATATTGATAACGTGGCAGTCAAATATAACGTTTGCAGACGGAAGAAAAGTTAATGGTATTTAATTGAAATCGGGAGTGATAGTTCATGGTATTTGTTTGTAATTAAACTAGTTCATCAATCGCAAAAACGTGAAAGTTGATGGATACATTTGTGCAATTTAGCCTTAAGAAATATCCAAAATACTTTATCATCTGTACCATCCCGCCCATTTCAGTAGCCTCTTCCTTGTGCGAAATAAGTGTTGGGGGGTCGAAACCTCTTAAGTGAGAGCGTTTTGACTGCAGAAATACGGAAAGTGAAATCATCAGAATATGTACTGGTAAATAGTACGTGATAGGAAGAGCATCGTTGCATCAACTAATAGAACTGGCTTTATGATTATTACTTATCTAAAGAATCATGCTTCCAAAACCTATAAAATGTTCATATGGCATTGTAAAGTGTGTAGACCTCTATATACTATCTTATAATGGGTACTTAGCAAGGCTGATAGAGATTCGTGTTTTTGCACAACAGCAGCTATATATACTAACGCCATCAAGCCTCAAACCAACAAGACAGGGTAGGACTAATTTGTTTAAACATTTCTTTAAACATTAAAGGGGACAACTCTCTCTCCGCTAGCTAGGCCAAAACGTGAAGCTCATTAAGTATGGATGTAGTAAATTTAAAGCTTACAAAGCTACACACCCTCGATCTCTTGCCCATCCCCTTCTGAACATACTTCATGAGGTATGTTTCCTTTGGGTTTAAAATTAATTGTAGAATCGTAAGTACATAATCTTAGGTTAGCTCCTTGTAAAGATATTGACTGACAGAAGGTTTAAATGAAATTTTTCTTTTAGATTTTTTGTTCAGATCATTAGAGAAAACCTGTAAGCTTATGATACTGTATATCCTTGCATTAAATCTAAAGAAGTTTAGTAAGCTAATCGAACAAAAAATCTAAATGATTTTCTTTTAGATTTAATGCAAAATGTTTACTCTAATGATATCTCCTTGTTCATATCAGCTTACGATTTTAATTTTAACAAATTCTTTTAGAATTTTTGTTCAGATCATTAGAGTGGGATCAATTTATATCCTTGCATTAAATCTGAAGTCTTAATTTTCTTTGACCTTACAGGAATCTGATGTGGCAGCTGGCATAAGTGAAGATGATAGTATGAGCCAATCAGGGCTAGAGAATAACCACATTTGGCTAGCATTTTTGCCGGGCAGGCATGTTTGACACATTCTGCCTCATTTTGAGATCCACTGATTGTTCTTTCATTACAAAACAGAAGCTTGTGGGCAAGATAATTTTAAATAACTTGGATATAGATTTTTGCCGTGTTTTCTTCTCTTTGTTATTTTAATTCTGATAATGGAAATGTCTTTTTCTATGAATAGGAGAGGTAGAAGTTCGGTTGCGCTGTAGGAAGAGTTGGTTCCTGATTGGATCACTAAGAAAACTGTATCAAATGCGGATTGCTTAGACTGTTAATTAAAATTTGCATCTTGCGGAATGACAATTGGTGCCGCACTAAGTAGAAACAAGGACTTAAAATATTTCTTTGTTAGTCAATGATTTAAGGTGATTATAAATTACTAGTTAATTACCACTTCGAGAAAAAATAGTACTCATAAGCGAAGATAGCAGCTTTCATCTCTATCTATTGTTGAGAACTCTGCAATCTGTGTGTGGGGCGCGCGCTGATGATGCTCAATATTGAGAACTCCCCATATCACGACACATGGGAGGTGACGTGTCCCAAGCCTTATGAGAAAGGAGTAAGAACGGTACGTTGAAGGCGTGCCCCGGGCCTTCCTCCCGAGGATGTTCCCGACCCTCGGTGGCCTTCCAGACCACTCCTATGCTCGTCTTACAAATAACCATTGGGTCGCCTCCGAGCCCTCCTGCACTCTGAGCTTTCTCAGCCATCCCAGCTCACTCCCGAGCTATCACAGAACCAAGCCGGCTCGGCCTCCCGCTCGTCTCCGAGCCTCCCGCCGAGCTCAACTTTCTTGGTCTCATCGACCGACCCCGAGCGCAGATCATCAGTGTCCCGGACATGGCCCTTCGAATCTCGCCATACGCGAGATATCCGCCGCCCCACGATCCCGCGTCCCACGCCATCGCGTTCCCCCGTTAACAGGCATATCTTGCCATTAATGGAGAATCCCGCCATTCGCGCAGGTGCGGCTCCAAGGGCGTAACGGCCGACGTAAATCTCACGCCCGTTAGCCCATGGTTGCCACTGTATAAACACCCTCTCAGACGACTCAGGTAGGGCAATTATTATCCAATAGGCCGCTACTCTGCCCAAATACCTCGACTAACTTGATCGTCGGAGGGTCCACGGTGGTACAACCACCCCGGGACTTCCTTACAAATAGCTCGGCTTCATTCCAAATCAACCCCACTGAGATCCACACGCTTCAAGAGGCAACCCTCAAACCTAATCTCAGTCATCCATCAACGCTCGCTACAGATCAACGGATAGTGCACGTGTAGACTTACCCTATTACGCATAGTGCACGTGTAGACTCTTGGGCTTCTAAAAGATGTCGTTTACTGCTAGTTAAGTAAGAGTATTTGATTCTGAATGGGATCAAGTCTTTAAGACGAGATGCGAGTAATGCATCTCTAGAGATGCCCAACTATATGAATGTTATTGTTGGACTGCAATTAGAAGAATAGAGTTATTCTTTGAAAACATTCATGAATCAGGATTGTGATACATAGCCGTAAAAGCGTCAAAACCTATAGATCATTGTAGTAACTCGTACCAAACTGTTACCGATGGACACCATCACAACAAAGGAAAAAGTTCAAGACTTCGTTTCACTTCGTTCCTTTGTTGGCAAAAGTAGGATAACTAAAGTAATGATTCAAATCGGAAAATGCCTTTACTAAAAACTTGGTACACCTGAGATAGTTTTTCATCTATGAAATTGTTGGGGATTGTTGGAATTTAATGGGATATTTGGGTTATTTTCCATGAAGGGAAATCTAATTTGTTTGGATTTCATAAATAAAAGAGAGAGAGAAAAGGGACTTTAAGAAAGACTCTTTTATAATAGAGCTTTTAGCCCCACATCAACCATACATCAACCATAGAGTAGAAAAGAGAAGAGTTTAAATTGCATAAGATATTATGTATCTTGTAAAAGAATAACAAAGGTGCTATTGGAAAACCGCGCGCGCTCGCCTCACCCTACCGGGCCCAGGCAAATTGTCTGGGGTCTGGAGTATTATCTTTGGAACTCGAGACAATTAACTCTGACCTTTCAACTCTAATAGCGTTAAGTTCTGATTTGAATTCAAATTGCAAATAACTGCGGTGTTTGGTGTGCCATTAATTGCAAATAAATGCGGTGTTTACTGTGCGATTAATTGCTGAATTAAAAAGCCCTACGGTTTGAATTTGAATTTGAAAATCCTCTAGCTGTGTTTAATGTGTGGTTAATTGCTTAACTAAAAAGTCTCTAAATGTGGCGTTTAATTGCTGAATTTAAAGGTCTATTAACTGTGCAATTAAAAGGCCCATTTACTGTAGTCTGCCTATAGTTAGCCATATCAAACCAGAGAAAATAAAAACATACAGAAAATAAAAAAATAAAAATATATATAGAATAGGTTTTTCTCTCTGAAAATTCCATCTGTTTTTCTCAATCTCGACGGTAAAGACTTCTTTGGTCTGGGTGATTGAAGCAGTGGCCGGAGAAGCACTTGAAGATGTGCGTCCATATAGAGCTTGGACTGTCTTATCCTGCGGAGAAAATCGCTGCACCCACCGATATGTGGGACGATAACTTCTTCAAGGCCAGTCCTCATGAGAGGACGATTTAATCGGTATCGATAAGTCTTTTAACAATTTCTCTTGTTTTGTTTATTTCGTTCATGCGCTGTTTGCTTTTGCTGATTTTGGATATGGATGTAAAATACCCCATGATTAATATTATCGGTTTAAAAATATTATACAATCTGTTTTTTCTAACAGAAAGTAGTCTTTGATTGGTGGGTCATTCTCCCAGTCAATCAGCCACTCCTTTTATATCACCATGTTAGTGAGAGGCTGATAGAAGGCAAGGGCAGGTACAAAGAGAATTTTTATTTTCTTTTACAATCGATATCTAGACTAATAGTTAATTAGGAACATCGCGTGGGTATTTATATGTAACTATGATATTCGTTAATCATGCTGTTTTGTTGGGTATTTGCTCTAATAAATGTCGTTAGTTCAAAGCTCTTTCGGTTGTTTGCAAATTAACCGTTGTATCTACTTCATAATACATTTCATTTTAGTATATTTTTCTTTGTTTTTACTTGCTGCATTTTCCATAATTTTTCCTACACTTTAAGTTGAACTGATTTAAATTGCAAAAATTCTGTATATTTGGTATCTCAAAAAGTTTGTGTTAGGCTTAATTGTATTTGTTGATTGTATTTTATTTATTAGGCTTAATTATGTTTGTATCTCAAAAATAGTATTAATTTGTTGTGAACCAAGCAATTTGTTAAAAATCTTTGTGTAGTAAACGCGATCCCTTTGCGAATCAAATCAGTGACCACTCATTTTGGAGAGGAAATTCTTACCGGATATCATTTTGGAGAGGAAATTCTTACCGGATAAGTTATGCCTAATTGGTACATGCAGGTAAGGTACCGATCTACCCAAATTTAGCTATTCAAGCATGTTCCTCCCCATTCAGAACTATTCTCCTGTCAACCCTCTGTCATATGAGGGACTCTATATTTTTTCCAAGTTGACATTTTCGCCTTAGGTAGTCTGTTTATGATGATAATTGATTGTGGGGCTACTATCCCAATAAGAGAGTACAGATGAGATATTACGGGTGAACGGTAACCTGTAAAATGAAAGGTGAGGGCGGGCAAGACAGCAGAAGCTGCTTCTAAACAGTCAACATCCAGAGAGAGGGAGAGAGAGGGAAAGAGAGAGAGAGAGGTGCTTGATCTTGATCTTCATGTCTGAAGCCCCCCCCCCCCCATTAATTCCTGCAGAATATGCATTCCTAGTGCGTGCTTTGAGGGAGAGTGTGATTAGAAAGCAACCGATGCCAATAAATTTTCATTCCAAGCACAATTATGAGCTTAAATATTCAGCTAAGAAGAACATAGATTGAGAATAGAGTTCCTGACAGGGAAATATTGTGGTCCAATAAGTCGTTGAAGTATTTCAGGTTTATTTATCTTTAACAGTGTCTTGTCACTATCCCCATGCCAATACTAAGAGTATCCCCCAGCACTCTTCATATGTTCATCTTCTTTAAAGGAGTATCTATTGCAGCAACCCTAAGATGTTGACGGTAAAGGGGATACAAGAAATAAGTACTGCTTAATGCTTTTTATTTTAACCAATTGCAAAAACCGTCTTATCCTGTTTAATATATTGAGGTAAATAGTTATTAGATGTGCTAAAATACAGAAACTATGCAGAATGCTTCTAACCAAAATTAATCAGCCTTATAAAGGCATAAGGTATGATGAGAGAAAAGTAAGTCCTCAATAAATAAAAAAATAAGTAATTTAGATAAAATAACAAGGGCAGCACCTCATGAAGACTGCTTTATCACTGTACCCATCTCCTCGTCCAACAAACGACGCGCGCACCATGCTTATAGGCTGTGATAAAGAAAAATGCTACTATCAGGCTGAGAAATGACTGATATCAGAAGAAACCACAAAGGAAGAAAAATATGCTATTATAAAAGTATCCATAATAAGTTAAAACTATATCAATATGTAAAGTAGAACTTTAAAAAGGATTTAGATATATAACATTTGGTTTCTGTAACAAGAGAACTTGAACTGAAAACTCTGATTGGCTTAAGCAAGCATACTTACATAATTATGTTTCTGAACAATTAGAAGTCGACAGAGTCGTTCCAACCCATTGCAAATGAAGCACCTAAAAGATAGGATGTTCATTAAATAACCAAATGAACATGCGGAAGAGAAGATAAAAATGGTAACTATATTCATAACAAAATTGGAGGAAAACAAGACAAATGTGAGATGCTTAAAATATGATGCAGACAACTCTAAAGCTCAAATATCTGCTAAGTGGCAATTAAAGAGAACCTGCTAACAAGAATTTTGATCAATATATCATGATTCTCCATTGGCAAAACAAATAAAAAGCTCATCATTTACAACTTAACTTTGCAATTATCTAATTACAGCACCTCGACTCTTAGTTATACTAGAATTTGGCGTGAGCACCAAGGGGTGGCAACATGGCTGATTCCATATGAACGGATCAAATTCTGCCCCAAAGTACAAGCACTTAAGAACTTCTAGTTTGAGGTTTTTTGACCCTTGCAGGAATCGAATTAGTGACGTCGAATTAAAGGGAAGAGTTTTATGTTATAGCTATGCTCCTTTGGTAGGTTTGTGTCATGATATGCAAGGAATGGAGATACAAATCCATTAAGTGCTTTCTCGGCCAATTTCATGCCATTAAGATTAACATTAACACAGAATTATTGGGAAGAAGTCTTGCAGGGATATTCTTCTGTCGCGTGTTGTAAAGGACAAAAACATCCAGATAGATTAAAAGTCTGCGAAGCCATGCTAAACATCTTATAGGAAGATCTTCAACAACATGTCAAAAACGACATCAAGGTTGCAATGATCATAAACCTGAACAATTATATCTCACATTCCATGAACATAGCCTATTGAAGGGAGGCCCACCAACTATAGCAGTCTCTGGAAATCCCTCTATTCGCACTTCTACCACAAAAAAAAAGGTTCCACATGTGTGAGCACAGGAAATCAATACACTCAAATAATTCATAGTATGTCCCTTGAACTAATTGGAAAAGGAAATCTTCAACCTCACTCGCCTTAAAGTCCAAGATGCTTCGGGATACAAGTATGAAAGCTTGGAATGAAACATCACATGAACCCAAGGCCTCTTCTATCAAAGAGATCTTCAACCTAGGACAAGGGAGCTTACATTGTCAACATAAAGTATTAAATTCTTGTGTAGATCCCTAACCCATTTTGAAAATTGTTTTCTTTTATCAAACTAATATGATGCTTTCTAGTTAAGTGTGGGTAAATCTTCACAATGTTGCATGGGTGTCTAATGCCCATCACAATTAAAGCAACGATTGCGCAGTTTAATTTCTCGAGTGATCAGTAATAACATGTGTGGACTACCTCATGTATGCTTACTTATAAAACAGTTAAACAATGTCTATATTTGAATGTCATGCTTTCTGTTAAGTTGGTGACTTGAAACATCTTTTAACTATGAAATAGCTAACCATCTAGTGGCTATTGTAAATGACTACTACCAACCTATTTGTTTTGTTGAATACTTTATGCGTTTATCTAGCAGCCCATGTTTAAGAGACAAAACATTTATTACTTGTTGAAAGAGGGTTTGTTTTTACCTGCACAAGTTTGACAAAGAATGCATGAGTTTTTGTCTACTTAAAGAAGAAGACTTGCACTGATTCGTTGAGGTGAACAAATGAAGTGTGAGAGTTTCATTTCCTCCAGAGAACTTTGTGTTAAAGGAAATGCAGAGGGTTAGAAGTGTTTTGTATTGAGAGTCTTTATCTCTCCACTTCTTTTGTTGAGTGCTCTCTTTGTATGAGTGTTTCCTTTGTTGAGTGTTTCTCTTTGTAGTGAGGTTGGATGGGGTTGAAAATATTGTAACTCTTTTGTATTCTTCTCTTCGAGATAATGGAATTATGCTTCTGCTGTCTTCGTCCATGGACGTAAGTCGAGTTGCCCGAACCATGTTAAATCGTGTGCGTTGTCCATTTCATCTACCTACTTCAGTTGTTTATTCCGCGTGCTCTATTTTATTAACCGTCTGTTTGTGTTGGGACCCATTCATCATAACAAACTGGTATCAGAGCTTTGGTGTCAATTCGTTCCGGGTTTCTAGATGGCTTCGACTAGTTGCAAAATAGAGGTGTTTGACGGCAAAAATAGTTTCAGTTTGTGGCGTGCGAAGATACGGGCACTTTTGGTGCAACAAGGATTGTTCTAAGTCTTGTCCGGAAAGGACAAGTTTCCCGTCTCCATTTCAGAAGATGAGAAAGAGCTTGAGATGAAAGCACATAATGCTATCCAGCTTAATTTGACCAATGAGGTTCTGCGGGAAGTTGCAAATGAAGATACGGTCGCTGGTTTGTGCCTCAAATTGAAGAGCTTGTATATGTCGAAATCTCTCATAAGCAAGCTCTATTTGAAGCAACGCCTCTTTACTCTTCACATGAGAGAAGGTACGTCCATTAAAGATCACTTAAATGAATTAAGTCAAATTCTTATGGATTTAAAAAATATGGACGTTAAAATTGATGAAGAAGATCAAGTCCGTATTTTGTTATGTTCACTGCCAAGTTCTTTTGAAAACTTTGCCAACAGCATGCTCTATGGTAGAGACACACTTTCTTTAGAACATATTAAATCAGCCTTGTACTCGAAAGAGTTGAGACAGAAGGTGTCGGTTGGTGGAAGTGAAAATTCGGTCAAGAGTTTATTTGGTGGTGGTCACTTGAAAAAGGGTGGTTCTGCTAAGGACAAGTCTGCTAGATCGAAGTCAAGTTCAACAAAAAATCTTGATTGCCGGTACTGTCATAAATATAGGCATATGATGTCTGACTGTCCTAAGCTCAAAACTAAAGAGGATGTCGTGAAGAAATCTCAAAATGAGAATTCTTCGGTTGTTGCTGCATAAGAATCTTCTACATTAGAAGTTCTGTCTGTTGTTACCGTCAGTGATGCTTGCTCGAAAAAAGAGTGGGTTCTTGATTCAGGCTACTCCTACTATATGTATCCTAAGCTCCTAACAGAGATTGGTTTGTCTTTCCAATCCGTTGATGGTGAGAATGTCTTTATGGGGAATAACCAACCATGTAAGATGTTTGGAATTGGTTTGATCAAGATTCGGATGTTTGACAGTAATATTCGGACGTTATATAACGTTCACTATGTGCCAGAGTTAAAAAGTCTCGTTTCCTTGGGCACACTTGATTCCAGCGGCTGACTTTCAACTGAAGGTGGAGTTTGAGAGTTACTAAGGGCTCTCTTGTTCTGATGAAGGCAAAGATGGTAAATGCCCTCTATGTCCTTCGAGGTAGCACAGTGACGGGTGTTGCAAATGTTTCATCATCAGTCGATTTAGTTTCAGACGTGACTCGTCCGTGACATATGCGGTTAGGGCATATGAGTATTTGTCCCTCTCGGGTTTCATCAAAAGGTGGAGCTGGTTATCTTTTGATATTAGTCGATGATTTTTAAAAGGTTTTGGTGTATCCTTTTTTAAAGCACAAGAACACAACCTGTTATTTGAAGAATTGGTAGCCCGATAAGACGATTGATTTTAGAACTCTGAAAAAAGTATGGTGTGGTAATCCTGCTAATTATTTACATTTGAAATATTTGTTTGTCCTACTGATTTTCATTTTGATGATTGTAAACTTGAGATTGGGACCAAAAAGTGTATTTTCTTGATTATGCTACTGGGGTGAAGGGTTACATATTTTGCTATCATGTTTGTAAATCACCCAAGTTTATTACTAGTAGGGATTACTTTTGTGAAATTATCATGCTTTACCTGAGAAAGGAGTTTGTTGTACCTACAGCTACGGGAGAGGAAATCAACAAGTAGGTGGAGTTAGCACATACAACTCCAGAGTGGGTGCACGAGCGCACTCACGTTGAACCGGTTGATATCGCGCAAGGTCCAATTCAAGCTAATTATACAACTTCAGAGCAACGGTACAATATAGCCACCGGGAAAGAAAGAAGTCAGTTCAGACCACCTCAGAAGTATAGCAGTATACTTCTGACTGATTTTGTTGCCGATGCTCTGATCGTGACCGAATGAATTGCGATTCTGGAGCCTTCTATGTATAAGGAGGCTATTTGCAACGGTACGATTACTTGGCGGACTGCAGTGATAACCATAGAGAATGAATCTCTATATAAGAGCCAGACATTCGAGCTGATTAAACCATCGATGAGTCATGTATTTTGATTTGCGGTAAATCTGACAGATGTGATGATGAAGAACTGACCTTCGCGCAAATTTGAGTGTGACCTTGAATTTTTGGACGGTCCCAGCGGCGAAAGTTGAGCCCATTAGGGGTTTGTATGGAGAAGACAACAAAGGATTCCGAGAAGATTCAATGATGTCCAAGTCAAGGTGGAGATTTATTAAGTTGACGACTTGAAACACCCTTTAGCTATGAAATAGCTAACCATATAGTGGCTATTGGAAATAACTACTACCAACCCATTTGTTTTATTGAATGCTTTATACATTCATCTAGCAGCTCATATGCAAAGGACAAACATTTATTGCTTGTTGAAAAAGAGTTTGTTTTTAGCTGCACAAGTTTGACAAAAAAATGAATGAGCTTTTGTCTATTTAAAGAGAGAGACCCGCACAGATTTGTTGAGGTGAAAAATGAAGTGTGAGAGCTTCATTTCCCCATAGAACTTTGTGTTAAAGGAAATACAGAGAGTTAGAAGAGTTTTGTATTGAGAGTCTTTATCTCTCCTCTTCTTTTTGTTTTGAGTGCTCTCATTGTATGAGTGTTCTCTTTGTAGCAAGATTGGGTGAGGTTGAGAGTGTTGTAACTCTTTTGTATTCTCCTCTTCGAGATAATGGAATCTTATTGCTGCTGTTTTTGTCCGTCGATGTAGGTCGAGTTGGCTGAACCATGTTAAATCATGTGTATTGTCCATTTCGTCTGCTAGCTATTTCTGTTGTTTGTTCCGCATGCTCTATATTGTTAACCGTCTGTTTGTGTTGGGAGCTGTTCGTCGTAACACTTTCTTTCTAGAGTTATGCATCCGTAATAGGTAGACAATATTGTCCTTAATCCTCAATTTGGTGTGGCACGATAGTATTTTGTGTGCTCCATCTCATAGCTACCACAAACAGAATTTCTGATACCTTAGGCCAAATTTAGTAATATGCAACGCCTCAAACTATGCAAATACTAAAAGTTCTTTTCTTAAGGTAACCCGTCTTTTCAACCAAATATGTGGAGCAATTTCCAAGGGGCACAGGGGTCCACCACCCTTCCCAAATGCTTAGGGCCATTGAGAAGAGGTAACCCATATTTTACTTTAAAATACATCGTGCTTGTGTATGAAGAGTGTGAGCATGAGATAATACTTCATTGTACAGGGTCAACAACCAAATATCTAGGTATATTAGTTTGAAAGCAAAATGTTCTTATCTAAACCTTGCATAGAGGCTTTAGCATCTTACTGAATTAATTTGATGACAGGCATATCAAAATGAAATTATTAATACCAAATAATATTAATGTTTGGAGATTTCCAATGATGTCAAACTGTAACATTCTGCCTCTGGAGAGAGGCTTGACATAAACCAAGCTTCTCCCAAAAGAAAACAAACATATGAATTGTAAATTAAAGCATAAGTCTATTAACATATTAAAAAATGGCTAAATTGCACAAATATACCGATCAACTTTCACATTTTTTGCGATTGATACCATGAACTTTAATAATTAGAGATAAGTACCATAAACTATTTTTTTGACATAACTACCATACGACGTTAACTTTTGTGTCTTAATGGACCATCATACCCCTCAAAATTTTAGGTGTTGACTGAGAACAAAAGGGTAAAATGGAGAAAGCAAGTCAAATATTGATGACGTGGCAGTCAAATATAACGTTTGCAGACGGAAGAAAAGTTAATGGTATTTAATTGAAATCGGGGGTGATAGTTCATGGTATTTGTTTGTAATTAAACTAGTTCATCAATCGCAAAAACGTGAAAGTTGATGGATACATTTGTGCAATTTAGCCTTAAGAAATATCCAAAATACTTTATCATCTGTACCATCCCGCCCATTTCAGTAGCCTCTTCCTTGTGCGAAGTAAGTGTTGGGGGGTCGAAACCTCTTAAGTGAGAGCGTTTTGACTGCAGAAATACGGAAAGTGAAATCATCAGAATATGTACTGGTAAATAGTACATGATAGGAAGAGCATCGTTGCATCAACTAATAGAACTGGCATTATGAATATTACTTATCTAAAGAATCATGCTTCCAAAACCTATAAAATGTTCATATGGCATTGTAAAGTGTGTAGACCTCTATATACTATCTTATAATGGATACTTAGCAAGGCTGATAGAGATTCGTGTTTTTGCACAACAACAGCTATATATACTAACGCCATCAAGCCTCAAACCAACAAGACAGGGTAGGACTAATTTGTTTAAACATTTCTTTAAACATTTCTTTCCATTAAAGGGGACAACTCTCTCTCCGCTAGCTAGGCCAAAACGTGAAGCTCATTAAGTATGGATGTAGTAAATTTAATGCTTACAAAGCTACACACCCTCGATCTCTTGCCCATCCCCTTCTGAACATACTTCATGAGGTATGTTTCCTTTGGGTTTAAAATTAATTGTAGAATCGTAAGTGCATAATCTTAGGGTAGCTCCTTGTAAAGATATTGACTGACATAAGGTATATATCCCCGTATCAACTATAAAACTAATTAACCAAAAACAAAGCTTCATATTTTCATATATATTTTCTCTAGCTTTGCCCAAATGAGGCATTGTATGAATCGACTACAACAAGGTGACATCTTTAGCAATTCTTGCCGGAGCGGAATTGAAACTTCTATTAACTCACAAAGGATAAAGCAAACATAAAAATCTTTTTTTCTTTTCTTTGGTATGTGATCCACTCCATGAATCGATCCAGTGACCTCTCCCTTTGAAGAGGAAATAGGAAATTATTATCGCATGAGCTAAGCTGAATTGGTATAAATGAAGATCTTTCCTAAGAAGGAGAGCTCATTAAACCACCATCTCTTTCATATAACCCTAAGAAACCCAATTGCCAAGTCCCCTGTATATCTTAAATAATCCTTTCCAATTCTAGAATCGCATGATTTTATGAATCTCATTGTAACATGCCCTTACCATCAACATTATAAGCACCTGACCAAAGCTGATCGGTGTTCGTATGCCTGGACCCGGACCATTGCCGTGCTGAATAACTAATGTTGCGGTGAGCTCTCCTCCATAAGTCTTCTTTGCTTCCCTGCACTGCGCAGTAAAGCAGCCTATAACATCTTCTCAAATTTTGATAATTTGATAAACAACTTAACTAAAAATGTTAGGTCTTGTGGGTAAATCACAGGATCCTGCGGAGAACCCTTAGGATGTGACAATTGGGGATCGATCTTCAAGAAGAAAGTAATTAAGAGTTAAGAGAATCAACCGCAACAGCAACAGCAACAGCAAAACGACGACGACGACAACCAAAAAAAAAAAACTCAGTTTGGAATGAATTAAAACATCAAGAAAGGATATTTCTAATCTTGATATTGGTGGCAGGATGAGAGATTTCGATGGGCCTGATGGAATTGATAGCAGACTCCATCCCTTGCTCGATGAAGTAGTCGAATTAAGGACTTGATGTGAGGCCTGAAGAGCTCGCGCAGCAGAGAGTAATCGGGCTCCTTCGCCTTGCTCGAAGCCATGGCTGCGTTAAAAACCGGGGCTTTTCTCAACGCAGAAGAGGCATGAGGAAAAGAGGAGGGAAGAAGATCCCTATACCTCCGCTCCTTTTTTTTTTATGAATAAAAATCTTACGTGGCGACCAAGTTTTGTTTTGCCCCATTCCCTGTATTTTTTGAGAGGATTCTTAAATCTGGGATTGGGCTGAATTGGCACCAAATCTGAGATCGTCGCTAGCGAAGATCGTTTGGTGAGATCATGCCCCCCACAGAGAGAAGAGGAAGAGAAAGGGAAAGAAAAAGAGAGGCGAGAGGAGAAGTTTCTGGCGAGCGCGAGTAACCCTAGCGTTCCCACGTAAGATTCGCGCTAGCCAGAAACCTCTCCTCTCGCCTCTCTTTCTCTTCTCGCCATAGGGGCGTGATCTAGACGATCTCTCACCAGACGATCTCTTTCATTCATCTCTCTACTCTCACCTGCGATCTTTTCTTGCCGAAGATCTCCTCTCACCAATGATCTACACAAAATCATTCACGTAATTTTTAATTGGTAAATATCTGCGATCATTGTTGGTAATTTCTGCAATTTTAAATGAAAATTTTCTTTTAGATTTTTTGTTCAGATCATTAGAGAAAACCTGTAAGCTTATGATACAGTATATCCTTGCATTAAATCTAAAGAAGCTTAGTAAGCTAATCGAACAAAAAATCTAAATGATTTTCTTTTAGATTTAATGCAAAAAGTTTACTCTAATGATATCTCCTTGTTCATATCAGCTTGCGATTTTAATTTTAACAAATTCTTTTAGAATTTTTGTTCAGATCATTAAAGTGGGATCAATTTATATCCTTGCATTAAATCTGAAGTCTTAATTTTCTTTGACCTTACAGGAATCTGATGTGGCAGCTGGCATAAGTGAAGATGATAGTATGAGCCAATCAGGGCTAGAGAATAACCACATTTGGCTAGCATTTTTGCCGGGCAGGCATGTTTGACACATTCTGCCTCATTTTGAGATCCACTGATTGTTCTTTCATTACAAAACAGAAGCTTGTGGGCAAGATAATTTTAAATAACTTGGATATAGATTTTTGCCGTGTTTTCTTCTCTTTGTTATTTTAATTCTGATAATGGAAATGTCTTTTTCTATGAATAGGAGAGGTAGAAGTTCGGTTGCGCTGTAGGAAGAGTTGGTTCCTGATTGGATCACTAAGAAAACTGTATCAAATGCGGATTGCTTAGACTGTTAATTAAAATTTGCATCGTGCGGAATGAAATTGGTGCGGCGCTAAGTAGAAACAAGGACTTAAAATATTTCTTTGTTAGTCAATGATTTAAGGTGATTATAAAGTACTAGTTAATTACCACTTCGAGAAAAAATAGTACTCATAAGCGAAGATAGCAGCTTTCATCTCTATCTATTGTTGAGAACTCTGCAATCTGTGTGTGGGGCGCGCGCTGATGATGCTCAATATTGAGAACTCCCCATATCACGACACATAGGAGATGACGTGTCCCAAGGCTTATGAGAAAGGAGTAAGAACGATACGTTGAAGGCGTATCCCGGGCCTTCCTCCCGAGGATGTTCCCAACCCTCGGTGGCCTTCCAGACCACTCCTATGCTCGTCTTACAAATAACCATTGGGTCGCCTCCGAGCCCTCCTGCACTCTGAGCTTTCTCAGCCATCCCAGCTCACTCCCGAGCTATCACAGAACCAAGCCGGTTCGGCCTCCCGCTCGTCTCCGAGCCTCCCGCCGAGCTCAACTTCCTCGGTCTCATCGACCGACCCCGAGCGCAGATCATCAGTGTCCCGGACATGGTCCCTCGAATCTCGCCATACGCGAGATATCCGCCGCCCCACGATCCCGCGTCCCACGCCATCGCGTTCCCCCGTTAACAGGCGTATCTTGCCATTAATGGAGAATCCCGCCATTCGCGCAGGTGCGGCTCCAAGGGCGTAACGGCCGACGTAAATCTCGCGCCCGTCAGCCCATGGCTGCCACTGTATAAACACCCTCTCAGACGACTCAGGTAGGGCAATTATTATCTAATAGGCCGCTACTTTGCCCAAATACCTCGACTAACTTGATCGTCGGAGGGTCCACGGTGGTACAACCACCCCGGGACTTCCTTACAAATAGCTCGGCTTCATTCCAAATCAAGCCCACTGAGATCCACACGCTTCAAGAGGCAACCCTCAAACCTAATCTCAGCCATCCATCAACGCTCGCTACAGATCAACGGAAGAAAACATCTAAAGGAGATCCAGACCTCCATCAGTTGGCGCCGTCAGTGGGAAACTTGAAAATTCCGCTCAACGAAAGTTGATCTTCCGATGTCGAACTCATGGCGATTGATCACCGCGACGATCCAAGCACTGGCCGCCGTCCTCCCCACAACGGAGGCGCGGATGGATCCCCTCCTCCCCTGAACGCCATTCACGCACTGTCTGTGCGAATAGATAAGCTCACGTCCGTCGTGGATGCGCTTGTCCGTGTCCAAACGGCGGGACAAGCTCCCTAAGTCGCCGCTCCCCCACCTCGGGAGAGACACATAGGGAAAGAAGACATTGCCTGCGCCGGCACATCCGAGCACCGCCTCACTATCTCCGGTGGCCATAGATCCCCTGTGGCGACCAATTCGATGACCCAGTGGGCACTTCACAGCTTGACGCCGAGGTCTTATGAAAGAGCGCCCTGCCCTGAGGCCCATCGCGCTCCTGTCCCTCCCGAAGAAGTGTCGGTCAGCTCGCCTGCTCCCAGGCATGGCCGGCGCCCTCTCCCTCGACAGGTCCGCGCGGACGGGACTCATCACTGTAGCCCGAGGCCGACCTCGCCAGGGGACCTGAGGAACCTCATTGAACGGAACCAGAACCACGGCCAGGCGCTGGTCTCCAGCAGCAGGGGCCATAAATCTGAGTATGCCGGATCCTCGGGATACCACGACCGACTCGATGCCCTCGAAAAGAAGATCAAGGGTATAAATCGGGAGAGTCGTCCTTCAAGCGATGGGGCTAGATATGCCGTCGACTCGCTTACGAGGCCCTTCACTGAAAAGCTGCTCGCTGTCCACGTCTCTTCCAGGAACAAGCCTCCAAAGGTATCACTCTTCGACGGAAAGTCCGACCCGAAAGACCACTTGGACGCGTTCACGGCAGGGATGAGCTTCCAGGACAACTTCGACGCCGTACAATGTTGTGCATTCCCCTCCACTCTCATCCGCTCTGGACAAGACTGGTTCCGAGGACTCACGCCATGCTCCATCTCTACCTTTGATGAGCTGGCCACCCAATTCCTCGGTCATTTCGTCGGGAACAGCGGCAGAAGCGGACCGTCGACCACCTCTTCACCATAAAGAGCGGGGACAGGGAAGCTTTCAAAGGATGCGTCACCCGCTTCTACAACACTCTTCTTGAGGTCCCAGACCACCGGGACGAGACGATCATCGCGGCCCTTAGGTCGGGTCTTAGGCACAAGGAGTGGCTCCGCTTCTTTGCATTAGCGCAACCTAAGACCATGGCCGAGATAAAAGCCTGGACCGAACGAGAAATCCAGCTCGAGTCCGAGGTGAAAGCGAACCTATCCCGGATAGACCAAGCCGATCAAAAGAAGAGAGCCAGAGAAGAGGAAAAGAAGATTGACCGGCCAAAGTCGTACTCTCCGAAGTTCCAGGAGTATACCCCACTCAACATCTCCCAGACAGAGCTGTTGGAGGAGGCGAAGGGAGAGAGATTCTTCAAACTCCCCCCGGTCAACAATAAGGCGGACAAATGGACACGAGGCCCCTATTGCGCTTTCTACAGGTCGCAGGGACACCGCACCGAAAACTGCAAACAAGTCCGAGATTACATTGATGAGTTAATTCGCTCAGGGCACCTGGAAAAATACTTGCGGGAAAAAGCGACAAGCAGACCGAGAGTAAGAGCAGCGTCCCCCTCCCGGCGAGTTGACGATCGGCCAAATCATGGTCGTATCAGCGGGGGGTGCGCCTGGAGCCGGTGAGATCCAACGCCTCCTGCCGGTCGAAGGGACAAGCAGCCAGCCCATAAAGAGGACAAAAGCACCCGAGCCCATCATCTTTACCGATGAGGATCTCCACGGAATATCCTTGCCCCACAACGACCCCGTGGTGATTACAACGCGGGTCTACCGCTATGAGGTTCAAAGGATACTGGTCGACTCGGGAAGCTCAGCAGACATCCTCTTCTACGACTGCTTCTTACGTATGGGGCTTAGCCCGCCGGACATGAGGCCGACCGCCCGCATCCTATCGGGGTTTACTAACCACCCCATCCCGACGGAAGGAGCGGTCACCCTCCCACTTAGCTTCGGGGAGGCAGGCTGTACACGTACCTTCCCTGTAGAGTTCATCGTCGCTAGAATTCCATCGACCTACAATATCCTCTTAGGACGCCCGGCGCTAAACTCCCTCCGGGCCCAGATATCAACCTACCACCTCGTGATCAAGTTTCCACTCAACCAAGGCGGAATAGGCCGGGCGTACGGGAACCAGCAAACCGCAAAAGTATGCTTCACAGCGACATCTATGCCCGAGGAGCGAGGCGATGACCTTGAAGACACGGAGGATTTCAGGGGGTCCTTGGATACTCGGGACGAGCAAAAAGAGATCTGAGGAGCCCCGATGGAGCTGCTAACGGAGGTTCCCCTCATCGAAGGGGACAATGAACCAACCGTCCAAATTAGGTCGCTCTTAACAAGGGCCCGACGCAATGACCTTGTCCGCTTCCTCAGGAGGAACTCGGACGTGTTCGCTTGGGCGCCCGCCGACATGCCTGGGATCGACCCCAAAGTAATCTTATATAAGCTCGGGGTCGACCCGGCGGTCCATCAGGTAGAAGAAACGAAGCTTCGCCCTGATCAAATAAAAGGCGATCGAGGACGAAATTGACAGGTTGCTTGCAGCTAACTTCATTCGAAACGTGGCCTACGCGGAATGGCTGGCGAATGTGGTAATGGTTAAAAAAGGCGAACGGGAAGTAGCGCATATGCGTCGACTTCACCGATCTTAACAAGACCTGCCCGAAAGGCAACTATCCCCTCCCTCGGATAGACCAGCTCATCGATAGCTCGGCAGGCCACGAGTTGCTCAGCTTTATGGATGCTTTCTCCGGCTACAACCAGATCCGTATGAACCCGGCGGACGAAGAACTCACTGCATTCACACCGGACCGGGGGTATACTACTATAACGTGATGCCCTTCGGTCTCAAAAACACCGGGGCTACGTATCAACGCTTATCAATAGCAAACCATCCGCTACTATAACGCACGAGTCAAGCATTGATCAGGGCAAGTTGCATAAGTTTTCTCCGAAGTGGAACGGGCCTTTCCTCATCTCTGAAGTCTTGTCTAGCGGGGCCTATCGCCTACAAGACGCTGCGGGTCGCAAATTTCCATGGCCTTATAACGCTGAGAAGCTCAAGTTTTACCTTTGAAAAGTATATCCATGGATGCATGTTTCTTCTTCGAAAAAGCTATGTAAATTTTTTCTAAGTTTCTTAATAATAAGAAGGAACTTCCCCTATGTGTTTCCCTTCTCCTCGGCTTAAAGCTCATGTATTTCGTTTCGCAAAAATACTCAAATGTACTCAGAAGACAAAAAGGAAACAATAGAACATCGCAAAAAGGAGAACTTTATTTATCAAAAGGTATTGTGGGCTCCTCAGCCTTACATGAAAATTGAAATTACAAAAGAGGGGGAACGGGGTCAAGGAAGCACTACTGGTGATACTCTCTGGAGATCTCCGCCAGACGAGCCCATACCTCTTTAGCCCGCTCCCGCTGATGCTGCCCACAAACTCAGGATGCCACGGAAACGCCGGGCCCTACATCTGCCGAGCCCTGGCTCGCGATCTGTCTCTTTTGGAAGCACTCCAAAATAAGGGCCAAAGACCGGTCATGCCTGCTCTTCGAGATGAGGCTAAGCACGCAGATCGTACGCGTCTTGTCAAGCGCCTCGTCCAGCAACTCTTCGGAGAGGGGGTTGTATAACCCCGGGGATCTCCTCCAGATTGCATACATCAGCAATTGGAGGAAGGACGACCGGCGAGGAAGGAGACGGCCGATGTGGTCCTCGATGCGCTGGACCACTCCCCGGTACCTCTCCTCGGAAACGGACTGGTCGTATAGATAGATGTCATCGGGAGCAATGATCTTTTCGATCGCATAGATACGCTCGGCCATCTCGAAAAAGTAATGTCGAAAAGTTGGCATCTCCTTCTCTATTTATAGCCCCCACAGAATCCCCAAGAGCCCAAATTTGCGTGCGCATGGGCGCGAATCCTGGAATTCGCTCAATTCTTCAAGTACTGTATTGCCACGTAGCGGGTACCCCGTACTTCTCGGCGAATCAAAGTCGGAACGACGCGGATTTTGGAATGCCTCGCCTCACCTACGCGTTTCTTCCGCATGCCGCCCGTGACGGTCACTCTTCTAAGCATTCACACATCTAGGAAGGCCGGGCAAAACTGAGCAGCTTCCCTGCTCGGCTCATCCTTTGCTGGTAGTTTACTACCCACCGACGCTAAGGATCGAAGCCCTCGTCAAGAGGCAGCCGATCAGCTCCCCTGCTCGGTCCATCCTTAGTGGGTAACCCGTTACCCGTCTATGCTAAGGATCGAAGCCCTCGTCAAGAGGTAGCCGAGCAGCTTCCCTGCTCGGTCCGTCCTTAGTGGGTAACTCCTTACCCGTCTACACTAAGGATCGAAGCCCTCGTCAAGAGGCAACCGAGCAGCTTTCCTGCTTAATCCATCCTTGGCTGGTAGTTTACTACCCAGCGTCGCCAAGGATCGAAGCCCTCATCAAGGGGCAACCGAGCAGCTTCCCTGCTCGGTCCATTCTTGGCTGGTAGTTTACTACCCGTCGACGCCAAGGATCGAAGCCCTCGTCAAGAGGCAACCGAGCAGCTCCCATGCTCGGTCCATCCTTAGTGGGTAACTCCTTACCCGTCTACGCTAAAGATCGAAGAGCTCGTCAAGAGGCCACCGAGCAGCTTCCCTGCTCAGTCCATCCTTAGCTGGTAGTTTATTACCCGCCGACGCCAAAGATCGAAGCCCTCGTCAAGAAGCAACCGAGCAGCTCCCCTGCTAGGTCCATCTTTAGTGGGTAACCCCCTACCCGTCTACGCTAAGGATCGAAGCCCTCGTCAAGAGGCGGCCGAGAAGCTTCCCTGCTTGGTCCGTCCTTAGTGGGTAACTCCTTACCCGTCTACGCTAAGGATCGAAGCCCTCGTCAAGAGGCAACCGAGCAGCTTCCCTGCTCGATCCATCCTTGGTTGGTAGTTTACTACCCAGCGTCGCCAAGGATCGAAGCCCTAGTCAAGGGGTAACCGAGCAGCTTCCCTGCTCGGTCCATCCTTGGATGGTAGTTTACTACCCGCCGATGCCAAGGATCGAAGCCTTCGTCAAGAGGCAACCAAGCAGCTCTCCTGCTCAGTCCATCCTTAGTGGGTAACCCCTTACCCGTCTACGCTAAGGATCGAACCCTCGTCAAGAGGCAAACGAGCAGCTTCCCTGCTCGGTCCATCCTTGGATAGTAGTTTGCTACCCACCGACGCCAAGGATTGAAGCCCTCATCAAGAGGCCACCGAGCTGTTTCCCTGCTCGGTCCATCCTTAGTGGGTAACTCCTTACCCGTTTACGCTAAGGATCGAAGCCCTCATCAAGAGGCAACCGAGCAGCTTTCCTGCTCGGTCCATCCTTGGCCGGTAGTTTGCTACCCACTGACGCCAAGGATCAAAACCCTCATCAAAAGGCCACCGAGCAGCTTCCCTGCTCGGTCCATCCTTAGTGGGTAACTTATTACCCATCTGTGCTAAGGATTCAAACCCTCCCAAGAGGTCACCGAGCAGCTTCCCTGCTCGGTCTATCCTCAGTGGGTAACTCCCAACCCATGTATACTGAGGATCGGAAGCCCCAACCTCATCTACGCCAACCTATCTTCAGAGAGATGGTTGCCAGTCCAACTCGATGAAATGGGCGAGTCTACGCCTTTCTACTCGGAGGTACCAACCGGCATACCTTCAACGTGCAATCGCCACCTCAACTCCGGGGCCGTAACGATGCCGACTTTATACCGGCCATTGTAGACTTTGACAAATAATTGGGTTTAACTCAACACGCGATCACCAACTAAAGGATCGGTCCCTGAACTAGCGCTCATCAGGCGAGCAAAATGAAGACGTTATCGCGAAATGGAAACATTGCAGCGAAATGGAAACATTGCCACAAAAAATTCTGGAAAAGGGCTTTATTTACAACTCGGGAACCTTTACAAAGGTATTGTGGGCTCCCCAGCCTTACAAAATCACCCGAAGGCTTACAAAATTCTAAGACAAAAACAAAAATATACAAAAAAGAGGATAGGGAGACTCAGGGCTCAGGGCCAGGAAGGACCTCGACGTGCTTCGCGGCCACCTCGGGGGCCGGGGTGGCGGCTTGAGGGTCGACGCCCACCGTAGGAGCTTCGGCACTGGGAGCCAGGGTGACCACCTTCTCCCCAATGCCCCCAACAGGGGCCTTCCCCCCGGCGATGCTCCCGGTGGCATCCCCTGCACCTCACCCTCGAGGGGGTACGTGAGCCGAAGCTTATCGTCGGGAAACTCTAACATCAGTGCCTTGACGGCGTTGAGGGCATCATGCCAGACGAGGGTCGAGCCTTCGGCGAGGTCGGCGTAGAATTGATCCGACGTCTTGTAGCTCTCCACCGCCTTCGCAACTCGGAGGTCAGCACGCCTCATCCCTTCCTTCAACGCCTCATTCTCCCTCTAGAAGGTGTCACGCATCTTCTTCAGAGTGGCGGCGAGCACCCTGCCATCCTCCAACTTAGCCTCAACGACCCTGTTGTACTCCATCAAAACTCGGATGGACTCCCAGCAGTTGGCGTTCACCGTCTCCTCGGCAGCCACCCGGTTTTCGAGGGCGACGATCCTCTCCCTCTCCTGACGCAGCTCCTGGCTCAGGCTCTCCTCCAGTAAGGAAGACTCGCTCGCTAGCTACAGCGCCGGGGCTATTTCCTCGTGCTCCATGTTGGCGACGAGGGAGCAGTGCTGGAGGACCTGAGGAAAACAAAAGGAGGGGTTAAAAAGGATACGATCCTGCAAACAAAAAGGCTTAATGAAAACCCAAACGGGAGGCAGACACTAACCTGCACGGCCTCCTGAGCTATGGCCGCGATTTGGGTCTTGAGGGTACCCCAGGAGATTCTGGCCCCAGCCGACCGCTCCATCTCAGAGAGCAAGCTATTGGCGATAGAAAGCCCCAAGGGCACCTCGTAGCGAAGATCCCCCTCCTGCACGAAGATCGGGGAAGGCGGGGCTCGGGACACTGTCCTCTTGCGCCGCTTGAGGGGGGCCACAGTAGGGTCGGCCTCATCCGCCACATCCAAAACCCGGGGTTCCTGCTCCTGAGCGTATTTGAGGCTCTCCCCATGGCTGGTCTCCTGAGCCCGGGGAGTAGTGGAACGCCTAGCTGAAGCAGCCGCCGACGGGGCCGAGCTCGCAGCGGGGCATGACGGGCTGGTGCCTCCGGCCTTCCTTCCTTTCTTCTCGGCCATGGTAGCCCGGAATTTATATCGGTCCATCGGTTCTGCAAAGAATTGAAAATACAAAGGGGGTTAGCAATGCCAGAAAGAATGGAAGAATGCACAAGTTTAAACAGGTCGTATAAGCTCCTAACTTACCCGCAAACTGAGCAGGGCTGAGCCCCGGCCCAACTAAGGGCCTGCTCGGACAGTAACACATCGGCCTGATGGACGGGCTCCCACGCCGACACCACCATCGCATGGGGATCGGACGACCGCCTCACCCGCGGGCAGTTGGCCCCGTGCTACTGGACAGGCACAGGACAATCCTCACCCTCGGGTGGCCCGACAAACAAGAACTTCTCCTTCCATTCATGAATGGAAGGAGGTACTGCTACGACCCCCGACCCAGCCGCCCCTCCTCTGTGTTTTCTAAAAGAAACGTATACCCAGCTAGGCTCATCCCTACGAGTACCGGGGTGATTTTTGTAGCAGAGGGAAGAAAGAAGAAGGTTCAGGCTGAAAGGGATCTCCTGCAGTCTCAACCAAACCAGGAACCCAAGGAGAATCCTCCACGAGTTTGGCACTAGCTGGCCCGGGGCTAATTGAAAGCAATGCAGCGCCGCACACACCTCGGGGGAGAAGGACAAACGCATTCCGGCCCAAAATAGTTCCAAGTATAAGGCAATCTCCTTACCCCATACCTGGTCCGCCCTCTCTCCCTCCCCGGCCAAGCGAAGTGAGTGGCCGGGGGGAATGTGGAAGCGAGCCTGGATTGTGGTGAGATCGTCCACATGCCTCAGGATGGAAGGTGTGTCACGGACCCTCCTGACACGCGCTTTGGGGAATGTCCCCGCCACGCGACCCCGGGTGGCAGGACTAACCCTAGCTCGCTGGGGGGATTCCGACTCGGACGAGGATGAGGATGAAGCAGAGGAAGAAGCGGCAGAAGACTCCCTAGACTCTACCTCTACTACCTCAACAGACTCCCCAGAGGAAGACATCTAACCTGAGCAAAGGAAGGAGACATCTGAGGGAGGAACGCAAGAAATCCGACCTAAAGGGAAGAGCGCCGAGCTAACACACACAACGATGAGGAAATTATAGTGAAGCGTGGACCCTGGAGGGTCCCGCCTCTATTTATAGCATTCGGCAAAGCGCATCCAACGACGCTGATCGGTTCCCGCCAAAATAGACACTTCGCGTCCGACGACCACCAACTTTCCACGTGTCTCAAGAGCATTGGACGCATCCCTTCAAGTGCCAAGGACACCGGCGGCCCATCACGTCAGCCAACCAGCACCGTACGCGTGGCCTGATGCCTCAACGAACATACGATCGAGTCGGCGCTCCCCTTTCAATGCACGATCTCTTCTCTGATCTGCCGACGTCATCAAAAAATACGACTAACTGCCCGGGAATCCACGCCGACGACGTCTTCGAATAAGAATTTAGCCCGGGTGACCGATCAGACCGCTCTCGACCCTGACCCATAAATAGGTCAGGACGAGAGTGGGGGGCTAATGATGATGCTCAATACTGAGAACTCCCCAGATCACGACACGTGGCAGATGACGTGTCCCAAGGCTTACGAAAAAGGAGTAAGAATGGTACATTGAAGGCGTGCCCCGGACCTTCCTCTCGAGGATGTTCCCGACCCTCGGTGGCCTTCCAGACCACTCCTATGCTCGTCTTGCAAATAACCATTGGCTCGCCTCCGAGCCCTCCTGCACGCTGAGCTTCCTCAGCCCTCCCAGCTCGCCCCCGAGCTACCACAGAACCAAGCCTGCTCGGCCTCCCGCTCACCTCCGAGCCTCCCGCCAAGCTCAGCTTCCTCGGTTTCATTGACCGACCCCAAGCGCAGATCATCAGCGTCCCGGACATGGCCCCATGAATCTCGCCATATGCGAGATATCCGCCACCCCATGATCCCGCGTCCCACACCATTGCGTTTCCCCGTTAACGGGCGTATCTCGCCATTAATGGAGGATCCCGCCATTCGCGCAGGGGCGGCTCCAAGGGCGTAACGGCCGGCGTAAATCTCGCGCCCGCCAGCCTATGGCTGTCACTATATAAACCCCCTTTCAGACGACTCAGGTAGAGCAATTATTATCCAATAGGCCGCTACTCTGCCCAAATATCTCGACTAACTTGATCGTCGGAGGGTCCACGGTGGTACAACCACCCCGGGACTTCCTTGCAGGTAGCTTGGCTTCATTCTAAATCAAGCCCACCGAGATCCACACACTTCAAGAGGCAACCCTCAAACCCAATCTCAGCCATCCATCAACGCTTGGTACAGATCAACGGAAGACAGCATCTGAAGGAGATCTAGACCTCCATCACACACTATACACTAGTTTGACACCCTTTTCCAACATATGATAATTTAAGTGCAATGCATCAATTTCGTGGTATAAATCTTTAAAAGACAGGACCTTAACTTGTTATGGATATTATAGATTATTTTTGTTTCTATGCATAATCCTTGAAGCCAAAAGCGCATGTGCCTTCCACTTTTAAAAGCAAGAAGAAGAAAGCCAAAATACCGGTGAATCAAAAAAGAGCAAAAAGATCAAGTCGGCAATTCAGCAGTACTTATATTCTTTGGAGGAGTACGAACAGGGGGCAATCTCCCCGATCACCTTGGAGGACTATATGTGACACCTGTTCGAAGATGAAGACTCCAACTTCGAGTCAGATGGTAAGGCATTGCCGATGGAAACCCACGATGTTATAAACGTATGGTCCGACCAAGAGCCTACAGGGCAGCCTTCCCAGGCAAATGCTCCACCCTCGCTTTCAAGGGATGAGGTGGATGATATGATTGCAAGTGCGTTGAGAGTCAAACATAGAGAAATCATGGTCCTCAAGAGCGAGATGCGACAAAGAACGGCATTGCTGAACATGCGTATTCACGCGCTGAAAAATAACCTGCCGAACATGGCCGACAAATGGAGGCTATACAGCGTAACCAGGAGCAGGTTTATGATTTGGCCGAAATACTTGAAGAGTGGACAATGGCTCTTATTGCCCGAATGAAAGATGATAAAGCCATAGCTTGGGACCTTTGGTAGGAGTATGTAGGTGGAAAATCGACACCTTCAGCAGAGCTGAAACTTGAGGAGCCAATCTTTAGAAGAGAGACTTCTCTTAGACTTTTTACTTCGACGTTGAGGCACCGAGGGTAAGGGTGGGAGCATTGACCCAAATGAAAGCCCATTCATTTCTTGATGAGCCGGAATGCAGAGAATTGAAGCTGCGGGTGGCCCATACTTGACTCCACCGGATGTGGCAGAGCTTGAATTGCAGTGAGTGCGGTTAGAAGTCATTGATCTCTACATAGAGACAAAATGCCAGTTTCAGTATCCTACCACCCAAGTGCAACTATAAACATATATACCACGATTTTGTTCGCGAAAAATACGACACACGAAGTGTGGAGTGGAAAGAGTAAAAGGTCCTATCGGGCGTACCAAAATCTGTTTACCGCCGGAAGCCGGGCCGAGGCACAGGGAGCGCGTCTAGCCTGAATATGGGGGCAGATGCTATATGAAATATATCCATCCACTTTTACCAAGTTGATATGGCACCGTATATCGGAGATTTGGATGGATGCAGCCAATGTAGCTGACTTTTCAGATTCCCCCTCACGGATGAGGATTTTTTTATTGTGCGGACGCTTTTTCTTGCAGGCACAAGCTCCTGCAGTTAACTACATTATCACCAAGCGATGACAACTTTTCTACTGCAGAAATTTTCATGTGTCGTGTTATAGTTTGTTTATTTTGGGTTGCTCTTAGATTGTATACGAAGACTAATATATATCGTCACCCATAGGGGATGGATTAGTCTAAATTTGTATATATTATATTTGGGTTTGAATCTAGATAGTATTTCTCATATGAATGAGGTCCATCAGTTCAAGGGGCATTTGTTTTGATCTAAGGATCGTTAGTCCTGTTTTAGACTAAGATCAACTTAGAAGTTTTGGCTAAACATTGTTAGTCGTATATGAGACTAAGATCAACTTAAGTAATATAGATTAAGGATCGTTAGTCGTATATGGTACTAAGATCAACTTAAAAATATGATTAAGGAACATTAATCTTGCTTTAGATTAAGATCAACTTAAATAAAACTGTATGTTTGATCATAGGATCACATATGAAAAGCATAGGCGTCTACACTTAGTTTATTTTAATTAAGTAGTCAAACAAAAACTTGTTATTCAAGTGCGTATATGCACATATGCTTTATATATGATGCGCACTTGTATACAGCTAGGGGTTGCACACATGCATATCACGTGTTTGCGCACCTGCTCATTAGGTCAGATTTCCATCTGCATATATATGTGTGCGCAAGCACGCACGCATGTAATCAAAAGACAATATTTTTCACTTGCGCGCACGTGTATGTCACGTGAAGCGCACATCTTCAGGGACATTATCTTCCCCATGCGTACACGTGTATATCACGTGATGCGCATGTCATCATAATTGGTATTCCACACTTGCGCATGCGTATATGTGCATGTTCTTCTGATCAATATTCTCCATTTGCGCACATGTGTTCAGCACGTGATGCGCATGTCATCCATCGCATGTCTTCATAGACAATGTTCTGAATTTTTGTAACGCCTGCAACATAATTGCATCCCTTTGAATTTTTTCTTATTTTCCCTGATAATCTTGTCTCGACGTAACACGAAACTACAAACTCTTGATCTTCCTTTGATTTTTATTGATTGTTTCTTAAATCTTATCACCTTGACTCTGATGGTAGGATTTTGGTGATTTAAATGGAGTTATGTGATTGTAAGTATGAACTACAGTATAATTACATTGTAGCACTCTACTTGAGTGACTTAGAATTCTACCTTATATTCTCTTTCCTCTTAATTTAGTTTTACCATATATTATCGAACCATGTCTTCTTTGTTAATTTATATCCCTTCTCTGATTTTTATTCGATTATCATTTTTATCTTTGTACCATTCTTAACAATCCAATTCTTATTTACGTTTCTTTTATTTGATTGCATGCTCACAGCTTTCTTGAAAACTACTCATGCATCCTTTCGTTCTTTCAAACATTTTTTTCTGGCACTTTCAGTACCATATCAGTAGTTCTTTTCACCACTACTGTAATCAAATTTTTCTTGAATCCGTTACAACTTCCTTCTATAAATTTCGAGGACGAAATTTTTATAAGGAGGGTAGAATGTAACGACTCTGAATTTTTTGTACAAAATTTTTCTTCTTAAAATACAGAAACGAGTTTGCAAGTATGAGCACAATTTAAAAGTTATTCTTGTTTAAGAACATCAAGAAAACACTTGTAGCTCATTGGTAAAGCCTTACACTGTTGTGATATAACTCCTGTGTTCGAATCCCATCAGCCACATATTATTTTTCCTGATTTTTCTGTTAAACTTTTTAGAAGCCCAAAAGTTTACACGTGCACTACACGTAGAAATGAAAAGTCTGAGAAAAACAAACATGTGTAAAATAATATTTATACTAAGATGGACACGTGACAAGCATCAGACGGCTCCATTCAACAATTTGGCCGACGAGATGGGCCTTATGGCCGGTGGTGATGGGCATCCGTAGGGGAAAAATCCCCATACTCTGCTAACTTGACTCTTGACCTACCCCCATCACTCCTGCACTATTTGTTTTCTATGCAATTTAATAGAGTATTCAATTTCCTAATTAATCCAATTTTAAATGTATTTTAATTCATTCTTTCAATTCCAAAACCCTAATTTCACAGTATAAATACAACCCTCTACCCTAACCCCTCCTCATTCTAAAATCTCTAGCCAAAATTATCAAATTTTTTTAAGT
Source organism: Agapanthus africanus (assembly GCA_030015575.1). Taxonomy (NCBI): domain Eukaryota; kingdom Viridiplantae; phylum Streptophyta; class Magnoliopsida; order Asparagales; family Amaryllidaceae; genus Agapanthus; species Agapanthus africanus. Next base: position 51,082 of record JASDDO010000218.1, on the reverse strand, counting down.
ACAAGTGGAGTAGAATTGGAGTTAGCCCAAGGTCAAATTCCGGCGAGAAAACGAAGCAATTCCGGCGACGCCACGACGACTACACAATCATCTTCTACCTTATCTTCACCCTTCTAGCTAGTAAATCCCACCCCCTTCTTCTCTTTTTACATAAAAGTCTTTTTTTATAAAACATGTCGGAAATGGAGTTAACACCGACATCTTCTTTAAAAACCTTATAAATCACTTTTTTTACATTTTGTTCATGTATATTCCTACACCATACTTATTAATCATGAAAAAATCAATAATTAAAAATAATCTTCACCTTAAAACTTCATGTTATATAACTTTAACCTAGATTTTACATGAAAATACCATGAACTTCATATATTCATCTTATAGTTCTTTTGATAACTATTACCTCTAGAAAACTTCACGGGATAATGACATACCCCTCACATACACACATATTGACATAGCACGATACTCTTGAAAACCTATTTTTGTGGCGATTACAACTTTTCATCAAACTACCATAAACTATAAAAAACTGGTTTTCTTTAGAATTGTATTTCAAACTCTTTGCGATTATGTCTCTACAATCCATTTTGTGGAACCCGCTATTGGATGGTGCGGATTATCGCACATTCTCGGGACTAGTAGAGCGAGATGCAGATATTCTTACAGAGCATTCGGTCTCGAAAGTATTTTAATACGATTTTTAAGAAAAACGTAATTTTCTACTTTAATAATAAAATTATTTTTTATAAATATATAAATATTATTAAAACCACATATTTTCAAGATATAATAAAATTCCATGTTTTCTAAAAAGATAAAAGAATGACAAGTTTCACCAAAATACCATCAAGTATCAATATAAGGCAAGTCTTACACTAAAATACCTTGAATTATTCAAGCTAAGTTAATATTCACTAAAATATCTCAAATCTTAAAAGTTGCATCCATGAAACCCTAAATACGATAAATAAATACTCGAGATTTATTTTGAAAGTATATAAAATATTTTCATAAAACCCCCTCGGGTTATATAAATTACATTTAAGAACTTTAGTAAATATAGGTTTAAGCAGGATCAATTCTCTTGAGTCTCAGAGAGCTGTAGAAAGTGAGTGCTTGCCTATTTAAGGTAAAAAAACTTAACGGGGTTATCAATGGTGATTGTCTTGAAAAAAGACACAAATCTTGCCGTCCATGTGCAGCGGTTACCGATAACTCCCGAACTTAATTCAGGATCCAGATCTGTTTAAAGTGTCTGACTTAAGTCTGAGTCTAAATTAATCCGAGTCTAACTCAATCAGAATCCAACCAGAATCCAATCCAAACATGAATCCAATGCAAACATCACTTGAGTTGACCGAACCATGACTATGACTTGATTTGACTACATGACTACTTAATACAATCCTGAAACCATTTACAAGAATAACTTATATCCATGGTCTCGGCAAGTCTGATAACTACAATCTATACAATATACATTATGGGGTTTTAACGGAGTAGATTGGTACGGAATGTATTAAAAGTGGCACGATGATGGGCACTAAAAGACGTAGATTAACATCCATTACTGTTGTCCCGTGGGTTTTGACGAGGCCTTGTACTTTCCGTTTCCCATAATCTACGGGATAGTTGGACTCCTCTCGTATACACTGATACATTATGTACCAAACTACAAACCGTTGGCTATAGTGCCCTCAAGGCAATTATCGTAGTCGTAGGCGGGTGATTATGATGATCGAGGGAGGACCTATACCGGTAGAACAGTCTTACTCGAGATGATAGTATGCTACCTTGTTTGTCTTTATCATCACTATTACATGTTGATAGAGCCCATAGGATTCTTGCTTGACTACCAACATTATGATGGCGATTATATATGTGGGAGCTGGGGGTCTATAAGCAAATCCTTAAATGTCCATAGTCGTGGGAGTTTCGAGACTGGGCATCGATACTCTAGTGTAGACTACTGTATACTAATCGAGATCCCGACGAGGGGCGGTGGCCAGGTCCCACAAGCCATTGGTGTTAGTTTGTTCACCTAAGATAGTATACAGGTGCCCATTGGGTTATGAGTACACTGGACGGACTTGCCGGGAACCTGCTAGTTGGTATTATACCTATTGTCAGATAGCAGTTCCTAGGTGATATGTGTATAGGTTAGTCTGTTGACCCGAGTTCGTCATTTGTCTCATGTGAGTTCCCACTGTGCTTTGATTACTCCCCTACCACGGCTCAAAGGGGTCGTGCAAACAGGTTTTAGTTGGGTACAGTCCCGAGCCACATGGAGGCAGTGAGCGGATCGTCGGGGATTCGCCTCTCCCGGTATTGGGGTTTAATGTCGCGTTGTGCACGGGTGGCCATCACCAGAAATTCTCGGCCGGGGTAGACGAGAATTACCGATCCAGGATCGATAGTTTCTCAGGTAGTGATGGGTTTCATACCGACACTAATTATCGCGTTATTAGGGGTCTGACTTTATCCACCCTCCTAAACTCGATATGCGATACTCTTAGACGAACAGACCGAACTGTACGGATATTGTCACTGTCAGGCTCAGTAGAGCTTTGGATGAGTTTGCTCGCCGGCCTTCCTTTCGCTCAATACCTGGGTAGCCGTTACATACAGCTAATGCCGCTGACGTGCTTGTGGTTAAACCCGCTGTCATCGTATTGACGAGTCTTTAGAGTCCCACATAGAGGGTTTTCACAGTTCAGGCGATATGGTGTAGATGACGTATGTTGGTACATACAGGTGTCCGATTAAATATATGTACAAGCTACACAGACTTTAATCGGACGGTTGATAATACTAGCGGCTTAGAATTAAGCCGGATTATTAAATCAGGTTTTGATTTAATAATTTATATATATATTTATATATATGTATTCTAGTATTATTGTTCACTATTCATTTTCTCTCTTGGCTATTCGTATTTTTGTACGAATACGCATATGTGTATTTCGATACGTGTACTGGGTTGTATTCCGTATTTATACGGGATAGCTTCTAGAAGATGGCCACCTCGTTAATTGATTTTTCTTTTTGGAAAATCATTTTGGGAAATAAGGTGGAGGGGGTGAGGTGGTATGAACATTGTTTAGCGTATAGAGAGGTATGGCATGGACTTGTTTATTGGAAAAATGAAAAGAGATATTTTTATTGGATGATTGAGAGAGAGGAGCAGCCACCATATTCTAGAGTTTTCTTGCTCATTTCTTTTCTTCACTTGATTGATCACTTTCTTCATTGCTCACTTTCATTCTTATTCTCACTTGGAAAAAACACTTAGCCATTTTCTTTAGTTGCTCATGCCACATGTTTCCTCACCTCCTCTTGATCTTTTATGGTTGCTCATGGAGCATTTATGATGAGAGAAAAATTATAGTGACACATTCCTACACCTCCACTCTCCATTGCTAGCAATCTTGGAGCGTCGGTTGCCTCGCTTGGCAAGGCTGAAGCTTGAGCCGTTTCCCTCAGGTGGATTATCATAGATGGAGGAAGACCGGCAACCAAACTCAATCCGCAACCACTAGGAGCTTGGGATGATAGTTGAAAACCCGAAGGACTTAGTTCATTCGGTATAACCATTTAACTCCTCTTTATATGTTTGCTAGTATAGGGTTTAGGGTAAATCCGGGCATCGTGTAATGGTAGCGCCAGTTTTGAAAAAAATTTGTTCCGTATTTGGCCACGGTTTGATGGCCGGGGTGCTGCCATAACCCAACATGGTATCAGAGCCAACCCGTAAACCCCTTACTAGCAGTTTTAGACAATGTTAAAGTATCGAAACCGAAACAACTCTGAAACAACATCCCGATGTATTACAGTTTCTGTTGATTTTTCAGAGTCTTCAAAAAATTTTTTAAGCAATTGCAGAAGGCTGTTTATGAGACAACCAGAACACCCTACAAAAACGAGCCCCATCCGCCGGATTTTACCCGGCGAGAATTGCTAAAAAATGGGTGTCGCCGGTTTTTTAGGGGAGTTTGGTCTTGAATTTTGTAGGGTTGTCTAGTCTCTGGAATATTAGTTCAGTGGTATTGTTTGTTTTGCCCATTTTGGATATAGTGTTATCTTTTGTTCAGGGGCAATTTGGGGTGTTTCGAAATCGATATTTTGAACACTGTTTAAATGTTTTCAGTATATGCATTACTATCTGCGACCGTGAATGTCATTAGAGCGGTACAGCTCGTCTAATTGCTATATGTTCTTTTAGACGGATTTTGCGAATGTGACATTCACGTTGATATTGTGTGTTGTGTTGTGATTGTGGTTGGATCGTCGTGGTGGATAGCTTGGGTGCAATGATAGTACAGTTTAGTTTAATTTGTACATTTGATATTGCAGGGCGAGCATCCGACATGTAGACTGCCGTCACTGCCGGTTTGTATATTATTTGTTTGGGGCATGACCGGGTTGAGGTCGATGTCACCCTTGTACATATTTTTTTTTTCTGTACTAGGATTACCCAGCGGTGGAGTGCACGAATAGCCGGGTTATAGAGGGCAACGGGTCCGCATCTCATGGTGTTGAGATGGAAGGGACCTTACTCTAGAATTGGCGGGCTATTCGCCGACTCGTAAGGGGTATAAGTTGACCCACGGAGGGGTGCTCAAGTTACCAGATTCCGTGAAGTGCTGGGTGACCTATTTACGTTGTTGATTGGAGTTGCCTCACTTCTGGTTTTGGCGGGTAACTTTCCGCGCTCGTAGGGGTCTAGGTTTTCATTGCACAGGCTATCCACACGACCCGGGGAACGTCGGGTTTACATTTGCGGCTCAAAGGAAACCCGGGGCTCCTAGATTATCTGTTATTCTGTGATGTTTCTGTGATGTTGCTTATATTATGCCCGGGACGATTGTTATATATATTTATATATATACTAGTAGATGCTGTATATATTTTGCACCCGCGCTAGTCCAGCCCCCGCTCCGTCGTTAGTTAAGTAACCTAACGGGTGATGATGGGGCCAGTGGCGAATGCGGATGGCATATACGTACATCATGTTTTCGTTCTTTTTTGGTGTGATATGTTTAATTGATGGGAATGCGTTGATTCTTATCAATGCAAGGATAAAACAAACCTATATGATATTGTTGGAACCAAGTTTTTTAAAAAAACTGACATTACAGACGTTCTCTTTTGCTTTGTACAGTAGTATTCGATTGGGAATATCCTGCACCTCATTCGACGAGGCAAGGGCCGAGATCCCTTCATCGGGAGTGACCCCTTAGGCAGAAGTTAGCGTCAACGTAATAACTTTACTATAGTCGATTCTTTTGCTTTGCATCGTGGTATTCAGTTGGGAATATCCTGCACCTCATTCGATGAGGAAAGAGCCGAGATCCCTTCACTGGGAGTGAGCTCTTTAGCAAAAGTCTGCACCACTATATATTTGTAAAACCACTTGGATTCTTTCAGCGATATCAAGTTCATTACGTTAAAGGTTTTTCGCCAAAAACCAGCAGTAGCCCTCCGTCATTTCTTTCGAGTAGTACCTAGTATTCGTGTTGCGTTTGTTGGCCTTTGTCAAGGCGTAGTGTACGGTAGCTGGATATTGCTTGTCTGTTGCATAGTGTTGCGATTATTTAGGACAGTCGTATAACCTTGTTGGCCTTTGTCAAAGGTTAATACGGGTGGGTCTAGATTAATCTTGGATAATGACGGTTTGAACTTGACTTGTGGTTTATGATTTATTGGCCTTTGTCAAGGTCATGAACCACTTGGGGTAAAAACACACATCGGGAGTTTCAAACATACATGAAACTTGCCAGGCATGCGCATACCTTCTGGAGTGTGGTGACTTGAGTAGCTTCCATCAAGTTATCATGCGATGATTATTGGATCCCGATTCCCACTGATGAGTAGGATTACTCCTCGGGTGATTTTAGATGATCCCGACTAATTCTCCTTTTGGGTTTGGAGAAGAATTCGAGGAAACAGTGGGAGCCATCCTGATTAGATAAAGTGATTAACCATTCTGATCTAGGTTAGAGTGCATGCTGAGTATTTCTTTTCTCTCTCTCTTTGGCAGCGACCATGGCCCGACCCTAAACTAAAACTCATGAACCAAGTTAACCGAACCTTCTTAAAACACTTTGGCTTTTGGAATGTCACGGGGTCGCATATATCATTGCCACCTCTATATCACCTTTGCGTTTCTCCAGAACACCCCGTATCACTACGAAGATCCGCACTTATTGGATAATCCATCGTATAGTTACATACGAACTCGAAGGAACTTGTTCCAGATTCGAGAATGGATTTTGGTTCTGGAGAGATTGAATAGAATTAGTCGGTTGTCTTTTCCCTTTACCTTCTCTCAGGTTGTGAGCGCTCCTAAGATTAGGAGAGGGTACACCTATTGAGTTTATTGGATAGTCTTCCTCCAGACCATAGGCAGGTGCCAAAAGGTGGGGAAGGAAGAAAACCAATTAGCATAAAGGTGGTGTACAGAAGGTAATAAGTAAAGACATATAAAAGGATTAGAAAAACGGCAAAGAAAATTGCGACTGTTATCATTCACGACAAAACCGTGTATACCCCTGCCACTCCCACATCCACTTTGGATTTCTCCAGAACACTTTGTATCACTACGAACGTCCATAATGCTTGGGCATGCCATCGTATAATTACATACGAACTCGAAGGAATTCGTTCCAGATTCGAGGATGGTTTCCGGCTCAGGAGAGATAGAATAGGATTATTCAGATGTCTTTTTCCATTACCTTCTCTCAGGTTGCGAAGGCTCCTGGCATAAGGAGTGTAAATCTATTACGCTTATTGGATAGTTTTCTTCCAAACCTTAGGCTAGTGCCGAAGGGTAGTGAAGGAAGAAAACCAATTAGCCTAAAGAAGATGTACAGAAGGTAATAAGTAAATACATAATAAAGGGATTGCAGTTAGGGCAGATAAGTATATGGTTACTGTCATGAATCAGGATAGTGGAAAAGGCGTTACTAGGAATACCAGTTAACCCCTTTGAAACATTTTCATATTTCAGTTTCACTGTGTGATGTTAATTGAAAACTGTTTTCCCAATTGGAATCTAACTCCAGGGTATGTATTTACCAGATCAGTTTCTCACATCTGTATGTTATTACAGATGGTGAGTGGGAGTAAGATATTGGGAATTAGGTGATTATATCCTCATTATATCGGAATTCGTTGTAATTGGTGATATTTGAGGAAATCGCCTAGGTTTTTGCCGGATGGCAAATATTTGGTTTTGAATATCCGTAGTTATGCACCAGTTTCAAACTGATATATCTGTACGTTTATTTTATAAAGTGAGATATAATTTTTTGAAATTATGTCTGTGACATTTACCTATATCAGTTGATGGTTAGGTAAGGTGCATTCAACAGTGGTGTAATTCTTCTTAATCATAGTACAGTTTTCAACCTACGACGCACAAAGTTTGAGTTATTAAACTCAGTGGACTTATACAAAGTATTGTATGTTGTTCGGTGTCTATTAGGATAAAGAGGCTAGTACTCATACTATATTCTGTTTACTCATGACTTCTCCAGTTCTAGACAAGTATTTCATTGAAATGCAAGGTCTAGATATTGAGAAGTTATAGGTATAAGAATAAAGTAGAGAACCATTTGTTGGAAGTATCAGGATTCTTCGAGGTTTTCGAAGATGTAGATACTTGTGTTTGGTATTCCGTTGATAGTAATGGTTTTTGAGAACTTACTTATCTTTCAGGTTACTCATATATAGATGCACTCCTTGATGAGTAATGCTGATATGCCTCATTCCATTTGGTTCATATGCACTGGAGACAGCTGCGTGATTTTGAATCTGGTTCCAATTAAATTAGTACTTTTGTTTCTATATTGGATATATATAGATCAATTTATATCTTAACGATGTTAAGGTATAGGGAGTTTTCCGGCTGATGCTTAAAACCAGAATCCGGATAAACTCGAGGCACGTTTCAGTAATGGCAGTTTGTGGGTTATCCCGGGCTTTGACGAGGGTTAACTTTCTACCATCAGGAAGATCAATAGTGATATTGTTCTTGACTCGCCACAGTTTTAGTAAAATTTATTTTTTCAGAAAACAGAATTGGGAGTATGGTAGAACTGGAAGTGATTCCAAAACCACAAACGACCACTGAAAATTTAATAGAACCTGAGGATTCAATTGGTTTTGACGATCCATTAGCTACTCCGCAGATTTGGTGGGTAACCTCAGGCACCCGAGAGGTACTTCGTTCTTCTCAGAGACGGTGACAGGGAGGTTCTTGTTTACCCAGACTTGCCATTGCTGCTGTTCTAGACTATAAGACCCGGCATGAGGATGAGTATAGCGTCGTTCTAAACTAGTTTTAGAAGTGCACATATATATGACCCTGCCAGAGGGTTGTTGTAGTCAGTGGGAGCAGCAAAAGCATAGTGGGCAAGTAGCTTATGTCTATTTATAGACTAAAGCAGGTATAGCGGAAATAGATCATCTATTTTTGATGTGACAGTCATAGACTTTGACTTCACCAGAATAGGAGATGGATCTGGTAAGAAGGTAGTAGGGTGTGATGTCCTGGTATTTAGGATGACATGCACTTTATAAGAAGTGAAATTCTGATACTACGATCGGTTATACTGTGGTTGTCACAAAGTTTTTTCTCCATATAGTATATGGATATAATATCAAATTTTCTGGTTACTAGATCTATGGTTTTAGATTTAGATTTGGGAAGTGTCTCAATTTGGGTACTTGACACTATTCTAAAGTGTTTTAGAATGGACGACTCTTGACATGGTGGTGTACCTGCAGGTGATGGAGTCACGCTCTCTAAAGGTGTCTTACAGACTAAAGGGGAGAGAGATCTGCATGATTAGCATATTACTTGTTTAGGCAATTAAGTTAATCATGAAATGTTAAGTACCACACCAGATATTTCTTTTGCCCTAACTGCAATAAGCATATATTAATCCAATCTTAGAGAAACATTGGGAAGCAGTTATGAACATAAGTGGATGTTCTTGGGATATGGTAATGGCAGCCTCCTTTAGGAGACGGTTATCATTTCAGGCTTCCAAGGTAACCCGGATAACAGAGTGGCTGTCTGAGTTATGGTTTTTCCCTTTTCTGAAGGACAGTATGTTGGACAGGTAGTCCAAGCGGATACTGAGGAAGGCATGGCGCAGGATACTGATTAAATTCAGTGGATGATACAGTCTAACAAGTTTGCTGGATTTGGAGTTCATTTGTGAACTGGGTCCCATCAGATATCCAGACAAATTCTAAGATAAGGTATTGCTCATTTCGGGAGATGGTTATTCTCCATGAAGTTGAGATATAGAGAGATAAAGATAGAAACACTGGAGCGGATTTACTCACTGAGGCTATTTCTCGAACACAATAGTTTCACAAACGAGCTTTGTGAAACTACTTAGTAGAGAAGTTGGGCGTTCGGTATCACACGAGCTGTGAGTATGCGACACCGCAATAATTGGCCTTAAGTGCAAGTGAGAGATTGTTGGCTATAGTGCCCTCAAGGCAATTATCGTAGTCGCGGGCGGGTGATTATGATGATTGAGGGAGGACCTATACCGATAGAACAATTTTACTTGCGATGATAGTATGCTATCTTGTTTGTCTTTATCATCACTATTACATATTGACAGAGCCCATATGATTCTTGCTTGACTACCAGCATTATGATGGCGATCATATATGTGGGAGCTGAAGGTCTATAAGCAAATCCTTAAATGTCCATAGTCGTGGGAGTTTCGAGACTAGGCATCGATACTCTAGTGTAGACTAGTGTATACTAATCGAGACCCCGACGAGGGGCGGTGGCCAGGTCTCATAAGCCATTGGTGTTAGTTTGTTCACCTAAGATAGTATACAGGTGCCCATTAGGTTATGAGTACACTGGACGGACTCGCCGGGAACCTGCTAGTTAGTATTATACCTATTGTCAGATAGCAGTTCCTAGGTGATATGTGTATATGTTAGTCTGTTGACCTGAGATCGTCATTTTTCTCATGTTTGTTCCCACTGTACTTTGATTACTACCCTACCATGGCTCAAAGGGGTCGTGCAAATAGGTTTTAGTTGGGTACAGTCCCGAACCACATGGAGGCAGTGAGCGGATCGTCGGGGATTCGCCTCTCCCGGTATTGGGGGTTGATGTCGCGTTGTGCACGGGTGGCCATCACCAGAAATTCTCGGCCGGGGTAGACGAGAATTACCGATCCAGGATCGATAGTTTCTCAGGTGGTGATGGGTTTCATATCGACACTAATTATCGCGTTATTAGGGGTCTGAATTTATCCACCCCCTAGACTCGATATGCGATACTCTTAGACAAACAGACCGGACTGTACGAATATTGTCACTGTCAGGCTCAGTAGTGTTTTGGATGAGTTTGCTCGTCAACCTTCCTTTCGCTCAATACCTGGATAGTCGTTACGTACAAGCTACACGGACTTTAATCAGACGGTTGATAATACTAGCGGCTTAGGATTAAGCCGGATTATTAAATCAGGTTTTGATTTAATAATTTATATATGTATTTATATATATGTATTCTAGTATTATTTTTCACTATTCATTTTCTCTCTTGGCTATTCGTATTTTTGTACGAATATGCGTATATGTATTTCGATATATGTACTGGGTTGTATTCCGTATTTATACGGGGTAGCTTCTAGAAGATGGCAACCTCATTAATTGATTTTTCTTTTTGGAAAATCATTTTAGGAAATGAGGTGGAGGGGGTGAGGTGGTATGAACATTGTTTAGCATGTATAGAGGTATGGCATGGACTTGTTTATTGGAAAAATGAAAAGAGATATTTTTATTGGATTATTGAGAGAGGGGGGCAGCCACCATATTCTAGAGTTTCCTTGCTCATTTCTTTTCTTCACTTGATTGATCACTTGCTTCAGTGCTCACTTTCATTCTTATTCTCACTTGGAGAAAACACTTAAACATTTTCTTTAGTTGCTCATTCCACATGTTTCCTCACCTCCTCTTGATCTTCTATGGTTGCTCATGGAGCATTTGTGATGAGAGAAAAATTATATTGACACATTCCTACACCTCCACTCTCCATTGCTAGCAACCTTGGAGCGCCGGTTGCCTCGCTTGGCGAGGCTGAAGCTTGCGCCATTTCCCTCAAGTTGATCATCGTAGATGGAGGAAGACCGGCAACCAAACTCAATCCGCAACCACTGGGAGTTTGGGATGATAGTTGAAGACCTGAAGAACTTAGTTCATTCGGTATAACCATCTAACTTCTCTTTATATGTTTGCTAGTATAGGGTTTAGGGTAGATCCGGGCATCGGGTAATGGTAGCGCCAGTTTTGAAAAAAATTTGTTCCGCATTTGACCACGGTTTGATGGCTGGGGCACTACCATAACCCAACACAAACAACTACGTTGGTATAACAAACATATACTTGTACCAATTACCAGTTTTATTCTCTTTACTTATCTATTCCATTCTTTCTTTTGGGACTTACCGAGCGCTAGTTCGCTGACGACGTTCCCGTCTCTTCATTCTTTAGAATGTTCGTCAGGAGGACCCGACTCTCAGAAGACCAAGCCCAGCCAGGAGTAATTAGAGCAGATACCCGAGCAACACGACTGCTAGTTTACTTGTACTTATTTACTTTTCAGTTTATATGCCACTGTTTAAGCATTGCTTACATCCTTATACTTTCCTTTTCAAACTAGTTGTAATGTAAAGAATGAATGTTAATAAAAGTTATTGTTTATTTACATCTCTTGTTATTCTTGTGCTTTTATTTATATATTGCTTATTTACATTTAACGTGTTTACTTCTGAGTAAATACGTCTCAGCCTGTCACGTCTACTTCCCCGCACACTGGGAAGCGAGGCGTGACAATTTTGCACACACACATATGACACGTGATGCGTATGTTCTCATAGGCAGTATTCTTCGCTTGCGCACACGTATATGACACATAGTGTGCATGTCCCTTCTAGATGGTTTTCTTCACTTGCACACATGCCTATGACACATGATGCACATATCTCCAAGGACATTATTTTTCACATGCGCACACGTGTTTGGTATGTGATGTGCATGTATGCATAGACTATTTTCTACCAAATGCACTAGGGTTGGGTGCGCATGATTAAACAGAAAAATTTGGCTTTCAAGAAGAAACAAAAGTTTCTGTTCATTGACTTTTTGGTGCATTTATGGTGCGCATCTATTTCTTTATGAAATGTTATAGTTTTCATGAGGGATCAAAAATCAAAAGAAGTAAAAGGTTCTAACTTTTACGTGTTGAAACATTTATTTTTATATTGTAAGGAGTTCTTTTCTTCAAGACTTGGATCTTAGGATCGATTTCTCATAAAAATCGAAAATTTTGTCATGAAGAGAGACCAGCCATAAGATCTTTTGATTATATACAATGAATCAATGGATTCAACAAAAACCAAACGCTTTTACATGTAAAGCTAAAGCTTTATTATCAACAGAGGGACATTTTCTCTTTTCCTTTTTTTTTTACCTTTTTGATGAAAGAAGATTGAAGAATATGAATTTTTTTCTTGTTTGGAAGAGGTGCGCAACTTTTTAATAGCGGCTTGGTATAAAAGGCTGTGTCTCTATTTTTTGTGAAGGCGACTTCAATTTATAGGAGATAGAAAATTAGGGTTTGTTCCTAATTATTTGGATTGTTTTTTATTTCAATTGATTTTAAATCGATTTTAAATTGATTCATATCAATTTTGGAATTCTGCGCACCGTTAGATCAACTTAGAGTGCATGTGCACCGTTGGATCTTTATCCAAGGTTGATTTGATTTAATTTTGTTAAATTTGTTAATTAAAAGAAGATTTTTCTTCTAATAAAAAATTTAGACCTTTATAGCAAGATTTAACATAAGCGCATGCTTCATTGGATGTAGTTGTGGACGGCAAGTATGTGCGCATGTGTCGCGACCAATCTCATGCCTCAGTTTACAAATGCGCATGTATATTATTGCACATGTCATCAAAGTGACATTTTCGCCATGTGCGCACTTGATACATGCGCATGTATTCTTGTCTTCTTATTCCTGGTGCACACTTTGATATGCTTGCACATTTAAATAGGTGCGAACAAATGAGGACGTATTACTGCTATTCGACGCTTTGGCCTCACCTTTACGCCTAAATTTTTGGCGGGAACAACCCCGTTTAACTGGGATGACGAATGTCAAAAGGTGTTTGAAAATATGAAACAATATCTGCTCAAGCCTCATGTTTTATCCGCCCTAATTTCTGGATGCCCGTTGATCCTCTATACGGTGGCATTAGAAAATTCCTTAAGGGCATTACTCGATCAAAATAATGATGAAAATAAGGAAAATGCCTTATATTACCTGAACCGGGTGTTAATAAGAGTAGAAAATAATTACTCCCCAATTAAGAAGCACTACCTCGCACTAGTGTTCGCTGTAACGAAATTTTGACATTATGCGACAACACATAAAATTCTGTTGATTTCCATAATAGACCCTCTCAAATACTTGATGACGAGAGCTGTTCTAACTGGAAGGCTTGCTAAATGGACATTGATTTTAATAGAATTTGAAATCATATACATGCCTCAAAAAGCAATCAAGGGCCAAGCAATAGCTGATTTCTAGGCGGCACATCCAATCGTAAACGACTCCCCGCTCAATTGCGAGCTCCCCGACGAACATGTCCTGAATATAATCGTTACCAAAGAAGACGACAATATAGAAGTAGATTGCTGGGAAATGTACTTCAATGGAGACTCTTCTATAAAGGTCGACAATAACGGCTTCCCAAAGTCCAAGCAAGGATTGGCCTAATCTTTGTCACTCCAGAAAGGGGATCCTGTGTTATTTCATGGCCTTGTCTGATTCAAGAACTAACGATGAAGCAGAATATGAAGCGCTTCTCTCCGGTATCGAGATGGCCATAAACATAAAGATACAGAATGTCTTTATCTATGGGGATTTTTGGCTGGTGATCAACCAAGTCAATAGTGAATACAATATATACAAACTTGAACTCGCCAGATATGAAAAGAAGATTCAGGAATTGCTAAAGAAAATCCCTCTGTTCGCGTTGGAAAATATTTCTCGAATGGCGAATAGGAAAACAGACGCTCTTGCAAAATTGGCAAAAGTGCTAGCCGATGAAAGCAACGACGAAATAAGAATAACGATCCAAAATCGAAAGATAATAGCACCATTTGAATTCCCCGAAGTATCATCCGAAGACATACCCGCCTCATCATGGATGACAGCCGAACAAGAGGAAGATTGGCGCCAAATATTCGTTGACTACTTCAAATACAAGAATCTCCCTGAGGACAAGTCGCAAAGATGACAACTCATGAAAAGAGCATTGTCGTATGCATACGTCAGTGACACCCTATATCGAAGATCTTTTGACCAGCTATGACTAAGATGCCTTGATCCTGGAGAATCCAGATTGGTTATAAGCGAAGTTCATGACGGCCTCTGTGATGCACACCAAGTTGGACCCAAAATGAAATTTAAAATAAAAAAATGAGCTATTACTTCCCCACTATGATAAAGGACTGCATGGATTTCGCAAAAGATGTCATGCATATCAAATATATGGTCACTTCATCCATCAACATCCAAACCCTCTACATCCAACTGTGGTATCATGGCCTTTTGAGATATGGGGAACTGACATAATTGGGCCCATGGAACCGCCGTCATCCGGAGGACACGGATTCATCCTGGCCACCACCGACTACTTTTCCAAATGGGGTGAAGCTGTAGCACTTAAAGAAGTGAAGACAGAGAATATCTTGCACTTCTTTAAGCAAAACATGATATATCGCTTTGGTGTTCCACGGCGTATTATCTCTGACAACGGGTCAGTGTACAAAATCTTCAAAATCAACCATTTTGCCAATCAACACAATATAGATTGGAGATATTTATCCATCTACAACTCACGCTCTAATGCTCTAGCCGAAATATTCAACAAAACCCTTACGAAGTTGTTAAAGACGATGGTCTCTAAAAACAAAAGAGACCGGCACAAGAGACTACCAGAAGTTTTATGGGCATACCGTACCACATACAGGACGGTCACCAAAGCGGCCCCTTATTCGCTGGTGTTCGGCACCGAAGCCGTATCATCGCTGGAGATTGAAGTTCTTTCACTCCGTATCGATGTTCAACATGAGCTAACCTCTAAACAGAATGCCCAACTCCGCCTCGACGAGCTGGATGCTTTAGACGAGACCCGCCTGATGGCGCAACATAATATGGAAGTCTATAAGACGCTGATGTCACGAGCCTGTGTTAAAATGGCGCGACAACATTCATTCCGAAAGAATGAGTTAATGCTTGTCTTACGCCGATCCATTATCCTGAACCATGCTAAACGCGGGTGTTGGGGTCAAAAATTACACCCCGGTTGACCAAGTCAAAATCAAATTCAACCCCAAGACAATTGGGCCCAAGCCCAGGCCAAGTGGGCCCATGCCCAAGTCAAGCCCGAACATGAAGCGGTCGGCCTCCCCCATGCCAAGAAGAAAATTATGTAATAAATAAGTTTGATGTAATTTTCATGCATGAATGTAAAATAAATTGGCATAAAGCCAAATTTTTGTAAAGCCCTTGGCTCATGTACAAAAAAATGAGCATATGAGGCATGAGATGGGCAAAAATACCATTTTGTAAAGCCCAAGAGGCTATATGTAAATTTTTAATTTTATATAAGGCAACATGATGATGAAATGAAAAGAATTTCTTTTCCTCAAAAGCTAGGGTTTTTGTGCCTCATTCTCCTTCCTCAAGGTTCTAAACCTTCTCCCTTTTTTTGAATTAAATCAAGCGTTTCACTCTTCTTTTTCCAAAAAGAAATAGTTTTTCACCACAAAACTCTTGAAGGGGAACGCAGATCTTCCATCAAATCTCCAAAAGGGGATATTTTTAAATCTCACTCTCCTTTCTCCAAGATCCAGCCAATAGAGAGGAGGAGGAAGGAGACACATCCCCAAAAATTCCACTTTGGGAAGATTCAAGGCTCATGAGAAAACCTAGGGCTCAAGGGAGAATGTAACAACCATAAACTTTCTGTACAAAATTTTGTCCAAAATACAGAAAGGAACACCTGAGCCTGTGCACAAGTTATAAATTTAATTTGCTTTTGAACAGCAAGAAATAGCTTGTAGCTCATTGGTAAAGCCTTGCGCTGCTGTGACGTAGCCCCTGTGATCGAATCCCTCCAGCCACGTTATCTTTTTATTTTATTTTCTTTTAATCTTTTAGAAACCCAACAGTTTATACGTGCACTACACGTAAAATAAAGAGACATAGAATAATCAAACACGTGCACTGGAGTATACCAAACGACCCCGGCACGTGGCATAAACCCCAATCCCCTTCGCCGGGAATTGGCCCGCGAGATCTTCACTCGAGACCGGCACCGCCGGGCCCCCCGTAGGGATGGTCTTCATTTTTCTACCCTAGCACCTTTTGGCTACCCCACTTCCCCCATATTATTTGATTTCTCTGCACAATTACAGAGGGATTAAAATCACCTCTTTAATCCTTTTTAAATGCATTATAATTCTCAAATTCATCACCCTTAAAACCCTAATTTTCCCTATAAATGCCACACCATATTTCACCCCTCCACATTCAGAATTTCCTCATAAAAACTCTATAAAATTCTCAAGTCCATATAGTTGTGCAAGTGGAGTTAGCAAAGGGCAAGATTCCGACGACGTTTCGAAGAGATTCCGGCGACGAAACGACGCCCCGATGGTTTCATAGCCTTACCCTACCTCTCATTTATCTTTGTAACTTGTAAGTCCCCTCTCCCCTCCTCTTTTGCTATTCTAAAACATCTTCTTTTTCAAACTCGTCGGAAGCGGAGTTATTCTGACTTCCGACTCTCTTTTCTTTAAAAATTCCATTTTTCTTAAACCATAAAATACCATATTCTTATATAATGTTTAACAAACATAAATAAACATATTAGAACAAGTTTCATCTCAAAATGATTCATGTTACAATCTTTATTTTATTTTTACATTAAAATACCATCATGTTTACAAACGATATTGTTATCCACTTTTTAACCGTATTACCTTTAGATAACTCACGAGGTAATGACCTATCTCATCACAACACACATCTTTGACATAGTATGATGAACTTTGGAATTCTAGATTATGGGAAATACGCTTTTACGAATAAATACCTTAAAGAATTAAAAACCGTTTTCTTTAAAAAGAGTGTTAATCGATTCCTTGCAATTGTGCCTCTACAACCCAATTTGGGGAACTCCGATCGGGATGGTGCGGGTTATCGTACGTCCTAAGGCCAAGTAGAGCGAGATGCAGACCTCCGCAAGGAGCATTCAATCTCGATGGAATTTTTAATGCAATTTTTAAGAAAAATGAGATTTATACAAAATAAATAAAATTTATTTTTATTAAATATATATATATATATATATATGAATATTATCAAAAGATCTATTATACAAATATCCATGTTTTCTAAATCAAAAGAATCACAATTACATGAATGCACCATTTCAATACAATACAATTCTAATATTTCAATAAAATACCATATACAATGAAAATTAGGTTTTACTCACTAGAAATTTCACTTTTATAAAATATACATCTATGAAAACCCTAAGACGATAATTAAATACTTGAGGTGTATTTTGAAAATATATCAAAACTATTTTTACACAAAACCCCTCAAGTTATATTAATTTACAATAAGGACCCTAGTAAATATAGGTTTAAGCGGGACCGGTTCTCTTGAGCCTCAGAGAGCCGGAGAATGTGGGTACTTGCCTATCTAAGATAGACAATATAACAAACGGTGTTATCAACACGGTAATTGTCTTGGAAAAAGACATAAATCCTGCCATCCATGTGCAGCAGTTACCGATAATATCAAAACTAATTCAGGACTTCAATTTCTTTTCAAAGTGTCTGACTCAAACTGAGTCTCAATCTAATCAATCTGACTTGAATATGATTCAAGTATAAACTACAATTTAACATGAATCCGTCTATTCAATCTATATCAATCTATATTGACCGAACCGAACCATGGATATACTCTGATTACATGATTATCCATTTATATCCATTCTATTTACTGATATCATGGTTTCGGTAAGTCTTCCATTTACTACAAAACAATACAACCAGTACAATCAATACAATAAATATTACGGGGTTTATAAAGGAGTAGACTGGCATAGAACATGTTAAAGGTGGCACGAGTGGTCACTAAAAGACGTTATACATCCATGTCGTTGTTCCATGATATTTTCGACGGAGCCTTGTACTACAGGTTACCAAAGTCCACGGTGTAAGTTGGACTCCTCTCGTATACACTGGCATATTCTGTACCAAGTTACAAACACTACATTAACATAACAATCAAAAATTAAACTAGATATACTTTCTTTCTGTCTATTCTATCTCTACCCATCTTTGGGACTTGCCGAGCGATTGCTCGCTGACGACATTCCTATTTCTCTTCTTCTTTGGAATGTTGTCAGGGGGACCCGACTCTGAGGAGCTCGAGACCATCCAGGAGCACTTGGAGCAGTACACTGAAGACCCCGATCTATAGTCACCTGTACAAATTTTCATTTCAGTTTATGCCATTGTTTAGGCCTTACTTTCCATTCATGTACTTACATTTCCAGTTGTACCTGTAAAATAATGTTTAATAAATAAAGTTGCTGTTCAATTATATCTATTGCCATTTTTCTTGTGTACATTTACTTTATATTGTTTAGATAAGCTTAGCGTATTTACTTCGAAGTAAATATGTAGCGGGTCTCGCCGCGTCCCCTCCCCGTATACCGGGAAGTGGGGCGTGACAGAGAAGAAAAGGGTCCCCTTTCATCATCTTCGAAAATATCTTAGGAGTTTAACTCTATAAAAAAATAATATATATAATAATAATAATAATAATAATAACAATAATAATAAATCTTTCTTTTTGGGAGTACAACTCTCAGTGCAGGGGCTAAGCCTCTTTGTTCTCTTTTTCAGGAGTTTAACTCCAAAAGTCAATTAGGACTACAACTCCCAGTATAGGGGCTAAGCCACTTTTTCCCGCTGGCGCCCAGCACCCACGTGCCAAGCACATGAGTTGCTGGCGCCCAGCGCCCGCATGCCAAACATGTGAGGCGCCGGCTCCCTGCGTCCGCGTGCTGGGCATGTGAGGCGCTGGCACCCACGCTTTCTTTGGACGTTATTTTCCCTCTTTTACACACACACACACACATACACACTGCACAACACTTTCCCCGTTAGAAAAAATTTCTAACGGGGTGCTGCCCCGCACCCCACAAGGGGGCTGTTAACCCCTTGACCCCCAGCCCACTAACCGGGTAGCGGGACCCCCGTAAACTCTGCGAGACCCCCGATATATCCAAAACCCCTCGAGACACATATACGCACACTACACATTAAGTTTGCATGACCAGTTTGACCCGTCAATCGAAGATTCTCTCGCTCCAAAGGCGATGAGTAATTAACGGCAGCTTAGTCCGCGGCTGCCGGAGATTCGGATTCTCACAATCAATAAACCCCCGCCTACCCTAGGCAGGGCGAATCTGTAGGACGCCTGATAAGCGATACGTATTCCCATCTCAATGGGGTGACGAAAAACACCCTACAGATTCTGGCAAGCCCGGTGGGACCGTTTCTCTCCTCCCATATTTCGGGTTAAACGTTCATGCGAACTCAATCAGCATACATATCGATATTTATACTAAAATAATGCTCTTTCATGCAAGATTTCAAGTGATCAATACTCAACAATGTCTCCAAGGACAAGCTCAGCTCTCGACACACCTCCCATCTGCTACACGATGAAGATGGACGCTGTTACCCTCCGAAAGACGGCGCACAGGAACTGCGAAGTTCTGGCGCTGAGATTCGGGGCAGATGCTAATTGATTTTATCCGTCTACCTCTCCGAAGATACCAAGTTGATTTATGGCACCGTGTATCGGAGGTTTAGACGGATGCGGCCGATATAGCAGACTTCGTCAAATTCCCCCTCGCTTGAGGGGTTTTTGATTGTGGGGACGCTCTTCCCTGCAGGCGCAAGCCCCTGCAGTTAATTACGCTACCGCATCGCGGTAACAACTTTCTCCTTCTCCAGAATTTCACTTCGTGTCGTGTGTGTTTGTTTTGTTTGTGGTTGCCCGTGGATTGTATATGGAGACTAAGTTATGCCGTCGCCCGTAGGACGTGGATTAGTCCAAATCCGTATTTACTTAGATTTGGGTTTGGTGTTTTAGTTTAAGGATACGTTAGCCATATTGAGGCTAAAATCGACTTAAACTTTTGTTAAGGATACGTTAACCTAATCTCCAGACTAAGATCAACTTAACGGGATCGTTTAGATCCAACAAAAGAGCAATTGGCTCTATTGTTTAGTTTAATGACGTTGCGGTCAATTTCCAGTTTAGGGACATAGTGGTCCATCATTCCCATTTGGGGACGAACATTAGTTTAAGGACATTTCGGTCCAACATTCCCATTTTGGAACGAATATTAGTTTAGGGACATTTCGGTCCATTGATGTATGGTCATCGGGACCCGTCACCTCTCTAACGTCGTTGAGGGATTACAACGATAGGGGTCAGAGGAGTTCGGAGATATACCCTCGAACCGGATGTAAATTGATTTAAGGGGAGCAACCGTGCTCAGTCAATTTAGTTTGAGGACTTACGACCATGATTGGGCTAAGAACAGTTGAAGAATGTTTAACATTTTTATTTGCACTTGGCCAATTAGGCCTTTACTAGAGCTCTGCCCCTTTTTAATAATGCACTGCATTTTTTGGTTTTGCTTGGGCTCCGCCCTTTTATAAATGATGCAGATCATCTATTTTGTTTGGGCTCTGCCCCTTTTAATGCATTGCATTTTGTTTTGGCCTGCTAGGCCTTTTTGATTTGGGCTTGGCCCTGCAGTGCATTTGTCAGGCGCTTTGTGCCAATAATTGAGCGCAAGCGCTTGTGGTGGTGACACATGTCACGCAAGCGCAGAGCGCTGCGCCAGTGCGCTGCGCTTGCGCTGCTGAAACGTGGCGCGCTCTGGTGAGTTGCGCCAATTTTGGAGAGCAAGGCTCTATCTTAAGAGCGCATAGCGCAAGTGGTTCAAGTGCTGACACGTGGCGCTCTCTGGTGGCTTGCGCTAACCCAAGAGCGCAACAGTGCAAATTTTATAAGTGCAGGGCACTGTTTAATTTCTTGATCCAATTTAGATCAGAGAAAACAAGTTTTTCTTCTTTTTTTTCTTATTTTCAGAGAACCGGTGGTTCATAAAAAGTGCAAGGCGCTTATTATTATTTGAAGATCATTGATCTTGTTCTTAGATCAATGATCTATTAGAAGAAATTCTTCTATTTTATGAATGTTTTTACCTTTTTCTTGAACTTTCTTCAGAGTTCTCTCTGTTTTGAGGTTCTTAATCTCTCACAATGTTCCTTGATGCTTCTTTGACTTGGGGTCTATGGGTCTTTATATAGTGCCCATAGATTTGTTAAGTTTGTTAAAGAGATCCTTCTCTGAGTGATTTGGGGAATTTTCCCCACCGTTGGATTTTTGATCCAAGAGCTTCTGTTTTACAGAAGACAATCTTCTTATTTTAATAAGAACAGAAAGATCTTACTATAATTTTAATTCTGTTTGGCGCAAACGTCCCAGCGCGTGACACGTGTCACGCAGCGCACAGCGCAGCGTAACAACGCTAGCGCAACTGCGCTGACACGTGTCGCGCAGCGCAGAGCGCAACGCAACTGCGCTGCCACGTGGCGCGCAACGCACAGCGCAGATCATCTGAAGCGTTGCTTCATTTATTTTTATTTTAATTTTTATTTCAATTTCCAAAACAGAGCTTTGCTCTGATTGGGGGAAACAGAAGCGTTGCTTCGTTTCCCGCCTTGGAATTTGAATAGAGCTTTGCTCTGATTGTGGTAAACAAATGCCCCCCCACCGTTGCGCTTACGTGGCTTTCCGAACGTGAGCGCAGCGGTGGCAGAATTCCAACCGCCGCGGCAACTCTTGGAAGTTGAAAGGGCATTTGATGCCTATAAATAGGACTTTTGGTCCCTTAGATGATTTTCATCTCTTCATACGAATTTTATTCAGAGCCCTGCTCTTTTGTTTAAGCACTTTTAAAAGTTCGCCCTTTAGGTAAAAATTAATTTGGATTAAATTAAATCAATTTTAAGAGCCTCGCTCTCAATAGATCTCTGATCTAAAGAAGACCCTTTTAGGGTTTCACTTAGCAGAGGTTTGCTCTAAAGGGGTCTAGATAGGACTAAGGAGAACCCTATTAGGGTTCCATTAATAGAGCTCTGCTCCTTCCAAATCATATAGAAGAACTCTTAGGAGTTTTTCATTGATCTTGGAGTTTAAAGATGGCATTTTATTCCTTGGTGCAGTATATCGCTTTGCTTAATCAGTTTTTCTGATAATTTTGTTGATTCTCTTTCACAGAAACAATGGACGCACATATGTACGATCTTGATGAAATCATCTCTTACGGAGACATCTGCCGACTCGGTCGTTCTCAAAATCGAGAGTTCACAAATGCGGAGTGTGCTGAAATCATGAGCCGCTTCGACGCATATAACGGTCAACTGCTTCCCCGACGTTCCTCTCTCCTGAAGCTTATCGTGGGAGCCATTTGGGAAGCACTTCCCTTATTCTGTTCCGGTGTGCCGCTTGGGGCGTTGGATGCTGCTGAGGATAAGGTGCACTCGGTGTATCTGATGCACCTAATCTCGAAGAGACGGTGAGACAATCTTGTCGATCTCCTGCACCAGGCTTTCCAACAGTCCGCCATACTCGCTGCTTATTGGAGGGAGGAAGACATCAGGGGGGGCCCGACGCTTGTGCTCATGAAAGAAAGCACACTAGGATGGTCCGCGAGGCTTGGAAAGTCTTAGATAGGGTTACCTTTGAGTTCCTCAACCCATGCCCTGGGTCTGAGGTTATACCATTGTAGACATTTTAATAATTTTGTTATTTATTTCTTCATGATTGTAAGAACCCTTTTGGAACATGAGTGAACATTTTTATTTCAGCTTGTCTTATTCCTCGTTCTGAGTCTTTTGCACATGCCTGAATGAGTGTGTCTCGAATGCTTGATCTAACGCCAATCAAATGTTCTTTCTGTCGCTTTCTTCCTTCTCTTATTATCAGCATGCTGTCTTGATAAACATAATTGGCAGATAACTTAGTTTTTTCTAAGAGATAGCGATGGCTTAGGCCGCAGGTTTAGATCTGCCGCCTAAGACTTTTCAACTTTTCTCCCTACGGATCGAGAGGATCTCATAGGTGTATTTTCTCCTTAGGAATCGTGAGGATTCCTAAGTGTATTTTCTCTTATAAGTCGTAAGGATCCTATAAGAGAATTTTCTCTCTTATGAGTCGAGAGGACCCGTAAGCGGTTGTTTCCCTCCTTGTCGATATTCGACTTTGGAGAGTGAGACCCGTGAATAGTATGCAAGAGACCATTTTAGACTGACTTGCAGTGTCCCATTGCTCAGGAAACAAGTTTTTTAATCCCTGCTGCCTGAGGCTTTATCTTGCAAGTTGAGACGAATCGGGAATTTCCCGCGGAGACACTGGTTTCTCTGCGAGCCGACACGAATCAGGATGCTCCCATCAAGGACACTTGTTTCCCTGAATTGAGGTATTTGCCAAGGACACTTGTTTCCCTGGGGTTGAAACGAACCGGGAATTTCTCGCGGAGACGCTGGTTTCTCTGCCAGCCGACGCGAATCAGGATTTTCTTCGTCAAGGACACTTGTTTCCAAGGATTTTGCCGAAGACACTGGTTTCTTCGGGGTTGAGACGAACCGGGAATTTTCCGCGGAGACACTGGTTTCTTTGCCAGCCGACGCGAATCAGGATTTTCTTCGTCAAGGACACTTGTTTCCCTGAGTCGAAGTATTGCTCCGACGGGGAGGTCGTTGGCTGACTTGTTTCCGGGTCGGAGGTCATTGGCTAACTTGTTTCCGAGACGGAGGTCGTTGGCTGACTTGTTTCCGAGACGAAGGTCGTTGGCTGACTTGTTTCCGTGACGGAGGTCATTGGCTGACTTGTTTCCGCGACGGAGGTCATTGGCTGACTTGTTTCTGAGACGGAGGTCATTGGCTGACTTGTTTTGCTCAGCCTGGTGGGGAAATGTAGTCCCCTTTCCCCCTTTTTTTTGTTTATGCCCATGGATTGTATACAGGGGTCACTATGGACTTACCTGCAGGGCAAAAGTTTCATTCTTTCCTTTTTTTTATTTCTTTCTGCGATGCTCTATAATTTCAGCTTTTTACATCGCGAAAGTCGCGATTGCCCAATCATTTAGGCTATTTTTCGCGGTGCCCAATCATTTCGGCTGTTTATTTTTATTTTTACTCGCTGCTTTTTATTGCGAGTTGCCCAATCATTTCAGCTATTTTGTGCGCATACGTTTTTACTTGCTGCTCTTTTTTTTATTGCAAGTTGCCCCATCATTTCGGCTATTTCGTATGCATGCGCGGCCTACTGGCTTTTCGCCGTGAGCATGAAATTAGACACCGATTTCGGCATCGATACCGATTTCGGCATCAGCACCGCTACAACTGGGATGTTGCCAGGAGCGAATCATCATTTGCCTCTGTCGATGTCGAACAAAGATGGCTTAGCGAATAGGGTTAAGGTCCTGTCGACTAAGGCTTTTGATTTCATGAGCCGTAAGGGTCCCACAAAGGTATTTCTCCCTACAAGTCGTAAGGATCTTGTAGGTGTATTTTCTCCTTAGGAATCGTGAGGATTCCTAAGTGTATGTTCCTCTGTAAGTCATAAGGATCCTACAAGAGGGTGTTCTCCTTGTAAATTGAGAGGACCTACAAGGGTTGTTCATCATACGTACATATCCCGAGTCACGGATGGGACTTGGTTAGGGAAATGTTTATTCGCGCCCGTGGATTGTATACAAGGGTCAGCATTGAGCCGCTTGTAGGGCAATATCGAACGTTGTGGGAGTTGCTTAAGCACAGGTTTAGGTCTCTGTAACTTAAGACTTTCAAATCTTATGAGCCGTGAGGGTCCCATAAGAGAGTTCTCCTTACGAGTCGTGAGGATTTCGTAAGTGTATTTTCTCCTTAGGAATCGTGGGGATCCCTAAGTGTGTTGCTCCCTTGTGAGTCGTAAGGATCTTATGCCGGTGGTTTCTCCTTACAAGGTCGAGAGGATCCTGTAAGTGTCCCTTAACGAGGTTGAGCCCTTTCAGGTTTTCACAAACACTCGTCGGTAGTCCTGCTGTTTTTACTCACGGAGCCCTTTCGGGTTTTCATCCGTGCCCATTTCGCTTATGGACATAACGTTTTTTATTCTTTTTATTTTCTTTTTTTTTACGAGGTCGCGCCCTTTCGGGTTTTCACGAACAGTCGCCGGTAGCCCTGCTGTTTTTACTCACGGAGCCCTTTCGGGTTTTCATCCGTGCCCTTTTTGCTTATGGACATACCGTTTTTATTATTATTTTTTTATTATTATTATTTTTTTATTATATTCATATTTCTTTTTATTCATCTCATCAGCCTAAGAATGCTGCGGTAGTAGTTTAAAGACGTTTCGGTCTTTCATTAGTTTAAGCACGTTCCGGTCCGCCATTAGTTTAAGGACGTTCTGGTCCGTCATTAGTTTAAGGACGTTTCGGTCCGTCATCCAGTTTTAGGATGTAGTGGTCTGTCGTTAGTTTAAGGACGTTTCGGTCCGTCATCCAGTTTTAGGACGTAGTGGTCCGTCATTAGTTTAAAGACGTTTCGGTCCGTCATCCAGTTTTAGGACGTAGTGGTCCGTCTTTATTTTAAGGACGTTTCGGTCCGAGGGACTTGCTCTATGAATGAGCACGATGCCCCCGGCATATCCATCTTTTTCAAAGCATGTGGTTGTGGCGGGCTCACCTTCCAGTTTTCGGACAACGCGAGTTCGCCTTGTTGGTACTGGTCTTCAACCCAGTTTTTGAAGACGAACCAATTTTCGAGCGGATGACTTACTGCTCGATGGTAGGGGCAGTAATTAGGATCGTTGACATCTCCCGGCTGTAGCGGACGTTTCGGATTCGGCAGATTGACGAATCCGTTGCGCACTGTCAGTTCAAACAGTTTCCTCGTTTTATCTTGGGGAAACGAGTAAGGACGTCCCAGTCTTTCCTTGAGTGATGGACGTGGGCGCATGTTGTTTTGGCGAACAATCGATTTTGAGTTGCTCGGCTGTTGTTGAATGTTGGCGACGAAGGTCATTTTTCCTTTTCCTTTATCCTTCTTGCTCGCTCCGTCATTTGCGGGTCCGAGATTCTTTCCAGGTAGTATGCCCTTGCACGGATGAATGTTCTCATGATTCTTCAATTCTTCAGAGATGGATTCCTTAAAGAGAGGGTTGAAGGCTGTTTCTTCATCAGGGTCGTTCCTGTGGAAATTGCCGGCGACTCTTTTATGCTCATCTGTCGTATTTTTCCACCGTCTACGAGCTTCCCGTTTTGTTCTGTTAATGTAATGTTTGTGAGTGACATACCCTTACCACCAACACTTAAAGGAGTCGCAGTCTTCAGTAGCGTGTGCGATCTTCTGATGATATAGGCAATAATTAGGATACATCTCTATTCCACCGAGAGTGTTTTCTTCCGAGAGTGGTAGCTTCATTCCCATTGATATGGCTTTAGCAAACCTTTTCCTCGTCTTGAATTTGTTTTCATCGGCAGCAGATGTCTTTTGATTTGATGGGAATACCTCGACTCTTTCGTCCAGTCGGCGGTGTTTGGCTCCTTCCAGTATGGCCATCTCACGCTCTTGATTGGTTCTAACTTTCAGACGAATCTTATGCAGGAAGGCATCGATCATCTCATCTGACGGCCGCCGAATTTCTGGTTCATGGTCTGCCCCCAGCTTTTCAGCGCAAGGAATTTCCTCATCATTTGTAAACGAATGGGAAATCATATGATAGCTCGCCACGTATTCTTCAGATTCATCCGACGAACTTTCTCCCTTATCTTCCTCTTGAAAGACGTGGTTGAGGAACTCCTGGAGCGTGATGGGAGTCCGTGCTTTCTGGTTGTATTCCTCCAGCGCGTCAATTTGTTTTTGTAAGTTCGTTCGCTTGTCGCCAGGCTTCACGGGCTTCTTGGATTTCTTCTTCTTCTTCTTTGAAGACTTTGAAGGCTGGTTGTGAGTGCTTGGGCCACCACCATCGATCTTTTGAGTTGGACGCGGCTTCAACATTCCTTCAATGATCTGAGGTTCCAACGGGTTCTTCCACCTAATCGCTGGGCATGTTTGAAGATCGTTTAGCATCCTCTTTGTCTTGGCTGATAGTACAACCTCCCAAGGAGCTTCTTCAACGAGGGAGCATGTTGACCCCGGTGTATTCATCCTTTTAGGGGTGTGAGGTTGCGGCGGATTCACCTTCCATCTGTCGGACAACGCGAACTTGCCCTGTTGGTACTGGTCTTCAATCCAATTTTTGAAGACGTAGCAATCTTCAATCGGATGACCCAGTACTCGGTGATAGGGACAGTAATTGGGCTCATTGACATCATTTGGTTGCGACGGACGTTTTGGATCCGGCAGGTTTATGAGTCGGTTGCGCAACGCCGGCTCGAATAATCTTCTCGTTTTATCTCGGGGAAACGAGTAAGGACGTCCTAGTCTCTCCTCAAGGGGTACGTGCGGACGCATATTATTTTGACGAACAACTGGTTTCGAGTTACTCGGTTGTTGTTGAGCATTAGCGACAACGATCGCTTTTCCCTTCCCCTTGTCATTTCGGGAGTCCGGCTTTAGAAGAGGGGGTCTATGGCCCATCTGATCCATTTGCGCTAGCTTGTCGATCAAGGCCTAGAAGGTAGTCGGCTTGAAGAACATCATAAATTGGGATATGGTCGCCTGCGGATCGAGGGTTCCCACAAACATACCCACTGCTGGCACTTCTTCAATGCGTTGCTCGCATTTTGACCATAAGTTTCACCACCGTATAGCATATTGGACCCATGTCTCGCCCGGCTTTACCCTGGCATTAATCAATGCCGTCATCGGGGTGCGTTCGCTGGCGCTTGCAAAACGCTGGGTAAACAGCAGCTCCATCTCCACGAAGGTCTTGATAGAGTCATTTGGGAGCTCAGAGTACCACTCGAACACTGTATCTGACAAGCTACCAACGAACCGGCGAAACAATAATTTGTCATCACCGCCGGTGTTGCCGCAAAGCGCTCTGAACTGGGCAACATGCTGGTGGGGATTGCCCGTCCCCTTATAGACATGGAATTTCGGTATTGTATACCCCGGCGGGTACTTGATCTGGTCGTACCAGCTCGGATATGGTCGTCCCGATTTTACGACCTGACCGGCTGCTTCGGTCGCATGATGAACCCGTATTTGTTGGGCTATATACTCATCCAAGTCAGCTTTGGAGATTGTATCCTCCTTAGCTGTTGACAGAGCCAGTGGAGGATTTGACGTTTCTCCCCTATCGTCTTCAAGGATGATTGGGGGATCTTCCGCCGGAGGATATTGTTGGATAATCATCCCCACTATGTCTTGGAACAGGAGAGCCATACGCTTTATGTTGGCTGCTTGTTCAGCAGCCTCTTTATTCTTCTTCTCCAATATACGACGAAGGAATTCGGCGTCAGTTTCTTGCTCCTGACGTTCATCCGAGGACGCTTCGGGGCTTTCTTTTGGCCCAGTGAGTGCAGCCATCACGGTCATCATTTCCTGGAGCTTTTGCTGTTGCTCCTGCGCTTTGGTCACCGATCGCGTGAGCGGTCTATGACCCGTAGATATGCGGCTGTCCTCTTTACCAGACGCCATGTAGACGGTATGAACTACGATGCCCCCTGACCTAGGGCGTTTGGGCTCGCTGTCCTTGGCATTTGCCGCGGGCGTGGGAATTTTCTCTGGCCTCCTTCTCTTATGGGTCGTTGAAGTCAAGGGGGCCGTTGCAGCAGGCACCCTAGTGGTGGTCGTCCTTTGCTGTTTGATTGGACGGTCCTTTTCTTCCTGTACTTTCGCCCTTTTCTGCTGACGAGAGTGACCTTGGTCAATTACGGAGTATTGAACCCTTCGCCAAACTTTATAAATTTTGGAGGACAGCCGTTGAGGGGGCTGCTCTAGGTTCGTTTCCGGAACCCTCTCCGCAGGTGGGGGAGATCTTTTCAGTGTAGCAGTTGGAGAGTTCTTTCGTACCCTCCGAAGTGGCTCAAAGCTGTTCCCAGTTGGAACAGTAGCATTAACTTCCACCACTGGAGCAGGTGGACTTAGCCCTGAGGAGGAGTTGCCCCCTGCCTTCCTTACTCATCGCCAATGGCGACGTCGAGCATGACGAGCCGTTGGGACTGGCTCGGCGATAGAGACAGCTTCTTTTTGCCCCCTGTCTGCATGAGGCGCTGCTGGTGCCAGCCTCTTGAAGACTGAGGTCGTCCTTTGAGTGGCAATATTCAATCTGTCAAAGACAGATCCTCGAGCAGGGGCAGGAGCTGGAATAGTCAGCCTTGAAAAGACTGACTCCTTGACAGGAGAAGCCGCTTTAGCGACTTTAGGAGCAGCCGTCTTCTTTGGGATGGCCTTCTCAGGTATCATGGGCTTTTTGGCGGGCCCTTTGGAGTTCAGGCTCAGTCTGGTGAAGACTGAGGAGTTGGACGACCTGTTGAGAGGGGCCGTGGGAGTAGCAAGTCGATTGAAGACCGACTTCTTTGAAGCTTCCGGTACGGGTATTGGCAGGGTGAAGCTTGCAGGATGGATCATGGTCCCGAAAAATAGGCCGGTGGTGGCCTGAGTCACTTTCTCCACAGGCATAGTAAGGACGGAGGCCGCTTGAG
Source organism: Agapanthus africanus (assembly GCA_030015575.1). Taxonomy (NCBI): domain Eukaryota; kingdom Viridiplantae; phylum Streptophyta; class Magnoliopsida; order Asparagales; family Amaryllidaceae; genus Agapanthus; species Agapanthus africanus. Next base: position 21,212 of record JASDDO010000218.1, on the reverse strand, counting down.
GCCCATATGCTACGCCTCCAGGTGAGGTGGAGCGTCGGTTGCATTGGCACTTCGAGCAGTTCGAGCAATTGGAGGCCATTGATGCTTGATTTCTGCGCCAGGCAAAAGACCAAATCTTAGTAACTTGAAACCCTAGGGCAAACATTAACAAACCGCGATTCGTTCGCGAAGACGACACACGAAGGATGGAGTGGAAAGAAGAAAAGGTCCCACCGGGCGTGCCAGAATCCGTTCCCCTCCGAAAGACGGCGCACAGGAACTGCGAAGTCCTGACGCTGAGATTCGGGGCAGATGCTAATTGGTTTTATCCGTCTACCTCTCCGAAGATGCCAAGTTGATTGATGGCATAACGGAGGTTTAGACGGATGCGGCTGATGTAGCAGACTTCGTCAGATTCCCCCTCGCTTGAGGGGTTTTTGATTGTGGGGACGCTCTTCCCTGCAGGCGCAAGCCCCTGCAGTTAATTACGCTACCGCATCGCGGTAACAACTTTCTCCTTCTCCAGAATTTCACTTCGTGTCGTGTGTTTGTTTTGTTTGTGGTTGCCCGTGGATTGTATACGGAGACTAAGTTATGTCGTCGCCCATCGGACGTGGATTAGTCCAAATCCGTATTTACTTAGATTTGGGTTTGGTGTTTTAGTTTAAGAATACGTTAGCCATATTGAGGCTAAGATCAACTTAAACTTTTGTTAAGGATACGTTAGCCTACTCTCCAGACTAAGATCAACTTAACGGGATCGTTTAGATCCAACAAAAGAGCAATTGGCTCTATTGTTTAGTTTAATGACGTTGCGGTCAATTTCCAGTTTAGGGACATAGTGGTCCATCATTCCCATTTGGGGACGAACATTAGTTTAAGGACATTTCGGTCCAACATTCCCATTTTGGGACGAATATTAGTTTAGGGACGTTTCGGTCCATTGATGTATGGTCATCGGGACCCGTCACCTCTCTGACGTCGTTGAGAGATTACAACGATAGGGGTCAGAGGAGTTCGGAGATGTACCCTCGAACCGGATGTAAATTGATTTAAGGGGAGCAACCGTGCTCAGTCAATTTAGTTTGAGGACTTACGGCCATGATTGGGCTAAGTCCAGTTGAAGAATGTTCAACATTTTTATTTGCACTTGGCCTATTAGGCCTTTACTAGAGCTCTGCCCCTTTTTAATAATGCACTGCATTTTTTTGTTTTGCTTAGGCTCCACTCTTTTATAAATGATGCAGAGCATCTATTTTGTTTGGGCTCTGCCCCTTTTAATGCATTGCATTTTGTTTTGTCCTGCTAGGCCTTTTTGATTTGGGCTTGGCCATGCAGTGCATTTGTCAGGCGCTTTGCGCCAATCATTGAGCGCAAGCGCTTGTGGTGGTGACACGTGTCACGCAAGCGCAGTGCGCTGCTGACACGTAGCGCGCTCTGGTGAGTTGCGCCAATTTTGGAGAGCAAGGCTCTATCTTAAGAGCGCATAGCGCAAGTGGTTCAGGTGCTGACACGTGGCGCTCTCTGGTGGTTTGCGCCAACCCAAGAGCGCAACAGTGCAAATTTTATAAGTGCAGGGCACTGTTTAATTTCTTGATCCAATTTAGATCAGAGAAAACAAGTTTTTCTTGTTTTTCTTCTTATTTTCAGAGAACCAGTGGTTCATAAAAAGTGCAAGGCACTTATTATTATTTGAAGATCATTGATCTTGTTCTTAGATCAATGATCTATTAGAAGAAATTCTTCTATTTTATGAATGTTTTTACCTTTTTCTTGAACTTTCTTCAGAGTTCTCTCTGTTTTGAGGTTCTTAATCTCTCACAATGTTCCTTGATGCTTCTTTGACTTGGGGTCTAGGGGTCTTTATATAGTGCCCATAGATTTGTTAAGTTTGTTAAAGAGATCCTTCTTTGAGTGATTTGGGGAATTTTCCCCACCGTTGGATCTTTGATCCAAGGGCTTCTGTTTTACAGAAGACAATCTTCTTGTTTTAACAAGAACAGAAAGATTTTACTAGAATTTTAATTCTGTTTGGCACAAACGTCCCAGCGCGTGACACGTGTCACGCAGCGCACAGCGCAGCGCAACTACGCTAGCACAACTGCGCTGACACGTGTCGCGCAGCGCAGAGCGCAGCGTAACTGTGCTGCCACGTGGGGCGCAGCGCAGAGCGTAGCGTAACTGCGCTAACAAGTCAGCCAATGACCTCCGTCTCAGAAACAAGTCAGCCAATGACCTCCGTCGCGGAAACAAGTCAGCCAATGACCTCCGTCTTGGAAACAAGTCAGCCAATGACCTCCGTCTCGGAAACAAGTTAGCCAATGACCTCCGACCTGGAAACAAGTCAGCCAACGACCTCCCCGTCGGAGAAATACTTCGACTCAGGGAAACAAGTGTCCTTGACAAAGAAAATCCTGATTCGCGTCGGCTGGAAAAGAAACCAGTGTCTCCGCGGGAAATTCCCGGTTCGTCTCAACCCCGAAAAAACCAGTGTCTTTGGCAAAATCCTTCAACTCAGGGAAATAAGTGTCCTTGATGAAGAAAATCCTGATTCGCGTCGGCTCACAGAGAAACCAGCGTCTCCGCGAGAAATTCCCGGTTCGTTTCAACCCCAGGGAAACAAGTGTCCTTGGCAAATACCTCAATTCAGGAAAACAAGTGTCCTTGATGGGAGCATCCTGATTCGCATCGACTCGCAGAGAAACTAGTGTCTCCGCGGGAAATTCCCGATTCGTCTCAACTTGCAAAATAAAGCCTCAGGCAGCAGGGATTAAAAAACTTGTTTCCTGAGCAATGGGACCCTGCAAGTCAGTCTAAAACGGTCTCTTGCATACTATTCACGGGTCTCACTCTCCAAAGTCGAATATCGACAAGGAGGGAAACAACCGCTTACGGGTCCTCTCGACTCGTAAGAGGGAAAATTCTCTTATAGGATCCTTACGACTTATTAGAGAAAATGCACTTAGGAATCCTCACGATTCCTAAAGAGAAAATACACCTATGAGATCCTCTCGATTCGTAGGGAGAAAAGTCTCTATGAGACCCTCACGGCTCATAGAGTTGAAAAGTCTTAGGCGGCAGATCTGAACCTGCGGCCTAAGCCATCACTATCTCTTGGAAAAAAATTAAGTTATCTGCCAATTATATTTATCAAGACAGCATGCTGATAATAAGAGAAGGAAGAAAGCGACAGAAAGAACATTTGATTGGCGTTAGATCAAGCATTCGAGACACACTCATTCATGCATGTGCAAAAGACTCAGAACGAGGAATAAGACAATCTGAAATAAAAATGTTCACTCATGTTCCAAAAGGGTTCTTACAATCATGAAGAAATAAATAACAAAATTATTAAAATATCTACAATGGTATAACCTCAGACCCAGGGCATGGGTTGAGGAACTCAAAGGTAACCCTATCTAAGACTTTCCAAGCCTCGCGGACCATCCTAGTGTGCTTTCTTTCATGAGCACAAGCGTCGGGGCCCCCCCTGATGTCTTCCTCCCTCCAATAAGCAGCGAGTATGGCGGACTGTTGGAAAGCCTGGTGCAGGAGATCGACAAGATTGTCTCGTCGTCTCTTCGAGATTAGGTGCATCAGATACACCGAGTGCACCTTATCCTCAGCAGCATCCAACGTCCCAAGCGGCACACCGGAACAGAATAAGGAAATTGCTTTCCAAATGGCTCCCACGATAAGCTTCAGGAGAGAGGAACGTCGGGGAAGCAGTTGACCGTTATATGCGTCGAAGCGGCTCATGATTTCAGCACACTCCGCATTTGTAAACTCTCGATTTTGAGAACGACCGAGTCGGCGGATGTCTCCGTAAGAGATGATTTCATCAAGATCGTACATATGGGCGTCCATTGTTTCTGTGAAAGAGAATCAACAAAATTATCAGAAAGACTGATTAAGCAAAGCGATATACTGCACCAAGGAATAAAATGCCATCTTTAAACTCCAAGATCAATGAAAAACTCCTAAGAGTTCTTCTATATGATTTGGAAGGAGCAGAGCTCTATTAATGGAACCCTAATAGGGTTCTCCTTAGTCCTCTCTAGACCCCTTTAGAGCAAAGCTCTGCTAAGTGAAACCCTAAATGGGTCTTCTTTAGATCAGGGATCTATTGAGAGCGAGGCTCTTAAAATTGATTTAATTTAATCCAAATTAATTTTTACCTAAATGGCGAACTTTTAAAAGTGCTTAAACAAAAGAGCAGGGCTCTGAATAAAATTCCTATGAAGAGATGAAAATCATCTAAGGGACCAAAAGTCCTATTTATAGGCATCAAATACCCTTTCAACTTCCAAGAGTTGTCGCGGCGGTTGGAATTCTGCCACCGCTGCGCTCACGTTTGGAAAGCTGCGTAAGCGCAACGGTGGGGGGGCATTTGTTTACCCCAATCAGAGCAAACCTGTGTTCAAATTCCAAGACGGGAAACGAAGCAACGCTTCTGTTTCCCCCAATCAAAGCAAAGCTCCGTTTTGGAAATTGAAATGAAAATTAAAATTAAAATAAATGAAGCAATGCTTCAGATGATCTGCGCTCTGCGCTGCGCGCCACGTGACAGCACTCTGCGCTGCGCGCCACGTGGCAGTGCAGTTGCGCTTGCGCCGCGCCGCGCGCCGCGTGGCAGCGCAGTTGCGCCGCGCTGCGCGACACGTGGCAGGCAGTTGCGCTAGCGTAGTTGCGCTGCGTTGTGCGCTGCGTGACACGTCACGCGCTGGGACGTTTGCGCCAAACAGAATTAAAATTCTAGTAAGATCTTTCTGTTCTTGTTAAAACAAGAAGATTGTCTTCTGTAAAACAGAAGCCCTTGGATCAAAGATCCAACGGTGGGGAAAATTCCCCAAATCACTCAGAGAAGGATCTCTTTAACAAACTTAAATAATCTATGGGCACTATATAAAGACCCCTAGACCCCAAGTCAAAGAAGCATCAAGGAACATTGTGAGAGATTAAGAACCTCAAAACAGAGAGAACTTTGAAGAAAGTTCAAAAAAAAGGTAAAAACCTTCATAAAATAGAAGAATTTCTTCTAATAGATCATTGATCTAAGTTCAAGATCAATGATCTTCAAATAATAATAAGTGCCTTGCACTTTTTATGAACCACTGGTTCTCTGAAAATAAGAAAAAAACAAGAAAAACTTGTTTTCTCTGATCTAAATTGGATCAAGAAATTAAACAGTGCCCTGCACTTATAAAATTTACACTGTTGCGCTCTTGGGTTGGCGCAAGCCACCGGAGAGCGCCACGTGTCAGCACCTGAACCACTTGCGCTATGCGCTCTTAAGATAGAGCCTTGCTCTCCAAAATTGGCGCAACTCACCAGAGCGCGCTACGTGTCAGCAGCGCAAGCGCAGCACACTGGCGCAGCGCACTGCGCTTGCGTGACACGTGTCACCACCACAAGCGCTTGCGCTCAATGATTGGTGCAAAGCGCCTGACAAATGCACTGTAGGGCCAAGCCCAAATCAAAAAGGCCTAGCAGGCCAAAACAAAATGCAATGCAATAAAAGGGGCAGAGCCCAAACAAAATAGATGCTCTGCATCATTTATAAAAGGGCGGAGCCCAAGCAAAACAAAAGAATGCAGTGCATTATTAAAAAGGGGCAGAGCCCTAGTAAAGGCCTAATAGGCCAAGTGCAAATAAAAATGTTGAACATTCTTCAACTGGACTTAGCCCAATCATGGCCGTAAGTCCTCAAATTAATTTGACTGAGCACGGCTGCTCCCCTTAAATCAATTTACATCCGGTTCGAGGGTACATCTCCGAACTCCTCTGACCCCTATCGTTGTAATCTCTCAACGACGTCAGAGAGGTGACGGGTCCCGATGACCATACATCAATGGACCGAAACGTCCCTAAACTAATATTCGTCCCAAAATGGGAATGTTGGACCGAAATGTCCTTAAACTAATGTTCGTCCCTAAATGGGAATGATGGACCACTATGTCCCTAAACTGGAAATTGACCGCAACGTCATTAAACTAAACAATAGAGCCAATTGCTCTTTTGTTGGATCTAAACGATCCCGTTAAGTTGATCTTAGTTTGGAGATTAGGCTAACGTATCCTTAACAAAAGTTTAAGTCGATCTTAGCCTCAATATGGCTAACGTATCCTTAAACTAAAATACCAAACCCAAATCTAAGTAAATACGGATTTGGACTAATCCACGTCCTACGGGCGACGGCATAACTTAGTCTCCGTATACAATCTACGGGCAACCACAAACAAAACAAACACACACGACACGAAGTGAAATTCTGGAGAAGGAGAAAGATTTTACCGCGATGCGGTAGCGTAATTAACTGCAGGGGCTTGCGCCTGCAGGGAAGAGCGTCCCCACAATCAAAAACCCCTCAAGCGAGAGGGAATCTGACGAAGTCTGCTACATCGGCCGCATCCGTCTAAACCTCCGATACACGGTGCCATAAATCAACTTGGCATCTTCGGAGAGGTAGACAGATAAAACCAATTAGCATCTGTCCCGAATCTCAGCGCCGGGACTTCACAGTTCCTGTGCGCCGTCTTTCGGAGGGGAACAGACGCCAGGATGATCCTCCGGGCCAGTCTCGGGCGACAGTAGGAGGAGCCGCTGCTACCATTTGGCTCTATTTTGTTCATGCCAGCTAACACCGTCGTAACTCCTCAAGCTCCAGTAACAGACATGCCATCCTCAAAAGGCAGGAGGCCAAATGTGGTGATCTCGAGGGCACCACTACTTAAACGCAAGTCGGTGTTTGAACGACTTTCCTTGGCCCCTGTAACAAACCTAACTTTCTGTACGAAATTTTTTCAAAAATACAGAAAGAGACTCCTAAGCCTGAGCACGAGTTATAAGTTTTTTTTTTGAACAGTAAGAAAGAGCTTGTAGCTCATTAGTAAGACCTTACACCGCTGAGACATAGCACCAGAGTTCAAATCCTATCAGCCACATTATCTTTTTTTTTAATTTCTTTTAATCTTTTAGAAGCCTAAGAATATTCACGTACACTATACGTAATAGGATAAGTTACGGAATAAATAAACATAAACACGAGAGAAATTGAAACGACAAGGACACGTGGCACCCAGACCAACCCCCACCAAACGGTACAAAACCAGCGAGAATAGGGAAAAGCCCCGCGCCGTCGGATAGAACCATCCCAAATGCTCCCAAACTTTGCCCCTGCACCCTTTCAGCTACCCCCACTAACCCCACATTGCTTGTTTACTCTGAATATTTCCAGAGAGCAATAAAATGTCAATTTAATCCAATTTTAATGCATATTTCAATGCATTCTTTAAACACCCTAAATCCTAATTTTTCCCTATAAATACCACCCTCATTTCACCCCTCCTCACTCACAATTCCCTGCCAAAACTCTCAAGAAATTTCCAAGTTCCCATAGTGTGCAAGTGGAGTTAACGAAGGGCAAAACTCCGACGAAGTTCCGGCGACGATACGAGGAGTTTCCGACGACGAAACGACGCACCGGCGTTTCCCCACTCTTCCTCTTTCTTCCCTCTACCTTATAAGCTTGTAAGTCCCCCTTCTCTCTCTCGTTTTCTATTCTCAAACTTTTCATTCTCAAAACGTGTCGGAAGCAGAGTTATCCGGTTTCCGATTTTCTTTTCTTTTAAAAAAATACAACTTTTCTTAATAACAAACCTACAAATTTTGATGCCTTGTTTAGTAATCATTAACAAAGATAATAGAACAAGTTTAACATTAAAATAAGAACCGTAGCAAGTTCTATTTCACTTTTACATTAAAATAGCTTCATATTTCATTTCGACATGCTTATACCTTTTAACCGTATTACCTTAGAAAAACTCACGAGGTAATGACCTACCTCATCACAACACACATATCTATCATAGCACGATTGGTTTTGGGACAATAGAATACGGGAAATACGACTTTACAAATAAATACCCTAAACTTATAAAACTGTTTTCTATAAAAAGATGTATTAACAATTTCCATGCAATTACACATCTACAACCCATTTTGGGGACCCTGTTCAGGATGGTGCAGATTATCGCACATCCTCGGGCTTAGTAGAGCGAGATGCAGATCTCCGCAAGGAGCATTCGAACTCGATAGAATTTTTATGCATTTTTATTTAGAAAATGAGATTTCTACAAGAAAATAAATAAATTATTTTCATTAAATATATATATATATATATATTATCAAAATATCTATTTTAATTATATAAATATTCCAAGTTTTCCAAATCAATGGAATCACTATTACATGAAAATACTATCCAAATACAACGCAAGTATAATATTTCAAGAAAATACCATATACTATCAAACTAGGTTCTATTCACTAGAAATTTCACATTTATAAAATATACAACTATGAAAACTCTAAAGACGATAATTAAAGACTTGATGTGTATTTTGAAACTATACCAAAACTATTTTTATATAAAACCCTCTCAAGTTATACTAAATTATAATAAGGACCCTAGTAAGGTTTAAGCGGGACCAGTCTTTTGAGCCTCAGGGAGCCGGAGATATGGGTGCTTACCTATCTAAGGTAGACAACCTAACAAACGGTGTTATCAATACAGTAATTGTCTTGGAAAAAGACACAAATCCTGCCATCCATGTGCAGCAGTTACCGATAACATCAAAACCTAATTTAGGACTTCAATTTCTTTTCTAATTGTCTAACTCAGATTGAGTCTAAATATCATCAATCTAACTTGAATGTGATTCAAGTATAAAACCACAATTCAATATGAATCATATACTCAATCTATTCAATCTATACAACTTGACTGAACCGAACCATGGATATACTCCATTTACATGTTCATCCATTATATCCGTTCCATTACTGATATCATGGTCTCGGCAAGTCATCCATCTATACAATTATAATACAAGATAATACAATACAATCCAACAATGCAATCAAGACATCGCGGGGTTTATAAGGGGTAGATTGGTATGGAAGGTGTTAAAAATGGCACAAGGCTGCAACCATAAGACACCTAACCTGAATCTCTATTGCCGTTATACCGTGGCTGAACGGTTCCTTGTACTCCGTATACCTTAGTCTTTGAGATAGTGAGACTCCTCTCGTATACACTGGCATTTTCTGTACCAAGCTACAAACAACAGTGTTAACAATATAATACAACTTTAAAGGTTACATTCTCACTCTGTTTATTCTACTTCTCCCTCATCTTTGGGACTTACCGAGCAATTTGTTCGCTGACGACATTCTCTTTCTTCTTCTTTGGAATGTCTTCAGGTGATTCGGATTCACTAGAGATCAAGCACACCAACGAGGACTTGGATCAGCTAACCTTTGACCTGGAGCTCCAGTTTACTTGTACATTTCATTTTCATTTCTGTTATGTCATTATTTAGGCATTGCTTTCGTTCCATGTATTTACTTTTCATTGTATTGTAAAAAGAATGTAAATAAATAAAGTTGTTGTTCATTTACATCTTATCTCTTGTGTACAATTTGTTTTATATTGCTTAGATACGCTTAGCGTGTTTACTTTTGAGTAAATACGTAGCGGCCCCGTTGCGTCCTCTGCCCGTACACTAGGAAGCGGGGCATGACAGCCCCTAGCTGGGGGCAAGGCCATCAACACCAACAAAGCAACAAGGCATCTCGAGTAAACTCCAGCGGTGCCCTGACAATTGCTCAATCGGGTATCTTCTTTAAGCTCCCTGTCAATCGACTCATGATGGATTCCTGGATGACGGATGCTCGTCAAGCCCTCAAAATCGAGAAGCTAAAACAGAAAAGGCTTAGATACAGAGCCAACAAAAGGGCTAGGGCTACTGCTAGGCTGAACTTCATGAGGTTCTAAGAACAGGGTTATCCCGTAAGAACAGCTGAATCGGCTGTAAAGCTCGCTAACTCTTTTGAACCACTGAAATTGGTCCAGAAGAATGCCACGACCTCAAGAGTCAAGAAATCTGCGATCCGGACAGCGCCACCTAAGGACCCAGTCAGACCAACCACCTTCAATTGCATGTCCTTTCTAGAAGAGGAAGGGCCACGACGATGGTCCGAAAAATCAGCCGCCAAAGATAAAGAGATGGCTGGATATGTGGTCCACACTGTCTACACGGTGGGCATACACTGCAAGAGCAAAGATGGGACCACCATATCTCAAATCCAATCTGGTGTGAATGTGGCTGCCACTTCTCAAGACCAGCCTCCTCTGGAAGGTAATGAAAACTCTTCCAGTGAGGCTGACAAGCAGAGAGATCTCTCAGTTCATGAGGAGTCGGGCTCGAAAAGCGAAGAGGAGCCAATTTTCCGTCCTAAGACCGCATAGCAGCAACTTCTCCAAGAGCTCCAGAAGCAGCTTAGAAATAGAGACAAAGAGATGACCAAGGTCCATTCCAAAGTCAACGAGCTGGTAAACGTCGTGGCAGATCTTACGACCTAAGTCGCCTGATTGCAATTACAGCAAAATCAAATTTTGGTCCATGGGCCAGAAATTGATATCCGGAAACAACCAACTGATACCCCCTCCAGCCCAAAAGCAGAACACCTTTGCAAAAAATGGCCACGATCAGCCTCCAGTCCCTCTGATACATACACTGAACGTGGTAAGCGGACAGTAGGCGAACCAAAGACCGATCGGCCTCGAGGACCAGTATCAGGAAAGGCACCTACTATAATGGAGAGAAAGAAGAAAGTATACTCCTTCAGGAGGGATGAAGTCTGCAAAATATTCGAGGACGCCTTGAACAATGGTCTACAACTGTCTATTCCAAAGAGGCCACATGAAATGAACATGACCGGCAATCCCATATACTGCCCATATCATAGAATGGTGAGTCATACCATTGAAGACTGCTATGTTTTCAAAGATTGGGTAGAGAACCAATACAAGCTTAGGAAAACCTCACAGTCCTCAGATGTACCGGTAAGCCACAGAGCTACGGTCATCAACACAGCTCCGCCGAGATCAAAGTTCGAGGAGCTGGGATAAGCAAACACACAGGACCACCAAGTCGTTAAACTGGGAACATTCGACCTCTAAGTCGTTAAACTGGGGATGTAAAAAAATGTGTAAATAAATAAATAAATAAGCCGAAATGATGGGGCAACTTTCAATAAAAATCAGCAAGTAAAATAAAAATGAAAATAAACAGCCGAAATGATGGGGCAATCGTGAATAAACAACCGAAATGATAGGGCAATCGCGACCTTCGCAATAAGAAAAGCTGAAATGGTGGAGCAATCGCGGTAAAAAAAATCCCCAAATGGCGAACGATGAGTCACTCCTGGTACCATATTCCAGTGCAGCGATACAGACGCCAACCAAAATCCAAATTCCCAAATGGCGAATGATGAGTCGCTCCTAGTACCATATTCCAGTGCAACGTTGCAGACGCCAACCAAAATCCAAATCCCTAAATTCCCAACGGTGAATGATGAGTCGCTCCTAATACCATATTCCAGTGCAGCGATGCAGACGCCAGCTAAAATTCAAATTTCCAAAATTCTCCCTGCCCTACGACCAGTTCCCAAACGGACTACCGTATACAATCCACGGGCTCAAATAATCCTCATCACAAGCCCCGCGGCTGGTCACCATCTTTGGAATTATGCTCCATTTAGGAAGACCCACTCATGTATCCTCACGATACATGAGGAGAACAAACTTAATAGATCCTCTCGACTCGTAAGAAAACACCTTCGTGGGATCCTTACGACTCACAAAGGAAAACACATTTGGGAGTCCCCACGACTTCTAAGGAGAAAGTATACCTACGAGGTCCTTTCGACTCGTAGGGAGAAAATGCTTTTATGGAACTCTTACGGCTCATAAAATTGAAAAGTATTAGGTGATAAGTAACCTGTCTCCTAAACCATCGCTCCCCAATAGGCAAAGGCAAATGATGAATTGCTCCTGACACCTGTGCTTCAGTGTTAACAACGCTGATGCCAACCCCAACCCCAAAATTCGAAACCTCCGATCCAATAGACCCCTAAGTATTTAAACTGGGAACAGATGACCTCTAAGTTGTTAAACTGGGAACAGATGACCTCTAAGTCGTTAAACTGGGAACAGATGACCCCTAAGTCATTAAACTGGGAATGAGAGAAATCCCCTCATGGCAGATGATGATTCGCTCCTGGTACCATATTCCAGTGTAGCGGTGCTGATGCCAAACCAAAACCAAAATCCCTAAATTCTCTCATGGTAAATGATGATTCGCTCCTGGTACCATATTCTAGTGTAGCGATGCTGATGTCAACCCAAATCACATCAAATCAGCAAGTCAACTTCAATCCTGACATCGCAAGGAGCGGAGCAAGTTAAATCAAGCACCGACCGTCCAAGTCGCAAAAAGGGCAGCAACGACCCCCCATCAGAATTATGCTTCAATTCGGAATCAAGTCAACCAACGGCCTCCACATCAAAAACAGTGACACTCCGTCTCGTGAAAACGTCAAACTGACACTTCATGCCAGGGAAACGTCAAACAGACACTCCGTCTCGGGGACACATCAACCAGCGACACTCCGTGCTGGAGAAATGTCAAACAGACACTCCGTTCCGGGAAAACGTCAAACAGACACTCCGCCTCGGTGACACGTCAACCAGTGACACTCCGTACCGGGGAAACGTCAAAAAGACACTCCGCCTCGGGGATACGTCGACCAGCGACACTCCATCTCAGGGAAACATCCAAAACAGACACTCCATGCCGGGAAAACGTCAAACAGACACTCCGCCTCGGGGACAAGTCAACCAGCGACACTCCGTGCCGAGGAAACCTCAAATAGACACTCCGTGCCAGGGACAAGTCAACCAGCGACACTTCGTGCCGGGGAAACGTCAAACAGACACTCCGTGCAAGGGACAAGTCAACCAGAGACACTCCGTGCCGGGGAAACGTTAAACAGACACTCTGTGCCGGGGACAAGTCAACCAGCAACACTCGTGACGGAGAAAACGTCAAACAGACACTCCGTGCCGGGAACAAGTCAACCAGCGACACTCCGTCCTGGGGACAAGTCAACCAGCGACACTCAGTGCCGGGGACAAGTCTACCAGACACTCCGTGCCGGGGACAAGTCAACCAGCGACACTCCGTGCCGGGGATAAATCAACCAGCGACACTCTGTGCCGGAGAAACATCCACCTGCGACACTCCGTGCCGAGGACAAGTCAACCAGTGACACTCCGTACTGGGGACAAGTCAACCAGCGACACTCCATCTCGGAGACACGTCGAGCACCGACCGTCCAAGTCGCAAAAAGGGCAGTATCAACCTCCCTGTTGGAATTATGCTCCACCTCGGAATCAAGTCAACTAACAATCTCTGCGTCGGAATCACGTTTCGTCTCAGAATGTACCCTGTGTCAAAATCATGCTTCGCCTCGGAGTATCTGCCTTCCCTATCAAAATTATGCTCCGCCTCGGAATCAACCAACAACCTCTGCGTCGGAATCACATTTCGTCTCAGAATATACCCCATGTCGAAATCATGCTTCTCCTCGGAGTGTCCGCCTTCCATGTCGGAATCATGTTTCGTCCTAGAATCAACCTCTACATCAGCACTATGTTTCATTCGGAATGTTTACCCCTGCGCCGGAATTATGCTTCGTCTCGGGATATACTGGAATTATGCTCCGCAAATCGGAACGATGCTCCAACCTCCAGAATTATGCTCCGCTCTTCGGAATGATACTCCAACCCCGGAATGATGCTCCGCCCCCGGAATGATGTTCCACCTTGAAGTCCAACTCCAAGATCCATCAATTTCATGCACACAACTCATATACGTGGTGTGCATGAAATTGATGGGGGGTATTTTGTTGGGATCAAAAATTACACAAAGATTGACCAAGTCAAAATCAAAGTCAACCCCAAACCAATTAGGCCCAAGCCTAGGCCAAGTGGGCCTATGCCTGTTTCCCCCAATAAGAGCAAAACTCTGTTTGAAATCCAAATTTCAAAATTGAAACAACGCTTCAGATGCAGCGCCAAGTGCGCTGCGCCCTAGGCAGCGCATCATGAGCGCGCTAACGCTAGGCACGCTACGCAGCGCACCACGTGTCAAACATAGGTACGCTAGCATAGGGTGCGCTGCGCTCTGATCAGCGCACCACGTGTCAAACACAGGTGCACTAGCGCAAGGTGCGCTGCGCTCTGAGCAGCGCACCACATGCAAAGCACGGGTGCGCTAACGCTGGAATTAAAAAACTCCCCACTGTTAGATCAAAAGATCTAATAATAATGATAAATCATTAATTAACCAGAATTAAAATTCTGTAATGGAAAGATTTTTCAATCTTGTTAAAAACAAGAAGATTGCCTTCTGTAAAATAGAAGCCGTGGGATCAAAGATCCAATGGCGGGGAAACATCCCCAAATCAATCAGAGAAAGATCTCTTTAACTGATTCAACAAATCAGCTTGCCCTATATAAAGGCCCCAAGACTTCAAGTCTGATATAGAGAAACCCCACCATAAACGTTGAAAAATTCAAAGGAAGAGAAGCATAGCTCTCAGCCAAAGAAGATTTTTTCTTCAAGGTAAAAGGAATAGTGATGAACAAAGAGATGAAATCATCTCATAATTAAAAAGAAGAATTATCTTCTTAAAAGATCATAGATTTACAAAGACCAAGGTCTTTTATAAAAAGATCAAAAGATCTCATCATAAAAACAAAGAAATACTTACTTCTTTTACAGATTATAGATCTATAAGACAAATTGTCTTTCTGAGATCATGAACATCTCATTATAAAGGGGGAAAGAATTATTAAATTTTCTTAAGGATCGTGGATCTATAAAGGCAAAGTCTTTCATCGAAATAAGAAATTGAAAATCTCTCCAGCAAAATAAGAACTTGAATCTTGAGACAAAGTCTCTTTTAAAAGAACATAAACTTGTTTTCCCAGATCATAAAATTGATCAAATGTGCCCTGCGCTCATGAAATGCGCCTTGTGCTCTTGAACAGCGCTTCTGCGCTCTCTGGACCGGCGCTAAGCGCCAAATGTGCCACGTATCAACCACGTATGCGCCAATTAACAACTTGCGCTTTGCGCTTCTGAAATAGCGCACTGCGCTCATGGGCTGGCGCTCAGCGCCAAGCGCACCACGTGTCATTCACGTGTGCGCCGCTAAATTGAAAGTGCAATGCGCTCATGGATTAGCGCTCAACGCTCATAAACTGGCATCATGCGCTCATCATCTAGCGCCTAGCGCCGAGTGCGACACGTGTCCCTTACATGTGCGCTACTTGGCAGTAGCGCACTGCGCTTTTTGATTGGCGCAAAATGCTTAGCGCGCCACGTGTTGCGCTGACAGAACATAAATTGTTCTTTAATAAGCCCAGAGCTCTGGTGAATGCTCAGCATTCAATAAAAGATAAAAATATTGTCAGAAGGGCCAAGCCCAAATAAAGGCTCAATAGCTAGAATAAAAATGTTAAACATTTATTGGACTTAGCCCAATATTGGCCATAAGTTCTCAACTTATATTTATTGAGCCCACCTGCTCATAAATATTTCAACAGATCTTAGTCCCAAATTGGATTACAGATCTTCCAACCAACTCACATCGGTTTAAGGGTACATCTCTGAACCCCTCTGATATATGTCGTTGTAATCCTTTAACGTCTTCAGAGAGGTGACGGGTCCCGACAACCATACACTTCATAGACTATGACCTCTTTAAACTGGACTGTGAGGTCCTTAAACCCATGGACTATGATGTCCTTAACCTTGGACTGTGGGGTCCTTAAACCCATGGACTATGATGTCCTTAACCTTGGACTGTGGGGTCCTTTAAAACCCATGGACTATGATGTCCTTAACCTCGGACCGTGGGATCCTTTAAAACCCATGGACTATGATGTCCTTAACCTGGACCGTAATGTTCTTAAACTAACGTTGGACCGTAATGTCCTTAAACTAATCGACCGCAATGTCCCTAAACTAAACAATAAAGCTCGAATGCTCTTTTATTAGATCTAAACGATCCCGTTAAGTTGATCTTAGTCTAAAAATCATACTAACGTATCCTTAACAAACGTTTAAGTTGATCTTAGTCTCAAATGAGACTAACGTATCCTTAAACCTAACCCCCAAACCCAAATCTAAGAAGATACGCATTTGAACTAATCCATGCCCTACGGGCGACAACATAAATTAGTCTCTGTATACAATCCACGGGTAACCAAAAACAAAACAAACACCCACGACATGAAGTGACCATCTGGAGAAGGAGAAAGTTGTTACCGCAATGCGGTAGCGTAATTAACTGTAGGGGCTTGCGCCTGCAGGGAAGAGCGTCCCCACAATAAAAACCCCTCAAGCGAGGGGGAATCTGACGAAGTCTGCTACATCGGCCGCATCCGTTTAAACCTTCGATACACGGTGCCATAAATCAACTTGGCATCTTCGGAGAGGTGGACGGATAGCACCAACTAGCATATGCCCTTGAATTTCAGGCCTGACGTCCCAACGTCCCGGTCGCGTCTTTCGGTGGGGAACAGATTCTGGCACGCCCGGTGGGACCTTTTCCTCTTTCCACTCCACATTTCGTGTGTCGTGTTCACGAATGAATCGCGGTTTGCTATGGTTGCCTGTGGATTCGAGGTACTAAGATTTAGTGTCTTGCTGCGTGCAGAAAACAGAAGATCAATGGCTTCAAACTGCACTAACTGCAACTGCAACTACAACTCTCGCTCCGTCCCGTCCGGAGGAGTGACTTATGGGCCCCAAGCGGCCTATATCTTTGGTATGCCAGTGGAACAGGTGACTCAGGCCACCACTGGATTGTTCTTCGGGGCCATGATTCCGCCAACAAGCTTCAACGCTCCTGTACCTTCACAAGAAGCTCCGAAGAAGTGGGTCTTGGATCGGCTTACCACTACTGCAGCCTCTCTTAATGGGTCGCCCAAACCAAGCGTCTCAGTTTTCAGTAGACTGGGCCAAAGCTCCAACGGACCCATGAAGAAGCCCTCAATTCCTGAAGAGGTCATCCCAAAACGGATAGCCATCCCTACTCCTGAAGTCACCAAGGCGGCTTCTCCAGCTAAGGGGCCGGTCTTCACAAGACTGGCCGTTTCAGCTCCCACACCAGGTGAAGTAACCAAGGTCACTTCCCCTGCTCGGAAGTCTGCCTTCGATAGGTTGGCTATCCCCACTCAGCGGACATCAGTCTTCAATAGGCTGACAACGACAACTTCTGACCAATACAGGGAGAATGAGGAAGTCACTCCTACAGCTGAGATAATCCCAACGGCTCAACACGCTCGACGTCGCCACTGGCGCCGAGTAAGGAGGGCTGGGGGCAACTCTCCTTCTGGACCGACTCCGCCGGCTCCAACGGTGGAAATCGATACTGCTGTTCCAACTGGGAACAGCTTTGAACCACTAAGGAGAGTGTGCAAAAACTCTCCGACTGCCGTGCTGAAAAAATCTCCTCCACCTGTGGAGAATACCATAAAGGCGAAGCTTGAATAGCCCCCTCAGCGGCTGTCCTCTAAAATTTATAAAGTTTGGCGACAGGTCCAGGACTCCATGGTAGATCAAGATTATCCCCGCCGACAGAAAAAGATGAAGGTTTGGCAAGAAGAAAACCACCCTGTCAAGCCACAGAAGGCGACAGCTACTTGGGTGCCTACTGCAACGGCCCCCTCAACTTCGACCGCCCACAAGAAGAGAAGGCCGGAGAAAATCCCTAAGTCTGCAACGAATCGCAAGACCACTGAACCCAAACGCCCTAAGTCTGGAGGCATGGTGGTGCATACCGTCTATATGGCATCCGGAAAAGTGGATAGCTGTATCTCCACAGGTCGTCGACCGCTTACGCGATCCGTAACAAAGGCTCAGGAGCAACAACAACAAAAGCTCCAAGAAATGCTAACAACTATGGCCGCACTTACGGGACCGAAAGCAAGCCCGGAGACATCCTCGGAGCAACGCCGTGAGCAGGAAACTGATGCCGAATTCCTTCGGAGAATGCTTGAGAAGAAGGACAAAGAGGCCGCGGAACAAGCGGCCAATATAAAACAAATAGCCCTTCTATTCCAAGATATGGTGGGCATGATGATCCAGCCGGATCCCCCAGCCGAAGATCCTCCAGTAATAATTGAAGATGATAGAGGAGAGACATCAAATCCTCTGTCGGCTCTGTCAACGGCCAAGGAGGAGACAATCTCCAAAGCTTCCCTGGATGATTATATCGCTCAGCAGATACGAGTTCACCAGGAGAATGAAGCGACTGGGCAAATTGTTAAAACTGGACGACCCTATCCGGGTTGGTATGACCAAATAAATTACCCGCCGGGATACATGATCCCCATATTCCACGTATATAAGGGGACTGGAAATCTGCATCAGCATGTCGCTCAATTTAGGGCTCTGTGCGGCAATACTGGAGGTGACGATAAGCTACTGCTTCGCCAATTCGTTGGCAGTTTGGCAGAGACGGCCTTCGAATGGTATTCGGAGCATCCAAATGACTCCGTCAAAACGTTCACGGAGATGGAGCTGTTATTCACCCAGCATTTCGCAAGCGCCAGCGAACGCACCCCAATCACAGCGTTGATCAATGCCAGGGAGAAACCAAGCGAAACATGGGTTCAGTATGCGATACGGTGGCTCAACCTATGGTCAAAGTGCGAACAGCGCATAGAAGAAGCTCCTGCAGTAGGCATGTTTGTGGGAACCCTTGATCCGCAGGCGACCATATCCCAATTCATGATGTTCTTCAAGCCGACTACTTTCTAAGACTTAATTGACAAGCTGGCCCAAATGGACCAGATGGGCCATAAGCCATCCACGTCGAAGATGGAGCCTCGAAACGAGAAGGGCAAAGGGAAAGCAACCTTCATCGCTAACGCTCAACAACAACCGAGTGGCCCGAGACCGGTTGTTCGCCAAAGCAACAAGCGGTAATCTCTCGAATGAGAAGTTGAGACGTCCCTATTCGTTTCCCCGGGATAAAACAAGGAGATTGTTCGAACTAGCAGTGCGCAATGGGCTCATTACTTTACCAGAGTCGAGACACCCACTGCAACCGAACGACATCAACGATCCCAATTACTGCCCCTACCATCGAGTATTGGGCCATCCTCTCGAAGACTGCTTCATATTTAAAGACTAGGTAGAAGACCAGTATCAAAAAGGTAGGTTCGCTCTATCCAGCAGCTGGAGGGTAACCCCGCCGCAGAAGCATGAACCAAAAGTCGCGAGAGTAGAACCAGATCAATATCGGTCTTGGAAGCGATCTCGTACTTGTTGCTTCTAAAATGATGATAATGCTGTCAGAAGAAGAGCCCGAGAATTTGGATGAACTCCCCTGTTGCTTCTAAAATGATGATAACAAGGTAATTTCAGAGTTTCCACTGGCGCCAAAAGAGCTACTGCAGATAACCTCAAGAAAATTGATTTGGGGACGGCAAGTGACCCGCGGCCGACGTTCGTCAGTGAGCTGTTATCTGAAGAAAGGGTGGCTACGCTAAAGGACGTGCTCATGCAGCATAAAGATTGCTTCGCATGGAACTATTCCGAGATGCCAGGATTAGATCCATAGATTGCCGTGCACAAATTGGCGATATCTCCGGACGTCAAGCCGATCAAAAAAGCACCGAGAAGAATGCGGCTCGAGCTTGAGATGAGCATCAACACCGAGGTCAAGAAGCTAATCGACTCCGGCTTCATCCAAGAGGTTCAATATCCTGACTGGATCGCCAACATCGTCCCAGTGATGAAGAAGAATGGGACGGTGCGCATATGTGTGGACTTTCGGGATCCCAATAAAGCCTGCCCGAAAGGACGACTTCCCAGTACCGGTCGTCAAGCTGATGATAGAAAATACGTCCACTAATGAAATTTTCTCCTTCATGGACGGCTCGTCAGGATACAATCAGATAAAGATGCATCCAAGAACCAGAAGCACACCGCTTTCCGGACCCCTTTGGGCATATTCTGCTACAAGGTGATGCCCTTCGGTCTAAAGAACGCCGGCGCCACCTATCAGAGGGCTATGACGAAAATTTTTGATGGCCTCATACATGAAATCGTCGAATGTTATATCGACGACCTCGTAGTTAAAAGCAAATCATACGAGGAATATTTAGAGCATCTGAAGATCGTGTTTCAGTGCCGTCGGCAATACAACTTGAAAATGAACCCTCTCAAATGCGCGTTCAGAGTTTCCTCAGGCAAATTCCTAGGATTCATCGTCCGACACCGAGGCATCGAGATAGATTCGTCAAAGATCAAGGCGATTATGGAAATACCTCCGCCAAGGACTCTTAAGCAATTGCGGTCTCTCCAAGGGAAGCTCGCGTATATCCGGCAATTTATAGCCAATCTCTCAGGCAAGTGCCATCCTTACAGTCACCTGATGAAGAAGGGAACCCCTTTCGTCTAGGATCGCAAATGCCAAAGCGCACTGGACGAAATCAAGCAATATCTGCAGAATCCGCCAGTGATGGCCGCTCCCGTTAAAGGAAAACCTCTAGTCCTGTATACAACAGCCCTCGAAGGTTCTTTAGGCGTGCTGTGGGCACAAGAGAACGACTAAGGGAAAGAAAGAGCTCTTACTATCTGAGTCGAGTTCTCCTGGGGGCAGAAAGCAATTACTCTCCCATTGAAAAACACTGCCTGGCGTTGATCTTCGCAATAACGAAGCTTAGACACCATGCATTGGCACATAAGGTCCATCTCATATCAAAGGTGGATCCCCTCAAATATTTGATGTCAAAGGCCATATTAACAGGACGACTCGCTAAATGGGCCCTGCTCTTAATGGAGTTCTCGATAACTTATCGACCCCTCAAGGCAGTGAAAGGCCAAGCCATCGCCGACTTCCTCGCTGAGCATCCAATACCTACCGACTCTCCCTTGAACTGCGAATTGCCAGACGAACATGCGTTTGACACGATCGACGGGGGGAGAAGAAAGAATGATACCCAATGGGAACTCTACATCGATGGAGCATCTTCCATGAAGAAGCGCAAACAAAGCACCCCTATAATCAAATCAGGGGTAGGCCTCATCTTCGTAACTCCACAAGGAGGGCTAATGCGCTTTGCCTTCTCCTTAACAGAGCCGAGGATGAACAACGAAGCCGAGTATGAAGCTTTGATAGCAGGTCTCGAGATCGCCATTGACATGGGAATTGAAAACCTTCTCATATACGGAGACTCCCAACTGGTCGTTAGTCAAGTAAACGGCGACTATCAAACGTGCAAACCGGAGCTGGTAAAGTAC